>JAYGXS010000001.1:2670515-2749691 GCA_036362985.1 Ligula intestinalis | reverse complement strand
GAGAGGGGAAGGGGAAGGAGTCAGACAATTAGTTAATGTCATCCAGTAGTCCTCGTCTCGGGTTTTTCTGGGAGGTGTGAGGACGCAAGGTGACAACGTCTTGGGATGAGTGAAACTCAACCTGGAACAAATTTAATTACTGAAGACCAGTTCCAATGTCAAGCCCCAAAGATGGAATGATGTATACCGTTCAGGCATCGCCCATGAAGTTCCAGTTTACACATATACACAGCCTCGAAGATAACGAGGCAGACAACAGTCGCTTGCTCACCAAAGATCTACCCACGATGTATCCTAGTCAAAGCAGATCGATCCCAAAGGAACATCATTTCTGAAGAAAAGGACAAATGTAGCAGAGGTCGGTGTATATGCAAAATGACTGGCTGAAAAAATCCATGGTGACGTGACGACTTTATTTTCGGTTATTAAGGCACTTTTCAATTCACAACCGAAGGGTACTGTGTCAGTGCTCAGTCAAGATAGGGCAGCCTAACTCTCGTAATCCTCCCCAAACCTTATGCGCTGAGTGAAAACATACAACGGTGCTTGCAAACGACAACACGCAAAGAAGTCATCAACTGATCTCCAGCGATGAAGACCAATACAGACCATTATGATACTAATTTCCACCAGGGGACATTCACAGCCGCATAAAGGTCTTCCAACCGAAAAGCGGTGGGCGTCAATTCCTTCAAAAATTTATGACTGAAAGCACTTCTGGATCTCTGGCAATCTTATTTACTGTTCAACTGGGTGCAGCGATAAGGGAAAATCCCCCTGGACTTTAAAGATGCAATCTTTTTGTCTTGGTGTAAACGCAACTAAAACCGTAATATCTGCTGTCAAAACTCTCTTTTGTGTGTCGCGAGTCTTGACGTACACTGGCCGCACATGTATTGCCTGCCCAACGTAACCCAGGATACCTGGACAGGGCTTGGGCTTTTTTGACCATGTGCACCTCTCTGACATTCTTCAGTGAAACAACACAGTTTAGAATGCTCATAGCAATTTGCTTTGCCTAGCGAAGGTGCTTAATAGGCCATACATGAACATGAGACCAACTTGCGATCAACAACACGGAGTCCCACTTCCTAAGGGAAGCGTTTGATATCGATGCTTGTAACTGTGGGTATGGTGGTGATTCTGTTGATGATGATGGTGACGATGGCTGTGGTGATGCTGTGCCTCCTAAACAGTCCACACGACAGATACGCTGGAACATCAACGGGGCCAGATCTGGGTAGGGCAGGCGTTATTCGGGTTGCGTTCCCTAAACAAATACCGAACTTGGCGGGGGAGTCGTGATGGCACGCATGGGAGCAGCGTCGCTCGCGCCAGCCATCTGCGCCCAACTTCGCCTCCAAGCGTCTTAAATCGGTCTTGACAACTGGCTCATATGGGCGACGGATGAGAGAGTGTGTGCGTTAAATGCAGCGTAAGTCTGCTATTGTGGGAGCCTGCCGCTGATGACTCACGCTGCTTGCCTTTCTTCGCCGCGCACTTGGCAACCGCTGCCAGAAGCCGTACGCTTCCCCCTTCTCGCCGCAACAAGCCTTGCATAAGCGCCAGCCAATCGATAACCACCTGTTCACCTGGTTGGCTGCAACTTCACACGAAGCCCATCCAACAAGCAAGGCGGAACCACTCGGCCTTTCGCCCCGGTGCGCGGTGGATGCGAGGCTGCGGCACTCTCTCCCTCTCGTTCCTCATGGTCGAATTCCACCCCAGACCGAGTCAACCCTTCTGCTATCTCTTCTTCTACTTATTCTGTACAGAATAGCATTTCCTTCTACCTTGGCTTCTACGAATTCTATCTTCTTCTAAGGAACCGGGCCTGGAAGATCGCATTAGTGAGGGTTCAACCGGCTTAGCCCTAACTCCTTTGTGATACTATTACTTAAGACATATTCACGCACAAATGACCATCTCTGTACCACCTAGCTGTGGGGCACACGGTGGACATTGTCAAAAACAACGCCAAACTTTCATGTAGGATCATTTGTTTCTAATAACATTGCTTCATCTCAACATGCTGCTGTTGCTATTGATGATGATTCCGATCCAGTTGATGAGGGCAAGGAGGATGCTAGGAGAAAACGTGCAAAAAATAACTTGGAAATCCCCATTACAGATCACTGTCTCTCCAAACAAACAAACTTGCATGGGCTGCATATGATTGCAATTTGTTTTGCACAAATACGAGCCATTTATCAAAGGTAGATCACAAAACAGCCATGCAGAAGACACGCACTGGCATTTACCAACGTTGTTGTTACCGGCAAAACGCCAAACTTACATGAGACGCGTGTGTTTTATGATGCAGCATTGTTCATTTGCTTGACTTTTTGTCTTTGTCGCTTCTCCGCACAAGCTCATTCACAGCCGGTTTGACTCACAGAGGCCAGCGTAAAACCGACGACGTAAAGTCAATCTCTACGGTAAATATCACAGCCGACAAAATAGAGTCAGGGCTGGTAATTTTTTCAAATGATGCTGGTAAGAGGGCCCAACACGCGAATAATAACTCGGACTGCCCTGAGGGCACTAGAACAAAGGAATCGGACAAGCCATCGATGCATGCAGAGCGGGCAAAGAGAGCGACCTTGAAAGGCCAACACGAAAGTACAACCTTGGGCCGGGGTCTGCCATCCGTGAGGTCATGCGTGGCCAGGTGCAAAGCGCGCGCGCGCCAAACGTCAGCTAAGGACACGATGGCTGAGGCACGATGGCTGTTTATAGAAGCCACTCGTGGAGGGCCAATAGGGAAAAATAACAACTGGCCCTTAAGTAGCAAAACTGAGTGCAGAAGGGTATTCTACTGCTGGGAGACACGAAATGCCACCGACGACCCGAGATTCTGCTGGTAGTGGGAAGACCTGCTGTTGGCTGAGACGAGCTACCGACGACAGAGGACACGCTGCCGACGGGTACACAGAAGACAACGCTGATGTACAAGCAGAACTAGTGACAGTAAAGTACTACTAACTGCTATCATGTTCCGCATCCTCTTTCAAGCACGTAACTGGGGGACATAACCGCTGTTGACACAGGAACGCACAAGGTTATAAAATATGCGATTAGACTATTCTTATCAGGGCACAGGTTTGGGTTTTGATAGCACCTTCTCAATGTTGAGTTATTGCAGTTGTCCGGTTCCGCAGGGAAAGAGAAAATGTGCTATGACAGCTTGAAGGAATAGTCTACACGAGTACGCGTCCACGGCCGAGAGAGGCCGTTGTCTGATATGTGAGAGAGTGGAAATTGTTAAGCGCCACCCGTGAGGTCATGTGTGAGTCGGTCTGAGGCAGATGGTTGGTCAGACCGAATTGGGGTCGGTAGACACCGGTGCGCCCATGCTAGCAGTCCCGAAAGGTGTTGAGCGTCACACCTCACACGTAGGTGGTAACCAAGATCCAGGAATTTATTTAGGAACGGTAGTGGTAATCGACAAGTTGTGTGTGGCACACGTAGGCAGATCACCTAACGCTTTTCCCCGAGTTCATGTCTACTTTTGGTTATCGTGACTTTGCCGTGCCATCGGTGTCAATTGTGCGCGGGAAGAGAAGACACAGGCGAAGTAACTCAAGTTTCTATCCCTAAAATCTGATTCAAATGGTAGACACCACGCCGCTGGTTCCTGCTTGCAACGGTTTCAGGTCATTGTTTGTGCCCGTAAAAAGACCATTATATAATAGCTTTAGATGAATTCCAAAGTTACTCTAAAAACAAAATATTTTCATGATTTTATAAATGTCAAAACACAATTTTAAAAATTATTCTTTAAGAATTTATTACACTAACGGCTCGTTAGTTGCAAAGGTGAGCAAAGCTATCGAGATGAGAAAGTATGAGACAAGAGGAATTATTTTTTCCTACTTTCTAGCCATTCTCTGAGGTTACAAAAAACCTAGCAAAGTCTGCTAGGAATACATTTTACACTCGGAGAAGACTGTCCACTTGAGCGACCAAAACTGGCCTGCCTGACGGCAATAGTCGTGAAAAGACAACCGTTGCGAAGAAAACAAAAAGCCTGGTAAGCCGAAGTTGCTCGGGTTGAAAAAAAAAGACTTTGGATCCTAGTTTCCACACTACTCTACCGCTTTTTTCGCAGTTATCTTCAGGAAATTGAACGAAACCGCTGACAGCTAAGTCGCTTACACCAACATAATTCCCCCTCCGATCCCAGTGACAGCTAATTGACCTCCTCCCCACCCCCTTTTTTCATTTGCTGCTCCTAATCCCTTGATAACCTGACGATTTGTAGCATTTAATTGGCCTTTGGCCACTATAATTATCCTCGTTTTTGGTTGCTTTCTCATCTCTGATGATGGACACCTGCAAGTGTTCGAAAGCTCAGAACAATAAATCAATCGATCTGGTGCTCGACCTGCCTTCTTCCTCATCCATGCAAGTATCTGGATCGCGAACCTTCGCATTCATTTTGAAAGAACTTTCCGTAGGGATTAGCGACAGGGGCCTAGACGCAAAAATGACGAGCAAATGTGAAAAGAAGGCTTTGTCTGAACAAAACTTGAGGAAAAATAAAACTAAAATGAAGTAAGGCTGAATTCAAAATCAGAGCGAACAAACCTTGCCTACCTGACGATAGCGGTCGTGAAAAGGCGTCCGCGCCTTAAGAAGCAGAAGAGAACAAAACCTACTAAGTTCAGCGATGATACACATTTAAGCATTCAGGAATTCAAGTTAGGCGAAGGAACGTTTTAGATTAATTCATCATCAGGCATTATAGTTGTATAAGGGAGGGTAGAGTTAACGAAAGTTTTACGCAAAACGATCGGTAAAAAAAGACACCTTACAAGAAAATGGCTTCCCCCGATAAGCTCATCAATACGTTTATCGAGGAATGTCCACTAAAATCGGAAGTGCCGACGACTGAGAAGAAATTTTTTTCTTACATTGCCTTTTCAAGGGGATACAGCAAGCGAACTTCTACAGCTTCGATTGAACACTGCAATCGTGCGTACGTATCCAACGGCCAAGCTAATATGATTATTCTTAAGCACTCCACTTCTTCGCCTTGAATGCAAGGAAAGACTGCCGTTCCAGACCACTTCAATGTGTATTTATAACTTTCCATGCTTCTGTGGGGCAGGTTACATTGGTCGAATGACTAGGCTGCTAACCAAACGCATGCGAGGGCACCACCCTGCGTGGCTAAGCAGAGGCAAAATAAAGTCAAGATCAAGCGCAATTCTAGCTCACTTGGTGGACAACGGTTATCGGGTATACGACAACCAAGCGTTTAGAGCCGTCTATAAGGTGCCAGCTAAACATTCCAAGTTCCTGCGTCAGCAGATACATGCGACGGCAGATGTAGTCGCCATACGCCTCACAAACCCAATTTTGTGTGCGCAGAAAGCGTTTGTATCGGCCTTAAGGCTCCAGTGGCCAAAGGCCATTTCAGCATCCGCCCCCACACCATACCGCGAAAAAGTGACGAGACTGCGGCATCAAGCATCCAAACGCCACCGACGCCGTCACAAGACGTCGACACATTGCGTCCTCACACCTCCCAGAAAAACCCGAGACAAGGACTACTGGATGCCATTAACTAATTGTCTGACTCCTTCCCCTTCCCCTCTCCCCCCACCCCCATTTCTCTGACCAAATTAAGACTAGAATCTGATCGCTTTTGATCCTTTTACACCTCTCTCCCCTCTTTCCTCTTGTTGATACTGATTGGTTTGCCTTAAACTTTCGTTAACTATACCCTCCCTTACATTACTGTATTGCATGATGATGAATTCATCGAAACCGTTCGTTCACCTAACTTGACTTCCTGAAAACCTACTAAGCCGAAAAATAAAAATAAAAAGATTTCAAATTTAAGTGTCCACACTACATTATGACCTTTGTTTGCAATAGTGCGTAAGGAGGTTGAACGCAAACGAGGCTCGGTGAAGAACGCTCAGTGCAGATTTGCGAAAGGGACTTAGGAGCAAAAGTAGTGAACGAATATGAGATAAACAGTTCGCACGAACGGAACTTGAGACAAATGAAAAGTTGAAACCAAGATTGGCGAAATTATGCATCACAGCGGCAACAATTAAGATCAGCGAAACAAGAGAGATCAAGAATTCCAAATGTAAGGATTACCGATCAGGATGATAGGAAAAGGGAAACCTCTCTGAAAACAAACAAACTTGCTTGGACTGCATAGGATTGCAATCAGTTTTACACGTATACGGGCCATTTATCAACGGCAGATCACAAAGAAGTCATGCAGAACGCATGCACTGGCATTTACCAAGGTCCTTATGACCGGCAAATTGTCAGACGTGAGAATATGCACGCCATACTTACTTGAGACGCATACATTTTATGTTGTAGCATCGTGCATGTGCATGGCTGTAAGTATTTTTGGCTACACAGCACAAGCTCAGCTGCAGTCGGATTGACTCACAGAGGCCAGCCTGAGACTAAAAGTTTCTAGTCTATCCCTACCGTAAACACCACTCAGACAGGCTGACCTGCTTCCATCTATCCCAACAGCATAGAGTTGGAGCTTGGAAGTTTGTCAAATGACCTGATGACAGAGGTTCAGGTTCTGAACGCACCATTTACGATGTTGAATTATCGCAGTGGCTTAAGGTAATAGAGGGTACCCTAGGCATTGCGATATTTATATCCGGTTTCATAGGAGAAGAGAAGAAGCGGAGTGGCAGTTGGCAGAAATTAAATATTTTGTAGAGTGCTACTGGAGAAAAGGATGGAGGAAGTTGGTAGCCGGAGTAGGGAACGTCCGCACCTGTTAGGAAAACCTAACACGCGATTTATAATTCGGGCTGTCCTGAGAGCACTAGAACAAAGGACTCGAACAGGCTACCGGTGCATGCAGAGCAGGCACAGGACACGCACTTGCGCGCATCATTGAGGGTGCAACTTGTCATCATGCGAACACCTCATGATGGCTGCATGCAGAGGAGCCAATAGGGAACAAAGGCTGTTGATCCTTAAATACGACACTGCAAATAGAAGGCGCAACCTGTTGCCGAGACGCGCTACCGACGGCCCGACATTCTGCTGCTGGGGACATAGGACAAGCTGCCAAGACGAGACCGACGCCAGAAGACACGTTACTGAATGGAACATTGAAGACAATGCTCATGTACAAGCAGAACTTGTAACAGTAAATTACTATCTGCTATCCTGTTCTGTCTTAACTTACTAAGACGTAAATGGGGGGCATAACCAGTGGTGATGCAGGAACACACAAGGTTATAACAGTGGCGTCGCAGGTGATCACTGAAGACGCAAGGTTACAACAGCACCCGCGACGGCGGCGTCCGAAATTTGCAAGCTAGAGCATTGTTCAGCGCCTCCAGTGAGCCCATGTGTGAATCACTCTCAGGAAGATGATTAGTCAAACGGAATTGGGGTAGTTATTTACTGGTATGTACGTGTAAGCAAATGCGGAAGACGAGAGCCTGACCACTAAACGCTGTGTGTGGTCACTACAGGCACTATGACCGCACTCATGCAGGTGAGAACCGAAATCCAGGAATTTAGTTGGTCACGTTGGTGGTAAGAGATAGGTCGTGGGTGGCACGCGAAGACGGGTCACCTAGCATGTGTATCCCCCCGGTTCACGCTTATTTCTGGTGGTCTTTACTTTGCCGTGCTATTGGTGTCAGTTGCGCACGCCAAGAGAAGATGCCAGAGATGTAGCCCACTTTTATATTCTTGTGTGAGCAACTGCGTCGACACTTGTTAGTTTCCCCCAGTTGTATGCCAGGAAGAGAAGACAGACAGGATAGAAAATAATACTTTACTGTCACAGTTCCTACGTAAAAATTAACTCAGTGCGCGTAACTCGACTCGTCCCGTGTCCGTCAATAAGTCATCTGTCATTGTGTCCGGGCGTTCTCGTCTGCTGCAATTGTAGTTTGCACCTTGGTCTTTTGTCTTCGGCGTCACGCTCTCGTGTCGGGCAATAGATTTCGTGTGGATAGCAGTGTCTCGTCTCGACAACAGAGTGCACCTTCTCTTCGCAGCGTCGTACTTAAGGGCCAGCCTTATTTGCCCCCTATTGGCTCCTCCGCGAGAATGACCCTTGCGGACAGCCATCCTGCGGTGTACCCAGTATGACAGGACCCGGCGGCTGTGTCGCGTGCGCGTAACTCCTTGCGTCCTCGCGTGGTGTCAGCCATTGAGGGTCGCGCGTAACCGGGGCCTTTATGTGATGGCGCTATTGCGTGTTGTTTCTTCGCTGTTCTGACCTTAGGATGGTATGAGAGTTGACAACAGTTCTGTGCCCCTGTTTGTAAGGAGTTAATGTCGTTCCTTTCGCCGGTACCTTCTCTGCATCCCAAGGATGAGACTGTAAATATTTTTTTAAATTTCCCAAGTAACTCTAAATAACAAAACATTTAAATATTTTTTTACTCACACAAGAACCTGTTTTAAATAATTATTCTTTGAGAAGGAAGCCATTACATTAATGTGTCATTAGTTGAAATTGCAATCAAAACTGTCAAAACGAGAAAGGATGATATATAACAGATCTTAAATGTTTTCTAGCCGTCCTCTTAGGTTTAAAAAAGACCCAGCAGAGTCCGCTTAGGATTATTTTAGGTTTTGCACTGAGAAACGACTGTCAACTCAGAAAGAATATGCCTTGGCTGCCTGGTGGTAGCAGTCGTGAAAAGGCCTCCGTGTCATAAGAAAACAAAATGCTTGGTAAGCCGAAATTTTAGAGTTAGAAAAGACTTCGAATATTAGTCTCCACACTGCGTTACGGCTTATTTTTGCAAGTATCCGTAGGCAGTTGAACGAAACCAACACTGTATGACGGAGGCTGAGTAGGTTTTAGCGAAAGGGGATTAGCCGCAAAAATGGTGAGCGAATGTGAAATAGACAGTTTGCCTTAACGAAACCCGAGGCATAAAAAAGTACTCAAACACAAGATTGGCAGAATCCGAAATCACTGCGGAAATTCACCAGGAACAAACGAGATAAAGAAGTTTTATATGTAAGGATTTCTATTTAAACCTGATAGGAAAATGGAAACCTAAATTACAGATCACCGTCTCTCAGAAGAAGCAAACTTGTTTTGATTGAGTATGATGGCCATTTTTGCAAATATATGTGCCGTATATCAACAGCGGATCAGCAACAGCCTTGCAGAACGCATGCACTGGCATTTACTAAGTTCTTTAAGACCTGTTGGACTCACAGAGGCCAGCGTAAGACCGACAGTCCATAATCCATCCTTACAGCAACAATAGGAACAGGCCGGCACATTTCGAGGCATGGAAATTAGCCAAATGAAATGGCAACACTGTTCCTATCAAGTCATAATCGTAAGGTGCGAAGGCACATTCTTCAAGTGCACTTTATGACACCTGCATCTCAGGCCGGAGCCAACATCCAGTAATTTAGTTTGACACGTTGGTGGTCAGGAACAGGTTTTACGTGGCAAAAATCGATGGACTGTTTAGCAATGTTATCCATCGTATTACGTCTAAAACTGGTCGTTGTGATTTGACCGTACCATCCGTTGCAACTGCGTACAGAAAGAGAGAAGTAAGGAGATCCATTTCAAGCCTGTCCCTCCGTTACAGAATTCAGGCGATAGACACCGCCGATTTCTCCCAGTTGCAGGGGTTCGTGTCTTTACCTGTGCCGGCTGAACGGTCAGACCTATCTATCAATTCGAAAGGTAGGATTGCGAAGAGCATTTTTTAAATTTCCCATGTAGCACTTAATAGCAAACTAATCATTCAGGAGGTTAAACATATTTGGTTAATTTGGTTCACACAATTGTGAAAAAAACTCGCGGCATTTTGCGGGATTCGAGCCCGCATAGGAGAGAAGGCCTTCTACGCAAGCCAACGCTCTACCTAATTGAGCCACAAATGACACGCTTCACACCGTGAGTTTAATCCTAATTGGGGTTCTTGAATTGAACAAATCTACCAAACCTCCTTAATATTTAAGTCGGCTTCAAAGTCATTTTGGTGAATTCTAGATAATTGCTTAGGATATCCTGCTTGGGCAGTCAACGTACTGTCCCGTATTGGTGCATTTAATATGAGCGGCAAAGTTGGACGGCATAATGTTAAATGGTCACCAATCCCAAGTTCTCTTCCAATAAAATTCCAGAGAATAACATTTTTGTCTCTACGCTAGGATTATAAATGGCAATATTTGGGTATTCCATCAATATTTACACTGTAAACGGCGGCCAGCATCCCGGAAAGCCGTCGACACCAATTTTGACTTGACCATGTGTATAGAAAACAATAAAAGATCAATTTTTACAATACATCTATTGTTATAGTTTATATTTTGCTAATCGTACCTCTAAGTGGAGGGAGTATAACGCGTGACTTATAAATAGGGTTTGTTATATTTTATAAAAGTCAGAAGTGCCGATGGCTGAGGAAAAAAACTTATTTATTTGATTGTCTTTTCAAGGAATTCTAGCAAGCGAACTTCTAAAGCTTCGTTTGAACGCTGAAATCGCGCGTACGTATCCAGCAGCTAAGTTAAGATTAGTATTTTCAAGCATTTCGCTTATTTTCCTTAAAGACATCGACAGAATCCTGTTCGAGACCTCTTCAATGTGCACCTGTATCTTAACATGCTCATGTGGGGCAGTTTATATTGGTCGAATGACTAGGCGGCTATCCAAGTGCATGCGAGAACACCATCCCGCTTTTTTAAACAGAAGCGAGGTAAAGTCAATACCAAGCGTGATTTTGTATCATTTGGTTGAAAGCGGCCATGGGGTAGACAAAACTTAAGCGTTTAGATTCATGTGCAAAGTGCTGGCGAAACATTTCCAGTTCCTGCGTCAGCGGATACTCGCGACGGCAGAGACAGTCACCGTACGCCTCACGTACCTGATCTTATGTGTGCAGAAGGTGTTTGTGGCGCCCCAAAGGCTCACGTGGCCGATGGGGCAGTTTTCTCATTTTCTTTTACGATGGCTTCTCGTGTGCAGCCGAAAGCTCAGAAAAAATATCTTTCCAGAGATCGCGTCTGCCTCTTCTATATTATTAATAGTTAAGTCGTGTTCTGTTAACTGTTTGAATTCCTCTCACATGTCCGCGTCATACTGAAATACTTTTGCTGTTTTTAAGCAATTTTGGACGCCTCAAGAACACTTTCCATAGTGTGAATGGTCTCTATCTCATTTGCAGATATTGACCGATATGTCTTGTCGACTTTAGCCTTTAATGTGTTTCAACACGTACATTATTTCCCGCGCAAGTGATAAATCCATAGATTCTTTATAGGAATTGCATTCCCCTAATACGGTGCTCTACGAATTATTGATATTTCCTAAATACTGACAAGAAAGCCTCAAATATGTCACCTTCACATCTCAGCAAGACGATTAATTCAGTAACCTATCAAGACTACAACCAACGCCAATATATTTTTCAAACGCACTTTTAAGTCACATTATATATTGTTTATTAATAAAGAGATTAATAACATAAATGCAACAGGTATATTTAAACGATGTGACTGCATATAGGCCTTCGTTACCACTTTATAATTGATTTGACGTGGTTTTTTCATTTATTCCTGAAAGGTTTTTTTTTCTATTCGTTTGTTTTTGAGTGATATAAAAAACAACTGGGAAGCATCTAAAACAGAAGATCGTTTTTTCAACACATTCAGCAGCCGACTCAATATGTACTTAAGAAAAAAGAACTTGATTGTAAGAATTCATCTTCTGCTCAATGGAAATAAATTTGTAGATTCGCTGACGTTTCGAACAGCTGGGGTGGCTGTCCTTTGTCGAAGAGAATACTGACTTTATCGATCAGCAAGTTCAAATTTGCGGCCATGCATGTTGGCTTAGGGCTGATTGATTTTTCGCCAGTCGCTGTTTGGCCATGCGTGTGGATTAAGGCTTGGCATGGTAGCAGTTGGTGTTCTATTTTGTCCCTACGGTAAAGGATGCTAGTAAGGCTACTCCCTCTTTGTTTTTTAAATATGGAACTTTTGACTACTGGGAAAATAGCGAATGAAATATATGGCTAAGTAAGTAAAGGAAAGAGGAATCACATACTCTGCACAAATGCCACCGAGAGACTTGCTAGATTGGAGGCATTTTATGTTGAAATTAACATTATAATTAATTGAGAGTTAGAGAGAGGTTGAAAATTGCGGCTATGATAAATTTTGAAGTTAGGGTGTGGCCAGTGGAATTTTTGCGCATCCTTTAAAAGTTTACGCAATCATCTTTTTAACCAAGAAACGTTCGCATTCAAACGTCTTATCTGAAATTAGAACCAAGTCTTACGCCAGTGTTACTCTAGGTTAAACTCAATTTGCATCTCAATGAATAAATTTAAGTTAATTCAACACATGCAAAATGAAGACGGAATAACTGTCTAAAACAGTTTCTAATCTGATGCTGTGATCATAAGTACTCAACAAAAGAGGTGAAAATTAAATCCGACTTTGCTTGCTTTCTATAATTTATTCAACTTTTTACTAAATCAAATTAATTTGTTGCTGCTATTTTGATTGAAGTTAAAGTTTCTTCCCTGCGATACATTTTAACGCTGTAGCCCTCATTTGGCATTCTGTTCACTTAACTTTTGAAAATCTCCACAGACAAAACTGACTGTTCAGAATTCACTCAGAAGGAAATTTGGCAGAGAGGCTAGTTTGTCGTTTTTCCTCAACAAAAAACCACCTGGTATGTAGTTTCGTTGAAATTCCTCAAACAAAACCTTTTAACGTTTGCATACATTAGCATTTTTTGAAGAAAACTCATGCTTTGTGGTCGTTTGCATCGGTTTTGTTCGAGCTTAGGAGGAGAAAAAGCCTCCAGGGTCCAGTGGCTAAGTAATTTAACAAAACTAAAAATGAAAGCATACACTGGCCATACACAGTCAGTTTTTTGGATGGAAAATCTGGAAAAGAATATTTATCTTACCGCTGCAATTAGGCGGAAAATAAGAAGTTCATACACTTTATAATCCCCATTAAAAATGGTTGATAGATCTGGATTTCTCGCAAAGTTTTAAATGAAGTCAATGACTGATAAGTCAATTATAATGTCGACATGTACTACTGTTATAAACTTCCTTACCCTTTAAACGGAAAAATATCTGATCAAGTCCTTTAAAATAAGACATTAAGATTATTAAGGGAAGCAAATTGGAATGTTTGTGCACGGAAGTGTAATATCATGTAACATATTTCATGGAAGTGCCAAGGGGGTGGTTATGTTGAATCTCATCATCTAGGATTTACTGACGTAAAGCACTTTTTTAATTTTTACATGATGATTGCGTCTTGGAGAACCTTTCACTGAATGATCAAAAAATAATCATATGGAGTATATGCCTCTGCATTTGTCGTGCAAAGCGATCTTGGCAATTTGTGAAAGACAGATAGGCATTACATTTTTAAAGTCAACATTCACAATAAAATTTTTATTAGAAAGTAGCCATCAGTTTGAGCTATTTTGAATTCGGGCGTAAAATCGCGATAGCCGTTTACCTCAGCACAATTGAAATCCTCTTCATAAGTATCGCCTACAATAATTGAAGCGGAAAGTATGTTAGTCACCGGAATCATAGTTTTATTCGTATGAGATTTTGAAATCATACTGGAGTCCATAGCCAGAGCCAAGAGCGTCAACAGTTTCGGTGTTCTACAACTTCTTCAACACGCAGCAAAGTTGCAAACATTGTCGTCAATTTGTATCGCAAGTAATTCGGGTACTGGCAAAAACGGTTCGTTAGCTCTGGTAGGCAGGGACAGACGGTCTTTCGATTAAGACATCATCTAAATGCATTAAAACCGTCAGCAATTGGAGAACAGACATAGCTAAGCAAAATCGACAACAATTACTTGTTCTTTCTAAAGTCTGTTTCAAGCATTCAAGGGAGCATATCAGTTCATCTGCCGTAAAGCGTTGTTAAAATGTTAAAAACCTGCTTAATATCTGGAAAGACACTGGTATATTTTTGGTCACAACCCCCACAAATATCGTCACAAACCGGCGCAGTGTATCGCGATAAGTAGCATTCTATGTGTCTGCTTGACAATGAAGTTGAACCCTTCTTACACTGGAACCATACCGACATGGTAGAACCTAATGGTTTTTCTGACTTGACAGCTAGCATCAGCTAACCATACCTGAATTTGAACATGTGCACAGTAAATTATAAACCCATGGCTCAATGCCTAGAATGTAGGCCTTTTATCGAGGCGATAGAGGTTTCGAGCTTCGGGTTGTGTACCAGTTAGGGTTACTTATGGCTGGCTGATGACAGCCAGTGAACCAGAAGTGGCCATTTCAGGACGGCTTGTCTTTTTCCGCAAAGTGCATCAGCCGAAAATACCAGCCGCCGGGTGGCTGCTGGCAAGGATTTTATATGAGCCCGAAAGGCAAAATGGAACGAGTGAGTCCAGTCCACGGTCGTTGAAAATCTATCCAATGAATAATTTTGCGTTAATAGCAATGTCTGTATTAGCGTATCTCTTAAAATTCAGCTGAAAACCACCCCAGTTCGTACTGAAGCCTCTTGACAGGACCCAACTGTACGACCTGATACAATAAAATGTACTCTTAGGCATTCTATTTAAAGACAAAGTAGCGTCTCAATCAACAATTAATCATTCAAATCCTCCCCATCGGAGCTAGTGTCTCGCACTTTCAGGATAAGTTTCTGATGAAGATAATTTTTCTAACATTTTGATAGGTGAATTTAACTATTTTAATGTCCAAAGTCTACGACAGTTATTTGGGGCTTATGTTTCGATTAAACCTATTGTATCAATGGACCCGCTTCAAGAGTCTTTTGCAATGTATAATACGAAGGTTGGAATTACGTTCACATATAGCGTATCACCAAAACGGGCCATCTAGTTTCTTAAATACCTTCGGGATGCGTCCACTTTTATAATTTTATTACCTTAAGGTGTGAGAGGAACTCAGCGATGGTTCATGTTGAGGATGCTTTTAGGAAAAAGGAGCAGAAGCATTTTTTAAAAGCAAAAGTAATAACACAAAAAAATGGACCAAAATTGTTTTGCTAATCCTAAGAATGGGACAATTTAAAGAGCCAAAAAATATTGTCTGCAAGCCTTTTAATGAATTTTCAACTCATGCACAATCCAATGTTTTTGCATATTTGCAGTCATAACCGCGAGCTGCATGACGTACATCTTCACGTCAGGGGCAACGGTATTTCAAAGACTAAGAATTGAGGTGCAATCGTTGAAGACTCCGTGCTTACAAGAAGCTGTCATTTTCGGAATATATTGAAACACAATAAAGTGTATAAAATATGAAGAATGAATTGCAAATTACGATGTTTGACATCAGGCCAGTCATAATGTTCATTCAGTGCTTAAAATGTTGAAGGTAGATGACCACACATGCTAGACCATGTGTCAAGCCTATGGATATCACCAAATTATTAGAAATATAGTCGCTTTGGATTAGAATTGAAAGCCCTGCTATTTTTCAAAATCAAATGGTTATCCCTGATCACTTGACAGATATTGCATAAACTAAATTACTTGAGTCCTTACAAAGACAATTATTAAAATTCTATAGAAAGATAAACCGTGCGATCAGTATATATGTAAACCTTCTCATGCATAATGTGTTGAAGTCATTACTTAACTTTATACCCCACAATTTTGTGTGTCAATAACAATCGTTAAGCAGATTCGGTTAGTGGAGATTGTTACTGTGGCAGAGGAAATAACTCTGACGTTAGGATTTTCGGAAACTATAGTTGACCGTTTCCACTAAAATTGGCACGAAAGAGCTTGCAAATATCAAGAAAATATTTAGGAACACGGCTATTCTTCTCCTTAATCGCATTTAAATGGCTTGTATAATCTTATTCAGCAATAAAGAGCAATAAAACTAAAGCGCAATTCTTTGCCATATTCCACTATGGAGCGGCTAATTGAGCTTTTAAGTGTAATATCAAATAAGTATTCTGTAAATTCGTTGCCAATAGTGCACAATTCATAAGAAAACCATGCACAGCATTAGCAATTTAAAAACCACTTAAAATTATGCGACTAGTTTGGAGCACATTTATTCACTTGCAATTGGGAAAACAAACAATTAATATTGACAATAATACTTCTAATATAATACATAATTTTATGTTATATTTGTACTTAAAAGGTGGTTTTAATTTCCCTTTATTATTAAGCGTTCTTCATATCCGGCATATGTACCAGTCTTTGTTCTCAAAAACGTTTTATCTTGTGTATTAAGTCATCAATAGCAGGAGTGCACGTCATAAAATTAATCATGCAAGTCCCAGTCGTAGATGAGATTGCATTGGTTTTTGGACGATTGCTGGGATTACTCAACCTTACTACTTGTAGACGTTTGCGTTTGCTGTTCAATTCTGTCTCCAAAAACTATGACAAATTATGATAAAATTGTCAAAATTATGCTTAATATACGCTAGAGCGGTTTCTTCTTTGAGGATAAAAGTTACACAGATATGTGTACTGAAAAACTTATTTTTCTGGCATTGCATAAGGCTAACTAGTGTGTTGAACTATTGGAGAAGAGCTTCTGAGGTTATTTATACTAATTTGTCGCTCACAAATGCTAGAAATTTTGATAACTTCTTATGATATTAGATAATTATTTAAGTTTTGGCAAACCAAACGAGAATTATTTAAGTGAAAGATTGCATATACAGCAGAATTTAATGGAACCATTAATTTCGTGAGCGCTCACAAACTGCGCCCTCTCGCTGCAAAAAGTGATTAACGAATGACAGAATACAACAATTTAATTCATACAGAAGAGGTCAAAAACAGGTTAATCAATAAATTGGGCTAATAAGTCTAATTAGAAACGTAAATGAAACATTGTAGACAGTGACTAAGGGGGAAAAACGTTAAAGCAAAAATGAGGGCAGGGGAAGGTGTGAATCAGAGAGCTGGATGTTACCAAGCAATGCAAGGTTCACAACATGTTCCAGCTGTTAACATAGGTCGCGTTTAGAACGTCGTATAGAGGCTGCCTCCAGGTAGCGCAATGTATGACCTGTTCATGTCCGAACAAGTACTCGGAAAGATTGTTTGGGGTCAACAGAATGGCCCGTATTCATTAGGTGTTCAGCGATGGAAGAACGAGGAGTTCTATTATCCTGTTTTAATAGCCAACTCAGCAAGTGCTCTTTAGTTCTGCCTGCTAATTGCCTTTGTGGTCGCCCTTTGTACTTGCATCCGCAAGTACATGTGAATTCGTAAACAACGTTAGAATTGGCGTATAATGGCAATTAATGGTTCCATTTAATTCTGCTGCATATGATACCTTTCAATTTGCACCCGGAGAAAGATGCTTATAATTATTTTATATAAAAAATGACACAAATACGGATGATTCAACTGGATTTCGCAATTCTAAAATCAATTGGATTTAAAATAAGGCAGGATAAGGCATATCTTAATGCCTTTCTATGATATACTGTGCATGCAAAATAACATGAAAATAAACAGAACAGATCTAAATGGATCAATTTACTCACTGACTGCGCGAAACTTATATTATTTGGGAATTAGTTTGTCCACTTAAGGGAAGCTATTTTAGAGGATACACAAAACCTGAATTCTAGTCATAAAAGTATCCATTTGGATATCAGTAGCCAAGAATATAGGGGAAGAGTGCACTTCTTCTTCGCTAGATCACGAAATTGCTTGTTATTGTCGAAAGAAGCCTGATTATGACCTTATTTTCTGTATATTGAAACCAAAGACGTGGGAATAGGCGTCTCCTACTGCCAACCGCGAGGTTTTTAATCAGTGGTGCACGAAATTTATTTAAATAAAGTAAAGCTAGTACTTTTGGCGTTACCCAATACATAAAAACGATTGCACTGTATATTAATTTCTATTCTATTTTTAGCATATTGGTACCTACACTATCGAAGCCCAGCATACTTATACCAGAAAGTGTCAATGGCGTAAAAATTGTAGTATTCCTGGATTAAAATGGATTGGCGTGTCCTTTTGCGTATAAATGAAGCACATATTTGATTAAACTCATAGCGTGAAGCGGGCGTTTGTAGCTTAGCGGTAGA
The DNA here is from genome assembly GCA_036362985.1 of Ligula intestinalis. Classification (NCBI taxonomy): domain Eukaryota; kingdom Metazoa; phylum Platyhelminthes; class Cestoda; order Diphyllobothriidea; family Diphyllobothriidae; genus Ligula; species Ligula intestinalis. Next base: position 2,731,623 of record JAYGXS010000001.1, on the reverse strand, counting down.
GCGTTACCCTCCGGCAAATGCTTTCTCTGATGCGCGGGTTCAAATTCCGCCAAACGCCTAGAGTTTTTTACACTTGGGTCAAGTCAAATTAAGCAAATCTGCCAAACCAACTTAATGATTCGATTTTTCACAAGTTTAAAAATGGCAAAGATGGATATCGAGCAAATACTTCAACCTTGTGGCTGATATTTCAATAGTAAGTATGGGTTAATTACTAGTACAGACAGTCTGCGGTTCTTAATAGCAATAAGTGTAAAAAATCGGAAATGCATTAGGCCACACATTTAAGCAATAAAGAACATTCATATTAATATTCTCGTTACTTCCTTGTCACTTGTTGCTTAAACAGAGGACACTTAGTTGTGCGAAATAGCAGTAGTATACTGTGTCTGTCAGAGAAAATATGTTAAGCTGAAATGATAATGGTGCTATGTTTTTCAAAATAATAGTTCTGTCATTTGTTAAACTTTTAATTTTTTTACAAGTAAAGTCAATATCACCACCCAAAGACAACCGTTTTCAATTTATGAAGATGCCAAGTGGCCTAACCGCAAACAACCTTTTTATTTTTAAGTATGAAGAAGGATACTCTTCATTTGCACTAATGCGATATTTTGGGAATGTAGCAAGGAAGGTTTCGACTCATTTTATTCATTTGCGCTTCATTTTTTCAATAGAACAGAACACAATATCATTCATAAAAATAAAAGGTTTATAAAAGGGAATATTCCCCTAAGACAGAAGTAGATTTTACGATAGCTGCATTGAATGCATAAGCATTCCTTATTTTACTGTACAGAAACTTTGAGAATGAAAGGTTCAGCAGCAATATATTTGAGGTTAGCTTTTTTAATATCAGGGGCAAATGACAAATATTTTCCATTGGCTCATTAAAGAAAGACCAATTTTTTCCTAATATCCACTTCAATATCCACCGGCTCAATTAACTCTGATTTGCAAAGCTATTTGCGTACACAAATCAGCAGTCGGTATCTCAGTGCCTTGCACAAAACTTTTCGTCAAAATTTGCTGTAGAATTTCTAATTGGTCACTGAAATTATTTTCATGCCGAAAAGGGAACTCTCTCTTAGAAAATTGTGTTTGATCTAGCAGTAATTATGTTCCGTGAAAATAAAACCGGAAGTAGCATTATTCATATGTGAAATCGCATAATTACTTCTGCTGAAGCAATTGATATTGGTTTTAAAAGTTGCGGAGTTTATTCAAAATTGCATCGAATGGAAAATCGTCTGAGGATCCCGATATGTTCCCTATAAAATGGCACAACTGCTTGGAAGTTCGATAAGTCAACACTTTAGTGATAGAAAAGCAAATGTTTGCGCTGTAAACACATAATATTAAAATAACGTTTTGTGTTTTATTAAAAGTAGGTGCCTTGTAGAATTCAACCAGGGAAATTTGCCTTCCATTTTTACAGTAAACGTGTTCTACTGCTTTTGCTTAACTTTTGTATTAGTTCTGACATAATGACATATTAAGAAAATTGCATAAGGAACGCGTTAGGTTCGCCAACCACAATATGTGCTTTTATCAACTGTATTCCCTATCATATTTTCTAATTTGCAAAAAAGGTGTAAGGCAATATTACAGAAAAGCATACTTAAGACATTCTCAATGACTATCTTTCAACTGTCCACATTTGCCAGTACGTATCAGAATGAACAGAATTAAAGATGCAACTGCGCATTCTTTTTCCTTTATACTATGTGCGAAGGGAAAATGAAATTTCAAGGGTTGTGTTGGTAAAAGTATTATCTTAATCTCCCTTTCGTGCATTACACTTTGACGGCGGGATAAATGTCTTAATCCTTGGAGGGCCACTCCTTTTTTCAGCAAAAATAGCCTGTGTAGCACCACTCATTAATCCCTAAAACCTGCATGTTATCCTACAAAAAACGGTGTTTATCGGATTTTATGAGCGGAAATTTACACACGCAGTTAAACTTATGCTTAAATAAATGCTAAATGCATTTTTTACTGTTATTAGAAGTATTGTTGATTTATATCTGTAGATTTATCCAATCTGTATTACCATTTAACTTATTGTGGAAAAACCTGATTACTAAATTGCAGGTTTCTTGAATTTCCTGAAAAATTGAAATGGTGGTTACGAGGTCGTCTACTACAAATTACCTGTGGTCCAACTTACCGTTCTGAAGTTAGCTTAGTAAAATCCGCGGCGCGAAGCACCACGCACGCCTTCAATTTACATTCGGAACAACCTGCTCCCAGCAGCCCCGGGAAACAAATTCGACGACATTTTTTTCACTGAACACTTACTTCTAAAAATTTTCTTCTCTGCCTATCCTATTTCCTCACCCAAAAATCTATAACCACCGTTTTTGCAAGACGAAATGCTGGAGCTATGGTGGTGTATAAGTGAGGCTACATAAGCTACTTTTGCCCTTTTTTCGTTAATATTTCATTCTAGTTCAGGTTTTTTTATTAAGTTTAGACTGTTCCGAATACGAATTAGCAACAATAAGTCCATTTTCTATGAACTTTCGTCTTCATAATGTAAAACGTAGAGCAAACTTGCATAGTTTAATTTTCAAAGCGTGCTCTGTTACCATTAAGTACCATCTTGGTTACATTCTACATCGTAAAGAGACTCAAAGGTTATTTGATTATCTGCGCGAAGCTAAATATAATATTTCTTGCATTCGACTTTCTGTCATTTCAAGCAATTTATGATTTTTAAACGAAGTATTTGATAGATAGTCCACAAATAAAATTATCTTTGAGTGTGGTTCGGTAATAAGGCAAGCATGTGTTTCTCAATATACAAATAAATTTATATGATGTGGATAACGGAACAGCCACAAGTAATAATTAGCTTGGTCACCTTTCTTAAGAAAACCGCTTGAAGTATGACTAAATTTGGCAACCATCGGGGATGCTGCCGTCGTCAGTAAATCCAAAGCAGTTGGCTAGTCTTAAGGGAACGGTGGTCATTAGATGTTTGAGGAGGAGGGGAAGTAGTAAATCATTTTCATAAAAATGTGAAAAGTGCTCAGTATCAGGCATGCAGGTTAACAGCGTTATTCAGTGAATGGAGCAACACACAATATAAAAGTAGTGTGAAAAACGCAGTTGTTTCACACACTGTTTTGTGAATCGCAAATGAATGCTTAGCGATTTTCACCTTTAAACTAAAAAATAAGCCTACTAAACCTTACGGTTATTAAATCACAGCAATAATTCGGACCTAAATATCGAAAAACATAAATCATTAATAATAGGCAGGAAATGTTGCATGTAGTCCATAAATAACGTAATACTGAATTTAAGATATAAAAATGTATATTTTTGGCTGAACATTGCGATCCGCAACAAGCCTTATATACTGCGCTCAACAGGCATAAGAAGGCTAAATCACATGATTCCGCACCGTCCCACTGACAATAAGAATGACTGCACTGAGAAGAATACAATGCAACTGCTAGGACAGGACTTATGTTCGGCTGACCTTTCAGAGTACGTCACAGATTCTTCATCACAGAAATTAGGATAACCAGTAGCGGAAACCGGTAACTCATGAACAGGTAATTGCAGTATTTAAAGGACTCAGTCACTATTTTCTGCACATTGATGACAGTTCGCGGGTCCCCTATCAGGAATAAGTGCCGGCTTATTCGCAAATTACTTCACCACGACTTGCTGGAACCTCCCCACATATGGTGGAATATGGCGTGCTAATTTCTCAACAATCGGGTTCCCCCGCGTTGATGTTTAATTTTGACTATACGGTGTAATTAGTGCTCCTGAAGTAGCCCATTTTCTTGGCCAAACCAAGCCTCAGTACGTAAAAACCTCAGGCGGGTAAAACAGCTGTCCCAGCGATTTCATCTCTTGCTTCTCAATGACTTCCTAAGACTCGCACGTTCGCTTTTGTTTCCAATGATTCCATTATTAGTTTGATGTATTTTTCAGACGTTAGTAGAAGCGGTCAGTTTAAGTTGCAGATTTTTTTCGCTTTCAATTTTTTTAGAGGGCAAGACGTTACCTGGAGCTAAATGTTGACCTGCTGATTCCACAAAAAATTGATATCCTGCGCTGTCCGTTAGCAGAAAACCAATCACTTTAAGTTCACACTTATTATAAATATCTTTAGTGAACATCATTAAATAGCTTTCACTCTACTTTTATACACTGCTTTTAGAATGTGTCTATTGGTTGGAAGCTTTGAAGTTGTTTCAGCCGATAGGGATTATGACAACTGATGGGCATCTTAGAATGCATATCAGTAGCGGGTACGCAATCGGAATTTAATTTGTAAATATCCAAGAACATTTAGCATACGTTTGAATTGGAAATATATGTCAAATGTTTGCTTCGCTTTTGCTTCGATTTGCACTGAAAAGCCGTTTATGTTTTACTGAACTCTATGCCATTTATTTTATCTTAAAACATAACTTATCAATAACCCCACCAGATATCAATAAGGCAAACACCATTTGAAATCAAGTTAGATATTTCACTAGCCAAGGTTAAATTTTAACTTAAAACCAAAAAAAAATATGTTCTACTGAGCCATACATGCACCCAAAAACCCTATATTTGTGGACTTATAAAGATTGAAACCCCTTTACGGATAAGTATTTAGCTGGAAACAAACAATGAAAACTGTTGTACTTAAATTTACATTATTTTGACTGCAACATGATCTCTGCGGGAAATCTACAAGTTTAAGACCCTTTCCAAACAGACAGAAACATGGTCAGGTGTGGTCTTACGCAAAGTCGTTTGTCAAGGGCCAGTTACTTGATCTCCAGACGTACATGGGAAAAAGAATTCCGGACAATAGAGGTGAATTTGCGATAAATACTAGGGTGTCCGGGATTGTGGTAACGACGAAAGCTAACTTTAAGGTGTAATTTAAGAAAAGCTAAGACCAGTTTTAGCTCTAGAGTGGGTATGGAAGTACTCCCTTAGAAATTCGCAAAAGTAAATCTGATTATAAGATTTCTATGTTCCTATTTTTTCTATGAGACATTGTACTGCACCTTTATTGCATTGCCAATGCTGATATGTGTAAGTTATTCCTTAGTACTATGGCAATAATATACCTATTTATAAAAAAGTCATCATAATTCACCTGAATGCGCTAGTTTATCACGATCATCATCATCATAATCAGCACTGGCATTCACGAATTAGTTTGCTTCGTCTTGTTCCATGTTTAGCAGAAGTAAAACTAAGTGTTCATTTATGTCATTGCTAATGCTGTTGACGAATGCTGAAAATATTTTCCTGAAAGGGTATACCCGGACTAGCCCTCAGGCTGTTGACTTTGCATCATCGTCTGCTTTTTAATCAGATGGAGCGCAGACAGCTGTCTATTAGACCGTACTTTTTTCTCCAACATCAAAAGACGACCTGTAAACCAACTTTATATTTAACAGATTACTGCATTTGCCGGCCCTTAGGAAATACAACTGGCGGATTCGCCTAGACAGCTTAAAGGAAGCATCGTTTCAGATTTTTCCACATCTGACGATTTTTAAGATTTTGTAGGCAGCAAAATTAATTGGATCCATTAATTTCGAGAGTACTCATCAGTTGCAACCTCTCGTTGCATAATGTTACAAATGAATTAACCTGGACTTGCGGATGCAAGGAAATAGGGCTAACACAAAGGCAATTGGCCGTCAGAGTAAAGAAGCACTTATCCACCTGGTTATTAATACGAGAAAACAAAAATCCTCTTTCATCGACAACTGAATATCTGCTAGATACGGGCCATTCTATGGATCCTTAAACCTTTTTCTGAGTGTGTTTACAGTACACAAACAATTCGTACATTAAGCTACCTTGATGCAGCCTACATAAGGCAGTTTAAATCTGACCTATATAAACAACTTGTAACTTTGTTAAACTCAAATCTGCCGTGGTAACACCGGCTCCTTGTTAACAAAATCTCCTTGCCAACATTTTTGCTTTTGATGTTTTTTCCCCATATTTGTTGCTCACATCGTTTTAACCTTCATACGTCATTGAATAGCCTCTTGACCATGTTGTATGACCCTATTGTTTGTACCAATTTTTCTGCATGAGTTCATTTTTTATTTTTTTCGTACGGTATTCATATTAAAAAATGAGAGGTAGTTGCTGATTAACATTCTCGACATAAATGGGTCCAGTCAAATTCCTTTTATACACAATCCTCTAAATAACACTAGGGAAAAATGCTTTAAACATATCATATTTTTCTGCCACTTTGCCCATTAATAGCAGCTTTTGAACGTGACGGACAAGGAGAAGATGCACAAACCACTCAAACGACATTAGACGGTTAACACCAAAAGCAATTCGTTAGGCAAAGTTAAGAAGGCCAACTATTTTCCTTTGAAATCCATCCATTGACAAGTAGGCGCTAAAAGTGGCTCTTTGAAAGATGCAGGATGATTTACAGGATTTAATATCCCGAAATTTTACTGGGGTTAGGATGCCCTTTTGTGTGATGGTAACCGGATAGCTTTTTTGGCCCAGAAGTGGTTTATAGCGTTCTAGTGGGAGAAAGAGTTTTGCAAGACGGAAAATCAAAAAAGCGAATGGTTTGCAGTTTGCTAAAAAAATAAGAACGGAAACAGGAGTTTAGGCTTGACTCTAAAAAACCTCATAGATTGAAAACATTGCATGAATGACTGTCGGAAAGTCGTAAAAATAACGCCCGCGTCATAAATATGCCCGGAAAGCCAGGGAGTCGTTAAGTTGCCCAGTAGGAAAATTGAAAACCTGAGCTGATGCAGTATAACCCGTGGCTATCCAAGCAATCACGTTTCACAATGAAAAAACTGGCTTTAGACACTAATACAAGACATCATCACTGTCAGTGAAAATGCTACACCTTTTTTGCAGTGAAACATAATTTTCCCTTCGTATGCAAACACGATTTCAGCTGTCAAAGCGGCTGAGTTCACAAAGCGAAACCAAACAATATTCATATGAACACCTTTCGCACTGAAAAAGCTGACTTCAAACTCTTATAGGACCTTTAATCACTGTCACCGAAACGACTTTGCCTATTCTTTGATGGTAAAAAAAAATTTCCCGTTCACAGCCAAATTTGGTTTCAAAGGGCGCGTTTATAAAATGAATTTGGTGAACTTTAATTGACCATGGTAACACCGACTCCTTGTTTACACATTTCGCCTACCTATATTTTTGCCTTTGATTTTTTCATTTTTGCTGCCCAAATTGTTTTAACTTTCATACGTTATTGATAAGCCTCTTCAAAATTTCCTATGACCTCGTGGTTTGCATAGATGTTTTTACTCAATTTTGCATTTTCTCTTCCACTATTAACGTTATGCAAGGAAAACTATTAGAACTCTCGAAATTAATGCATCCAATAAATTTCGCTGTTTACACAATCTTCAAAATTTCATTATTTGGGAATTATTACGCCAGTTTCCTCATCAAAACAGCTCATGCGCGCGACGGACGAGGCATGCATGGAGGAACCAAGGTAAACACCAGAAACAATTTGTTAGGAAAAGTCAAAAAAGCCAGCCATCTCCCACTTTTTTCCATCCATTGACAGGCAGACGAAAAAAAGCTGCCAATAATAGCTGTCGGCTTTATGACAGATGCAAGATTTGTTACTGGCTTAAAGGTCCCGGGGTTTTACCGAAATTATGAGGCCATTTTGTGTGATGGTAACCTAAAAGCTTCCTGGGCCCTGAAAAGGTGTACGACGTTATCACGAGAGGAAAGGTGTGCAAAAGGTAAAACGTGAAAACCCATGTTCTCCAGTTTGTCAAATAAATATTAACAAGGCAAGAGTTAAAGTTTGTAGCTAATGAAATCCTCATAGGATGAAAACATTGCGTGGATGACTGCCGAAAATTCATGAAAATAACGCCTGCGCGAGAGATATGCCTGGAAGATAGATTGGAAAGCTGAGTTCATACACTATTACCGGAGACTATTTAAGTGAACACGTTTCAAGATGACAAAACTAGCTTTAGACCCTTATACTAAACATCATCACTGGCAATAAGAATATTTCGCTTTTTGTTTGAAGTCAAAAGTAATTTTCCTTTCGTGAGAAATTATGGTTTTACTTATCAAAAGAGCTAAGTTCACACAGATAAACAGTAGAAAATGCATGTAAACACCTTTCGCACTGAGAAAACTGGCTTTAATCTCTGATAACCTATAATCGCTGTCACTGAAACGACTTCGCTTTTTTTTGAAGTTTAAAAAACTTCCCCTTCCTAAAAATGTGGTTTCACAGTGAGCGTTTTTAAAACAAGGGCGTGAATGTATTTAAAAAAGGCTTTGGCACATGGGAGTTGCCTACTGCTCCTTTCCAAGACGCCAGTATTAACACTTCATTCAAAACAGAGAGACACAGCAGTGGAAGGCTTTTCTGTTAGACCACTCACGAGGTCTGCGTGCTTTGTCAGCCCTTACAATGATAGTTGTCTGGAGCTTAACTTTTATTTGCCTTTTCCAATGAAAATGGTTTGCCACATTGTAACTCAGTACACAATCAATCTATTTTAGTTAATACTCATTAGAAATATAGTTAATTGACTGAATTAAGTAGCCTCCACTCTCTATTTATGTAAAACGTTGCTCTGCGTGTCGATCGGTTAAACGCGTTTCAGTTTTTTCATCGGTGCAGGATTATGAAAACAAATAGGCAGCTTAAAATATTTATCAGTAGTGGGTTAACCTTTTGAATATTTTATATCAAGATCCTAGAACATGCTTTATATAGGTTTTCATAAGAAAGTTTCGGCAGATTACAGCTTCGATTTTCCTTACAGAATGTGCATGGGATTGCACTAGAAAAGGTTTTTATCATTGAGCTGAAATCCGTGCACAAAAATCGGCGCAAACCTCACTAGAAATCACTAAAAAAAGAAACCTTTTCAAAACACAACAAATTACTGGCCGATTTTCATGTTTGAACTGACAGCCAAAAATATTTTAGCTCTAAGCCATGCCTGTGGTTTTGTAGCCTACATTTTTGGAACTATTAGAAAGAAAAAGAAATAGTTCCCAGTTTGATAATAAAAATATTAACGGAAGCAAGAGTTTAGGCATATCGCTATAAAATCCTCATAGGATGAAAACATTGCGTGAGTAGCTGTCGGCAATTCGTGAAAATAACGCCTGCACGAAAAATATGCCTGGAAAACCAATGAGTCGTTGAGTTGTCCAGTAGCGAGATTGTTTAGCTGAGTACATACAGTTTAACCTAAGGGTATTCAAGTAAACACCTTTCGGGATGAAAAAACTGGTCTTTGACCCTAATAAAAGACATCATCGCTGTCAATAAAAATACTTCATCATTTCTTTGAAGTGAAAAAATTTTTCTTCTCATATGAAAATTGAATTTCAGTTGTCCAAGCAGCTGACTTCACACAAAGAAACCGGAGAATGTACAAGTAATCGGTTTTCGCGATAGAAAACCTGGCTGTAATCTCTGATGAAACGACTTCATCTTTTTTTTTGAAAGCAAAAAAATTTCCTTTGGCAAGAAAGTGCAGTTTCACAGGCAGCGTTTTGAAAATAAAGGTGTGAACGTATTTAGAAAAGGGCTTTGGCACATGGGAATTGCCTTATACGCCAAGATGCCAGTAAAAACACTCCACTCACATGAGAGACACAAAGCGGCGGACGGATTTTCCCTACTGTCAACTGATGAGGTCTGTTTTCTTTGTCAGTCGTAGCAATAATTGTTACCTGGAGCTATCGATTTATTTGGCTGTGCCGATGAAATTGATATTTTGCACTCTAAAACAGTAGAAAATCAATCACTTCAGGTTTACAGTTATTATAAAAAGTTCGTTTACTTAAGTCACTAAGTAGTTTCCACTCCTTCGCTCTTTATATACTGCTTTGCTGAGTGTGTCACTTAGTTGATGGCGTTTCAGTTGTTTCATCACCGCGAAGTTATGAGAACAAACTGGCGGCTTAAAATGTTATCAGTAGTGGGCACACATTTTAAGTATATTATATGAAGATCTAAAAAAATGTATTGCGTCTTTCATAAGAAAGTTAAGCCACATTATAGCTTCCTTGTTGTATATAACATTTGCTGAAGTCTATTCATTTATTAGATATCAACAGCATTCAACAAAAACCCCACCAGAAATTACTTAAGAAAATACCGTTCTCAATAACATACGATAAGTAACTGGCAGATTTTCGGTTTTAAAGTTTACACTGAAATCGTTTTTGTTCGAAGCCATGTATGCGTTATTGGAACTTTTAACTCGAAAACAATCAGAATAAAACGCTTATATGGATGCGCATTTTGCTCGAAAAATAAAAAATGTTAATTTTATCTTTAAATTGGTTAAACTGCTACATGACGCATGCGTCATGTAACCGGCCGATGCGCACAAGTTTTGCAAGTTAGAGACGCTTTCCACGAGGACCGAGCCTGGTCAGGCATGGTCTTACGCGAATACCTCTGACGAGGACCATTTACTTGACCGCACGATGCACAGGAGAAAATGAATGCCCCTTAATGCAGATGACTTTAAATTAAGTTTTTGGGAATGCGCTATTGTAGTCAAGCTAACAGGTAAGATTAAGGTCATTTGTGTGAATAGGTGTATTATGTGGTAAGGTGCGGAGTAAGACAGGCATCTGCGTGCCCCTACTGGAATTTCGTGCAGGTTCGCCAGATTATGCGGCCGTTAAAATTACTATGTTTTACTATGAGGACTTATTCTGTACCTGTATTTCATGGACCATGCAGATGTGATAATAAAGTCCCCAAAAAGCTGATGTTCGCAAAACGTTGCTCATGCGTGCCGTCAAACTTGTGTATCCAGTAGTATGGCTCGAGTAACTGTCGGAGTTAGGTGAATGTAACAAACATGTAAATATATGCCTGTAAGTCCGCTGAGTCGTGATGTTTTCCAGTAAGGAGATTGGAAAGCTGACTTCATAGAGCATAACCACAGACTACACAAGTAAACAAGCTTTGCGATAGAAAAGCCGGCTGTAGACCCTAAAAAGGCCTATTATCACTGTCTCTACCATGACTTTACCTTTTCTTTGAAGGTCAAACATATTTTCCCTTCGCAAGCAAACACAGTTTTACCCTGAGTTTTTTCAAAAGTAAGAGCACGGTGCAACCGCAGACTCTTCATTAGACACCCTTCGCAATTAAAAAAGTGGTTTTAGACTCTTAAAAGATTTTTTATCACTGTCAATGAAACGACTTTAACTTTTTTGAAGGTGAAACAAAAACGTTCGTTTTGTAAAGAAGCGCGTTGTTGAAATAAGAGCGTAACAGTTTAAAAAAGTCCCTCATGCATGGGAGTTGCCTACTGTGATTAACTGTCAAGCCAGTATCAACAGTCTATTCACAAAATAAGCATGAATCACTGTAGGTCTTTTTGCATTAGACTTTTGATGACGTCTGCTTCCTTTGTTAGTCCTAACAATAGAAATCCTCCTGTTATTTTCAGTCAAATCAAGGAAGGCTGGCAAAGATAGTTTGCACACGTTCGGGGGAGAAGCTATTTTTTAGGGAACGTGCTATACGCATCACAATATTCAACTGTTAATAACCTAGTATGTCAGGTTTGAATATTTGTATCAAACAATTTGTCGAGTGGTTATAAATATTATTGCATCGTTGCGTGTCAACGGTTGCAGAAACTTGAGTGCAGTGAGTATTAGATGCGACATTTTACTCGCAGGTGACTGCAGCTTCTAACCTCTCTTAAAATTAAATAAGTTATGAAAGCTAAATAAAAGTAACCTACTATAACAAACAAACGATACGAAAATTATCAGCATGGAAGCAGTCGCTAGTAAAATCTATTAACTATTCATATATATCTTTTAAAAACGATCTTTTAACTATTAACTGTAAAACAAACGTTTGTCGACTATTTCCTGGTTTTCTTTGTTAAAGGTTATCGTGTAGCATTCGGCCACCCCTTTAGGTAAATAGCAAGACAGCCAAAATCTTGTTCTAATATGATGAAAAGAAAGAAGATCTTCGGAAAATCGAGTTGTACTCGTGAATTTTCGAACAAATATCATGTGTTTGTCATCAAACTCTGCGAGCCTGTTCGTACTAGCCGGATTCAAGTGCCAAGCTTCAAGGAATTCTCTCGCTTGTCGCGTATTAGCCATTGCGATCACGTCGGTGGCTACCCAATTGAAGCGATGATCACACTCAATGGAGTGTGCAAATACGAGTGATAAATGGTTCCGCAGGCGAACAGCTGACTTGTGTTCGTTGATGCGAGTCTCAAGGCGTCAGCCTGTTTGGCCAATATAAACGCAAGGGCAACCAGCACATGGTATATGATAAACGACGTTACTGAGTTGTTCCATGGGTAGAGCGTCCTTTACTCAACATACGCTTGCGCGCAGTGGGGTTGCGGGCTTGTGGGCAATGGAGATGTCAAAGCAACTTAGTTGCCGAGAGATGGTTTCAGATATTTCATTCATCTAGGGTAGAGAATACAATTTCCGTGGCAATGTAACATCGTTCGGAGGGAGGTTTTTGTGCTTGACCCCGACGTCTAAAGCAATTCTTGACAAAGCTTGTCGGATATCCATTGGCCCGGAAAAATTTGTACAAGTACGTTAGTTCTTTCTTGAGCAAATCATCGTTACTATAATAACGGTGGGCCCGTTGGAAAAGAGTGCAAACACAGCTTCTTTTATGGGCCGCAGGGTGGTTACTCCTATAGTAAAGGATGATTTCTGTAGTGGAGTCCTTTCGGTGGACGCTTGTTGCGAGTTCGCCATCTACGAGTCTTTGTATCCTCACGTCAAGACATGAGAGGGTGTCTCCTGTTGCCTTTTCGCGGGTAAATTGTATTTCTGAGAAGACTCACTTTAGACTCTGATGCAGCCATTCGACATCGCAAGTTTTCATGATGACGAATGTGTCGTCTACCTAGCGGAGCCACATTTTTGATTCTACAGCTCGAAAAGCCTCCTCTTCTAGTCTCTGTAAGACTAGCTCGGCCAGTCTTAAGAATGACAAAAGTTTAAACAAACATCTGTATTTGCCAATACAAGCGAACATCCGTGTCCCAGGAAGCAATTGAGAAGAAGAAGGAGACTCGATCGCTGGGACAATATGTTTATGAGTAGATACTCATGTCTCTGATGACGAATCCGCGATGGATATTGAAACATCAGGCGAATAAACATATTGTCCCAGCGATCGAGTCTTCTTCTTCTTCTTCTCAAACATCTGTATTCTTAGGTGTCCATTAGGGTATAGAATGTGAGTCTTAAATAGGGTGAAACAAATGTTGTTAGATTAAGTCAGTGCCTTTTCAATAACAGAAAGTTGATTGAATTTGTTTTTTAAAAGTTTTAGAGCTAATTCCGGGAGATGAGTCTTAAACGTTGATCAGAACGTATTGGTTTGCAAAGCACGGCATCGTAAGCCTGTTTGCAAAAAAACCATCGACCTTCCGCTGTATCTGTTTTTCTGTTCCTTTCTCTTACAGAGCAACCAAACACTGTTGGCGTAGGAAGTGCTGGGAATCAGGTCATGGGGTTTAGCCCTTCTGGGAACCTTTCATCTTATAAAAAACTAGAAAGAATGCACTTGAACATATGCCACCGCGTTTAAATTCAGGATTATCCTCCTTTACTGGTTGCAAAGTAGAACAATTTATCGGTTGTTGTTTTCTTTACTATATGTAATAAACTGCTGGCAGTATTATAATTTTGGCTGTTGTTCTGAAAATACTCCGTGTCTTCTTGTCTAGCCTGGTGTCTGTAATGGTCCCGTAAGCCAAATGCGATGGTTTGTATGCCTCCCATGGCCTTGATTTGCATGTAAATACCACCTGTTTACATGACTTTGGCCTATTGCAGCTAACTAAGTGCACTTGTCGTATGTTTGATGAGGCAATTTTTATGTGGAATTATAAAATTGTAAGCCAAGAATACTTTTGACAACTAGTGCAACAATTTTAAAAACAAACAGCTACATGCTCTTTCAGGAAGTTTATCTTATTTTAAGTGAGCTTAAAAATTGTGCAGATATTTCAGCCAATAAAAAATATATTTTCCTTTCCTCCAACGTGAATCATTTTTTAACCATAGTGAATCGATTATATGTGGAAAATGCATTTTATTAGAATTGTGAAATACTGATAGGTTAAAATCCCAGCAGTTCGTTTTTTCTTCTGTTTCTACAAATTTGCCTGAAAAAGGGTCCACATCGGATTTCGAAACGTCAGAAAAATACAATCGTTTCCCCACCATGGATTGCTTACTAGCACCGTTCAGTCATTTTGATATATTTTTGGACGATCTGTCCAGATAATGTCCAATATGGACCCTTGGAAAATATGTTTGATGCTAAGACAAAAGATGATTGCTCAACTCAACTGAAATGATCATAGAGTAGGCGCTGTATGTTAACAATCAACAACGATGTACCCACTAACAAATCCAGACAAGCCACAAAAAACGAGGAGGGAATACGGTTTTTATAAAACCGCAATGCTATTCAAATTACCTGGTTTTTTTGACGAAGAACTGTACCGGTGTCTGTGGGAAAGAAAAACATTCCCATCAAAAAAATATTTTTTAAATTCTACTTTGTGCCCGAGGATGACATAACCAAGCATGACCTGTTAGCCGATGGTGATTGCCTGGATTCCTTTAAAAAAACATGTGTTTGCGATGGGTCTAGAAATGTTTTTGAAAAATATGGACATTTACTCAGTGTACTACACAAAAATGGTCATATTGTTCTTCAATATTATTTACGTTTTCTAGGACAGAAATGCATTTATGAAAACATAACACACTTTTCAGATTAGGGTAGGACAGTTGTAATAGTTCACAAAGGTTGGCAATACCAGAAACCTTATTCTCAGGGCTGTGGCAGTAGAAGTTGCGGTCGCTAGAACAAAAAGTTTATCGGTCAAACCTTTTAGATTCCTGTTGATGCCATCATCAGAAACCATATCCGTAGTAATCTCTGATGATAGTCCCGAGGGAGAATCCGAAACGCAAGTCAATGAACTTCTCGTTACAGAAATCACATCTTTTCCTTCTGAAAGGACAGCATTAAACCGAACTGCCGTTCTCAGTGGCGTCGATTAGAAGTTTGTTTGAATCGTTTCCGTAATTTTCGCCTACGTTTTCTCAGATCTTTGGGGATGATGACGTTGGAATCACTCAAATGACCCCCAAACCTTCCCCTTAAAATAGAATTTCAATAAATTCCACTAAGGTTAACCGCGCCTACCTGCGACCCTAGAAATAATCCCAATCTACGGTATGTGTGCTTTCACATGGAATCTTACGTGAGTGCTCAAATGTACTTTAGATTAAAAATTTTTCTCAGCGTGATTGGAATATTTATTAACTCACAAAATAGTCCCAACATCTTTTCAATGCAAGGATGCTACCGTCTGAACGCGCTCATTCATAATAAAGTAAAAATTTTTAATTTTTCAAAATGAATAATTTTTTAGTGATTTTTGAAACTCTTTTCAGGTGTTTTGGAAAATATGCATAAAATATTGCATCTTTGTAAAATTTCAAGCGTATATTTTGTACTTAACGAAATTGTATCATTTGGTTTCGGAAATATTTTAATTATGCCATGCCTATGACCATGAATTTTCCCCTCATAAACCTTTTATCAGTCTGGATATTAACGCTAATTGAGAAGTAAAAAGCACTGTCAATAACAAATTCGAACCTTTGAGAGCCTTTTCAACTAATCGTTTCCTGTAATCCCAGCCCTAAGTGCACTTCTTACCCTAAAACTAATGTAAACTTAACTCTTACCTGAACTTCCTGAGAAATTACTTCACAGCTTTTTGAGTGTTCTCCATTGCCGCATCCTTCAAGGGTGGAGCATATTGGCGGCTTCAACCATAATCACTTTGCTATTTCCCAAAAATCATTTAGCGACTGGTTTTATGCAAATTATCTCGTGAAAAGACCTAAACATCGAGGTGTTATTGGCATATTATTACGTATAACTACCTAGGTGTCATAAAAATATAGTGATATATAATTTAAATTTCATTGCAAAGCATACAACCGATAAAGAGAGTATTAAGTGGAGACTCTAAAATTTGAGAAAAGTTTAATTTCATTCGCGAGGGCGACAGTTAATGTCCGAGTAAAAAAATCTTAATTTTCCACCAGAAGGCAGTTTCTTGTACTGTAGGCCTGCAATGGAACGCGTCACTTAAATTTTGCTAATTAAACATCTTGACGTGCCTTGTGCACCTTCCGAATATGCTTACACATTTATTAATGCCCATTAATTTAAGATCCACAAACGGTACTTAGATTCCATTGTTAAACGTAAGATGGTCCGCTTACCGATCATACAATATTGCCATATCGAATGTGGACGTGATTTGTTTGCCTAAGAATGATTTGCTTGACACATTGCCTAAGTCCTACAAAGGGCAAAAGACAATTTTCTCCTTGCCTGCGAAAAAATAGGCTTAAACCCACTCATTGTTAACGATTCTTTTCCCTAGAGCAATGCTCACATGTCCGCATTTCCTCAGGTTGCATGATTTCCGATTCAATTAACGGCGGACACTGATATTTTCCGTCGCTAAATAGGCGATGATTTGCAGCTAATAGGATTTTTAGAGTTTATGCGGTCAGCGCATAAGGATTAAGCTGTATAACATCAGTTACCTATTCATTGGGTGGACCTCAGCCGCAATCCATAGTGCGTAAAAATCCTACATAAACGTCTTAAGTCCCTTTTTAAAGTAAACTTCACTGGTTAATGCATTTTGAAAAAAAATATCCATCAAAATACCGGCAATATTCTTTGCTGGTAAAACTGTTATCCAGCTTAAGAGAAGGAAGGAAAATTTTACTTTCACAGTTATGTTCATATTCCAAACCACATCATATCTAGAGCCGACCGGCGCCATTACAACCAATGGCTATAACCCCACAATTATATTCTGGTAAAAGTACTCCTTAACCGCCCGCGAAGTACTTACGTTGCACCTGTAGGAGCGCGAGGTCAGGGAAAGGCCGGATTGCATTTCCCTGAAAAAATGCCCACCAGCGGGGTGGGGGTTGCGGCACGCGTAAATGCATCAGCCACCTGTGCTCGACCCCACCATCGGTCTCTATAAAATGATTATGACAGTGGACTCCGATAGATGCAGCGTAAATCTCTTTTCACTTTAATCTAGATGATGCTCCCCAGCACGTCAGATAGCTTATGGTACACTTGTGTCTAAAATTGCGTGCTAGGATTTATGACTCCTGGGTGTTTCTTCGGTCTTATTACTAAATTTTTAGAGTTAGATTTAAATAATTCATTGCATAATCGCCATCAACGTAAGTTTATAACTCATAAAAGAACAACATCAAGTAGTTTCTTCAGGGTGAATGCTAACACAAAGAGGGCACTGACGCAGTTCCCAGAAGAGTTTTTTTAATTGGTTACCTATTTACTGCATCTTGATTAACGCCGGAAAAATCACAAAGAGTGGTTTAAGATTAAAAGTAAAGGGATAATTAAGTTTAAGTTTTCCGAGCATGACATGCGCCTTGCTCCCATACCTGGAATCATCCCGATTTTGGCAGAAGGTACTTTTTCTTGTCTTCTAAAGTTTTTTATAGGTTGATATGCTTTTTTCATAATGACGCTTACATCCGAGCAATGAGCAGAGGAAATATTAACTGCCTGCAAAAAGTGTTTTATCAATATTCGGGATTCAAAGCACTACATTGGCAGGCAGTAATTCATCGTAACGAATGAAGCCGCCAGATAATTGGGCTACTTGGGTCAAGACTTCCAAAGTTTCAGACGTAAAATCATACAGACCTTATTGAATATGTATGTTAAGAAGGTGTAGATTTAAATCTGTATAAATAATCCTTTCAACGGGTGGTGCCCATTCCTGTGTAGAGGTTAACAAAGACTGCCAGCCCACAACAGCTCTACGGGCATCTATTGATATACGCACTCTTAAGGACCAGAATATATTGGTCACACAAAACGGCGTTTGTTCAAAAGAATCAGAGAAAACCTTCCAGCATATTAACGAAAAGACCAAAAACGAGCATAATCAGGTCTACTATTTCGCATACCGGACACACGCATCACCGCGTAGACGCTGCAAGGGAAGCGTCCCATTTATATACAACTTTATTTCAAGCTATTCAAAATTTCTTGGAAAGCATGTGTTGGCTACGCCGTTGCAATTAGATTAAGCAAGCCAGTTCTGTGCAAAATAAGAAGTGCATATAGCCGACACAGTTACCTTGGCTCAGATCCACAAATTTAACGGCTTGCACATATGTGACATTCCCGGCAGCCACCTTCCCCCTCAGTCATATAAATAGGAAAAAGTACCTTGTAAACGGCACAGCCTGAGGAAAATTGATTTAAATCAAATGCACTTTGCAACGTATGCCGTATTTACTCTGCTAATCAGTTGAAACGTAATTCAATTTGTATAAAAATATTACTTCGCAGTTATGCCCATGGGCTAACATACCCTGCTTTCCTATGCGAATCTCGGAAAAAAGAAGCTAGGTTAGAAAAAATTCCGCCGGAGCTGCCGTTTTCTTTTCTCTACGCAAGCCAGGAGACAGTTTTCAGTCAAGCAAACATGCATATCTTCTAGAACCACATTTTCCTAACCCTTTTGCTCTAGCCTGTCTGATTAGGCGCAAAATCTCCCCCTTATTCCTGACAATCCATGAAATACGCCCTTCATTTATGCTCATAACAATGAAGGGTGGGACAGAGGCCAGCCCCGTTTTTCCGTTAAACAGTTAATGAGTCCGGGCTGCGTTGTGTTTCTTAGCAATGGAACTCCTGAATTGCGTTTTCATTGTCAAATTCAATGCAAATCAGACTATACCTTTTTACAAATGTATCCACAGTTTTCATACTTTCTTTTACATCGAATTTCTACCTGACCTAGCAAAAAATGGTTAATATACGTCATATAATGTGCAGTATAAGGGCCACCATCAAAAGTCACTGTGTATCACAGAAGGAAATTTGGTAGCAAATATTCTTGGTTTCAAAGTTACATGTATTCCTGTGGTGAGGCAGTTATTTTTTAAGAAGTATCTATGAGAAAATTACTCTTTATTTGATGGAAATCCGCTCCTAGGTATATTTAAGTTAAGTAACCGAATACTAATCGTCACAGAAGACCAAACTCTTAATTTTCATTCATTTTGTTTCGTATGACATGAAATCCTATTACGTTAATTGTAAGAACGAATTAAAATGTTCACGTGTTTTTAAGCAGGCGAATAATACTGGTCATTATATCGAATAGACGCGATGCAACCATAGATTGACTTATCTTCCCATTAAGTAGGCATTCCATCTTACTGCGAGGAAAAAATAATCCTTTCCTTCCAAACTGCATTGCTCCATCTATTCAGCTTGTGTCAGATAGCTGCGCAATAAAAAATGAGACTGTATGACTTTTTGAATTACTCTTTAACAGTTCTTTGCCGTGGTTAAGTCAGAATGAATAGTTAGCAAAGAGTGGAGCAGATAAATTTTGGCCACCCTACTGAACCAGTGGCATTTCAGTGAGGCTTGTCGAGCACAATCTTTGTGTCGACATCGGGGTGATATATCAATTGGTGATGTTTGATGCAAAGTGTAGCTGCGTTTGGTATAAGTCACTGAATCTTTTCGAGAGAGGTGGAGGCGCTTTATCCTCCACTAGCATGGGGAGGTCCAGTGGCGTTGGATGAATTCGTTATCGAATTGTCTCTGTATGCATTTCTTGTGTTCTGTATAACCTTCTTGTACCGAGATTCTTAAACGTTATGACGCAAGACCTTTTACGTGCAGGAAGGTTTAGTTGTCTACCAATATATTTGCTATTTGAATTTCGCATAACGAGCGTAAGTTTTACGCTTATTCTTTCTCACAAATGTAGTCACATACCCACACTAGCAAATCGAACTTCGTGTCTCGGTAGCGATAGATCCAACACTGTCGCATGACGTGGCCGAGGCTATCTATGGTGTACTTACTGTTTACGCTGAAGAGTCAGAACTAAAACCTCGATCACTTCTCTCGCACTCATCGGGTGTTAGTAAGCCGATGACTAATGCTACGTCTAGACGCGGTCAAGAAAGTTAACCAGGCAGCCGCATAGGTAGCAGGCACAAATTCAAGTAAGCATAGACGACGTGCTATTGAGATTTCCTTTAAAATAAGACAAAAATTAACAACAAAAAGTAACACTGGAAAAAAAGCAGGCAGGTCAGTGCGTTTTTTCATGGGCTTTGCCCCTGGAAAGCATCAATTGTGTGGTATATGTGGTTTAAAGCATTGTTCCCTTCCTGCCACAAAATGGTCTAGCGGAACCACAAATAGTTGCCTCCAGCCGTTTCGTCATACATCTATCACTACTTTCGATTCATTAAGCAGACTCTTTATCAGTATTGGCTGAATCTAAGCAGCATAATCACCTCATAGGCATTGCATGGTACAACCTGACGCGTTTTAAACGCCTGCTGGACCTCTTCAAGAGATAAATAAATGAATATGAAATTTAATCCACAGTGTTTGCCGCCTCACCAGTTATTAGCCACGGCACAGTACAAATAAAGATCAGAGCTAGTCATCGTATTTTTTAAGCAATTTCAGACAAAGGATAAAAAGAAGGTTTGCCGCTGAATGCACTTTGTGTACCATGCGAGAAGAAAAAACGGCATGCCCACCCACTTTGACCGAAAAACCACTATAAGGCATTTAGCACTATCTTTAGCTACTATGAGGCCTTAAAACGCATATGCCGCTGTTCACCCTATATTCCACTTCGACCTATGTTCTGTATCGGGTTCTGTAGCATACGCTGATTTCCATTTTTCTCTATTTAAACAAGGATCACGAGGTAACCCTTGACTAGTATTATTTGAAGGCGATAAAAACTCACACAATCGTACAAAGATCACAACCAGGGCTGCCAGTGCTCCTGGTGGTTGCAATCTGTGGTAAAGATGTCACCTGTGCAATCAGAGAGTGCGACCTTTTCACTGCTTGTTGATCAGAAAGACATGTGCCGTTATTTAATCTAAATAAACTCTCAAACATAATACATTTTATTAATTGCAGCTTTTCTGCCAATAAAATATATTTTGACACGGACAAGACTGATAGATTAAAACTCCGTCCTTCGTAGAAAATCACAGCCAATGTGAAACATTACATTTTAAAGGGGATTATGCAAAGTCACACATTAGTGCCCAATAACGAAATTTGAAGCCTTGCAACTGTTGCAATCAAAAAATACCCTATAATAGCATGCTTGGAGATTCGCTATTTGAATAACTTCTGATTCTGATAGCCGATTAGGCTTTGGTCGTGTCGTCTAGAAGCCGCTTTAAATTTTATATAGTGAACGCACTATTTTATTTTAGTTCATTTTTCCGACAGAAGTATTAAGAATGCATAAAGTCATATTTCCTTTTTCTGTTAGAAGACTCATCATACACTTAAGGCGGCATTTTCCATGGAAAAAACGTATGCGCGTTCAACCAATTGAGCTTCTTTCAATGCATGTGTAAACAAAATGTTCACGACCAAATGTCTTAGTAGCTGTATCAGGCTAATTTACATAGCTGAAACGGGCTTATAAATTTTTCACAGGCACCATCAAAGAAAATGGACCTCTAAAATAAATGTTTCCTCTTTTCCGCTATCCATTTCGCTACACGTGCTCTGAAATGTGCATAATATGCCCTATTTTACTGATTGTGTGCTGATTTTAGCCTTATTTATTAATAAAAAATACGATAATTTGGTCGTCTGTAAAAGACAATAGCACTGATTTAAAAGAAGCAAAATCTTATTCTTCACTACTCAGCGCTCATAAAAGTCGGTAGTTGCAGCTATTGCCCACTATGCTCTATCAGCTATCTTCCGGCGCTATCTGTCTTTTTTCGCAGCCCTTTCTATTCAAGTTGAACAGAGGTGAAAAATTTGTTATGAAAAATGCCTCATATTGGTCATGTTCACTCTATTAATTCCTTTGCCTTCTCCTTTCGGAATGCTGCCATTTGCTTAAAAATCGCAATACGCTTTGTTGAAATATCTTCCTATCGTATTGGGAGTTTCAAAATATTAGTTTTTTCATCCTCCCTTTACAAGTTATCGTCAAATCGTTTCAATCTATTGAAGGCAGCGCGCAGGAATGCATTTTTCGCTCGCGGTAGATAGTAGCACAGAGTTTCCACGCAACATATTTTAATCTCCACTTTCACACATCTTGTCAGCTTCGGCCAAGAAAGGTTGATCCCAAAAATGTTCTAGTAAAATAAGGTTAACAATTTATTTTTTCCAATGTGGGTGCTTTTGTGCTAAAAGCCAGGGATAAGGATGATTTCGGAATGAGAAGTTTATCAGCTGAATTCGAATAAGGACTGGAAGATTTATCGTTGGCATTGCGTATAAGCTTAAGGCTAATACTTGGAGATTAAAAAGGCACGTCGTTGGAATTAAGCTCAAGTCGAGTTGCACTAGACATCCTTGTCAGCAAAGTCAATGGAAACTAGACTGGTATTGTCTGACTTACTAGCCGTCATCAGACAGTCATACCTAACCACAGGTGGGGCAACGCACCAAACCTGAACCAGCAAGCTGAACAGAAGTTCAACATTCTGACCCATTAACCATAGATTCGTTGACTTGTAAGGTAAGATCAGGAAAAATGATATTTATTGATTTTATAACCTTTTTCTGTTCCTTTGGCAACACCGGTAATGTCCTCCACTTCGTGTTAGAAAGAAAAGGCAGAAGAGCATAACAGATAATACTTTACTGTCAGCTGTACTAGTACATCAGCTCTGTTTCCATGTGTCCAGCAGCTTGCCTTCTGTGGTTGATTTCGCCTCAGCAGCAGTCTCTCGTATAGGGTAACGGAGTCTTAGGTCATTGGTTGTGTCTCCAATAACAGACTCCCGTTCTGCTTGCAGCTTCGCTATTTAAATGGCAGTTGTCATTGATCTCCATTGGCTCTATATGAGTGGTCAAGCGCGCTCGTTGACGCGCGCATGTGCCTCTGTCCTCAGCGTGACATCACTGATAGCAGCAACTTGGTCTTAGGGCAATCTCGCTTGTGCGTGCCTCCTTTGTCCTGGCCTTATATCCGCCCTTTGAAGGTTGCTTGTAACTGCATGAACCGGTCGTCAGAAAGGACTCCTTGTTATGGTACTCTCCAGAGTGTTTGAGTTATAACACGCGTCTGTTACGTCTCAACAATTAATGAACGTAGACCTCTCGCGAACGGAAGTCACTAGCACCATTCTGGATTGAGGCATGATACTCGGATGTTACATCACCTGGGACTGGCTACGACCAACTGATGATAGCTAATGTCCCCGAAATGGACTCTCCAGTATCCCTTGTTTTTGTAGGTAATGATATTTACCTGTCCTGCTATCAACTGCGTGGCTGTTCGCGGAACTATAGAGTCAGTCCGAAGTCAGAGCGGGAGGAGTAAGACCCGGTAGCGATCGGCAAATGTTCATCGACGTTCACTTGAAGCGTTGGATGTATGTCCAAATCACATTTGTCTGGAAGAAGAGAAAAACCACATTTTATTTTATGCCATAAAAAGTGTGTGGTTTGCAGAACACTAAGTGCCTGCTTTGTGCTCAACATGTTTTGCCATTTTTATTTGTCTGTAATGTATCCTTGCGAAAAAACATTATTGTGTCTAAATACACCGTCAGCATTTGCGGTTGGCCAAGCATTGCATATTGCATTTAGCGGGGGTTGCTTTACCTAATGTACATCCGCCATGGTCAGTTTGGCAAAACACGGTTGTGCGCTAATTTCCATCGTGTTAAAAATAAAATTTGGAGTGCAGATTAGGACAAGGGGAGATTTAAAATTCTATAATTTATTTCAAGGATTCGTTGGGCGTAGGAAGTGGAAACTACTTTCGTGTGCAACCTTAAGTTGTTACGCGAACACACTCCAACCTCTTTGAAGGCTTCTGATATTATTTTAGGAAGTACAGGGTGGGCCTAGTGGCCAAAAAATGTTTCCTACAGTAACCGAAGGAATAATAAATGGGACCTCCTTGAAAATGCGTCAGCTGACTGTTCACTGAAGCTACCAGGCGTCTCCACGTTCTGTCTAGAAGTATCTTCAACGCATGCAACACATAAAGGGAATAGTTCAGTTCTTTAGTCCGCAATAAGTTAATTTTAAAGCAATAATTTTGCCACAAGTCTTATATTGGGTTGCGTATTACGGCTCAGTCTCATTTTGATTCATATCCTTAGCAGTCGGATTAAGAAGGAAGTGCAGCCCTTATTAAAGAAGGCTAGCTTAAGCACGGTTAAATATTTTTGGGTAGGCAGTGTAACGCAAACTACCTGTGCAGGGTCAGGGCTTTCACTGTCTAGGTTATGCCGAAGCAGTGGATCGTATTGGTCAACTAAGAGCAGTTAAATTGATTAGCAACTCAGCACACTCCAGACCCATGACCGGACTCGAAATTCACGTGTACTAGGCGCAATGTACATATTTTAAATTGTAATAACGCCAAGTTGATTCGAACCATAGCAAAATGGACATCAGTAAGTTGCATCTTAGAGCTAGCCTGTAAGTTGACACAATACCAATTTTGGAGATTAAGCTTATCAATGTAGTTTTCAATGCACGCTTTTTAAATGAATAGCGATTAAGCGGAAAATATTAAAAGCATTGACAAATATACTGAAACAATAGTTGCGGAACCGTCTGTGGCTTCGAATCAGCGAGCCTGATCTTAAAAAAAACTAGCCTTACAAATTGGCATCAGCTTTAACAGATGATAGGCATCATGGTAGGTTCGATTTCTGAGTGATTTTAAAAACAAGCGCGTGGACCAGAAGGCTCCTGTCAAGCGTGGCGTTAAGTCTTAATTAATTAACAAAAAATACTTTAAGTGTCATTATTGGCATCGATTTTGTGTCATTAATGATTAAGTGGCTCCAATGATAGAAAAAATAGACACCAAACAATTTATGTATCAGCTCGACATAAGGTAACAGCAGGAGTTTGGCAAATAAATACAGTCAACTGCCTATCTTATGAAATATCCTGAACTAAATGCGGGAAATCCTGTTGTTCACAATAGGTTCACGCTGCCTCCCTGCAGTAAATGTACGATCGTTCTTGAAAATAAGGCATATGATAGTCTACAAATTAACATTTATTAGAAAAGACGAGACTCCTACCCGAAACGTCAGATACAAAATAGACCACTCTCGGGTAAATACACTTTCTCCTTCTGACTTACCATCTGGAAATTAAATTTCCCCTATAGTTACTCATACTAACTTTTTCCGAAAATGGATAAATTCCAAAAGTGAAAAATCGCGTCTGATAAGTAAACTGCTGCCTTAAATTTAAAGAATGTCCGTTTATGCAACAACATAGTGTTCCAAGAAGCAAAAAAAACTACGTTTAAAGTATGCATGCATTTATCTTTTTGGGAGCGCATCTTAAATTTATATAACGTGTTACATAAACAACGTAGTTTTCAAACAACCGAAAGTTTGAGTATATAATCTTCAATGGTTTGTGAAATCTGGCAGTTTTTTATCGCCGTTAATATATTTTTGAGAAAATTATGGTAAAAAAACACGATTATCGCTCGATTTTGCCAACGTGGATGCTATAATGATTCTTTATTTTATAATCTAGCAGGTGGACAAGACGATCAGTGACCAATGCACTTAAATGGAATTTACAATTACAATTTTAAAGGTAAAATATTTTCTTTGTCAAAAGCAAATGGTTACATTACATATAATCGTTCCGGTTGTTTTTTTGTTACGGCCAAGTCCAATCGCTCCTGAAAATATGGTAAACACGTAATGTTTTTTTTGGATTTTTTCGGCCAATTTTCCAAAAATACAGATCTTATTCTACGTGTTCAACTATTCTTTTTTTTTCATTTGTGGATGTCCTTTGTGAGTCATTGTTTAAGAATCAAGCGACCATATCAACTCGTTGCCAAAAAAGTAAATTTTCACAACTGCATTTCCTAATAATTACGCCTGAGGTCAATTTAAAAATATTTTTAACATCTTGCTTCTTTAAAATGAACATTAGTCGTGATTTTTAAAATTGGATTACTTTGTACTGTACCTTTTTGCAGGCTAGCGCAAGGGTAGATGGCACAGTTAGATCGAAGATTTGAATTTTCTTAAACAGATGAATGTTGCTTGAAATACTAACATATATATAGAACAGCAGTGATCTCCTGAAAAACCAAAAAATGGGGTTGATTACGAAATTTACCTTTTAAATGTGCTGTTGGCCTGCTCAGCTCAGCAGTATTTCATTTGAAAATGCTTCTGTTTTTAGTCTTTTGGGGACCCATTCTACCATATATTAGTAGCAGTGTAAGCTTAAACAGCTAACAAACAGCCCAAAGTTTCAGTATGTGGTGAAGCATTGTTTCATGAGATCTACCTTTTTTCTTCTGCTTCACAAGGCTGATTGTAACGTAACAAAAGTAGGTTCATTCATAGTTCACGTGTAGACATGCTGGCTAGTGAATAAGGAATTAAACTGGAATTGTCGTGCGCAATTAAAGATATCTAATTTGATGTCTGTGCAGCAACATTCCAATTTTTATCATCTATTTTTAATTATATCCAGTGAACCCTTAACGAATTTCAGTGTTTTCATTCGCTTGTCCATAAATGCGGCTTCTGTTTAACGTATTTTTCAGATTCTTGAAAAGGAGATATTCTTAAAAGACACACACTGACTACGGAGTTTTTGGACAAACCGACTTCGTCTGCTTAGGTCACGTTTGCTGCCAAACCCACAAGTTTGGACTCATTATCGCCAACAACAAAATTCACAGGCTAGAAATAGTAAGATCAAGTAAACAACTCTATTAAATGTTACCTTTTGCAATGTCCTTTCATAACATATTTTAACGTCAATTATCTGCGTATTATACATTTATGACAGCTTAGCTAAACATGCAAAAAAGTGACCGTTTTTTTTAATTTCAAAAAATTAAGAGCATCCTTTCCGCTAAAAACAAAAGAGCTCGATTTTCTGTGAATAATGGATCAGTTTAGGTAAATGCATAACAGAGTAGCAGATTATGTGCTAAGATTTTCTGAGCGCCGGTGGTTTCCTACACTTTTAGTTTAAGTTCACGCATTTGTTACGCGTCACCTATCAACTAGAACATTTTAAACACGTACTGTTTATGGCATGACAGATTCAATGGACGAATTTTCACGGGCGTTCATACAAATGCTAGCTAAATGTGCTTACTTTCAGTCTGGTGAAGCAAACTACAGCCAACCACGTTTGTAGTTGATTTGATCAGAAAATCGTAATCAGCTTGTAATACATTTATGTTAAATTGCACCTCCTCTTTCTTTCCAGTAAATAAAAAGATTTTCCATGGCTAAATTTACTTGCTTATTATGAAAGAAAAACACCTCACTAAAAATGTAATGCGTTTATTTGCACCTTAACGTTTTATTTAAAAGCCGTTTGCACCGTCGATTAATTCAATGAACAAAAAGCACTAAATGTATGCTTGAAGTAAAAGGAAGGTCGAATATCGGATCAAATTGTTTATTATTCTGAGCTTTTGGGCTGTTGCGGGAGTCCATCGTCAGAGATTAAAGCGTCCACGAAAAGCAAGCAACAGTTATAGGGGTTATGAGCCAATCAAACGTCGGAGGTAAAGGTGGGGGGGGTAGAGGTAGAAAGAAGGGAGGGAGAAGGGGATCAGTCCATCGTTAGGGATAATATCCACGAAAATAAGCAACAGTTGTGGGGGGTGGGTGCTAGTCGAACGTTATACGGGCAGAGGGGGGGGAAGTTTTGAAGGAAGGGAGAGGGAAGGTTCATTAATGAGCAGTGTCCGCCGTGCGGGTGTTCTTGCGGAGGGCAGTATATGCGGGCGCCAACTCTATACAGGAGCTCGAAAGCTCAGGATAATAAACAATTTGATCCAGTGTTTGACCTTTCTTCTACTTCAAGCATGCAAATACCTGGAACTCGAACGTTCTCATCCATTCACTAAATGTATAATAAACCCATCCCTTAAATTCGTATCTTCATATTATAATCTAAGGAAATATTTTGACGTGGTTTTTTTCAGAAAGGCAAAACCTTAATTTGCAAAAATTGGAATAGTTATTTGAAGTCTTCTGCAAAGCGTCCTGTGCCCTGTAGCGTGTTGTGGTGATGTTGTTACTTCGATTCCAATTAGCCATGCTAACACCTTGTAAAAAGTAACGTTCTTCCGACTTGTGTAAACAGATGGAAAACGTGTTTTTTGAGAGCCAGGGTTGATTAATTATGGGTGGGGCTAGATTAGGTATCATTGACTTGTTTAAAGGTTCCGATTTGATTAGTGCGCTTTAATGAGAAAGCTTTTAACCAAAGCATATGAAATATGCTGTTGTAATGTTCTAAAATGCAATAAACAGAAGCTACTGGGAAATTCAGTGCTAATTCTGTTAACATCAGAAGCGTTTAAAAGGATGTGTTGGTGCACCTGTTGTTGCCGCTGGTTTGGTTTTCATCGTTATACTGGCAGTTGCCCGCAGATAAACATTCTTAAAGTTAAAGTCTGCATACGGTTGGGGAACGACCTATGTAACTTTTCGAGTGTTCTAACTGACTTTACTTTATTGTTCTGCGATCAATTTTAATTTAGTCATGACTTTCTTCTTTTCTTAAATGTCCCGCCTTCCAACTTTGGGCCATTTATTACAACCAAATGCCTCGTAATTCGGTCCCTTTAAGTTATACTTATTCATAAAAGTTATAAGTAAGACGCAAATTATGTTTCATAAAAACATGGTAAAGCCACTTTTCGTGAAATTGTTTGGGAATCAATACGCAAACAGTAGGCTGCTACCTAACATCATCTTAACCTATAAAGTGCATAAATTTTCCCAATGTTTCTTTTAGTTCTCATATGGCCCTGTGTGCATATGATGATGGTTTATAGACTGCTCAAATGCGTGCATAATATGCCATATGCATGGTTCTCTTTTATCTTCCTAACCATGGGTGAAGATTTAGCGTTATTTACTGTCGAAGTGTGGTTATAGGGGTTCAGTGGCTACAAATCCTATTGAACAGTGAACAAAATTTTATGTCAAATGCCCTTTCTATCCCTCCAGCACTTTTTAAATTACCTGCGGAACAACTTACTGCCTGCAACCGTGGAAAACAAATTCACCTACATTTTCAACTTTGCACATAGTTCTTTAAATTATTTTCATTACTTATTCTATAAATCCACCCCCAACACACATGATACCACCATTTTCGCAGGAAAAAAGATGGGAATAGGGTTATCTGACGTGCACTACTTAAACAATCTGCCTAAGTTTATAAGGTTTTTTTATGTTTCGGATGGCATCGGGGTAAGTAGTTTGCTGCGCAATAATCTGAACTGCGAGTGATTTTCAAAAATGCGTAATATCTTAGTGAGCTAATAATAATTTCCCCGGACAATAGGCTTCCATATTATTAGAGGTTAAGATGGCAGAAAGATACACATAAATGTGAGCATAATTGGCAGTGAAACAAATATTTTTACATGTAGAATAATATCTTCCATTGAATATAATGCAATTGTGAGTACATGGGCAGTATTTAAAGGGGTTTTGTTGATATATAAAACAGACTCAAACAGAAAACCCATTGGGAGAACAATAAACGCCCACAAGCACTGCCAAAACCACATGTGTGCACTCAAGTGCATTAAATTTTTTTCAGTTTATGTTTGCTCAATTAGCGTATATATGGCATCAGGGAAACACCAGTGGTAATTTAATCTGCTTATTCAATTTGCTGAAGAATCTTATATTTTTTATGCCAAAAAGAGTGAAACATAATTTTTTCTTATTGTTAGGAGCAATTGCATAATTTCAGCTTATAAACTATGACCAAATATATATCGCTTAAAATGCAAGTATTCGAAGATTCGTCTTCATAGTTACGTTTAGGCAAAACTAGGTTGCAAGCAGTGTCTTTTCATGAGGCTAACATTTCAAACGACTTTTCCACGATAGTGATTCGGACTTTGACCCGTATTTTTTTGAAAGATGTCAAAATGATAGTGGCATGATTAAACAAAGTCCATTTTTTTTCGCTCAGAATTAACCTTTAGTGTCAATATCACACAAATTTGCAAACCCTTTGATTGTCTTAGAATATTCTGTTTCTTCAAAATCTGCTTTTACGACTAACCTTGGAAAATTGTACTACTTCAATTGATTTATATGTACATTCTGAGAAGAGAATGTCTGACTATGCTAATGGTTCGAATTGGATAATATGCTCTCCCCTCAGCAGGTTTCGTGGGCAGGCTAAAATACTTTACATCTGATTTGATATGCATATATGCTTTACGTAGAGCAGACTTTATAGCTCTCAAGATCAGACCTTTGTTATGCTAGACCTCCCACGCTCGAAGCTTAATTCCGATGCCTCCTAGAAACGGGTCACCTAAAATTAACTTTTAGATTTTTTTAAATTAACGTGATAACACAAGACTATAACTTGCACTTATATTACGGAAACTGCTCTTTTATGAGATAACGCTTAATCTTGCACTAAACAGTGAGTTTTAGGCTCACCCAATTTCCCAAAATTAATGTCGGATTGAGGTCCGGTCTCTGAGAGGGAGAAAACACGCCTCGCAGCATCCGAGGTTGGGACATCGTTTTTATCCAAAACACAAAATTACAGTCCAGCTCGAATTAAATCTTAATTAAATGGGGAAAATCATTTTACTAGAAAATTGAGGACTTGAGCTATAACTACTTACTTTTATTTTGATGCATACCTTGCTGCTTGAGGTTTCTGTTTATGTCCGGGAGATTTTTGGACTGTCTAAGTTTGATGCGAACCGAAACTGTCAGGCGCTGTCAATCATTTAATGTTGCTTTTTAATATGCATGTACGAGGTGGATGTTTTCCCACATAACACGCTTGCTGATTTCTGGTTGTTAATAAAAAATTAAACTATCTCGCAAATAATTACTGCATTTTTGTAAGGAATTGAGTAAAGAAAATACGTTTTATAAAAAGGAAACCTTTTGAAATCATTTTGCTATTGCTTTCTTTGAAGAACTAATCTACTGGTAATAAGCGTCCAGCTTATACCAAAAACAACGGAAAAAAGTTTTCGTACACCGCATTAATTGGTTTATTGTCCTGAGATTTCGAACTTTTACAGGAGCCCATCTTCAGCCTCTCCGTGCACGCTGATTTTTCAGAGCACTTTCCGTAGCCTGTCCAAAAGAGTAAAAATGATTCAAAGGATATTTTTCGTCATCATATATCTGCATCTACTGCGTTTTTCGAGGTAAGGTGAGCATTATTTCTGTTTAAGGCTAAGGTGAAAAGAAGATTATGCACGTAGTCGATTACATAATTGCAGTTGAATCCGGCAAGAGTATAAACGTATATTTAGCTAAAGGCAACTCTATTTACCTGGGATTGAACCGTCACTAAACTGCTGTGTCCAAAATCTGCCATGAAACTGAAGGTTCGCTTATACACATTTCCCATCAGGAACACATATTTAAGCCAATGTTTGCTTTCGCCTTAATTTTCTTTCCAACGCAGATGTGGACATGAAGGTTGCTGCTGGTCTGTTTACGTGTTCTCTTTTGGGCGGGAAAAATGGTGTTTTCAAGGAAACGCACGTGGCAAATAAAGTGCCCAGACGCGATTCATAAACTGGCTTTAGTTTTTTGCAGGTGCCGTGTGTGGCCAGTTGGTCTGGAGTTCTTTAGAGTTGGCAATTATTTTTTGTTTATCCTAGGACACTAGTTGCAATGACACTTGTTTTTTTGCAGGGAATGAAAAGCTGCATAAGTCATCTTTTGGGAATCCACATAACCAGCGTGATACATATATCGT
This sequence comes from Ligula intestinalis, assembly GCA_036362985.1. NCBI lineage: Eukaryota > Metazoa > Platyhelminthes > Cestoda > Diphyllobothriidea > Diphyllobothriidae > Ligula > Ligula intestinalis. The sequence goes on along the minus strand of JAYGXS010000001.1, from coordinate 2,699,717 downwards.
TGTGACACCGGAGTACCATGAACTGAGTCAAATGTCCGCATCCCAGGTATGCGTGTAGATAGATAAGTAGAAAGCATTTAGATCACTGGGATCATAAGTTCCCTTCCCGGAGCTTTCGGTCTCTTACGGAAGTCTATGGACTACTGCGGGCACATCCTGGGGCTGCTCGACTGAGACGCTGGCGATCACATTCAATGCGCTGGACACGCCGCAGTTCACATATGCGGCACCAGTGTGGTTTCCCAAAATCAGTTTCTCCAGGCTCCACCGCCTCCACTGCCTTACACAGCCCAGACCGGTGCCGTACGCACGATCACCGGCTGCTATAAAATGCCGCATATCGATCACCATCATGATGATGCTTCTGTCCTGCTGATCGGCCCTCACAACAAATGCTTAGGCCAGCAGGTTTGGTGGACCTGTTTACAACCTGGTCAGCCGAATCACTATCATTGCAACACTCCTGAGCCTAGACGCAAAGTTCGGCCCTGTATGCGAGCTCTCCACAAGGCAGCTATTGCCTCCTCTCACTTGGATCTACCCGCTGATGCCTCCATTATTAAAACAGGCTTCCAGCGTCTTCACCAGAGAGCTGTTATGGACGCAAAATTCACCTACCACCCCCGGTACTTCTGTGTGGCTATCTACCTCAGATTGCGGCCTCGGAACGACCTCTCTCGAGGGTCACTCGCTGTACCCTGGCGCAGCTACGCAGTGACGACTGCATGCTCCTTCACCAGTATAAACACTGACTTGATCTGTCCAGTCGAGATAGGTGTCCCGACTGCGGCATCTCGCCGCATGACTGCCGGCATCTCTTCGCCTGCAGTTCCCAGCCAGGCACCCAACTCAGACCCGAGGACCTTTGGCTCAAGCCGGTCGAGGTCGCTGCTTTTTTACGTCTACCAACTGCAGCCAGTTTGGACTCCGGCGGGGGCCCCTGATCCATTAGGGGTTACTAACCAACCAACGGCGCGCTACTGGATAAAGAATGGTGCATTACTCGGATTTAGCTTTTTACAAGAGCGCTGTGAAAACGTATTTGAATTTACACAGTGAATGCCATCACTTACTTTTTGTGTGGGCCTCACTTATTGCATCCCATGGACATTACATGGCTGTTACTTTACTGCGCTTGCGTATACAGCGGCGATATAATTTAGAAAATTTTTCTTTCAGCTTGCCTTGTGTATATTCACACCTAATCGGACATTGCACTGTCAACTACATAAATCAACAACTCTGGTATGTGTTTGCTAGCGGTACCGGAGAGACAGCGATTTCAACAGCTCAGCCCATTTCTTCCTCATTATAATAAATCTTTCGCGCTATGAGTCACGACTTTGCAAGTTGCCAAGGGACGGGAAAATTTAGTGTGTACTGTATTGTGCCGAGTGGCTGACTCGTTCACTGGCAGTCAGGCTGTAATAGCTCCTTCTTAATATGGTCTTTATGGCAATCCCATGCAGATGAGGCTTGAGGAAGTTGTAGCAGCACGCTTAACGGCGGCTTCAGTCACCACACCCACCAGCGACCGGAACCACCTCCGGTCTTCTGCCATTACAACGGCCACAGCTATACAAGAGAAAAGATAGTGTGTTAGATGCAGCCCAAGTCTCCTTACATTTAAATACACAACCACACACTCAAGTCACTCTGCTGCACGTCAGCATTATAAAGGAAAGTAGTGAACATCATCGAAACAAACAGTCGAAATGTCTTTTGAGTGTAAGTAAAGGTTATTTTTTATTACGTGCCATGTTCTAGGCATTTTTAAATTCAATATGTGGTGTAGATTGATAATATTTTGAAAGAAAAACGTCAATGCAGTCTGAATAGTAAGTTTTAACTTCGATAAGTGTGGATATATGCAGTAAACTGCTACCAAGAAAATGACAGCAGATAAAATAAGAATAATTTGCATGGGCACAGCATTCATTTTAATCTTTTTGCCTATTCATGGTATTTGGTTTTGGAACCAGACATATGCGCATAGATGCGCGGTTGAAAACCATGGCCTGTGAAGGTACTAACTGAGTATTTATACGCCAAGGTGAGACAAGGGAAATAAATAAAAAATGGCATATTCCATCAGGATGGACAATGAATTTGACTTACTGAAAAAGAAAAAAAGTGTTCCCGAATAAGTAAAGCAAGTTATTGTTCATATAAGCGATGGAAAATTTTACATAGCTCTTACGTTTGTGGGTGGCACAATTCAGAAAACAACTTCAGTAGCAGCAAATAAAACGGATGATATTGAGCTGTGTCTTTCAGACGCAAAGCTAAAATAATTAGTCTAAAGAAGGCACAAAGAGGCAGCTTACGATGTTAAAACTTACTACATAAATAAACGTGCTGAGTGTTACAAAGATTGAAATTCAGTAAGGTTTCCCTGATAATCAGCTAGGAAAAATGTTTCACAATGTGGGAATCCAATATGTGCCTGGTTGCTTAAACTGTAACGTCTCACATTCAAGATTTTATCCAAAAGGTTTTTGTAACCCAAAAGCACAAGCGTAACGCGGAGTCGGAATGATGTAACGTAACAAACACTAAAGCGGTTAGAAAGAAGTTCGTTGCTTACGCATAATTTTTTCTGGCACAGAAATTGTGAAGTTTTACAAAAAATTTCTATCCACCAATGCAGCCTTTCGCAAAACAATAGACTTTGTTCATTTAAATTATGTAGAATGCATTTGTTCGCTTCTCTTTTGTGTTATTTTGTTGAATGAACAATAGTCGCTTTGGCTAAAGCTACTTGCGTACTTGAATAAATTTTCTTACGTTTAGTGTCATTAAGAAGCAATTTTTTCAGTGTTTAACAGAAGAAAAGTTTTTAAAAGAAGTGACTTGTTCAACCTAAGAAAAAGACTGCATTTTCAACATAAACTTTAAGAAGTACCCCCCATGCCGTCTGAAATTGTGACTTTTGCATAAAGACTGGGTCCCAGTCCATCGAAATTGTAAACAATTACTTCACTTTTGCCTTTTGCATGCTTAGAAAGGTTCTATCGCTGCATTACACACGCTTCAGACACCTGTTTGTGATTTAGTGAGAAAAATAACGTCCGTTCTGAAGCAGCCTACTGTAAGTTATTGCTGTTTTCCTTTATATTCAGGCAGTTTCAGGCCATAAGGTCTTCATTTCTTCATTTGTGTTATAAATAAAATGATTAAACCTGTCGCACCAATTTGAAACCAGATGGTCTTAACGAATGGTTTACCATAAAAAATAAATAATCGCATTTCAGGCAAAAAAAAGTTTCAAAGACCTTTGATTTTTGTCAACTCATTCCGTATTTAACTGTAAACAGTTACAAAAGTACAACTTAACATGACGTTTATTTTCAATTTTTAGCAAACTTCGGTCTATTTTATTATTTTTGAAGACTCTAAGAGCACTCTTAGAATTGGATAAGTGAAGTAAGTTGCATTCCGAGTTGATATGATGAAAAGAAAGATCTTCGGAAAATCGAGTTGTACTCGTGAATTTTCGAACAAGTATAACGTGTTCGTCGTCAGACTAAATTAAAAGTGAGGGCTGGGAATGTCACACTACAGGTTTTGGAGGCAGAGGTAACAACGGATGGGAGAGGGAAAGGGGGGGGATTGGGTGGAAGGGTTATCGTGACGTGACACCCGCGGCGATAGGTTGTGCTAGTGAAGGGAGGGGGTTGTTAGTGTTTGGACTATGGGCCGCGTGTTCGGGGGAAGGGGGGGGGCTGGTTAAGAGTCAGAGAAATTCTACTTGACCGGGCACAGAGAGCCAGTTGTTGTTTCAGGCTGTGTCCAGATTAGTAGACCATGCACGAAACCCGGTATAGTGTGAGTCAAGCTCTACGTGTCTGTTTATACTAGCCGGATTCGAGTGCCAAGCTTCAAGGAATTCTCTCGATTGTCGCGTATTAGCCATTGCGATCACGTCGGTGGCATCCCAATTGAAGCAGTGATCACACTCAATGGAGTGTGCAAATACGAGTGATAAATGAATCCGTAGGCGAACTGCTGACTTGTGATCGTTAATGCGAGTCTCAAGGCGTCGGCCTGTTTGACCAATATAAACGCAAGGGCAACCAGCACACGGTATACGATAAACGACGTTACTTAGTTGTCCCACGTGTAGAGCGTCCTTTACTCGACATAAGCTTGCGTGCAGTGAGGTTGCGGGCTTGTGGGCAACGGTGATGCCAAAGCGACTTAGTTGCCGAGAGATGGTTTCAGATACTCCATTCATGTAGGGTAGAGAATAAAATTTTCGTGGCAATGTAACATCGTTGGGAGGGAGGTTTTGTGCTTGAACCCGACGTCTAAGGCAATTCTTGACAAAGCTTGTCGAATATCCATTGGCCCGGAAAAATTTGTACAAGTACGTTAGTTCTCTCTTGAGCAAAGCATCGTTACTGCAATAACGGTGGGCCCGTTGGAAAAGCGTGCGGACACAGCTTCTTTTATGGGCCGCAGGGTGGTTAATCCTATAGTAGGGTGTCACGTCACCATAACCCTTCCACCCAATCTGCCCCCCCCCTTTTCCATCCCCCGTCCGTTGTAACCTCTGCCTCCAAAACATCTAGTGCGACATTCCCAGCCCTCACTTTTAATTTAGTCTGACGACGAACACGTGATACTTGTTCGAAAATTCACGAGTACAATTCGATTTTCCGAAGATCTTCTTTCTTTTCAATCTAAGAATTATTTAAACAATTGAAATAATTCAAAAGTAGGTTTGAATTATTCATAAAAAATTAAAAGTGTTAAATAAAAGAAAACAATAAATGCTTTTGCTTGTCCCACGACTTTTTGACCAATCTATTTGTTTTTATCTTTATGCTTTCGCGCTGGGTAAGCAATATATAGTACGTTATTGGCCAAATGCATGCAATTATATAAATACATACCGAAAAAAATATGTTTTGAACAATGTGATACTAAAAAAGGTGCAAACCTTCTGTGTGTGCACAAATGCATGACGTCCATTTAAACGACAGGACATTAGCTGACATTCTAAGTGCACTCTAAAAGTCACGGGACGTTGCTGTCCATGAAGACCAATTATAAATTAGACAGAATTAATAATATCTGAAAAAAAAGTAAATGGTAACAACTTTCTCAGTCAGTTTTTTAAGTCTTAGTAGAGACTGCCTGGGCCGTCCACAGGTAAACGTTGGCGTTACATACATATCAACAAAACTAATCTAAATTCCGTCTAATTTAAGCAACTGTATCGCCCTTATAGAAAGCACATGGTCGGTGTAACAATCATAGTGTTTAAAACGCTTTCCAATATGATAAATTATTAGAGAATATTTTATGAAAATTAAGTTTGTTGTACTAATTGTATGCGCAGTTGAAAATTTTTTTTTCTAAAGCATACGTCTTCTCAGTTGGCATGATTGTTGTCGATTGTTTCAAAACCATTGCTTTTTAAGTAATAACCGCTCCTTATTTTGCGTTCTTTTAAAGTTGCACATAGTTTACTATTGTTTGTTCTCTGAAAACGAAAATAATTCTATAGTCGCGGCGCATCATCAGTTTGGGCATATTCCGGAAATAAAGTAACATAATTTTAATGTTCGAGAAAAAAAACATTATATTTCATATCAACCGAAAGGCAGGCATCCCAGGAAATGTATTTTCATGGAAAGGCATCCTTTGGGAAATAAGTTTTTCCCGAAGGATGCCTTTCCATGAAAAAAAATTATATTACCCTTCATCTTCTACTAAATATTTCTTTCCTTAATTAAATTTTAAAACTGCGCAAAATATTGTTATTTTGCATTAATAGGTTTGCATGTAGTTGCATCGTAACTTTAACCTTTGTACTACCTAGCAACCTTTACACAAAGGTTGCTCCTTCTCTAATGGAGCTGTAGGCGCATCTAGGTCGTCTGGCTTCATTCTTCAAAAAAAAAATTCCATATTCCCAATAAAATAGTTACGGACAGAGTTTCTGTTCCAGTATTGCTTGCATCAGTTCTATTGTTCTTTTGAGCAAAAGAATTTATCAATACAGTTACTAAGACTTTAGATAGTATGATAGCATATTATTAAATGTCTTTCAAGCATAAAAACCTCAATAACTAAAATATTTTGATTTTGACACAAGAGAATATTTAATGGTGGTCATCGTGCTTTGCAAATACCTGCCTTATCAAAACTTTTACTCCTAAATGCAAGGAGTGTTTTTAAGTCTCAAAGCTACTCAAAGTAGCATTTTGCCATTTGGACATTATGGTCATATTTAATACTGCCTGATCTTACTTTAATTCTGAAATATTATTCAGTTTCAATCCACTTCAAAATATATTTATTCAGTTAAATGTTTTAAAGAAAACTCGCAGCCCATTTCAACTTGTCCTACCTTTCAATATCAATTTAAACCCTGCCAAATTACCTTCAACGCATATTTTTGGATTTAAAAAGCATTTGCCTTGCAGTAATTGGTACAATTTTCAATTAAACCACGATCAAGGTGGCCTTTAACAATATTTTTCGGGTAAAATTTGAATTGTCAGCGAATACTTGGACATCATCAGCGTTCTCACCCGACTGCCCCAAAATATTGTTTGCCTTAAAACCTTCACAATAAGACAATTATTTAGTTCCCGCATTTGTGAAGTGCATCGTTTTGCGTTTTTCGTATATATGGTAGTCTCTCACTGAAACTTAGAAAACAAGCCACCGAAGCCATAAAAAATCTTAAAAAGGCTTTACCTTAAAAAAAGTGCAAATTTTTTCCAAAATATTCATTTTGGTTATGCGTTGACGGATCGGCTAAAAAATTGATGATTTTATTTAAAATTGGACAGTCGTATCGATCCTACTATTAAGCAAACTAAAATGAGTTTTCTGTTGCACTAGAAACAAATTTACTTTGTCGTTTAGATTACCCCAAATATATAGTCAAATATATTCTTTCACAAGCTAAGGATTTATGTTCCAATTATATGACACCACTGCCTATGTTCTAGACACATGTTCCATAATGTTTATACTCTTAGATAATAAACTTAGAAACCGCATCTTACTCAATGATTAACAGTCAACATGCCTATTTACCGAAATTAACGCTAGTCCTTGAGACATTTCGAAAAATTATCGAAAAAAAGCATGATTTTTTTAGGTTGTATTAATAATAAGCATTAACAGTACCAAAGGTGCGCAAATCCAAAGTTCACAAAAAAGTGGTCGATTATGTAAGAAAACTTTGTTTATCTCCATCCTATTATAACGGAAATTACAGATAAAAAGACATTTTTGAACACCAGATCATTATAAATATATATATTGCCCTGAGCTTTTGAACACTTGCCTGTTTTTAAGGCTGTGTGAATATTGAAAGCGGAGTCTCCATCCAAAAGCATGACCATTTAAACAATTTAACTTCGTGCACTGACGGCGTTTGTTAACTGACACTTTTACATAGGAAAAATATAAACGCTCTTCAATAACAACTTAAGAGAATTGTCGCACCGAACAACTCTGACGCTAATTTAGTCAAGCTCACCTTAAACATTAATTTTTTATACACATTGCGTAGCTTAGCAGGCAAAAAAAGCTACTTCACGTTGCTCAATAGCATCAGCTTATAACTGTTAGACTTACTAATTACTCACATTTCACGTAATTGCAGTAAAATTACCCTCCTGGAATTGTAATCGCTAGTGATAAATGGGCATTCGGAGTCAGCCACATACCTCAATTTGAAAGAGCTTACTGCACAACATTGCTGTTCATTTTGTAATAAATGAGAAATTGTAAAGATCCCAAAAAGGTAGTCTGAAGGATTTTTTTAAATGTTAAAGCTACTTGTTACAAATAAATAAGTAACTTGTATAGTTATTTCAATTGCTGGTTTCCTCGTTATACATACGTATTTCAAATATTCAGGCTTGTATATTACGTAACTATTCGTTTACCTTACGGAATCCACTGCCAAAATAATATTTGCATGCATTTGTTATTCAACTTTTTATATTATATCGTTTTGCGAATGTCGAATGGCAGTCAGAACTAGATTCAATTTTCTGAAAATTGCAAAGTGTTTCTATTTTGCAGCTGCGAATTCATCTTTTTTCGTCCTTTTACGACAAAAGTTAAAAAAGAATAACCGATCGTAGGTAAACTGGGCTTGTGAAGTACGCAGAGCTTTCCATAAAAAATATTTTTTATTTGGTTTTTCATTAAAACTTTGACACATAAAGCCTCTGAACAAATGTAATTTGGTGACATGCCTTTGATGACGCGGGATTTTCAATGTACGCACTTTTCTTAAGATTCTTCCGCACATTCCGAAAGGCAGCTCATTGCTTTGAGCTTTTTTTTTAAGTGTGGGTTTAAAAATGCACAGTTTTATTAATATTCTGCAAAGCGACATCAATAACACGTTTTTGTCAAAACCGAGTTCATTTGTAAACAGCAAATGCTCGTCGTTGGATCATTAAAATACAGGTCGTTATTTAGCATTTGATTTTTATCATATCCGTCGCGATGAACAAGATAAGCACAATAGGAAACAAAAATTTTAAAAATGTTGTGTATGTCACCCAGCATTTGCCGTAGCCCTGCCAAATATAATAGTGAGTAACCTCACACATATAAAAAGTAATACCTTTAAACAGTATGTAGGTTTCATTTTTAAATACTGCCTCGTTTGTTCACAAACTGTATAACAGCCTGGATGTGCTTATTTGATCTCTTCCTCTGAGTTCATATCACAATCACGCATTTTTCCGGCTTTCAGAAAAAGCATAAATAAAATAGAAGCACATGCCCCACGCTCTAGTTGACTAGATGTCTTACAGTTCCGGTCAAACTAGTCCAGTGGCTTCCAATGATTTTTTCCGTCACAGGATGCAAGCATAACATGGGAGTAATTATTCATTTCCAGAAACATAATCATGTCATGTGACCCTATTTCAGTTCTGAAACCATTGAAATTCTCCCCAATTTGGTATCCTTTTTCCGTTACCTTGGTGCTGTCCCTCATTCACTCTTCATATAGAAGGTTTTTTTATTAAAATTTGTACATTTTGTATCATGTCCGCCGCCTGCATTCATATCACACACGCCAAGCCGTAATCTGGAGATAAATATATGCCTACATTAATTATTTTTCTAGCCTTACTTAAAAATACCACTATTAAACGTATCCTCCGAATGCTGCCTTTAACTGACGCAGTTTGCTGTGTTTAAAGTTGCAACTTTTAAGCCTTCTAGCAATTAGCTGACCGCATCTGCACTGAGGTCGCTCAATCTCTCCACTTTGAACGAATAGCTGCGAAGTTTTCCTATACTATGCGCAAATATAATTTTTTCAAATTTCTTGCAACACATCGGCATATACACACATAGTTCTCCTTTTTATAGCAAGCTATCTCACAAATGAAGAAAATGAAATTTAGAGGTTGAAAGCCAACCTATTTTTATTAAGTTTGTGGATATCGTGCAAACCTTAAACTTCGAGTATTCTGTGACCGTTAACATTTAAAGATTAACCATTACCCCTTAGCTTAAATTTTTCCTTGCTCTCCATGCTGAGAGCCATTTTTGCTAATTTTTTTCAATGCAGCCAACAGAATAAAGTATTATCTCACTGCCTTCGTGAGATTAATAAAAACTAGCGAAGATTATCCGTATCGGGCTTAACACTGGACACTGATAATTAGATGCTCTTTATTGTCTTTCTTGCCATTTTGCAGAGTCAAAAAAACGAGTGACGATCCGGTGACACTTCACAGCGAATTTTTTTTACCGAAAGCAATTTGAAGTAGATTGATAATAACAGTCAACATTGTTAACGTTTCGCATAATGATATATTTGTGTATTTAATGTTATAACACAAAAGAGGCATCTTGGTCCGAGAATATCTGCCCGAAGTTTTGAAAGCAACGTTGTAAACTGTTCTACGGCAAGATGAAGTAAATAAACCATGAAGTGTGACCTAAATGTTTTCATACACAAAGAGACATCCGGGAATTAAAAAGATAAATTAAGCAATACAAGGCTCCTGAATAATGTCCACTGCATTCAGTTGACCCACTTGTGAAAAACCCGTGGCATTCGGCGGCATTCGAACTGCCACTGAATAAATTCTGTATAAAGATTCTTCACATCTACCTTAGATGATTTCAACTGGCTTAATAGGGCAGCCTTCAAAACTAATGGCATATGTTAAAACTCTATATATAGCTTTTTGGTTACCTATGTGTTGGCCCTTAAACCTCAGGTACTTACTGGTACGATAGGCATATTGTGAACTTATTTATATTTATGATAACATGAATATTGATATAATTACATAAAAAACGCTGTGAAAATGCCAATCATTTAAATTTAACGTATATTGTTGATATTTACCTTCTCCATTCACACATCTGAAGCGTTTAAGTCAGTTTTTAGTAATCCAAACTAACGATACATATTGTAAAATAGCAATAAATGCGGCTCATTAAGCAAAGGCCACCATAACTGAACTGAACCATTCGAGTGGCTGCTTAGCGTTTTCTACAAAAACGGGTATCGTAAAGTTATTCAAAAACATGGGAAAAACCTCGGTCATTTAAAAGTCATCCTCATGACACAGCAGTGCTGCACTCGATAAATGAGACAATTATCTTTTTTTTGATTTTTTTTGGCCACCATCTTAACGGAAACAAGCACTTCTAGAACTGCGTGAAGCCGAATTTAACTTGGTTTCAAAACCTCCTGCAACTGCATTTTTGATTGTTTATAGCGCAGTGGTCTGTCTCAGATCTTAACTGTTTCTCTCAGTGAATGAAAATGACTTACACAGTAACTGTGCTCCAAAAGTGAAGTCAGTGCGTTTTTTGGAAGTTTTTTACAATTTATCTATTCTATTTCCTGTAGTTATATGCCAACAAAATGTTTCCATCCATAAATGAGTTATTTTAAAAAATGCAGGACGATGGTTTAAGTAATACTTTAGTTTGAAAAATGCGTCTTAAGCCCATTTGAACGCAATAATCTATGACGGTAACGTTTTTTTACCTCTAAATGTACTAATGAAAGTGCTGTACGCAAATCCTAGAAGCCTACTTACACAAGAGTGAAGCCTGCATGCGAATGCCTTAGAATCCATCTTTACATCCCCGATTCTAAGTAGACGAACTGTGCTCAGGCACCTTAAAAGTGCAGGCGAATACCTTTTCAGTAATGTAAAATGGAGTGCAATCTCCCTTAGTGCAATAAACGTGGAAAATGCCGGTAACTGATACGCTTTTGCACTTGAAGCGACCGTCTGCAATAGTTGGGCGAGCAAATGATTAAGAATGTACTATATTGCATACACTTTTTTTATTTGAACCCACAGAAGCTTCAGATTATCCAAAAGACGATTATTTATGTTTGCGCGTTTAGGTAGCAGTAAAGAGACAGACGATGTGAGTTTGGGCAGCAAATCACAGTCAGTCAAAACCAGCATTGACATTTGACTTCCTAAGATGATAGAAAACCGGATTTGGCCCTTGTGATAAAATCTGAATTTTCGATTTTGCTTAAAATTAACAATGACTATTTAAGTGCTATTCACGTAAAGCAGATTTGTAAGCTACTTCAGGGACAAAATAACACCAAATTTGTTCATATACTTATACTCGGCCTCCCGTAAGATATCCTTTTTATGAAACACAACTGCTTTTAAACCGAAGTCATTTAATAGATGCTGAGGTTCTCCGAATTTACAGGTCCTTCGAAGAAAAATTAACGCAAATATCTATTTTGTCCGCATTTTCTAAGCACGTCCGTCTTTTGTTAATTGCTTACTAACAGCAAAGACTTCCAAAAAAAGCGAATAATGTTCCGATGTTTTAATACTGTAGAATATCCACTCAAGTATAAGGTAGAGTCCACATAATTTGCAAAACTACATGAGCGCTCCTCTTCATCTTATTAAATGTATATAGGAAAGTGCAGTATGCCACAAGAAACACCGGAATGCCAACCGTGCGTACAGAAACAAACTGGCATGAGCCACCCGAACTTAAATAAGTGTGTATAATTCCTGCGACGCGCTGTCTCAGGTCTGGATTTTTTTTCCTGACAAGTAACAGCAACAAAAACTGACTGACATTCCAAACTAACGCCTTTCCGGATTCCATGAAACAAATCGTAAGTTGGGCATTTAAATATGTCTGTTAGTATGACATATAAAATATTTTGTTCACACCTTTGTAAGTTGCTGTTATCAGGATTGTTTAGAATAATTCCGTTCAATCCTAGAATTAAAAATGCATTTGCTCATGGTTCGGAGTAACAAAAAAACCCATTTCGGGAGACAAAAAATGTGTGCTACTTTAATATGCTTCCAGCTGCTGATGTACGAATAAACGAAGTCCCATCATCTGTCGTAGAGAGAGTACTGAAGGAAGAGTACAGTATCGGACTAATGCCTTAGAAGAGAAACAACTCATATTTCTCTTCAACCCCATTAAATAATAAACGAACTCTCCTGTGCTATCTTGGAAGCACAAGCAAACGCAATATTCAGTGACATGAAGGAGCGAAATGGCATGGTTTAATAAGCGTGGCAAATGCTGATAATTATCCCCTATGACATTAAAAGTGGCTGCGACTGATAAATGCGGGACTATTATCTTAGTAAGTGTGAGTTTGCATAAAAGCCTGACTGATTTCTACATGTAAAAACTTCAGCTGAAGCAAAAATTTGGTTTTTTTTGTTGTGTTTTCCTAAAAACGTAACAAATCTAATGACAGGGCATAAAGCCATGGGCAGGTAATCATAGGCAGTTATATCCAACATTAGTTTGCTGTGTCTTCGGTTACAATCGTTCAAGAGCAGACAATGAATTGCAGTTTATGAGAGATAAACGTTTTAACCTTTATGATATATCCTGTCATTTAGAATTTGATTTAAATAACCCATAACTATTAAAGTGGTTTAACGTTAAGAGTATTTCGAATTAACACAATGAAACTAGCTGTTTAATAAACATCTTGTTGGCGATCTTGAGATTCTCCGTTGGTTATCTGTCACTAATGTATGAATGCGCACGAAATTTTTGGACTTTAGTAAGTGAAGGTGAGCCACACAAAAACGCAAAACATGTAGGACGTTCTTTGACGCAAAAGACGTAATATGCACAACAATCTGTGATATAATCACAAAGCATACCTCAAAAGCAGACTTAATTAACGAAATATGAGTGAAATACGTGCCTCAAGACCTTTACTTCCTCTTTCAAACACAGCCTGTACACGAAAACGAGTAAAGAAGAACCGGCGGGACTTCATGACTTTTGACAGTTAAGAATACTTAATGGTTGAGCGTTTTAAAACCTGGTTACAGAACATGGTCGTCCTCTTTTGGTTTGCAGTTCAATCTAGAGCTCTCGCAGGTAGTTAAATAGCAACCAACAAGCCACAAATGACCACTGCAATCTCGTTTGACTTTGTCAGTTCGAATGCATATATGACGATGTAGAAATTAATAATTATTTTTCACAAAAGAGCGGGTCATGGCTGATCAGTGTGTCTGCATGCTTCATCTTTCATTACTCTTTCAAAAACCTGTAAAGTTAATGACCTCTTTTCCTGCGCGTCTCCAAGCATCACGAAATACCTTTACGAAATATATAAGCACCTGCAGCTGCACTAGTACGCTTGAGCGAAAAACTCCGACGCTTATAGACACATCGAATTTGCCTGGACTGTCCTTAATTCTAATTGAACAGCTAACTTTATAACATTGCAGTACGTTTTCTCTTAGAAATTACGCACGAGGGAGTGCGTGAAAATATTACTTCTCTAGCCCAATTTTATATCAGAGAATCAACAGTCGCGACGTTTCCTACCTCAAGGGAAGTCAGTTGAATGATCAACGCCAACTTTTTAAATCAAATTATGTGTTCCGAAGGGAAAAAAAACAATTATCCAGGAAAAGCTGCTCCCTTAGATCAGACTATTCAAATTGATAAGCAATGTCTAGGAGAGCAGTGATGTCATTTTCAGAGAATGCGCAGAAGTTTTGGGTAGCAAACATGTCGTTATGAAATCCGTTGTAAGAGGTGCTTGCAAAAATAGAATCCATAAGCAACTGTGTAATTCGCTCTTAATTTTACGTTTACTGGTGCCACGCCAACAGCAGGCACCATGGATTGGCCAGCTGTTTATCAGATAAGTAAAATTATCTTGTCGATTAACTAAAAAAATGCGGAATATTATTGAATTCTTCACAAATTAAGACGTACAGTAAGCTGGATTTAACAAACGGCAAATGCCCAACTTACATTGGAATAAACGTTGTAAATGTGCAACCAGAATGTATTTGATTTGGAGACGGAATCAGTTATATAAGCATATATTTAGCGAATGCTTGGCTGACGCTCTGGACCAGATTACACATAATTCTCAAGATTAATACTTTCAAAGTATAAGTCACCAAGGACCTGGTAGTTTGTAATAAGTGTGCACTGCTTTCCGCGAAATATTGCCTGGTCTACAAAATGGGTAATGAGCACACATTCTGTTTTGCATGTGGTTAAATATGAGATGAAAAACGCAGAAAGCCCGTAAAAACAACTGGATTTTGGCAGACCACGTTCGGAAGGGGGATAAATGACCACAAAACATTAGCATAAGTTTACTTTCTTCCCGTTACCTGCATACCGCGAAACGGATGTTATGCTGTGTGTCAGATCTTTCAAGTAGGCACGATCAATGTCGTACCTTAACAATTGTAAACCAAAATGCTATAATAATTTTTTATTTTGAAAATGAAATTATTTAGAAGGGCTGTACTCCTCAGGACATTGCAGCCTTGTCACACTGCCAGCTTCTAAACGAGATTCAACTCAACAACATGAAATGACAGGTTCACAAAATGGGCTACTCATCTGGTAGGCAGTATTTTAAATGGTGTTCATTCCCTTTCTTAAAAATATTCATCTTATAGAACGCACGCATAAAATTTTGTTCTGTCATAGAAAATTAAGCGGTATTATAAACGTACATGGTATGATTTGTTTTTATAACGCTTCGCGAACGCTCCAACCTCTATCGCTGCATTATTTGTTGCCCATACTTCCATTTTGTTTCTACATTTTTTACTGCCATCTCTTTTTTCTGCGTCAAATTCATCGAATTTCTCTCCTAAGTAATGGCAGTATTATGTATACAACTTCATAACATTATATTTAACATTCAGAAGGTTGTTTTCGACTGAAAACAAAAGATTACTGAAATATGGGTGTAAAAATAGTAATAATTAGTATAGTATAAATTAGTGCAAATAAATATAAATAAGCGGAGCATAAGCCTGTCGTATTTTAATAAGGTTTGAGAACGACATGCAATAGTGCCATCTAAAAGTATGACACTGTAATGCTTTTTTTTATGCCAGTCCTATTACATTGTGCCCTTGTTTTATTTATCTTTTCCAATCGCCTAATATTTTAAGCATCTATTTAACCTGCACTTTTATACGCGTTCAGAAAAAATATAGAGTTCCGAATTTAAAAAATACTGAGAACATGCATGGCAGTCAATACCTCACTACAGTCAAAGCGAATAGTTATTCCCGAAAGTTTTCGATTTTATTTTATTTTAATATCAAAAGCGTACCTCTCTGGAACGGTGAAAGTGTACATTATATTAAAAAACGGGTGTACTGATTCAAGACCAATTTTTTTCCTTTAAATTCAAGGCAAGTTGTGCTTTTTGTCTATAATGTCCACTGATTATCATATATTTGAAGCACCATCAACAGTTATGGACATCCGTAGTATCAGACCTCAGTGGATCTTGCTCCGGTTACCATGATGCGATTTTTGAGTAACTTGTAAAATGACTTATTTGGGCTTTTCTCAAAAGAAAATTTTATAACAGAAACGCATGTTCTTTAAGAATAAACGCAAAATTAATATTTTGCGCTAAAATTGTTAATCCTGACTTTAATGAGTACAAAATGTTTCCTTTTTTTATTTCTGACGTGAACAAAGACAAATACGTATACCTTATTCGCTTAAAAAGCACATACAATAAGTAAGTTTCCATCTTAATCATTGATAAATCATTTGATTCTGCGTAGTATATTTGTTGGCTTGATGATTGCTAGAAAGGAAGCTTTAATGCATTTAAATAGCTGCAAATGTTTTGCCTGACAGAATATCGCCCGATGAAAAGCGACTGTGAACAACAATCTTTCTTATCACCTTGACTGCATGATAAAATACGGTGTCAGCATGCCGCGTGATCTCTGACTTGCTCAAACTAAATCATTAAAGATCGACATTAATGTTACGTTCGGTGGACTAATATACCACTAATTTGGTAGGAATACTCTTGAAATATGCGTTCTTATTTATCAGCTTTTGAAGCAAATTTCCATATTAGGTGTTATTAGATTGCACTGTTCAGCGTGCACCTAGTGCAGAGACTTTCTGCCTAAAGATAATGCAGCACAATGAACACATAATTTTGGTCCCAGCAGACTCAACCGGGTTTACGTGAAGGAAAATCAGTCTAGAAAAATGTTTAATTGAATAATTGCCTTGTGTTTTGAATAAAAATAGCTGTTGAACGTAAAACTGAAAAAGAACAATATGAGAAGTAAAAAATTAATTTAATTTTTTAAAGTATTCCAATTTGAGCCACCGTACCTAGTTAAGTGAAAAGATGGTCATAATGGTTGATATACAATGATTTTATATACCTTACGTTTTGGAAAAAATTCAATTATGAAAGCGATTCCAGGGGTATTTTGAGGGGCATTTGTGTTAAAAAGACAACACGCTGATTGGTTGAGAGCATTTTCCTTGTTTGCTGAAGGGAATCACATTGCCTTAATCCTTTTTCCTGCTAGGAAAATGAAATTCTTATTTGTGATAGTTAAGGTGCGCAAAGCGATGGGTATTTGCAATGCCTAGTTGACAAAGAAAATGGCCTGCAGATAAAAATGTTATTTTTCTTCGTTAGGTCAAGGATGCTGGTGCTGATATAGTCAAAACATTCCCGTAAGATAGATTTTACCAATCTTAACATATTCTACAAAAATACCAAACTGCTTAGCTGTGAGAAAAGCTTTTATTCATCCATTGGTAGATGTGAGATAGACAATCAGAAACTCATGAACTTTAAGCACATAAGGCTTTAAGGCAAGCAAACGTAACGTTCCAAACTATCTCACAGGCCAGTAAAATTAAAACCGGTTTGCAGTACGCTTTAAATGAATGGCACGAAATGCACACGTACGTAAGCGGAATAATAAGTTTTCTTTTGTCGATGCCCTTATTGGTTGAACGGAGTGAAAAAAAGGATTCACTTTTCCACACTTCCAAGTTCCACTACTAATAGTCCAACTTAAACCTTTGCATATACCTCTGAAAAACGCCAAGGGCAAATTCTGGAATAGAGCGTTTTGTGAGAACTCTACGCAAAATGCAATAGTGCTTGATATTTAGGTATTCTTAAGCAAAAATACACACAAGCAAAATAGTTTCATAAACTCGATTTCAAATTAACGTTGTTGATGATTATAAAGCCATTCACAGAAGGCACCACACATGTTTCGATATCCATTTTGTGCTTTCTGTTTTATGTTTTTGTTGAATGCGTGATTTAGATTAAAAAAACGTTTGTGCATAATTTTTGGCCTATAAAAGTTTCCAAATAGCGTTTTAATCAAATAGTTTTTCTAAATCCGAAGCAATCAGCTGCCATTGATGGTCCTCTTGCAAGCTAAGGAACTTATACATTTGGAAACCTAAGAAGACGCGAATTGAACCGACTTTGCTCCCTTTTTAATGGAGAGGAAACATTAATTGAGAAACACCGATCATAAATAATACTTTGTGTCCTTAGAAGAATTGTAATTTCAGAGGGTAAATTGGCGAACATACGTTTGATGAGAATCCATCAAAAACAAACGTACGTTCGCCAATTTAGATTCTTAAATTTTCATTGGGAATTTTCACAAAATTCAAACAAGAACATTGTAATTAATAAGGTTATTAAGATACTGCTTCTGGGCTGCTCACTTCCGTCACAGCTCTTGACGAATACATTGTTTTCTAGAAACTCTGGCACAGAAAGTGCCGTCGACGTCTCGTGACAGGATTTTTCTTTCGATTCTACTCTTTTAAAGGAAGATTTTCTATTCGTTGTGTAAGTGACATGAGTAAATCATCACGGCTCTAGACTTCAATTAACAAGTGTCAATAATTATTGATTAGAATCGACGTTATGACCAATGTACTTTTAAGCTTTGCATTTTAGCTGGCATATGTAATGGGACGCTAGTAAAATAGAGGCGCATGTTGCGGTCAATAATGGTAACGGTTAAAGTGACTAGCTACAATATAATGTTCCCCTTAATAATCCTACATTCATACAAAAACGACAATTATTAGTGTTAACATGCAAGTGCGATTTGTGTGTGCAGGAATACTGACATCTTTCTGAGGTGCTTTGAGAAAGTACTCTTTTACCAAAAACGTTGCTTTACATGCAATACAAACTTATAATGAATAACAGCAGAAAAAATTGACCTTAGAAAAAAATTTGCTCAATTTCGGTATTCTGTTATATGATGGATCAGATAAAATATTCTTAATGCCAAACTTATACTGTCCTTGGCCTAGTGATAGCAGCTACGTCTTCTGCAAGGTAAATTTTCGTCATTCGAGAATGCGCACGCGTTTTGCCACCTAATTGTTTAATTAAGAATCAGCTCTTGGTTCCGCGCTAAATTTTCTTCCAGAAAACCTATTTCTTCTTGAAATAAAGCAGATAAGCAATTTTTAAATTGTTCAAAGTTGCGAAGCTTTTTTGGTAAAACTAGGTTTCCAGCGTTTCTGAGCAAATCTTACAATGGAATCAGAGTTCAGAGAAAATGCGTACACGTGCAACTTCCTCAACCGATGGAAAAAGAATCGCACCGAACCCAAAATTTGGTGAGCGATGCA
Source organism: Ligula intestinalis (assembly GCA_036362985.1). Lineage (NCBI taxonomy): Eukaryota > Metazoa > Platyhelminthes > Cestoda > Diphyllobothriidea > Diphyllobothriidae > Ligula > Ligula intestinalis. The sequence goes on along the minus strand of JAYGXS010000001.1, from coordinate 2,680,775 downwards.
GTACGTCAAAAACGTTCTCGCACCATTTGGAGTTGGAGTTGCACACACACCGGATGCAAGCAGAAGGCGCCAGAAAATGAAACAGAAAGACCTGCTGCCACGGCAGTAAACGTGTGTAGTTGTCTAGAGGATCTGGTGCAATTGCGTTCAAAACAACTCTGACGCAGAAACTACCAGACGTCTTAAGACGCGAATGTCCGAACACGCAGATGCAGTGCGAAAAAAAAGTTTCAACCCTCAGTTACCAGCTCATTTGACTAGGCCCAGCTACACATTTTACTTTGATGAGAACAGAATTCTCGCAATATGTGACAATTGGGTCAGGCAACAATTACTTAAATCATGATCACAGGCCCCCAATCAGTACACAAGTGCAACGATTTACACATTCCATATACAGTGCTAGGGTTCAATATGGTCAAAACAATTTTCCGCAATGGAAACAGACAGACCGCCGGGCCATCTTACACCAAAACTGCTACTTTTTGCTGAAGTAAGCCATCGACACTAATTAAAGGCTAAAGTTTTGTTGTTTGCGTATCAGAGTGGATGCATAGCCTTTGTTTTCGATGCGGCCATGTCCATTATTAGCCAAACATTTGACGGCGACCCGTGTTATGTGAAACACAGAGGATTTGCTGGGCATAAGCGCAGCATATTGCTGGAATATCAGAGCACCGAAACCTACTTACGCAATAGTACTTGAAATGGGCATATCAAAAGAGTCAGTTACTTCTGGTACCTCCTGTATATACACTGTTGTGTCGGCGATCATGATAACGGTTCTGAGGTATCTCATGAACGCGAGTGATCGTGCTTTTTTTTACAACTCTTTCAGAGTGTACCATCTATGTTAAATTGGGATATTTAACATAGAATCCGCATTATTGGGTCTAGGGGGATGAAGCCTTATAAAGAAGATAAGTAAAAATATAACCTTAACATACACGAGTGAAATATGGAAAACGTCAGTAAATCCTACGTTAGGCTGAGCATGAGAACCATACGTTTGATTAAATACTACAAAGTAAGCTATTATAGAAGGTTGTGGTGCCAGATTAACAAAACCTAGCGTATAACATGATGATAATTCAGAAACAATTATTTGGATAACATATCTGCGCTTTTTAGCTTCAGGAACATGCAGCAACGACAAAAACATGTCATGTTCCTTTTTATAGCGGAAAAGCTTTTATCATACTCAGAAGTTTGCGACCATTACCTTTATATTTTTTATTATTAAAATCCTGAGCCTGAGGATTACCCCTAAGAAATGGATTAATTCAAGGAAGTTTGCGGATAATTGTAGATGTTCTTACTAGAAGGCACGCTCATCTCTGTTTCAAGCGTTTTCAATTTCTTGGGCGGCTGTTTAACCTATTTCATCAGTTGTTGCCGTCGTTCACATAAAGAAAAAACGGAATGAAAAAAGTCTTGTTACATCTAACGTGAGGACAAGAGAAAAATTATTAACTCAACCGAGCTAAATGTACCTAGATTTCAAATTTTTTAACGAGTGTAGCACTTTAAAGTTTCTTCTGCTGTGCTCCTTAAAATATCACATCTTTTGTTTATTTGGCCAGAGGGGAAAGTTTCCCTCTGTTCATTATAGTGTTGCCCAGATGTCAGCATTTGAATAATTCGGAAGGACTATAAAAAACTCAAATTTCCATAGCACCATTCAAAAGGCAATCAGAGTAGGCATTTGTTGTAAAAACAAATTGCAACTTTAAAAGAAACGATTGAATGCTAACAAAAGGTCAACTGCTTAATGGTGTTGCTGAAAGACTTGCTAGTTCGCACACTTATCTTGCATATGACAAATGTTTTTGTCTATAAAGAGATTTTTTTTTCGTTTTTTGGGTATGTTCTTATCGCCACTTATTTATAACTTTCATCCTGTTTTGGCGCATTCATTAAAGTATAACCATATAAATGAAGAAAATACTGTTGCACGATCAAAATAAAGGAAGTGCAATACAAATCCTTTAGCCCAAACAAGCATTAGCAAAAGAATATAAATTTTATTTAAACATTTAACTGCTCGATTGCTGTTTTATAAATGTAATTCCTGGATTGCAAACCCAACAATTTTAGTCATGTACAACTTACCAGTAAATAAAGAAAACAATAATTTTTCATAAGGAGAATTTGAGGCCAATGGTACTCAAGCCTTATTTGCCTGATATTTCAGCTTCCGCGGCCAATCAATCATCAGTGTTAAAAGAGGAGGCAGGTAATTCATGCACTAAGATTTGCATTATTTAGAAGATGCAGACACTATAATGCTGCACATTTACGATAATGAGCGTCTACCTTATTAATTATAGCTGGCTGCCTATACGTTTAATGCAGAATGGTGGACGCGCGGGTCAGCTGTGGCCAGCGAGCAATTAGCGCACCAGTGGAAATTTATCCTCGATACGAGAGTCGCTAGTTGTCACAAATATGCCATAGCACTGTACCCTATAAATACTACAAATCCCTTTGCGTCAATTGCTCCTTTCTCCTATTATATATTATGCAGGATACGCGGCAAACTTTATCCAAAACCGGTTGCTTGGCGGAAAACGCACAGGCTGTTGCCTCGTCTAACGCCAACGACATGGACTCGGATGGCCGACCAATCACCACGTCCAATTCTGCTGCGTGTGATGAAAGTTTGGCAGGTCATAGTTGCACGCCGGTCTTCAAGCATTTAGTGCAGAAGCGTAGGGGGTAAGCAAGTAATTGCCATATGTATCGGTATAAGTTTTATTTTTCCTTTTCAATACTGCAATTCTGTTCGGAATCTCTGGAGCTTAAGAAGCATAAAGTATTGTCTTATGTTTAACAGTAACCAGATTTTGAGCTAAATGGAAATCACTCATGTTCCACGTTGCTTCCGAAGGAAAAAAAGTAGAGGTGCTACCATCCGTTTTCCTGTCTTCACTGTGAAACTGTGCCAACTAGAAACCTCGTTGAGAAAAGGGTCTTTTTGATATGTTTAAATATGATTTCCGATCAGCAATACATTTCGATTCAATCAAGAAACATTAAGATCTCCGAAAGCAGCCATTGAAAAATATGGAAATCGACACCACTTTTGACACCAAGAAATATGCTTCCTCTGCAAAAGCCTCCATTTCGTTTATAAATAAAAATTCATATCGGAAAATATCATCAGACAATAACAATGACATGCAACAGGAAGGGTAACACAGGCAGCTGTGTACAGCATTTATATAGTTATCGAGGTGGGGTGGAAGCAATTAAGCACATCACCGTTTGCTTGTCTCGGTAATGCCAGACTCAATATGCAGCGGACTTTGGGTTGTGTTGTGCGTGCAGCGGAGGCCATTTTGACGGTCGACGTCGCAGGTGAGGCTGCTTTCTGTAACTGCAAGGAGCATGGTCTCGAGGCTTGCTCCCAATGGCTACAGGCAGCCTGGCAACTGGTGGTGTCAGACTCTTCAGTGCAGTCAGTCAAGGGAGCAAAACTGCATGTTCAGCAGATTCCCTATCTCATTAACTCTCACCCGAAATTCTGAAATGTGTTTTTGATGGATCATATTAATTGCAAATGGTTGTAATAGAGTCGATCGTACAGCCTACTCTCAACATATTTCGGCCATAAGTGGATGCATCACTTGAGGATTGCATCTTCCTCTTTTTTAAAACAAAAACCTGGGGCACGCATATTTGCTTCTATTCGTAAAATATATTTGAATTTTTAAAGCATTCAATGACCATAATGCATTCTACTTATGCAGCCACTTTTATAGTACAAACAGTTACTTAGCGTTCAGAAAAAATCTCGTAAAAAATCAGGCATCCTGATTTGACCACAATGTATAAACTCTAGGCTCTACAATCGTAATTTTTAAATCCATACGTATTTTTGAATCAAAAACGCATTTCAGAATTCTGGGTGACATTTCATCAGCTAGGGAATCTACTGTACAACCGTCTCTTGACAGCAGGGAGCTGGTTTTTCTATACGAGTTCCATTGCCTCAGCTATAGCTAGCAACCGTAACGCAGGAAATAATAGTAATGTGCTGGTGCCTACTTTATGACCTGAAAGGACTCATTCACGTCAACTTGATGATTTGTATTGATTAAGTGTGCAAGACAGGAAAAAACTACGCACTTGCTCTCCGAAAATAGTTGAAGGAGAATTTCAGCAGCTTAAGAACACACTCTGTGAAAATGTTTATCTAGAAAGGTTTATCCGTTGGAACATCAAGGTGCGCAACGCAGCAAGGGCAGAAACGAAAGTCTGGCTGACAAGACTGCGTTTCCTAGGAGACGCGGCCAGCTAACTCGTGAGACGATGTCTAAGGACAGCAATCATGAATGCCTTTCCGGTGGCGAACAAGCACGTAGTCTCCACAACCTCTACCATTCTGCGGATGAGGAGTAAAGATAGACAACCGCTATATGCCACACGTTTGTACACGTGTGGAGCGATATAAATTGGTAGAACAAGGAGACACCTGACTAAGAGGGTACGCGAGCACATACCAGCTTGGATAGGGAAATGTGAAATTGGATTAATTTCAAGTTCAATCCTCGCACGCTACAAAACACCGAGTTGACGTGATAGAGGCCTTTGAGGTCATATACTAGGTACCAAATTATTACTCTAAAGACCAGCGTGAACGGGTGCAAGCCACAGCTAAGTAAGTGGTAATTCGTATAGAAAAAACCGGTCTCTGTTGTAAAAAGACAATGGCACTTGTAGTTTACTACCTTGGCCGACAGCACACAAATATCCCACACCACCAGTAGCTATGCAGCCCGACACCACGCAAGCTGCAGACACAGAGCGGACGCCTCTTGTATGACATCGACCGTGAGAACTGAACCCACGCACGCGTGTCACAACTACCTTTCCGACATTTTTAGTCCAGCGCGCAAAATACAAAGGTACGATGAGGTGAGTGAATGCTCCCCTAAACTTAAAGAACGATATAAGTAGTGTACATTACTGCTTGTTTGACTAACTTATTTTTAAGGTCACTGGCGTAATAACGAATGACTAAAAAGCTATTAACGAACGAATACTTTTTCAAATATCCAAGAATAGATTTCAGACTATCCCAAATTAATGTTTAGTATAAATTACCAATGTAGAAGAAGGTAAAACATTCTCAGTGGACGCGAGGGTATTTATCCAACGTTTCATACTCTCCCGCGAGCTCATTGTCAGACGACCGAACTGCACGTCTGCTGCAGGAAGCATTGTATTCACGCGCAGGTTCAATTAACAGGCCAATCGAACTTCCAGATGCCTACATTGCACTGCGCGAGCAGATCAAAAGCAGAGGTCAAAATACAAGGTCAATCCTTGCAGAAGTGACGTTAACAAACTAAGAGCTGTAGTTCATTTTAATTCCTCAAGAATGAGCTCGCGGATGGTTCGAAACGTCGAAGAAGTACACTCTTTGTCGCAGAAAACCTCTTACCTTCTTCTATTTAGTTACCTCGGCCTCGCATATTCTTGACCATTCAAAATAAACAGTGTAAAATGTCAGTATATGTTTCGTAAAATTATTCACTTAGCTCACAATCCAAACGGATGCTGAATATGGATGGAGCTAAGCTCGATTTTGCTAGATAATGGCCTGCGTGCAATTAAACTACATATGGGATGTGATGTAGCTTTTCGCACAATACAAAAGGTATGATAGGCTCAGTTAGAACGTTGGTTCTTTTAGCAGTCTTTTCACCTTGTATACAGGAGACGCCGTTGATCATGCAATATGTCGACAAGTGCAAAAGACTCCTTCTCTTTCGCTAATCGGAATTGACTCCATTTGTGACACTGACTATTATGTAGTGTATTCTGAAATCATTTCAGTCAGGATAGGATGCCGGCTTTTTAACGAGCTTCAATTTGACCACTAGCAAAACGTATCTATTTTAAAAACTGACTTCTAAAGTAATATGCCTTTAAGTCACTGATTTTGACTGCCTATATACATTTAAATATATTTTATGGAAAGCAAAGACAAAAAAATTTCTTTGTATATGGTTGGTTGAAAATAACGCGCCTTTAAATTTAATACTCAAAGGAAGGGTAGGTTTTGGTTTAAAAAAAGTTGCTAAATAATATATGCTAAATATTTGAATGAAGAAGAAGAATATTATATTGAGGATTTTACAAACCTGAATTTTCTGCAAAATGGCTCCATTCACGGAGAGCAGATGGTAAGGTAAGTAAAGGGTCATTTTAAAAGGACAAAGCTAAAAGGTCATGTTATACTCATTAGTCAAGTTTTTCACGACATATACGTCAACTATGGAGGCAGATTGGCTTTCAACTTCTCTATTTCCGTTCATTCACACGCTTTTTTCTTCGTCTTGTCATTCTTCAGGGAATTGTCGATGTTGCTGGTTTTGGTGAATTTCATATGCGACGGATTGGCTGCATTTGACAAATATTGGGATGGTGATATGTTATAGACAAAACAATTTGTTTTCATGCATTTAAAAATGTAGCGGTGTACTGTAGATCAAACCTCATGATAAAAAATGCAGACAAACAAAGCAGAGGATAAATGAGGGTGGTAAAGGATAAAAAATTTACACTAAAAATGGAGAGCAAAAGAAATTTATGGGTCAAATTCGAAAGCCACGCCAAGTATAAAGGCAGTCAAAATCAATAATAAAAAGTCGTACTACTTAAAAAGCCGGTTTTTACAATATATACTTTTTGCTAGTGTTCCAAACGAAACTTATCTCAAAGCCGGCATTCTATCCTGACTGAAATGTATTCAGAATAGACTACACAATAATCAGTATCACAACTAGAGTCAATTCCGATTAGCCAAAGAGTATTATTTGCTCGAAAATTTCGAAATAATGCATGATCGATGGGGTCTTCTGTACATGTTTATATAATAAATTGTGGCAGTGCTCATATAAAAGTTTCTATCATAGCCGCGCCAACCTCCTTTGCTCAGCTACGCAACAAAGTAAAACGCAGTTTCTCTCACGCTTCTGTTTTACGAGCCTAGATGCTGCAAAAATAATGGCGCCAAGTAGCAGTCAAAGTCACCGGGCGGCCTATTTAATGATTCCGCTTCAGGTAGAAGCACAGGTCTGACTCTATAGCACATTCCCTATGTTTGGCAATATTTTTATATAGAAACTATGTAGAAGCGGAAGTATGCAGCTTTAGAAGCAGATAGCATCAGGCTAGCGCCATTGTCCTGAGACAATCTGCTTCATTTATAAATGACTGCTGGTCTACAGATGCACTTACAGCATACAACCTTGTGGTGCACATTGCGATAGTAATGCGTAGTTTGATAGAATGACCTAAATACACAGAGCTGATATAACACGGTAGACACAACATCAATGTTCATTGCGAGGTAAATCAGGATAAAAACGTGTTTACTTATTCTCATTGAATAAAGTAATATTATAATGTGGCTACTGGGAGGCTTAACGTGTTGTGTTTAAACTAAAGCTAATTATGGTATGCTGCACCTTAATCATTGTTTCCACTGACTTTTAGTACTCTGCTTCTGGAGTACTCATTAACACAAAAAGGCAATGCATACAGTCAGAAGGAGAAAGGGCGTTAACCTGGAGAGGTTAATTGAGCAAAAGAAGTTTATGCAGTCCACTTCTTATACCCCTAGATCTCAACATTTGTTTATGAAAACGGTGGAAATAGGGTTTTGGTCGGTGGGGAAAGAGGATAGGCTGAACAGGAAACTGTAAAAAGTTAGTGTAAAATTTAAAAAATGAAGTCGAAGTTTTTTTCCACAACCATTAGGAGTAGGCTATTCCGCACGTAAATTTATCTAATTCTAGAATGGGTAGTTGGACCCCAGGTTAGTTGAAGTACATTAAGCACTAACCAGCATTTGCATTTTTTGGACTTCCAAGAAGCCTGCTATCTGATAATCGGTTTTGTCTGCAAAACGGTAAAAGATAATACAGATGAGGAAAATCTGCAGATTTCAATCAACAACGGTTCTAAATACAATAAAATAAAATGCATCTTTCAGTCATAAAAGCGTATTCAACTGCAAATCCTAATTTCCTAACACATAACAACCTATAACCACCGTTTTCGTAGGAAAACATCCTGGAAATAGGGATTAGTGAGGGGACTTTATATGATACTCCTGCCACTTGTTTTCACCTGATGATTCCGAAAAATGTCTCGTTGATCCATCTTAAGCCGTTCTCCATATATGCCGCTCCTTTCTTCCGTGCGCATAGTATACCAATCTAGTTTGAACCCTTCTGCGTAGCTTGGGTCTCTAGGTGGTAACCACAGGCCGAAACAACCGCCTGCCAACCGTCACTCGCGCTCTGCTCTATGTTGATTCTGCCTACAATAAAGGTGCCAGTGTTTTATTTGGTCTGCCAGCGCGCTGGTAATCTGTGCCATATCAATCCCTGCGTTTCGTCCTTGCCTGTCTCATGGATGCGCAGGATGAACGTACCATGTTTAAATTTACAAAAGTATCATTCATAAAGATGGGAAAAAGTCTAAGTTATGAAATGAAATTTCCTGGCATATGTCAGTGCAATTTGCTAGAGCATATAGTTACGCAAATAAGCTAATCTCACGTTTTAAATCGATACGTGGTTTGGTTTAAAAGGTAAACGGGCATATCACATTTGGTTATATTATATTTTTATGAGCTCATGAAAAGCACATTTTAAGTGCAATAGGTTATGTTTGCTTAATAGTCTTGCTCATTATTGAAGAAGCGAGGATTTAGTAGGGTAGTCTGGGGCAGCTTGTTGCACTGAAAATTGTCTGAATGCAAGACATTGCCCATTGACACGCATATTTAGAAAAGCTTTGCCTAGTACATAAACTCAAACACAAATGAATCGTAAGCGTATGCCATATATCGGCAGGAACTAACCAAATCAGGAAAAAAACACAAGAGCTTTATGACAGTTCGACCGTCGATTTCGACGATATCTACCATGGCGTCAAAAAGTTGAAGCAACGTTGTGGCTCCCACAAAACATTTGGCATAGCAGACTCGTGGAAGACCCCCATCACTCTTTGGCTATTCCCGCACCAGGATCCGGTTGTCAAGACAGTGCATAGAAGTCTAGCTATGAGGGAAAGCGCATAAGGCTGGCACGACCAACAGTCATCTCACGTCTAAACAACAGGTCTTGCTAGGTAGTCTCCCGACAGGGAGCGCCCGAGAGAGCGCATTACGAAGAGGCCGTTGAATCTAACTCTTAGGTGGCAGACATTCCCTGCATACAAGAAAACACACTGGACTGACTGCGGTGTCCGATTTACCCCGCCAGGTGGCAACCCTTTAAGCCGTTGCTTTAAGCACACCAAGGGTCGACCTCACTTCCTCCTCAGTAACAACGACGGGCCACCACGTAGCTATTGGCCGCCTTAGGTGGGATGGGCACAACGCTAAAAATGAAAAAAATTAGGCGCATTTGACTGGTTTATCTTAGTATCCATTCACATTAATATAAGCTCCACTGGATGGCCAAGTAGATACCAGGACATCTCGTTATTGATTCCGTTTTGTATGGGTCGGTCGATATTGCACACAAGCAAAGGTGTAAATAACTGCGAAAAACATTAATAACAGCGGTATAGTTAGCGACATAGACGTCCGCTATTAAGGGTACAGACTAACAGACATGGTTAATAAAAAGCAGAAGTGCAGGGATTAAAGCTAAGCTCTATTAGTGTTATGGAAAACACTTCTTTATCTTCAGTTGAAGCGCCAACAAAGCTGCAAAATCTTCTTATAAGTAGATGGCTCTTATATTCATTCTGGTGGATTTAAGAGGTTTGTTTAGGAAATCTTGCCTTGGCAGTCAGCTTACTGTACTTGACATTGTGCATTCAATACGATCATTAGGCTAGGCGGGTTATTCGACCCAAAGTGATTAATTTAAACATTTTGGCGTGGGTTCGTAGCTCAGTGATAGAACCTTGGCTGTACTAATGCCTTCCCTGCTGTTGTGGGTTTGAATCCCAACGAAGTAAATAATTTTTCACAATTGGGTCAATTTAATAATGGATATGTATTCATATAAAAAGATACGCCAGTAAGGTCTGCAGGTAAGTTTTTAATGCGGTATGGCCTAACAAAATAAAAACCTTCTTGCAGAAATAATGAACAAATTGAGACGAAGAAGACGAAGAATCGATCCCTGGGACAATACGCTTATTCGGCTGACGTTTCGATATCCATCGCGGATTCAGCATCAGAGAAATGATTTGTACACAGTAGCAGAAAACGGTAATGCATGT
>JAYGXS010000001.1:2583857-2670415 GCA_036362985.1 Ligula intestinalis | reverse complement strand
ATTTAATTACCCTTATTTGCCAAATTTTCTTAATAAATATGTCTTTTTATTGTATTGCAACGGCAAAGGCAATGTAAAAGATAAGTATACGCTTAATATTTTTATTATTAGACCACTCTGGTAAATCTTAAGTCACATTGAGCTTACTCTTAAGATCATATGTGCTTTTAGATGTATTCCTTACATCATCTCCGTATGAGGAAGAAGAGGAGACGATTTCAGAGACCAAAGTTTATTCAGGCTGACGTTTCAAAAGCTCGCTCGCTTTCATCGTCAGAGCAAGGTGTCTGTATTCCTGTGTGCGTCAGATAGATTTTAACTTCCATTAGCCCATGCGTCAGTGGATTGCCCCGATCGATTTTCTTGGCTGTTTGAATTGCTCGCGCAATCGACTGACGCATGGGCGAATGAACGTTGACATCTATCTGACGCTCACAGGAATACAGACACCTTGCTCTGACGATGAAAGCGAGCGAGCTTTTGAAACGTCAGCCTGAATCTACTTTGGTCTCAAAAATCGTCTCCTCTTCTTCCTCATCCGGGGATGATGCAAGGAGTATTTTATCTGGACCTCGCATTTTTTCGCATATTAATTTTAGATGTATAATTTTTTCATGTCAAAGGAAGGACTAGTACACAAATAAGCATTTCTAATGCTTATTCCGTTGATTGCTTGTAATACAAATACGATGGAAGCAATCAGCTATGCATTTTAACTCATTTTGGATTAAAATTTAAATGGTACTCATGTCGTCATTGTAGCACTTGCTGTGATTTTTAAGTCATTAGATGTAACCGGATAGCAGATAAGGAAAGCTGGGCGACCCAGTGATGAGCCGGAGCCGTCCTAGCTGTGTAAATCATCGGCAGAATACCGGCAAAACACGTGTCTGGGCCTTTTAGCAAGTACCTAAGCTGTTAGTGTGGTACGTTTTAACGTCAATTTATACTACTAATGATTGTCTGATGGCAGCATGTGTATATTTTAAGAGGTTGACGGGTTTTAACACGAATATACACTTACAATTTCGGTCTTCGCCTATAGTCTTTCAATATACTGATATATACTGCGATCAGAAATTAATTTCTCTGGAGATTAAAAAGCTGAACATTCACCATTCCCTTCGTTCTTTCTAAAAAATAGTATCATTATCACGCGTAATTCAAATATCAACATAGCAACATGTTTTTTTTCAGAAAAGTCTTAGGTGATTGTTTAATACCGATTTTAACTGATTTGCAGCAGATGTTTTAAAAACGAAGTCCATCCTCTGTCAAAAATGTGGAATTATAATTGAAAATCGATACCTGTTCGACTCCCTCAAGCATACGTTTTAACTGAATATACTGCTGCATGTAGGATATTTACACCCAAACACTGATTTTGAATTTAAAGATTCTTCACTTTTCTCGACTTTTGATCCTTCTTAAAGTCAGCTTAGAAGAACGGGAATTTCTCTCTGTCCTAGTTTTTTTTTAAATTTAAATTGAGACAATCAACAGTTGGCACGAACATCTACCAGTTTACTTTACATCTCAACCTTCCAGTTTTTAAATGAATTATTTCAGATGCATCAAGGAGGACGGGTCTCGGGAGATGATCGTCTGTAAATCGCGATATGATGACCTTCTGCATATTTTAACAGCAAAAGTAAAAAAAATCATGAGGCACGTGATTTCTAATCTACATAACGCGAATTCAGGTTTGCGTCTGCTCACGCTATTTACTACATTATTTTCAACAATTAATCATTTTCCTTACGATGCTGCAAGCCAGAAAATGTTTTGACAAGCGCAAAATCTAGCATATGCTCAAACACTTTAGGGAAATTGATAGCTAAAAATAAATTCCTGTTATACATTTGGGTAGGAGTTGTTAAATAAAATTTTCTAAAGTATTTCTGAAAAGAAGAGCCATCGTAAGGACTACAAAACCAAACAGAATTTGCCAATAGTTTAATGCAGTTAGTGCTATTCTAGCCCCTAAATTCATGATAGAAGCAAAATTCACGAAGCGTTATGTAGGATACAGCAGTCAATGATTCCAGATAAGTATTTTTTTAACAATAAAAGTTTATGTGCTCTTCATTGGGTAATTTCTACAATAAATCAACATAATATAAGAAAAAATGTATTTTGGGCATTGTAAAAATTTTGAATGGTAATTTAAAGGTATAACCATTATGTCAACTAACCCACTATTTTTGTTAGATTAGAGCAGTTATAAAACAAATTCCTGTCCTTTCACATGAAGTATAAGCAGTTTAACCAACCATTAGGAAGAAAAATAGTCTTAAAAATTAGTAAAAATTTAATTTAGTTCAATTATATTATAATTGCATCTAAAAATTAATGCGTTATCATGCAAACATATTTTTTACGTCAGTTATGCTGACGTTTCTTTAGTAAAAAGATAATGTAAGGTGATCGAAATACTATCATGGCTAATTTTAACTTTAAAAAGAATGCAATGGTTTTACAGGAAATGTATATTGAAGGTTAGTATGTATCGTAACCTAACAATTATTATGGAAGTCTTATCCTAGTCTACCCATGCAATTTCACCCGGTAGCCAGCTTCTCTGTGTGAGCTTTCGGCCGCCCATCTCCGTTCACGCATATGGTCCGTATTGTATCAGAAAAACCGCGCCAGCTGTTTTATGAATGACGCTGGCGATCCCATACCAGCTCCGTTTTGTGTAAGACAGCAGAAAATTATTCTAGGGACAGATGTTACTCTAAATGAACATATCTGCTTTTGGTTTCCGGTGCTATCCAAAACATGTAGACTTTGCCTGTGGCAGCATTGTTTCCCTCGTTATGGGAAATGTTACTTATGTATAGTTTGAGAATATTGTAAAAGCCCTACCGTAAAACCAAATACATATTCGCAAGTTTAGCTGCTACACGGGTTCTATAGGTATCAAATCCATGACAAGATGTACGTACAACGAGGTGCAAAAGGGTTTTGACTGGGAATATTAAACAACAATGTTCTTTGTATCGCCTTAGATATACAATACTCTTGCACTAGTAGACAGAACAAAAAAAATTTAAAAAAATCGGTTGATACACGATAAATTGTCATGGTACCCGCATAGGCAACCATGGTTTACCAGAAGACGTGCCCACCATAATGTTTTGATTTGTTCTTCTGTTTGTAAAAAAGGGTTTTATTCTTTCAAGAAATACACAGAGTGGTTTGCAAGATTTTCTTTCAATTTGAATGCACATTGCCTCCGCGTTCGGGTCGGCGAGCGTAACTCTGCGTGCGAATAAAACGTCTCTCGCTTGCTGACTTCCCATGGAATGTGACTGTTGAACAATCTGATTCCAGTAAACAAACAAGCGCCTCCCCAATGAAAACATTCGGTTTGGGCATTAAGGCTAGGCTCTTTACGCAGTCGTCTGGGAGAAAATGCCCTGCATGCTTAACATTTGCGAAAATTCAAATAAAATATGCAAGAAGATAAATCGGTGAACAAACGTTTGCTTCCGATAAATTCTCGTTAGGCCTTTACATTTATATTGTAATGGAGAAAAAATACGCATAGCTTTCTTAGTTAAGTACATATAACTTTGCACATCTGACGAAAATTTATCAAAAACAAACCTATGTTCATCAATTTGTCTTTTAGAGAATGCCTTTCAATCATAATACACAACAAACGTTAAAACCAGCTGTTTTGGTACTTTAGATAAGTTGCTTGATTAAAAACTAAATCTAAAACAAATGCATTGGACATATCGAAGGTAGAATTGACAGTTCGATTTAATGCGTCCCGTTATAAACATAAGATGCCATTTGCGTCTTCAAAAAAGCGAACCAGCGGATTCCTCTTATATGTACCAGGTTTGGAGAAGAGCAGTTCAACAGGTTTTCTCTACTGCTCGTCTAAAAATCTTCCACGCCACTTTCGACCATTCCTCTAAATTGGAAATTAACATCAATTTCCAAAAAATCCACCGTACGCCCTACAACAGTTCTTCAAGAGGAGAGTACAAGACTTCATGACCATCTACAAGCACGGTGGTCATCGAGTTATGGATGTCTGGTATAGGTGGTGCCAAGGACATGTCCTGTAGTAATCAAACGCATCACAATCATTTTTTTCCTCAAGGAAGAATTAAGATAGCAAATCTATGCTAAATACTGATTCATTGTGCCTGTCAATATGCTAGCAGCTCACAATATAAGCATTCTACTTGAGTAAATTGTTTGAATGGAAAATATATTTAGGGATATCAGTTGTCATTTCACGAGTAAGGGAGTTAACAGTAAATTTTTCAAATATACTGCCTCGAATTAAAATAATCTAGCGCAATTGATGTTAACTTCTGCTTCCACGGCGGGTTGTGGCACTCAGTGCTCACGATGGTCACTCTGTTACTACTATATGTTTGCGTTTGGATGTACACTTTCTGGCAGGTAACTGCGCAGAACGAGTGACTATAAAACACGTTTCTTCACATAACATCTAATCAGCTGACCCTGTTTTGCCAAGTACAACAGTTCGCGTGCTTCCCGCACACAACATATCAGTCTCATTTGAGCAATATGGCACAGTATCCCAACATAAAGTCCGCACACGTAAGGTCGAGTTTTCCTCCCCATTAGTTATTCAACTTTTTGAACACACCTTTCTTCGAAACCACCGGATAAGATGTGAGACTAGGGATTCTATTAAAGCCAGGAAGACTCATCTGTCTTTTGGAAAACACAGTGAACATTCAGCCCTTGAAGCATACGATTAGACGCACCGTCAGCGAATGAAACATTAAAGTAAGCCATTTAAGTTAAGTCGCCGTTTAACGATTCACAAAGGAAACAAAAACAGGAATATCTGCACCATTTTTATGCAGGTTATGAAGTCACCAGAAGGATTCATTAATTAATATGCATTATGTAGATTATCTACTATAATTGTAAAGCCCACTTCGCAAAGTCTGAAAACGATGCCTTTCATTGAAAGCTTACGTTTTCCAATGGCCTGACTGACAAGGGGAAGGTAAACGGCTACCGTTTAGATTTCGCGACATAAGTATTAGCCTGAACACAGCCTGAACTATTTAATCATTCTTTAAAAGTACCACCTGCGGTGAATACTTTATACCCCTTTTTATGAGTAAAACATCAAAATACTACGCAGTTACAAGTCAGGAAAAGCAATACTTACATTTTCCTCGGAAACTTTGAGATATTTCCCGCAGCAGCTATGATGAAATAAAAAATATAAGAAACACATTTCAGCTTCAAAGTGGTTCAAGATGATGCAAAGTTATCTGAAAACCTTGCTTGATTCTTGATGGAGAATATGCAAATAGCAGTAAGATGACTGCTGTATGTTATTGAGAAATTCTGGGATTTTTATAACTAGGCGAGATATCAAGATGATATTATCAGATAATGCATGTTTTGGTCGAGATTTTGGTGATATTATGATAAATCGAGATGATCAGTGATCAATTTATCGCAGCGGGTTTTTTCTCACTTAATTTTCTCATCGGATGATTGACCGCCAAAATTGTTTTTCACGTAACTACCGCCTTAAAGGAGTTTCTTCTCGAAAATAAATGACGTATTTGGCTGCAAGTTAAAGACGTAAAACAGAATATACTCAATTAGTTTCTTTCTCTCTGTGCTCTGTTGCTTCGCTTATAAGACAGACTTTTTAAAGTAGATGGGATATCATTGTACTCCTGTAGGCTAGGCAATGTGGTTGCAGCGATGGCATTTACCCACAAGTGCAAGGACTTATAATTTGACTAACGTTGCTTAGTGTGTCAAATATTATAGTAAGGCTTGCGTGCGTCATTACTTCACCCGAAAGCGATACGAAGAAAACAAAGTAAACGTCTGTGTTTGCGCTACAACTGCTACTGAGATTCGAGTGTTAGTACACTTATCAACACTATTGTGGTGATAGCAGCTAAAATTGGCTACATACTTGAGAAGGCTGCAATTGCAGAGATGCAAATGTAGGATGAAACTGGATTGAATAGAGATATTCAACATTCGTCTTCCTTTGCATTCCCCAGCTTTAAAATATTCTTAGATTACTTCACATATTTCCATGTTTTACTTCAAGCGTTTACTCTGCCAACACACATTGTTTTCAGCAATTTATCAGGCCAGTACAATCGCAGAGATAATTATGATCGTAGAGCTGAGTAAGTTAAATAAGTTTCCTTTGATTACAACTCATTGTTTGTATGCTGCCCACATGTAGAGATCGGCGTGTAGAGGCAGGAGTAGAAGGGGAATAAATCAGGATAGTTTTTGTTCATTGTTTATTGATCAGGTACACGGAATGATAATTACTGTCCTTTGCATGCAGTACAAAAGTGGCACTAGAGGGTGGGGCAAGATGTGAGTGCCAGCTGCGTCGGCGTTGGCAGCAGAAGTGAAATTTATTTTGTTAGTGTCTTCTGACAACACAGCCCAGGATTCGCTAGACGTTTAGACACTGCCTCGGTAACTGCAACCGCACGCTGGTTCAGGCATTTGGAGAAGTTGGCTAGTGTCCGACAGAAAACACGAAAGATTTCAGATAGCATTGTCGGTAAAGACAGGGGAGATTGGAATGACCATTTCTGGCTTATAAGTCGTCCGAGCCGGTCATACCCAGACCTAAGTGGTCAGAGTAAAAGGCCTGAACTACTGAGCTGTAACAACTGTCCAGAATGCAGCGGGACATATAAGACCCGTTAGCGAGCATCTGAATGGTCACCAACTAATTTCAATATCCCCTGGCCTAAATCGGCTAAACAACGAAGTCGTTGCTTGATGGTGACGGCTTTTGACTGTGATCAACAGTTTGTGACTTCGAGGATCGTGTAGGGCACTACTTGAGTTTATAGATGGCTAGCTGACGACAGTTACTAAGACAGAATAGGCCACTCCAGTCTTTTTTGCTTGCTGTCAGGCCCTCTGGCACGGCTCAAGGTACAGTTGGACAAATAATTTGCGCTAGCGGTCAAGAGAACTTTCAGCAATGAGTGCAAGTTTTGGTGAGTACAGCATACGTGATTCGTATCGGAAAGATATGCGAGAACGGAACTCTAGATTGAAGCATTTTCACCTTTTCCTAATCAGTGTGTCCGTGCACGTACTTTTTTTCAGTCACCTCGTTCTTTGGCCAATGTATTCTGCTCCACAGGAGCAAGTGAAAGAGTATATGCACATGGATGTATCTTGGGCCTCGGTCAATAATTATTTACGAAATCAATCGTCGTCTAAAATGGTTGGTGACGATAAAGGACAGCATGGTCGACGTGGAACTTGACTCGTCGCTGTAACTGTTAACCTGGGTAAAGCGAAGAATATGCTCTCTCAGAACACTTTATTCGCTGAAATGGTTGATAGTGGTATAAGTGGCTCTTTTAAGCAGATGCTTTCAGGCGGTGCGAGCCTGAGCGCCGCATAGTGTCTCTGGGATGGCGAGTGATATGGACCTCGTCTTCTACACTAAATGGGGATATACATTGCCTTCAAATTTTCCCGAATTCAAAGTCTGACGTAGGTCACTCCATCCGAAAAGGCTGCGCTTCCCCTATATATTTCTTATCCCCCTTCTCCTTCACAACGAACTATACGAAAACGTATAAACTAAGATTCAGTCTGCCTTCTGCTTGCAGGTACGAGGTTCGCTTTCTGTCGCAGAACACGAACAGCGATTCGGCAGAGCTTTTTATCTAAAGAAACATTCTGTCAGCATCTTGGTGGGCATACTTGACTGCGCATTTGAATGAATGGCATCATTCTGCTGACTTACCATGAAATGCGCCGTGGCACAGTTATCTCCAGTGAAGAAAGAACAAGCTACCCACCCACCACAGAAATACACGCATTTGGGCTGGGCTCTTGATTAAGGTGGTTTGCCTGAATTTAATTTTAATTATTAACAATTCCAGCACACTAAAATCGGCTGGTTTTGATATTCAGCTCCTTTAAATAGGGCGTGCGAATAAAAGAAAACACGTTAGGCAATCACACAACGGATTAGCGGGATGATTGAACTTATTGGGAGTAGACATAACCTTTCCCGTTAATAAATCCAACCGAGTAACATTATCTGCCAGTATGCGTCGATGGCAAATCGGAAACTGCAGATTCTTCCATGTGCCACTGGAGGAAAGTACGAGTGGGAAAAGAGCAAAATCTGATTAATCAAAGAAGTATTTTTTCATCTGGAAATGTGCCCATTTATGAGCATGGAAAAATTCTTAAACTAAGTATGCGGGCTTACTGTATGGCTTTTTGTTTTTAAATTCTAGCCCTGAAAGATATTAGGGAGGATTTATTTCAGTTGGGACCAAAACTGTTTCAAATCGAAGACAAATGTGGATCATGTATTTAAAAGGTCCCGATGCCGCTAGAAAGTGGTTTTACATGGAACGAACGCTAATTACTAGGCACGGAAGTCAATGGATAATTTGTGGTTTCATGCCGAAAAAGATTTTTTTCTTCTGGTTTTATACAACAGGGTGTGCCGAGAATTTGAATTGAAATTATTATGCAGAAGAGGGTCTTAACATTACGAAGCATTTGGATTTTTTTTATCAACAAAAATATCAGTAGAAGAAAGTAAACGCTTGCTATTTCTTGTGATTATTGTCAAACATGTATCCCTTCACCTTGGTTACCTACTTAGCCGCTTCAACATTATTAAAGAAATCAGAATTGTGGAAAGACAGGAAGCCTTTTTTTTACCAGGGCATGTTGTTTATACCTTGTGCATGTTTTTAGATGAGAAGTTCAGAGTGTCAATGCTTTTATAAGGTTAAGGAATGTGCTTCATACGAAAACTCACAAACTGAAGTATTATGTTTTAAATGATCCAATTATGGAAAAAGTCGCCGCGTTCGTTGATATGAGTATGGAGATTTTCAACTATTCACTATACAATATTGCTGGAGAGGATATGTAAGAAACTGCTCCCAGTTATTTAAAAGTTCCCCAATATTCCAGCGAATAAAGCTTAAACGTTGGTGTTTCTTTCTTAACAGCAAGGACATTTTTCATTATCAAGCCTTTTTTGAGTTCATCAAATGTGATGGCTTTTTACCGTAATGAACTGATCTAAAGTGACAATTTTCCCTACTTTAATATATTTAGAGAATAAAGTCTGCTTACTGGATCAAATTAGCCCTATAAAATCCTGGTTGAACCATTATGTCCAATTTTTTATGACTTTTGCAGGCTATCCTAGCCATACTGCGCAATTAACGATGAACAAGACTGGGAACTTGAAACGCCGCGGGCAGAGGATTGTCAGATTTTTCAAAAAAACGTAGTACTGTTCTGTCGATATCTTGAGCATTCGCAATAAAAAACGGGATCTAAACGTTAACATATATGAACAAACCTGCTTCAGTACACACAGAGAAGTAAGTTCCTTCATTTTAACAGAAATTGTACTTCTTCTTTTCCAGTAAAAGGCGATCATACTTTCTACTTGTATCTTGCATTTACCTCTAAAAGGACAGCGTACACATATAATCGTTATCGCTACAGCTTATAAATGCAAACTGCAAATATGATTTATTTTGTAAAGCAGAGTAACTTACCTTAGGCATACTGCGTTTGGGAATTTTGTTTTAAACCATATTGTGGTGAAATATTTGCACTGGAAAACAAATGTGACCTAACAAAATGCTGTTTTGAGAAGTGTGTCTGGAAACTCAACATTGTGTTAAATGTGTTAAGAAATATCTTCCTTTGAAGATTTTGATAAACACGTTAAACAGAATCCGTATTAATGGATAACTGACTAAAAGAACCTGAAATGTGCCAAATGTTCACCCAGTCTTTTAAGCATAATCGTAATCGATAACTAGATATAATTACAAATACATTTTACAATTAGAAATTTCACTTAATGAACAGTTATTTTGATGTTTACAATTTCCTTTAAGAGGTTTAGTTAGCTTATTTGTCAATAAGCGGCAGGTCCACATATATGCTTTGGAACATCTTATTTTTGTTACCTCCAAACCAGCGTACATAAGTGAAAATCTGGTTGCGCTAGTCTTAAATGCCTCACAAAATTTATAAATGGAAGAAAACATAGGCAGATCCTTTGAAACTATGTCTGAGTACAGAATCAAACGTTTGGCTTCTAGGTACCTGTTTTAGATTATGTTGCCTATTATGTGGTTAAAACTGTCTTCAAAAATAAAAAACGTCCTATTTTCAAAGGTTATACTAAATCTGCTGATTGGCATGGGCAGAATTTTTTGTAGTTTTCTTCCTTTATGAAATTATTCACTTGCATAGAAACTTGCGTTATCCTTGATTTTGTCTAAAAATGAAGGTAGAATACACAGGCATTTGAGTTGAAAATTTTAAATTAAGGTGCATTCAACATGGTGAATTTCTCTGGACAGGTTTAAGGTGACTCAAAGACGTAATATTTCATGAATTTTGTTGTTATCGTTTATTTTCATGGGCAACAGCTTTTTTTCGTTGCCTGATTCAAAAACCATGACAAAAGAGCGTAAAATTATCTGTTTAAACAATGGTTTTCGAGAAATTTGTTATTGAGCATGCATTTTTTTAAAACACAGCTTAATTTATTTTTATTCACGGTCTGCTGGAATGCATATAGTGTTCACCACTTTTTCACAAAGGATACAATCTGCCCTTGATGGACCACCTAAAATAATAACCAAAAACATGAAAAAACAAAATTTTGCTTGAGCAAAACATTACTTGAGAACTGCACCAGGCCATTCCACTAAAATGCACTCGTCACTGTCTGGCATGTCCACTTGTGAGCTTATGAAATATTGTATAACTCTGTAGTCCAAGTCGTCGCAACTTGAGCTAAAAAATTTTTTAAACTTTAATCCATATCATCCAATATAAAAACGGCGGTAAAAGAACCTGTGGTTCTTGCAGACCATTTTGATAATATTATCAATCTGTAGGCTGTTTGCAAAATGCCACTCATTATATTTGGTGAGCTGTGGTCCAATCGCTGTCCAATATACTAAAAAATGACTACTTTCAACAAAATTATGAATTGATTGTTTGATTTACTACAATTGGAACAGCAAATTACGAAGCATATCTGTCACATTCTGAAAATTTCGCTTTTCTGAAAAGGTGATGGTTCTAAACAAATAAACGTTACTTTGTGAAAAGACGTATAACTTCGTTTTTAGAGTGAGCTTTTTACTACTGAAATCATTTCTGGCAGGCAGAGTGAGTTGATTATGCGCAACGCAAATGTTCGTTTTCAGTGCGGTAGATTTCATAGAATATTCAATTTAATTTATCTATCCGCCAAGCTATTATTGCGTGTCATTCTGCTCCATTAAGTGTTTTGGGGTATTTCACTCACTGACTGGGACCAGCAAATAATGTATGCTGTATGCTCGGCGTCAGTTATGACAGCTCGAGTCTCTCCGCCACACCATCTGCCAAATAAAATCCTGTCAGTGGCCTTCGTTTATGCACGCAAGGTTCAAACATCACTCCCAAATCGAGCCTACCTCAATGCCTCTCATCTGTCAAAGCTGACGCCAATCCGTTAGGGTACTTCTCATTTCGAAATTAAGGCTCGGTAATTCGAGGCCACACGTACTGCCGCACGTTCAGATTGCTAGGGTGCTTAACTACTTTTGCATTCCTTGAAGTAGTATCGATTTAATGATCACCTAGTGCGTCCAGGGTGTGGTGGACTAATAATCAATTCAACTGCGCTAAGCTTGACCAACTTGATGCGGTGCTTTGGCACACCCTCCACATTCATGTCCGCGAACTTGCATGGGTAGGCATTGTTACACTGCGCACCGGAGCACATTTAACCTCGCTTAAAAAGGGCTTTATCTCATAACGACTGCATTACCTTCTACCTCTCAGTGTTGTACATATTTCATGCTTTGGCAAACTTGTAAGTTAAAAGCGAACTTATTATGGACAGAAGATCGAGACCATTTTCTTCTGTGTTGCATGTGTTTACGATATGCCCCAACAGTGGTGGACACGCACGTTAGCTCTTGTGAACGAAATCGTCATGAGGTTTCAATTATTATTTTTGTTTTCTGAAAGGAACGCTAACTTTTTTACGAAGCCTACCCTGCACCTTCAAAAATACTTTCGGAAGCTGTCTAAAAGGCTGAAGTGTCCAAACGAAATAATGTACGGTCAGAAACGAAACGCTTACTCACAAGACAGGAATTCTTGAACTCAATTTTTGCAAAGTCAGCCTTCCTTGTCCTAATCTTCATCAAAAATCCGAATTGCAATGTTATTACATTTAGCAAATGAGCGTGTTCCTCCAAACTGATCACGCCGGATGTAAATATCTAAAATTTCTCCTCACTAAGGTATATGTGCAAATAGTGGTCATCTGCAATGGTGAGTATATCATAAAGTTTGGCAATATATTCAAAGATAAATTTGTTTGCTCACCAAGATATATTAAGAGCAAACAAACATTGCAAAATTAAAAAGCGCAAGGCAAGTGCTTAGTTTGTTGCTAAACCAATGCTCTTAATTGCATAAATGGAAATTTTTCTAAAATTTAAATTATACAGGCATATAAGTACGTCCCAAAACTGCAGGGAATCGTCGACAAACTTGCGATGATGACTAACGGAACTCCCTCGTCCCGCTGTGCATTGGTTCTCATTGTCCAGTTCCGCCAGCTGCCGCTTAACGGATAGTTGGTTTGGCAGATAGCATTACCGGCAGGGCAAAAGAGACTGTAAAGCCCACTCCGAAACCATTATCCGTCATTAGTCAGTCATGCCCAATCCCAGGTGGTGAATCACCCCAGACTCATGCCTCTTGGTGTTCCCGGCGGGTGAATGAATATTTCCGTGTGTAAATTTTACTGATATAACCTGGTTATACAACAAATCTATTGCTCAGTGTTTAGACAGTTGAACTTTTACTCAGGTAGCTGTTTTTTGGAGGAAATGTTGCGCAGAATGGGAAGAATATGACTTTCGGATGACGAATAATGTGCCAGAACCGGTCATTCCAATCTTTGTTCTCAATGCTGGCAACACTATTTTCTACAAGCAGTATTTACCTTATTTCCGGTAAGGTACCTTCTTAAATTCTGGAGATTAGCCTTAAACCCCACCCCTACGCTGACAAGGTTTCAACTTTTTTCTGCATCTGTATGTTTTATGTGATAAACGCAGACTTTCTAGGAGGTCATATCGAAACACTCAAAATCAGGTTTACATATATAAATGCAAGCATTTACCATCAAAAATGGATTTGAATATCAGTTTTTTATAAAGATGGCTGGGTGGAATAAATTAACAAATTATTCGAGACGCCCATGCACATTTTCAAGTAAAATGCGTGTCAGTAACATAAATCTCAATTTACAATTCATGAATTTATGAAAACCATTATAAAATAGTTAAGCTTTTTAAAAAGCAATTCATTCAGGTATGCATGTTATTCTCTCCCCAAGGAAGGACAACATAAAAAAGACAATATTGACAACCTCTTAGTTTACCAGAAACTAAATAATACAGTTTTAATGGATATAAAATAACCCGTGTTGTTACTTCTATTGAATTATTTCCTCTTTGGCTCAGTTTCATCAGGCTTCGTTCTTAGTTTCCAAACGCAAAAAAATGTAAGCCAAATTTATAATAAGATATTGCAAAAAATATTAGCTTTCTTTCTTTCCCGTTTTCAATAACGCGCAAGCGAAAACTAAGTTTGACAAAAAATATCTTTCTGAACTATTAAGGAGTTTTTGCAGGTTTCCTAAATTTAAGTTGAGCTAATTGTGCAAATAAACAAACAGTAGAAAGCAGGGCATTTGTAGGTCAACTGAGAGCGCACTGACTTCGCGTGAAGGCCTTTTCTACTATGCGGGTACAAATCCCGCTGGACGCCCAGAATTTTTTCATTATTGGGTCAACTAAAATTAAGAAAATCTGTCAAAAATCCTAAATAATAAGTCAGACACGAAAGCAGTCTGGTTGATTCTAGATGATTGCTTGCGAAATCCTGCCTGGACAGTGAACTTGCTGTTCCGTATTCACGAACTTCATATGGGTGGTAAATTTGGGTGGGTAGAATCGACCCATGTGCGATTGAACTCGTAATTTGGAGTGTGGCAATTTTGCCTCAAGTGAGAGAGCATCGTGTTGGCGCAAAGGCCTTCTAAACTATACGGAGTACAACTCCGCCGAAAGCCTTGAGGATTTCACAATAAGGTCAACTTGAAAATTCTAAATATTTGAGATTAAAGAAGATTTAAGAAGATTAAGCTTTAACTTTATCCTAAAGACAATCTACACTGTTTTGGTTGACGTTATTAATATCTGATGCAGTAAAATAAAAATGGCCAAAACAATTATACCTGTATTTTGTGAGAAAAAACTTCAGACACATCCAAAGAAGAAAATATTTTTCCTAGAAAACCCCTTATTCTTGAAGATATACTTGGATTCATTGTTTTTGATCAAAACCAGAATGACATTTGATGATGTTTGCAGGAATCAATTTTCATTTTTTTACTGAAGATGGTGATATATAAGTCACCAATGCATGGGACTAAAATGTTTCAGTATTTCGTTAATGACAGCATCGAAAATTACTTCAACATCAGACCACTTCTGATTTTACCACAAGTAGAGCTATCAACTTTAATAAACTGAAATAAAACGGCAAAATTTTTACTGCATGTAAACAAATCCCAGCCTATTTATCAGGTCACATTATTATATTGACTATTGAAGGACCTCCTGCTCATATTTTACAGCTGTTTTTTTTAAGTGAACCTTAACTATAAATGGAGCTGCAAGAAGGTGACCAGAGTAAATATTCTGTCACTAAGCTGAGCATTAGCCTTCTTAAAACTGAGCCTAAGGGTAAACAGAATATTAAGTTCCTTCATCATAAGCATAGGGTCAACCCTAATTTTACAGGGTTGTGACAAAAAAGATCAGTTGTTTCCTTGTTTGCATTGATATACCCTTCAATGGCGATCGCTTCGGATTAAATCACATTCGAAATAGGTTTTTATCTTTTTGCGAAAATCTAAAATTTTATATAGTTTTTTAACTGATATTTGGCAAACAAGTTTCTGAATTCTGTTTCGGGCGGAAACGAGTTCAACTGTTTGGCTGTGGCAACAAACATGAGCCAAACAGACAAATGGTACAGAAATGATGTCCGAAAACTCAGTGTATTTGTACGGAATATCTTTTTTCAGTTTCAGTTTATTCAGTTTATTTGGTGAGGATAATAGGCAATGCATTTGAAAACCCTAATTAGCATGTGTAAATTTACCACTACTAACATAGTATTGGCAAACAGTGAGTAGCATTGTTTTTTACAATATATGTCTGGTTTTTTTAGAGGTCAGACTTGGAGGAAGGAGAGTAGCATTGTTTTTTATAATATATGTCTGGTTTTTAGAGTTCAGACTTGGAGAGAGGAGAGGGGACGCATGTAATTATCCAAGCGTTGTTTGTACATTTGAAGGGCAGTTTCCTCCACGACTGACTGTGGAAGGTGGTTCACTGATGTATGACACGTTGCGTGAAGAATTCAGAGCGGAGGTTTAGCTTGGACATTTTCGTGCCCAGCTTCATTGTGTGCCCACGGAGATGAGGCGAGAGGTGCCACTGAAACATGTCTTCGAAGCGTAATCCTTTCTCAAGACCGTTAATTATCTTGTAAACTAAGATAAGATCCCCTCTGTGTTGCCTGTAATGCAGAGGGAATAAATTTAGGCATGCCAGTCCATCTATGTAAGTGTGGTTCTTTAGACCTTTTATTAGCTTTGTTACCCGACGCTGCCCTTTCTGCAAACAGGCTGTGTCCTTTGCTAGCCATGGCCGCCACGCCTGCATGCCATACTCAAGGTGTGGTCGAACAAATGTGCTGTACACTCTGCCAAAGAGATCTTCATCGAAGGGTAGAAACGCCCTTTTGAAAGCGTGCAAAACTCCCGTGGCCTCAGTTGCAGCTTTGACAGATTGTATTTAGGGCTTCAGATAACTCTGTATCCAAATGCCGAGGTTTCTTTGCGTAGATGCTACGGGAATCTGGATGTTTTTCAGGTGATATGTCCTGCTGCTCTGGGGGATAGGGTAGTTTTTTCGACGCAGATGGAGGACGGCACACTTTTGCACATTGAAATCCGGCAGCCATCTCTCGGACCACGTCTGCAGTTGGCAACGATAATTTTGTAGAGCATCTCGGTCACTTGGGCGCTTAATGACCTGCCAGAGCTTAAAGTCATCGGTGAACATGATTTTACCGCAGTCCGGTTCTTGAAGGCTGTCATCTACATAGAGAATGAAGAGTAGAGGACCGAGAACGGAGCCTTGAGGAACCCCACTAACTACGTCAACCCAGTCTCCTTGATGCAAACGCGTTGTTTTTGACCGACTAAAATGAACTGATCCAGTCCAAAATGTTCCCATTGACGCCAAGAACGCTCAGTAAATGCAAAAGGCGTTGATGGGTCACGCTGTCAAAGGCTTTGTGGAAATCGATGTACACTACGTCCACTTCGAAGCCCTCTTCTAAAGCACTTGTCCAGGCCTCAATTGAATTTAGTAAATTTGAAAGGCAGGAGCGCCCTCGCCGAAAGCCATGTTGGAAATGTTGTATGATGCCACTTTCATCGCAAAATCTTGGTATGGCTTGCTTGACAAGGACCTCCATCATTTTGCAGGATAGGGAAGTCAACTTAATGGGCCGAAAGCCTTTTGCAGACATCTTGCAACCTCCCTTTTATAACGGTGCAATTTTGGCCGTCTTCCACTGCAAACGCAAGTCCCCTGTTCTCATGGAAACCTCGAACAAATCTGAAAGAGGCACCGATAGCTCAGTCGAAAGTTCTTTAAGTATCAGTCCAGGGATTCCATCCGGTCCAGGAGACTTGTCTGGTTTGATTTGACTGAGGAAATTATTTTACGTCTGCGACAGAAAAGGTAACGGCTGCACTTTCGCCCACTTCTACTCCCGGATTGTCGTCGGGGGATTCCATCATAAACACCGATCGGAAAAACTTTGGCAGTAACTCAACTTTCCGTGGTCTTTCTATTACTACGTTCCCACGGTTATTCCTTAGAGCTGCAATGTCATCCCTGTGCTACTTTTGACTGCGGATGTATCCATAAAACGTATTTGGGCATATTGTGGCTTGTGTTGTAAGTTGACGCTCCAAGGCAGTTGTGGAATTTCGTATTTCTTTACGGCAGGTATTTCATTGCGCTTTATATTTAGCAAATGATGTTGTGTCTTGAAGATGCTCGTTCTTTTTTCACAACCTTGGTTTCTTCTTCATGACCTTTTTTTATCGTCTGGTAGACATATTGAGGTCTGGCACATGGTTTTATTACTCTCATCGGGCAATTGACTTCAATAAAGCGCTCTACAGTCCCTTGGATATGTTGCCATAATTCATTTGTATCGTCCGTACTGGGTAACCAGTTTCCTGTGGAAGCGGTACGTCTCATTTCTTCAAAATCGGCTTTCCAAATATTTCTGCGCCTCTTTATTTGCAATTTTGGAGACGGAAGGTAACACAAGCAGGTAAAAGCAACGTGGTCGCTTAATCCAAGTGGCTGTTGTGATTTCACTTCCCTTATGATCCCCTCTTCTTTACTTAAAAGGAGATCTAAACAATTTGATCGCTGGCCTTCTCGCAGTTGGTTTGTGAAGTCTATGTGTTGAATGAGATAGTCGTCCAAAGAATGCTGAAGAAGTTGAAAATTGAAAGGTGCTGCTGCGGCCTTTACTCCAGGCCTCATCCAATCGATGCCAGGAGAGTTGAAATCACCCAGGAGTAATAGGTTTTGCTGTTTACAGATAGCTGTCAGTGAACTTAGCAGTTCTACGTCGTGACTTTCGCTGGAGCCGGGAGGCCGATAAACAACGCATATATTGAATGCCGGTGTTGCCTTATTTAAATTTTGCATGAAATTATTACATATTGTCGTAGGGTTATGTCTGCGATTTACCTCTGACAACATGATATTTCATTGGCTGCACAAAGTGCCACTCCTCCGCCCCTACGTTGAGATTTGTCGCAGCGGAACAGTTGATAGCCTTCAATGCTGACTTCGCTGATCCCTTTTGCTTCGGTCAGCTAAGTCTCTGTTAATGCAATTACATGCGGTTTCTGCTCAGATACTATTGTTTTGAGTTCTTCAAGTTTATTGAAGCGACTCTGACAATTGGTATAATAGATGTCGACGCAGCGGCCACTTTGGCTTGTGGTATCTTCTAGAACCGGCCGGTTGACCTTGGTTAAGTTTTCCGCCTGACATCTTTCGGCCAAAGAAAATTTCGTTCAATGTCGACTTTTTCTCCTCCTCTTATTTGTAGGGTGGTTTCACCTTTGTACTTTCGGTCTTTTAGATCGTTTTTCAAAAGTCACATTTTCCTGCGTTCGTTTGGTTCATAATCCGGGTGAAAAAAACTCCAGCATGCATGGCCCGCAGAGACGACTTTCTTTCCAGCATAAGCTGTGCGTGCGCATCGGTGTACCAAATGACCTTAATTGGTCGTGGTCGAGAGCTTGAACCATTCGGCGGCTGATGCTTGCAATATTCTAAATGTTTTGAGAATTTTTACAGACTCAGTGCCCCTTAGCAGTGATTTAGCGTACTGCCGAACGAGACTTTGATTCTGCTTCACCTTATCCCCAGCAACTGTAGCCATTGATTTTGGTGCACTCAGTATCACTATATGTTGCTTAGGGTTGGCTCGAGTTTGGGCCGTGGTCACATCGTGCTGAAGCAGAGGAGCAGCAGGGGTTTTTAAGTCTAGATCTGTGAAAGCTTCTGTTGAAAATTTGCTGGTAGCATTTTCTTCTAAGTTACCGTTTGCCTTTTGGTCCAATTCAACTTGATTTTCTTCAGAAGTCTCCTCTTGGAGTGGTTGTCTTGCTTTTTGTTCACACGGCGTGCTCTAGGTGCTGTCTTGCGATAAAACTGAGGGCTTTGGTTGGTCTTTTGAAGGATGCTCTTCAGCCGCCTTTTGCTGGCGTATGCGTCTGCGTTTGGCCTTGCTGGGCTCGTGGTTTCCTGGTTTATCAACCACTGACCTGTCCTCTGCATGCGCCGCATCTGGTGGTGTTAGTTTACTCTGCTTTATGAGCACTGCTAGTATCTCCGCGTAAAATGCAAGGCTTCACTCTAAAGGAATTACGCACGTGCCTAGGTTTAGACATCCACCACAATCTGCACGCGCAGGATTATTTGGCTGGGTGGTGTTCGGTTCAGAGACGGTTGGTTAAAGAAGATGCGTTTTTGCATAGGTGGTGGTCTGGGATTTTGAACGCATTATTGAAAGTGCTTTGGCTATTTCTAGAAGTTCTTTGTCAAAGGTTGTAAGAGGTGGCTTTAGGGTGTGAGCTGGTGGTGAAGTCGGTAGAGCGTCCGACATTATAAAATGAATTCCGAGGTTCAAAACCAGCCATCCACGAACATTTTTTCAGCTAGCAGAGATGGATCGTGCACGTTAGCGTTACCCATGCTATTAAAAACTATAGTAGAGGGCAATCATCCAAACTCTGCAATCAACCAGCCGTGCTTACATAGATAGTTAAAATATTTGCTTGTGCAATTAATTTCAACAGTCAAAATTTGTTATGTGAACGACTCAGCCTTTGTTGTAGGGAGTTTTTTGCACTGTAACTATCAGATTCAGAAGCAGCGATGTTGTTCTTCGGAGTGAAGGAACTTCCAGACTTTTGCTGATCGTAGGGATAACTTCCAGAGCGTGATATAATCCGTGGTCCAGTTAGTTTATTCAAGCGAATGATTTGTCCCACTCAGAAATGATATTTCCAGAGGGAAGATAATACGCAGTCCAGATAGATTTTGAAAGCGAAGGATTCGTCTCACTCAGAAAGGATATTCCCAAAGAGCAGATAATACGCAGTTCCTTTTATTAGTTTTTATAGCCAGTGGTGTCTTCTACACTAACGTAGAGATTAAAAAAAACTTGATTTGTTTGCTATTTTGGCACTTTCTCAACCATCTGAGCTCGCTAGTAACCCGGTGGCTTAACAGAAAATATTGAGAAGGCGATAAATACGAAAATAGGCGTAACAACACAAATGTGAAGCATAATCGTTACGCAAAAGCTAACCTACCTGATAGGTTCTGTAGACCTTAACATATTCATAAAGGAGCCATTTAAACCGTTAATTCAGAAAATGCATGCATAAGGTGAAGTCGATTTAACTTACGGGGAGATGTAGAGAAATTTTAAAAAATTGCACCAATTCTGTACTAAAAGGGTAATTTTGTCGATTGCTGATTAACAAAGAAATACGTGGTATGTGCTATTTATGCAAGTTCTGCTAGAATAACGGTAAAAGGGCACTGTCACTGTCTGAATTAACAACTTAAAACTACTTAAATGAATTTCACGGTGATTTTATATATTACGTTTCGGTCATTAAACATAAATACTCTTAGCACCGCTTTTACAGTTGCAACCTTAGTCAACACTGAAATGGTAGATATGACCACCTAAAAAAGTTGACGCAATAACTTATTCCCAGACAATGTGGGCACCACCTTAACGTGAAGTAAATAAAAAAAAAGTTGGAGACATTTAGAAAAAAAATCAATCCATTTCGCTTTGTTTTAAATGAGAGCAGATTGTGGGACAATTTTACGATTGTGTACGTTAGAGGAGAAAATATAGGGTCCCTTTAGGTCACATGATTCGTGAGTGACCAATGTATCGCACATTTGTAGCCATATTGCTGTCGAACAAAAAGGTCAACTTCTATTTTCGGTGCGTCAAAATCATAATTGAGTAATTAAGCGTTAGTGTTAAAACTTTCACTGAATTCGATTGGTATTATTCTGAACTAACAACATGAACAATGAATCATCAAAGACAAAAGAAAAAAGATCTGCAATGAATATTTTCATAAACAATTTTTAAGAAGTTTTAAATAAAATATTTTTTTACAATTGCTCCTTTTTGTGAAATTTTAATAACAAATGCAATTAGTTTATTTCATAGTCAAGTCAGTCATTGCTTCGTTCACTTACGCGTTTGTCATAGCAAATACTTAGTAATGATGCTCACAGCTTATTTTGGGTTTCGTGCGATAACTGAATATCGGCCACGAAGTAATTTTAAGGCATATAATATTTTTCTGAAACGTGACCACTTTAAAGGGCTCCATTCTCGTACTTTAAAGTTAACATGGATATTCTATGGTTGCTACGGTGTTTCAAAAATTGATATTGATTATGAATTGTTTTAAAAGATTATAACGACGAAATCAGTTATACTTTATTTTACGCGTTAACATAGGTATTATATTGAAATTTGTAGTACTGTTGACACAGGATTGGAATACAGCTTTTCTCTACGCATTGGCTGACTTAATATGAAGGATTAATTTATGCAGCAAACGAAACCGCCTTCCTCTCCTTTTGACAGTCATCAATATCATCAGCCGTATTGACATTTCAAATACAGTTAACTCGTTTTAAGCTGTCCTGTCATCCGCTGAATGACATTTTTGGTGGTATAAGCAATAAAGTATATTTCACGTCTACAAATAAAACACGATTTAAGTGAGTTAGTGGCAGAACGTTTAACTTTAATCCGACACAGTGGCAAATGACCGCCATTTAAGAGGGCCTGCGTTATGCCCAAAGATAGTGGTCATCTTCTAGCTGAAGTGGGAAATTTAATTGTACTTAAGCTAATCTCAAGGCAATCTGATCGATTCTAAAAGTAACCTTACTCGGTTAAGCAATTCAATTTTGTGCGGTTATAATTAAATTAAACACCGTGGACAAATTTAATAATGGGACTCATTTAAGCTTGGGATTTAACTGTCAAACTGGGAATAAAAGTGGGCACTTACGTAATGTAAAGTGTACAACGACTGGCAACTAAGTTGGTGCGAGGCCAAGCGTACCTTCCTTACGAGACACGACTGACCAACCTTGACTTATTTCCTCTGGATAACAGACAGCTGCGTAGTGACCTTATACAGGCATTTTGAAAAAATGTTTGCCTAGCATCCAACGATTTCTTTGAGCTGGCCACTACTACTAGATTGCGCGGAAACTCTCTCAAACTACGTGTGAATGAGGCAAGATTGAATGCACGCAAATTCTTCTTCTCTAAGAAGGTAATCCAGGCAAGGATTTTTCTACCCGCCCACATTGTCGTGTCCCAATCTGTGGACACGTTTAAGATGCAGTTGAATCAGCATAGAAGAAGACATAATCTGTAATGAAGAGAGCTAACTATAATGCAGTCTACTTTATTGTTAAGAAACATACTGCTTGCTACTTATCAGTAATATGTTACTCTAGAATAACTGATTGCAATTTTCATCGTCTGGTTCGCATGGGCATACGATGGGCGCATCTCTGACACCGTGACTACCACAGTCATTTCCCCGTGTGACCATTAGGATATTGAACAACCGCAATGACCTCCTCCTGACATGATCCAAACACTTTCAGCAGCAGAAAATCCAAGTTCCTTCGCCCCCCTCCCCCAAACAAACGGCAGTTTTTTTCCTTCAAATTCCACAAATGGCATTCAAAAGTTAAACTTATGAATGATGCCTAAGGAGTTTTTTTCCTGTCTGCCCCCTACCGCAGTTACATTACAGGCAACACCACATTTTCTGTGTGATAGCTATGTAAAAAGAGGGAGTTCAAAGGTATTTACCTATACTTTCCTAATAAAACTGAACTGAACGGAAATAAGCATCGAATAATTATGCATTTCTCTGCATAACTTATCATATTGCACAATTGCGCAGTTGCCTTGCAGTCTTTACATAAAATTTGCGAAATTAAAATTACTTATGAACGGATTTCTTAATTTACGTTTGACTGGAGGAACAAAAAGCCCTTACATAACCTTAAACCTCAAGCTATGTAGGTAGAAACAAAACAAAAGAAATAAGTTCATAAATGGTAATAATGCAATTTTTAATTTCATAATTGAGCCTACCGGTGCAGTGTGCGAAACACAAGCACTTGTTGAAGCTGAAAAAGCCTATAATGGCTGATTTATTCAAAACAGGAAATTTACTTTGAAAGCAAAGATAAAACTGTCACGTGATTCGCCCAAAATAAGCTTTCTTAAAAGTAAACCTTAAATCCCCCATAGGTATGAATCCTCATACAATGAGTTGAGTGTGCCGTAAGACAATTAGTGGATGGTTTAATAGAAAAAATTATCTTTAAAACGACTAATTTAAAATCTGGTAAAAACCCGTCCTCCTAATTTATTTCACATGACTTTGATTTTAAGATACGTACGTAAGCCTGCATTGTGACACAAACTATAGCATTTATAGAGTTACACATGTCAAAAGTCATCTAAATAAATGGTACGTTTATTGTTTATAAGAATAAATTGTTTCCGTAAGATTACACAGGCAAAACTGTTCACTGCATTTTTATCAGAAACATCAGGGAACAATTTGCATGTGCTATTTTACCAACCGCTATTAGGAAAACATTCTTTGTTTTGTTTTGAAGAGAACCACACAAATAAATTTGCACCTAAAACAATCACCCTGTTAGTCAATATTCGGCCAATTATTGTATACGCTGGTGAAAAACTTTGCTAATGCTTAATTGAACCCATATATCAAGCTTTACAGACTATTCTATTTCGAATTTTAAAAACAGATATTCTATGCTGTGAGCACTTTTTTCTTCTCCTTGTGTACTTTTGTGCTTCTTCACATGAAAAAAAATGCAAAAAAGCCCAAAATATACTATATGCTGACGGATCCATCTTGAGTAACTGCTTTCTAGGGTCATGATAAAAAAACGCTTTAAATTAAGGAAAGAATATAATAAGAAGTTATATTGAGACTTAAAGACTGAGCTTACTGGTCGCGTATTTCCCAACAAATACCTACGCTTTAACCATCACTTAAATATGCATTATCAAGTCATTATATTCCCAAAAATAGCCTGCAGCTGAAAGCAAGTAGGGCAATTTCATCAATTTCTATTATGGTGAGTCACCAGTTTTGAACCTTTAATAGAGGTCAAGATGTACATTGACTCCTACAACATGGAATTTAATTGCACGTGCACAAAAACAAAATTTTCCCTTTTTGATGAGACAGCCTGAAGCCGTTACAAACTATTTGTAAATGAATCGCCTTTTTTTGTTTTTCATTAGTTGTTAACTTTAAATATTGTCTGTGTTCCTTTTTTATGAAACAAAAAAACACAATCACAATTAATGGACTGGATGCATGAGTTGCAAAGAATGACAATTATTAAAGTCGTCGACCAGTCGAAGCATGAAATTCAGCGTTCGTAACGAAGACTTTTACTGAATATATTCTTGCTGAAGTTATATAAATTTCCTATGAACTTACATTTAACATGCTATATTTTGGATTCTACAGGTAATTCGCCACTTTTTAGGGTGAAGTACACATCATTCGAAAAAGTGTGAATATTAATACAATGACTGCAAATCTGTCATGCTCGCTTCTTGAATATAACTTAGAATCACACCCTGCCTGGATGAAAGAAAAACATTCATTAACCTAAGTTTCAAGGCCGTCAGGCCTCAACATGTTGGCTGCTTTTAGCATTGACTTTATGGTGTCATAAATAGCTTATTATGTTATCTATCTTTGCATTGTTTTTTAAGTAACTTTTAGAGTTAAAGATGTGAAATAATGTTCCATTGTAAAGTATAAATAGCATACAAAATAGCTGTGCTTATTTAAAGTCATGACGTTGATGAACGACTGTTTAATAACGTTCTATTAAATATATCTGATAACCAATCAGCTGCAAAGCTGCATATTTTTTAACCTACCGACTGAACCAGAATTTGTGAAAAAAGAAAGTGGTCAATTATTGTTCGTACCTAAAATTTAGCTTGCAAATTACAGATATAAGTTGCGCATATATGTGTTCGTTGCTCAGAAACTGTAGGTATCATAATAAATCCACAATTCTCCCATAGAACTTGGATTGCATTTCAAATAATTAAATATATTAACCGATGGTACTAACGTATTTTGGATATGAGTATTTCCCCTGTTAAAACGCTTTGTAACATAAATACTTTGCAATAGGACCAAAGCTGCTGACAGTGGGCCGAATATGGCATTTTGGACTGCCATTAACAATACTGGCATAGCATGCTGTTATTGCGGTGCAGGAAGATCGAAAATTATTTCAGACAACTCAAATACTCTCCTTATTGGTAAATTAAAACACGGCATATGCCACTTGTTTGGCAATATTTCTGGACAGATACGCAGATTCCTCAAGCCTTCAGCCATTTAAGTGTACGCTTATGAAAAAAACTTATTTTGGCACTTAGACAATTATGTGGTTATGTTTCATATTCCACTTTCTTTATTATTTGAATGTCTTTCGGCGTAGGAAATGTTGTGATTTCTAACTCCACTCATAAGGCTGTGCTCAAAACAAGGTAAGCCTGTGTTTAAGATAATCAAGGCTTTTTTTAAAAATTCAAAAACCACAGACTTAAGCATAAATTACCGTTTAGCCTTTTAAAAAAGGTTGGCTGGTCATCAAAAACGAGACAAGATTTTTAAATTTACCCTTTATTCATAATTTAAGAATACAAACCCGATGGGAATTCAACAAGGTTTTATAAATGCCCCTTTGTCTTTTTTATAATAAGAGCTGTGACTTTTTACACATCCTCGAAATATTTTGCCGTGTTAAATGTATTAAGGAATGGTAGACTGCGCTCATTGGACAGAAGGGGAACTTTCTGGAGACGACACCGGAAGTCGCAATACTGGCATGTGAAATCACATACTTCCCAATTACGAAGCACTATTGCCTTACTTGGCGAATTCAGTTAAAAGCGCATTTAAATAGGTTCTATCCCTATTTTAAAGTGCGATTTCAGAAAATTCAAAGCATTTATCTGGCATATGTAAACTCACGCTTGCAAGGTTACTGTGCCATTATGCGAAATGACGAAACGGCGCTGCATGACGAAGTGTCATTGTATCAATTTTTTTCAAATTTCTCCCAACCTTTGATAGTGAACTGCCAGATATTAATGACTCTCCTTATCTAACTCATCTCTTTTTTTTCAACTCAAGATTCGGTGCAGGTGAGTGAGCCTATTAACCTACAACTTCGTTTTTAACAAACACGCATACTGTTAAAAAAAAGAAGAAGTCACGTTACCCACATAGTTACGCCATGTCTTTGTTATCAAATAATTTATTTTAATTATTTTGAATAAACATGTCTTTGTAATCAAATACTTTTCTGCAAAGTTCTACGCATGTTAAAATTATCGTTAATTAAGCTTAAACATAATTCACTTATTGCACGTAGGACGATTGTAGTATCCAATCCGTGTCAACAAACGTAATTCCTGCCACTTAAATCAATTAAAACAATGACTGTCTGAGCTTCTTCCCTTTGACGTTTGAGTAAGAGGTAGCATTTATTGAGTGTTATCTTAATTATTGCGAAAATAAGAGACGTTCATTTTTCTATACAAAGCATTTCTTATTACAGAAAATGGCCTAAACCCAAGCTTATCTGACGGAAACGACCATTTAAACAGAGAAGATGACGTTTTTGTTAGGGGCATTGATTAACAATTGGTATCTGTTTGACCAATACCTAGGTATATAAATTATAAAAATCTTTCGGTATTGTCAGGCTGACGTAAAGTAGGGCGTTTTCATTAATTAGACAAATGGTTCAGTACGGTAGATTTAAAAAGGATTAGAGATAAAAAATGAAGTGCACTCACAAGTATCATACTTAGTATGTGCGTTTCACGTGTTGAATCGGGTTTTGTGCCTGTATCAGTATTAAAAAATCACTCTGCAGTTTAATATTGAAAAAACGGAATATTATAAATCTATATGTAGAAGTCAAAAATAAGCTAAGTGGAGGCTTTCCTGCCCAAACCTATGGGAATATTTGCTGAAGAACCATTATCATTGTGTGCAGATGCATTATGCTTAAAATAGTGTTTGCCAATAAACATACGCTATCCTGGTTGCGCATGGATTCTTAGTCGTACATGTATGACAGATGCGGTCTTTTGACGTCATTAACCTCGACAAAAAATACAATTGCGCCTGAAATCCCGAAAGAAAGGAAAGGGGACGTATTTGGCTTTCAGTACTGCGAGTCTTTTTAAAGACTGTGTTTGACCTTAAGCTGTTAATCAGTTGTCATACTGAATGCCTAAAGTTGCCATAATTCGCACTTAATACAATTTGTTTGCTGACTTTCTGAAAAAGGCAAATTCATACCGCTGGTAAATTCGACGGGACTGTAATAAAAGATTTGCAGCATTATTGCAATTAAAGCAGAACAAAAGCTTCTCATTTTTTAGAATCTGTATTAAGGATAGAAACCAATTAGCATAACATACAATGCAGCAAGATAACTATGTAAAGGTTTCAAGTAATGTGTCTTTGCAATTAAGCCTATATTTTGCAAAGTTATTTTCGTCTAGTCAGTGGATATAACAATGGGAAAACCCTTGAGTAGGGAAAACAGTCTTTTTATTTTTGTATATTACTGGTAATGGGCACTTTCTTTGGGGAAATACATTACAGTTGGAAATTGCAATTGTTTTCTTTGCTATTAATTGTAAAACAAATAAACCCTTTTTGTTTTTTATGAGTTGTTATAAATTTTCTAAAACATTTCCCTTCCAGAATTGTAAAATTAAGTCCGAAGCTGTTAAAACGCAAGTGGAACCAAATTAATGGAATCGTGCTTATTGCCGGAATCAATATAGAATTTATTTCGAAAATATCCTTTTTGCTAATTTTTAAAATACTTTGCCTCACTTTAATAGCACACCAAGTTCTTTTTGGTTGCCGTTTCTTACACTTTGATCAGGCGATGCCCTCTGAAAATTGTTGGCCCTGTGCTGAATATAAATACACTCATTTTGGTAGCCACTTCTTATCTCTGAAACTGGACTTTTGCTAGAGTTTCCACGTTTTCCGATACTAAACCGGTTAATCTGGTTTTCGACAATCCTTTATTCTTCTTTTGACAAATACCTGTTTTTAAAACCATTTTTTTAATTCGTTTGCAGCTCCCAAAGTTATCGATAAAAATCTTGATCAATATGGTTATGCAATTATGCCGAAGCAGTTTGCAGTTTTAATGACATTTTCTATGCTGGATGATGGCGTGCTTATTACCCGACACCAATAAATAATGTATTAGGACACAGCCTTCTTTTTAACTCGTTTCCAAATTGAGTAAAGATTCTTGGTATTGTCCACAAAGCAAATCATTAAACGGAGGTTAAATCTTAATATACTTCTTTGATATTTTAGTTCTTAAGGCGCTGACAGTACGTCTAATCGTAAGCTTTAATTTTTTGCTTAATTCTGCTGAGAAATACAGGATTTTAACGGAAAGTCCGAGTCTGAGAATTAATCCACAGAAAGCGCTTTAAACACTGGGTTTCAAACGTAAGCCTGGGGAAGCATTTTCTGCATTTTCGGAGTCGTGGTTCGTACTACTCAAGTTATTCCCAAAATTTGGGCTGAATTGTCTATAAAGGACCGCCAGTTTGTCCGGGAGCTTACACAAGGCACGACACATACTATAATACCTGCATTTTCGTTTACGAAGATTTTCCCTAGGGAGACAAATTAATAGTGTATATCCGAGCATCACAAGCCTTATTGGGGCCTTGAGGAATGTCTGGTCCGCTCCGTCGTAGATAGTAGAAGGACTGCGTTTTTGATAGTTGCTCTTACCAAATCTCGAACCTTTACTTTTTTTTGTTAATAGCCTTCTAATGAGCGTATGAAAGCCATACATTTTTTTTAAGTATAAAAATTAAAGAAAGCGTTATTCACTATCAAACGAGTACAAGGAATATTTTTTTCCTACGTGCATTCCAGAAATATATTTAAAGCTTTAAAAGCGGCCAAAACCAATGACAGACAAGAATTCTTCTTCAGTAGATACTTTTTATAGTGCACACGTATACTAAGTGGTCAAAAACAAGCTCATTTTAAAGCCGGCACACTTATATGTTCAAAATGTATTGAGATTACGCTTTACGTAATAAATATGTTTGAATTGAAAACACATTTGAGAATTCCGGATGACGTTTCATGAGATAGGGCATCAACTGTAAGCTGTGGGCCTTTTTAAAGCTACTGGTTGACTACAGATGGGGAATCATGTAGCAATACTGATGATAACTGTCAATGACGGCTACGTGGCTGACATCAGACCGTTACCAAATATCTGACACAGTCAGAATATCAAAAGACATCCGTTCCCCATATAGAACCTTTTAAATGTATCGCAAAATATGCTAACTCTTCTTTTAAGTGAGTTAAAAGACGAACAGCCTTTAAATAAAATAATAAGACCTCTTTGTGCCCTTGTACGCTGCCTCCAAATAAACCAAGTGCCCAAGGACGCGGATGCTTAAATTGACACAAGACTAACTGATCTCGATAATATTTCAAGTACTAGGTGTCTAAAAATACACCAAGTTATATGCTATGAGCGGTGCATTTTGATTGTTTCATCGGGCTATGGAATACCAGCCTTTCGGATAAACATCTTGCTTTTACAGAAACGTGCATATGGCTGAAACGGAAGAGCATAATTTTACTGGTTAAGTTGTGGTTCTACCGGCCAACATTTTTCCAACTTTGCAGAACATTGGCCAAATGAGACCTCAGGTTGCAAAATGTTAAATGTAAATCATAATGATAAATGTCAAACAAAATTCTGACGTATGGCCTCCTTTTAGAGAAGTAGTCCTGAAAAGATCCCTTGCACTTGTAAAGGTGAATGATTATGATATATTTTGAAGCCGTGAACTACCCGTTCCTGGCGCTATCTTTCCTGGAGGGCCTTTAGTCGGTAGGCACAGTGCTTCTAGCTTATATATTCGGTCACCATGAAGTTTTTTCGTGTTGCACTGAAATATTGGTGGACGTTGTGTTGCTAGTTGACCAACTGATGGCTAAGTAAAGTGCTTCGACCGGCAGCCGTAAATATGCGACTCATCATAGACCATGGCGCATAACAGACAATATGTTCTGACTCGGAATATCGCGATCAAAATTTTATCTTTACTTGTATCATTTCAACTAGTCCGTCTGATTTATTGCATATCAACCAATCCTGCCTTTGTCTCTTTTAGCACGCAAAATGTCCGAGAGATCGAAAAAACCATTATGCAGACTACCTTAATTTAAAGCACTCTTAAACGCAGAAATCTGTAACGCCAATCGCTGACATAGTTTGTTTACTACAACTACATGTGGCACGTCAGCATTTCGTGGGCTCTCAGAAAAGCAGAAGACAGTTATACTTATTCGCAGAATGTGGAAACAGTATAACACTAATTAGCATCGTAGAGTCCACTTCTTTTGTGCCTGCACCAGTAGATGATTAAGGTCATCTTGAAATACTGCGGGGTCTGTTCTTGGGGCCACCTCCTTCATCCGATGGCCATGATGATTGTTGCCTTTATATTGTTTCGCCATTCCGTTCCTTGTTTTACCACTGAAGAATTGTCGCTGTACGCACACAGATTCTGTGGCAATCATGCGTATTGCTCTATAAACGGCATTAAATATACGTTAAAGACAGCTGACAAAATAAATTAAGTCTTTTGCCCAGCTATACTGACTCTTTGAGCAATATTCAGCATCTCATCTGCCCATGACAACATCTGACGCATACTGTTTTTCAATTAGACACACTAAATGCATATGTTATTTTTTAGTCTAATCGTCCGTCAAATAACTTCTGGAAACTTTGAGAGGTATCTTTGTTCTAATTAACACGCATTAAATGAGGCTTCGAGAGATCATATTCTGGTGATTGGTCTGGTATTTTCATACTGGAATCGTCAAGCATACTTAAAACGTACTCAAACTCCTAAGAAGGCCACCTTAATCATCAACACAACGTAAATGAGTGATATATATATATATATATATATACCGTTACGGATGGAATTTTGTGTTCGTTGCAAATAAAATAGAAACAGGTTTATTCTTGTGGGAAGTAAGCAAACAAGAACTGACTTATAAATAGCCTTTCTCAAGCGTGCCAGGCTGCATGTGGAGGAAATGTTTATTTACAAAAAAAAAGATTTGCCGATTCGCCGTGCGTTTACTGACAGAATAAGGTGGAAGGTAAACAGCGCTTCGACATACCCTTTGTGCCACTGCATCCTTGCATCTAGAGCTGTTACAAGTGGGCGTGGTGTACTGCTAATTTTTCAAATCTATTTTTGTCAGATTTTGGGAGAAAAATAAATTAATGTCAAAAAAATTCTAAGAATATTTCAAGATATTCATTTAATGTTTTCTTAACGCGAGTTTTAAGACTATCACAATATCATTTTTCAATATTTTATTTAAAAGCACATATTATCCTCCGAATGTTCCTTCAGTTTTTCTGCAGGGCGTTTTTTTCAAAGTCCTTTATCAGCTATATGCTACTGTATCTGAAATTTTTAGTTACAATTTGACGTCAGACAACCATGAATTGTTGTCTTAGATGATGCTTATTTATTGTAGGTGTCACTACAACACTAGTTTGGATGTGCAAAAAATCCCTCCTGCCTAGGAAAATTTCCTGCTGTGCCTTTAGTAGCACGCATGGACTATTGCCACCAACGCGACACTGGGAACTGACATAGGGTTTACAGTGTTCTTCGCAAAACAACCGGTGTACACCATATGGTTTTCCAGTCGTGTGGGTAGTCGTCCACAAGCCGAATAATACGGTGCTGCAGTAGCTCTAGCTTAAGATGTATGTTTCGAGTTGGACACAAAAGTAATACGTATAATTATATGATGAAAATAGATAATAAATTCAATGTTTTAGATAGTTCTTATTCGGTGTTAAAATAACAAAAACGTTTCTTTTTGCACTAAATACAGTAATAATTAGCGATTTTGTTATTGCTAGCAGTTTTGTTAACTTTTTATATAATAAGCGAACAAACTTTTGTCGCAGACAGTGTTAAATAATTATGACTGGTCTCGCATGAAGGGCACAGGTAAATTTTTCAAAAACACATTTTGCCGTATGGAAAAGTCACATGAATTCATCATTTTTCTGCGTTTAACCCTTGGCTTTTTCCGTTTGGTTTGGTATACGTATCTTGGATACCGTCTTTTTCAAATTCATTTGCAAACTTAACCTTTTTAAGAGCCGTCTATGTCAGTAAATAGTTCATATGTATGCCAGCTGTTGCTCTGTCGCCCCTAGACCTGAGAAAATAAATTAATTGTTGAAATATCACGAAGCGATGTTTACTGAAAGAGCAGAAAAAAATGACAGGCGTTATTCAACAGTATTCAATCAAAAGTTATCCACTAGAAGGTTACCTTTACATAACATTTTGACTTAAAACGTTCTTGCCATATGAAGAAATTGGTGACACTCTGTTTTCAATTTAATAAAATAGATAAATGCATTGTTCTAATTTTTTTTAAATTTTTGTTAACAATTACTTATATCTTCTTATTGTTCTTTTATGTGCGTAATATGCCTAAAGCTACTCATTACTTTTTTAAGTGTTTACAAAAGTGTTCTCGGTGGTATGCAAGAAATAATCAAACATTAACAAACTTAGGTAAATATTTTGCCGCACTCATTATATTTATGTTTGAGTTTCATGGTCATAAACGTGCTCAACGTTCTTACTCAGTTTAAAAGAAATAACCTACGCGTAAATCAGATCTATTCACGATGTTCGGTCTACCTATTATTTCACAAACCTGACTTATCAAATCCATTTTTTTTAATCAAGCTGTTTTTTGTCATTCTAGCCAGAATATAGGAAATTAGATGACCAGGCTACCAAATGGTGACTAGTTGCCACTCTTCTTGATTACGATTGAAAGTATGGTCATATCTTTACTCCAGTCATGCCGTGCATTTTAGTTTTCGATAAAGTTTACAGGAACACCGCGTATGTTATCGTAATTTACACACAACGGAAACCTAGAATGTCAAAAGCTGATGCACGAACATAAAAAAATGGTGAAGTTTGCTTTTGTTTTGGCTTGACCAAAAATTCGATGCGATCCTTTGTTCTAGAATAAACCATTGAAATAATATGTTACCATACATTATTACGTACTTGAGTTCCACGTAGAATAGAGTTATCGCAACTTCTCTACTCCCTTTACCTTGTTTACTAAAAACAAATAGTCATATTATAACACGAACGCTTCATTTACGAAACTACCGATAATGTGTAACTGACTGTTTCATTCACGGAAAATATGACAAGAAGAATTTAAATGA
The DNA here is from genome assembly GCA_036362985.1 of Ligula intestinalis. NCBI lineage: Eukaryota > Metazoa > Platyhelminthes > Cestoda > Diphyllobothriidea > Diphyllobothriidae > Ligula > Ligula intestinalis. The sequence continues at coordinate 2,637,140 of JAYGXS010000001.1, read as the reverse complement.
AAAGAATAATCCAAATTAACTAGTTAAATCCTTCCCATAAATTCGAATTTAATCGTACTGTTTAATCTCTGAACTTACAAACATAAAAGGCAACAACATGTGATATAAGTTTTAACATTTGCTTATTTTAGGCCTATTTGAATGCTGCCGTTCTGCTTTTTTTTTTAAAATGTCTTAATTCAATTTTTTGTAACATATTTTTTATTGCCGAAAGGCACTTTTGAAATTTCTAGAAGGGGATGAGTTTCGCTTAACGAGATCTTGTTTTTTCTCTTGTGGAATTCGCATACTTATGCAAAAACGTGTTTATTATATGGCATTTCTAGTTATAGAGTGTGACACACAAGTTAGCATAGCTGAGTAAATGACCAACAAGAAGGGAAGAGGGCAGTTTTGTTTGCGGTGAAAGTTAATTGATAGTATTTTCGTGGTCAATACGTAGATAAATGTGCATTGCTATCGCTCAAAAACTCGCTATGATATCAATTACTGCAAAATTTTGCAGAACGCCATATTTTAAATACATAATTTATTCCAAAACGTGTCCCTACATTATTCGAATATTTATGGCGATTCAATTCTCCCTATTTCTTGTTCATCTTTGGTTATTCAGATTTTGTGCGTTAATCATCATAAAAGTACTGTCTGCGAAGAAAGAGCATATGAGGATTTACATTGTAAGAAAAACTGCAAATTGCGCCGTAGTGTACAGAAGCCGCCGAAAAGCATAGCATCATCTGTTCTCGTCTGAACTCCTGGCATTTCCGCTGATTAAAAAGTTGTCTTGCGTGCAGTTAGTGTTCGCTTGTTATTGCGTTTGCCGATGGAAATGGGAAATTGTGGTCGTTGATGGTTTCTGTGACGTGCACTTATACCCCATTTTTATCTTTTGACGTCACTTAGCTTGACAGCAGCTCCAATTCTCCCTCAATCCTGAAACAAGGATAACGGGATATTTCGCCTACTATTTAGTCTTTCTTATTTCACTTATCTGTGTTACGTAAAGGCACAAAAGGATTAGACAGTGTCCTCACTGCACGTAAATTTTAGCAGAGCAACGTTCAACTTCATTTTGGAATGGAAGATAGATAAACTATTTTATAGAATGTTTATCTACATATAAGTAACTGGACTGAACATGAGGAGATCCAGCGAGTGGCTGCTTTCTTGAAATCAACTGACGCGATAGGCAGATAATCAGTGAACCAAACATTTTGTTTGCTGGTGCTTGATTTATCAATCTCCAAATGCCGCCCAATATTTTTTTCGAAATTAACACATCGCACATTCACAGATCCTTGATCGCTTCTAATAATGGAGACTACTTTACTCGGGGTTTTGTAAAATTATTATTTAAGTGAACGTATGTTTTTGATATAATCTATCACATTCTATTCTGATGGCCGCTCTTAATTCAATAAATTCCTGATCAGAAGAAGCAGACGCGATAATTGGAAAAATACGTTAATCTTCCTGACGTTTCGTATTCTGGCTTGAAATCATCCTCAGAGATAACCACACAAGACGCTTATAAAGGTAAATGTTGCGCAGTGTCTATAGTCTGTAGCGCCAATTGACTACATTCGTACTATTATTAGTTGCTTTTGTGGTCATCGCTTTAGGTCATGATTGGTGAGATGACATCTTGGTAGTCAGCATCCTTCTCACTAATAGCTGCGCGTTTATTATCCGTGCTTGATGATTGCGTGATAATTATGCGACTATAAAATATGCTGTCATCCTCCTGATCGTCACCAATTTCTCTGCGTACGAAAATTATTTGTATGGAAGATGGGAATAGTGCATCATTGTGCTCGCTTATAAAATGTGGGTGTGATAACCATAACTCCAGCATCTAGCGGCTAACGCCGTCATCACCTCTTGCGAGGATTTGGGTCTTGTTAAATTCGGAACTGTGATCGGGTACCGGCGACTAAGCTGTAACCTGAGACTTTGCGTTCTTTTCATTTGGTTGTTTTAGTCCTAGTCAATAACTTTTGAATAGTTCGATTAATTCATCATCAGGCAATACAGTAGCATAAAGGAGAGTAGAGTTAACGAAAGTTTTTGGCAAACCAATCAGTAGTTACAAACGGGGAGAGAGGGGTAGAGGTGTAAAAGGATCAAAAGGGGGAGCAAGGGGATCAGATTCTAGTCGTAATTGGGGACAGAGAAATCGGGGTGGGGGAGAGGGGAAGGGCAAGGGGTCAGGCAATTAGTTTATGTCATCCAGTGGTCCTCGTCTTGGGTTTTGTTGGTTTGTGTCAGGACGCTAGGTGTCAACGTTTTGAGACTGTGTCGGTGGCCTTTGGATTCTTGATGCCGCTGTCTCATCATTGTTGCGCGGCGTAGTAAGAGACATGAGGGCAGATATAGCACCAAAAAGCACCGCATAGCCACATTTGGACACGTTTGAAATCGTCGAATCCATAAGAAACACAAATATCAACCGCAAAACGATGTTGTCCCTAGATGTCACGTCACTGTTCACCAACATTCCCCTCACAGAAATCATAGAATTTTTTTTGTGACGAGATTGTTAAAAAAGAGTTCCCAATCGGTATGTCGATCGGAGACATGAAGCAATTACTCTTAAGCTGCACTTTAAACGTGCAAATTCAGCTATAATGGCCAATTTTACCACCAAATCGATGGGGTAGCTTGGACCTCTTTTAGCCGATACTTTTTGGGCAAAATGGAGAGCAACAAACTTTCTCCTATTATAAAAGACCTTCCAGCCTATGCTCGCTATGTGTGATATATTTATAATAGCAGACGGAAGACTTGAGCTTGACACATTCTTAGATAAAGTGAATCAGGTGAACTCAGCACAAAGCTTCACTTTGGAAAAAGAGGACAGACAGTGCCTCCCCTTTCTGGACGTCCTCTTTAGTAGAAAATCTGATGGATCAATAATTAGAAGCGTATTTCGTAAGAAGACCTGGACAGAGCTATACACTAACTTCTACAGTTTTGTGCCACTAAGTCAGAAGCGAGGCCTAGTCCGCTGCCTCATGAACCAAGCTAGGAGAATATGTTCTTCAGAGACACTGGAGAACAAACTCGCACTGCTTATAAAACACCTAACAAGAGAATGGGTTCCCCGACAAGTTCATCGATAAGTTTATGGAGGAACGTCCACCAAGACCAGAGGTACCGACGGCTGAGAAGAAAACCGTATTTCTTACATTGCCTTGTCTAGGTGATCCAGCAAGTGAACTTCTACAGCTTCGTCTGAACACTGCAATTGCACGTACATATCCAGCAGCAACGTTAAGATTATTGTTCTCAAGCACTCCACTTCTTCGCCTTGAAGGCAAGGATAGACTGCCGTTCCAGACCACATCAATGTGCATCGACAACTTTACACGCTCCTGTGGGGCAAGTTACATTTGTCGAACGATTAGACATCTATCCAAGCGCATGCGAGACCATCAACCTCCATGGCTAAACAGAGGTGAAACCAAGTCGATATCAAGCGCAATTCTGGCTCATTTGGTAGACAGTGGTCACCGGGTAGACGTCAACGAAGCATTTAGAGTCGTCTACAAAGTTTTGGCTAAACACTCTAATTTCCTGCGTCAGCGAATACTTGCGATGGAAGAAGCAGTCGCCATTCGCCTCACAAACCCAATTTTATGTGCGCAGAAAGCATTTGTAGCGGCCCTTAGGCTCCCGTGGCCAAAAGCCCTTTCAAAATCTGCCCTCACGCCTCTTACTACGCCGCGAAAAAATGATGAGACAGCGGCATCAAGCATCCAAAGGCCACCGACACAGTACCAAGACTTTGACACCTTGTGTCCTCACACCTCCCAGAAAAACCCGAGACGAGGACCAATGGATGACATTAGCTAATTGTCTGACCCCTTTCCCTATCCTCCCATCCCCATTTCTTTTTCCCCAATAGCGACTAGAATCTGATCCCCTTGATCCCCCCCCCCTTGCTCCTTTTACACCTCCCCCCCCCCCTCTTTCCCCCTTGTTACTACTGATTGGCTTGCCTAAAACTTTCATTAACTCTACCCTCCCTTATATTACTGTATTGCCTGATGATGAATTAATCGAAAACGTTTGTTCGCTTAAGTTGGCTTCCTTAATGCTTACATGGGTATCATCGCTGAACTTTTGAATCATCAATATGGATCCTGTACACAAGTCAACAGAACGGTTAACTAGATGCGAGAACCCTATGCCGACTTTTCCTTTATTGGTTATTGGTGTTAGGCTTACCGCAAAAAATAGAAATCGAAGCAGTAAGCGTTATTCACGTCTGTGCGTGCGTCACTGGCTACAAGCTTCTGACACAAACGGCAAATGAAACATTGAGGTGACTGAAATTATTGAGGGGATTTACTCAGAAAGTACGATCGCAATGATTTACGCAATTCATATTGGTGTCAGAGTACATTTATGGTTCCTGGCATTGCTTTCTGTCCAATTTCTTTGAAATAAATAGTAAGAGTTAAGAAGCGACCCAATTGTGAAATATTTCGAGGCGTTTGGCGGGCTTTTAACCCGTGTATTAGAGAAGGCCCTTACCGAAAGTCAATGCTCTAACCTTTAAGCTATGAGTTATGTTTTGCATGTACATTCTGGTCCAGTCCGGTTCAACTTCAGATAAATGGTAGGAAATGCTAGGAGTCTAGCCAGACCAAATCTTTGCAATCTAGTAGGCTTTCCTGAGGCTTCTTGTCTGCCACCTATTGCCACAATTATTCCTTTGTCAGCAGAAGACTGCATTGAGAAGAAGAAGAAGAAGAAGACTCGATCGCTGGGATCGATCGAGTCTTCTTCTTCTTCTCAATTGCTTCCTGGGACACGGATGTTCGCTTGTATTGGCAGAAGACTGCATTCAAGGTCACATGCCACTTAGGATCGCCACGGCAGATAACCTTACTCCAACGAGCTTGACAATCACTTATAAGGTTCTGCTACTTCACAGACATCGGCATGTTACACGCACTTACAAGGACTCCATCAGTCCGTCTTATCGACGGGCTTGGCCCTGATATGGGTATCAGCTTGGCCAGTGGCAACTGCGAACCGTAAAAGCAACTCCAGGTTTTGTACACAGTAAACTCTCGTCCGGGTCGATTCTAAAGTTACGTCATACTAATGGTGTTCTTCGTTAGTTATTTCATAGGGCGTAATTCGAAGGAGACACCACACGTAAGCCACCCTTAAAACATTGGTGACGCAGGTGAGCTTGTTCCTTAGACTTAGCACGCATGGATGACGCACAGTCCACCACGGTTATTTCTGTCCAGCAATTGCGGTTTCCCGGGAGTGTTGTGATTTCACCAGCCATCACAGGGCGTTGGACTGTTAAGATCTTTGACAATAATGCCAGTAATCAGCCCCTCAACGTGGCATCGGACAATTCGCCATAAATTTCATCGCGGGGAATTTGCCTACTATCATGCAGCACATTACAGACATGTGTGACGCACATTCCACCATGCAAGTGCTGACTCTTATTCAACAACAACAGGCTTCTGATAATCACATCGTGCAAAAAGACTATGGAGAGTTTTCAGTCTGTTAACGTTAGTTCAGGCATCCAGTGGTCACATTGCACAAGAAAAACTATCAATGGTACTGGAAGATTTCTGCGACTCAATTACTTTGGCGGTCTCACATCTGCTGAGCAACTTCATTGAAACGAAAAAGGCTACAATGAGGAGCCGTTGATTAACCTTACTCCACCTTGTAATGCTGGCATGTTGCCTTTCGCCCTCTTGCCATAACAGAATCAAGGCTTGTGGAGAATTTATCGACAGCCTATTTATGCTCAGCAAATAAACTTCTGAATTCTCTGATGGGACTTTTTGCATTTTTAATTCAATTTACTACAATGTTTAATAAAACAACCTCAATCATACCCTGAAGCCTGACCAACTATAAGTAAAACCGTGTTAAACAGAGCAATTCCAGTGACAAACTTTCTTTATGACTTGCTACGTTATCACTTTGAGTTTTTGCAGATTGTACTAGCCAACGTTCTTATGCAAGGGCCTATGCACACGGTCCTTTCGCTCTTTCCGTACATTCTGACTTAAAAGACGATGAAAAACAAATTAATAATTCGATTTAACGCACTATTTAGCATAAAATTCTCGAAAAAACCCTAAACGTTAACTGATTATTGTAAGAATGACCACACGGTTGTTATAAATGCTTCAAAGTTGCTGCCTGTGCAAGGGTAATTTATGCTGCAGCATTACTGAGAACCTATATCGTCGGCGTGGGGCCGAAATCAGACTGTAGCCATGGAACTGAAACGCTCAGCCTGTCAGACGACACAATCTGCCCATGTACAGGCCTTTGACTATATCGCCGTATTTGAAGAATCGATTTCACAGCGTATCAGAGCCTTTATGTAACAAAGGATGATTAATTGGGCCACGTGGGTACTTCTTACCTTGAACCAATTAGGCAAAATATAAGTGCTACCGCCCACACAGATAATCGTACAATGGCGACTAAAATACAATATGCTTATTTAATTTTTTGCTGAGGCGTCAATAGAAGGTCTCATATTATGCTGTTTGCGTTTTCTTTCGTTGAAGGGTTAGTGTCTTCTAAATCCCGCTGAGCAACACCCACATTTAATCACATTCGCAGTTTCGGCGAAACGTGTTTCAAACATTCGGGCTCATACATCTGCCAGAGAAAGCAATTCCTGCATTTTTGAAGTTAATGTTCAGAATGTCCGCATTATTTTTAACCATTGGTCCGCACTGACCAAAACCAATAGCCAGTTTGTGCGAGACGCTCAAACGATGCATTTAAACATGCAACCGTACATGGCATTTTGTTGCTAGTACCTTTCGCAAGGTAGGCAAATTACATGTGTAATTCGTGCATCACAAGCCCTCTTGAGGCTTTGGGGAATGTCGGCCTCGCTCTTTCGAGAACGTAGCTGCAGCTAAATCTCAAACTTTTGTTCACCTTCTCTTACTTGCCTTCCAGTAAGCTAATGAAAGGCTCAGGTTTGCTCAGAGCATCTAAAGCAGTTGCTGACGTTAGCCAAGTTAAAAGGGATTACATAAGCCGACAAAGAGCATCGTCCTAGCCACTAAAACCTTACAGTTAACACAAACGTACAAATCTGTGTACTTTAAAAGCCCTCTGTAAGCAGCGACGAGTGGTAGATAGAACTACAGTTGAAAGCTTACAAAAATGCAATAGATCAGGACAACCAGAAAATTTATCTCCTATTGGTTCGTATCACTTTAAAGGCAGTAAGGACGTCAAGTCAATATGAACTGCCTTAAGTCTCATAAACCAATTTCCTGTGACAGAACTCTCAAATAAATTATTTTTGATCATGAAAATTTGGCACAGTATTAAGCACAATAACCTCAATCAAAATCTGCAACTTCACAGACACTTTTTTCACGGAGTAAAAATGCAGGCATAAGGCGTTCTCAAAAACAAACAGCCTCCAAAGTAGTGTGAATTATCCAGTTAAACTGTTATTAAGATAAAATGTGTACCGAGCGCTCATGATATAATGTCTGCTGCCGGCTTCATTTTAAAAATAAGTGACCAACTATTGCAGGCATTTATTGGACATTTCGAAGAATGGTCGTTAAATTATTGAAATTAGGTAATATGTTACGGGCATTTTAAAAGGTTCTGCTTGTCGACAGTAGATTTCCTATTTCAGGAAATGTACCAGGAAATTCTGAAATGCGCTTTTGATTCAAACATATTAATAACCTTTTGCTTTAAAAATGATGATCGTTCACCCTAATCTTAAGATATTTTGGTCACATCTGAAAACCGGTTTTTAACTGTCTTCTTTTTGAACGCTAAGTAAAAGTATGGACTGTAAAAATTAGCTATCTATAATGTGTCCGTTTTGTCATTGATTTTCTCTACCTATATAGCTTTTAATATATTTTTTGGAAAACATGCAGAAAAATAATATCGTTTTCTCGTTTGGTAGCAAATAACGCCTTCTTTTCATAATTGTCGAATTATTTTGAACCCTACTGACTGTTACATTGGAGTTCAAGCTTTACAAACTGAGCATTGTGTACATTATGATTGAGGAAAACTACGTTTTTGCCTGCAGCTTGAGGAAAATCTAATGTAGTTCTCATTAAATCTTGAAATAGATATGGAACATGTTTTTATACATAAAGGCAGCATTAATAAAGAGACGGATAATATATTCTTTGAATGAACACCTAAAAATTGTAAAAAAGCTCATCATTAAAAACTTTTTTAAAACCAAAATGTACCCTTTTTAAGAAAAAAATTTAAGGAAGGCGGAACCTCCTACCAAACAGGTACAATAAATAATTTTTTCATGCAGGTTTTCTAAAAAATATATTTTAAACTATAAAGGCAGTCAAAATCAATGTCAAAAAAGTATACTTCATATGTCGCTACTTTTATAGTACAAACTTTTACATAGCGGTCAGAAAGAATGTGATGGAAATGTTTTGAGATTAGGCCGTACGGTCGTCATCCTTAAAGCCATACGCAATAAATGTGACATTGATGTGACATTTCATCAAATAGGGCATCTACTGTACGGTGGAGGATCAAGCAGCACTACTGACTGCTATGTGGCTAATCTCAGATTATCGCTTTAAACCTAACATGGTCAACATCTCACAAGACACATTTACCCACCTATAAACATTTATTTTATCGCAAAATGTGCACAGTGGGCTTTAAATTGCTATCAGAACAGAACAGCTGTAAAAAATAATAATTAATGAAACCCCATACTGCCTTTTATTTTTACCTCTTTTTGAAGAAAATATTATTGCCAGCATCCACATCACCTATCCTAAGAAGAAAACTGGACCCAAATCGGCTCCGCTCAATATTTTATGGACTGAGGCGATATGAAAATTCCAAGTTGAATGCGACAAGCTGTACATGTAAGACCAATTTATTATTTTTTAAATTTTTCCAACGCGTTTTGGAATTCCAGCCTTGAAATAAATCTCTGCTCTGGGCAATTTTAAGCAATTTTGAGGATAAGCGTGTTTTAGATCAGGAGAACACGTTAGGTTGTAAGATAAATTAATGATTGCTTTCGGAGGATTGTGGTTCTGACTGCCAAATTTATTTGAAAAATGCGCCACTTTGATAAAATGAGCCTATTTTTTAAACCTTAAGTCATATTGGCAGACATATGTTTTCGGCAATTTATCAGCAGGCCAGTACAATGCAAGTATATAAGTGGTCAGTTATAGGTAGTGCGCTTCTTAAATGGTTCGCGAGGTAGAGAGGGGGTGGGGGTTAATTATTCATCGTCTCACGCATGCTGGTTCTAGCCTTATTGTGGCGTTGGGTCCGGCAAGCAGGGAAGACGGGGAGGGAGGGGTGTTCTCAGTGTCGGCGTGCCTAGATGGTGGGGGCGTCTGTTCTAACGACATGCTATTCATTGTGGTATTAGACCATGGTAAGCAGTCTGCGGCTACAAGTGTTTTTGATGGCATTGACTGGGTTTTGCTAGCCTGATTGCCACTGCCTCTGCTGTGGCCAAAACCCGCTTGCGCAGGCCTGTGGAGTAGTGTGTCGGCGTGTGGTACACGACCCGAAAAGCTTCTCTCGCGTCCACTTGGTGGTTCGTATTAATTAGGTGGGCAAGGATTGAACTTGCGACCGCTCTTTTCTCTCCTTTGCTGAGCCATGCCGGTATGTGCTTGCGTATTTTCATCTCCAGACGTCACGTTGATCATAAAATATATCCCGCTCCACAGGAACAGGTGAAAGGATAGATGCACATCGAGGTAACCTGACACGTAGTCTGCCTTTACCTCCCATTCGTAGAAGGGGAAGGGTAGTGAAGAGCACGCGCAAGGCTGCCACCGGGAAGGCACGCATGACTGTTGCCCCAAGGCCTCAAATAGTTTTCTTTGTGTTCTATTAGTGGTGCGTGCCATTATCTACATGCCCTTGAAGACGAGTTCGTGGCCATCCTCAACAGAGTGGGTAGCGAACTGGGACAGTGGGACGGCTTTCTTCGGTGCCCCTTTGTGCTTCGTAATTCGCAAGCTAAGTCATCGCCCGGTGCGTCTTGTATAATGACAAAAACAGTCATGACATGGCACTGAGTCAACGACGCCAGAATGCTCATATACTTCCAGTGGGTCATTTATTTGCATGACTGGTTAACGCATGGGAGCTGTCGAAAAATTATTAGTATCCACGCAGAATTCCGCAACGATGCGTAAAGGTTCTCCTAACACATTTTAGGTACAGTAGCGGGTGCCGGATTTTTGGTTGCTCTTCTTCGTTTGTTACACGTGGGCGTGTACGGAGGCAGAGGCTGAAAAAACTGTTCAGGCATCCCTTCCTTAATATTTTGTCCGATGATTCAGTTCTGGCGCCCTCATCCATGAGGTTCACTGAGGTGTGTCTTAACCACTTGAGTAGTAATAAGGTTTATTTGTAAAGCATATATTTGGTGCTCATATCGAGCCGCGTTTATGTGCCATTGGCTGACCGCTATGAAAGCTGAGCACCTTGTTTGTGTAAGACACATTTCTGTAAACTATGGTGTTGACTTACCATTGTTCATTATAGTTCAGTAGTTCAGTATATTTAGGGTAGTAGGCAATGCCTTTGAAGACCCTACTGAACACAGTATGCATGAAATATCTAACATAAAATATGTTACTATAAACAGTGAGTAACATATGTACATGTGCAAATTTTAACGTGTGCGTGTAAGCAGTAAGAATAGTCTCTTGTGTACATAATATATCCAACACAAACTATGTAACTGTAAAATAGTGAGAAGCATATAAAAATGTAAAGTTTTATTTATAGGTATTTCCGGGGCGTAAATTATTCCTCCTTCCTTTTACATATGAACGGTAAATGATAAGTGAATGCTCATCCAATTTTCGTTTTAGCGCATCTGTGGAATTCGCCATTACGACCTCCTTGGGCAGTCCGTTCCAGGCACCGATGACTCGTTTTGAGAACGACGGCTTGCGGACCTCTAGATGGGATAGGGTTCCCCGCAGATTGAGGGAATTCCCACGGAGGTTGGTTGAAGTGGCGAAGGCGAAGAAGCCATCAAACTTCAGGGCACAATCCCGATTCCTCACGAGGCGGTACGTCTGTGTGAGGTCGCCGCAGATGTGTGTTTACTCAAGGGGGAAAACGTAAAGTGCTTCTAGTCTACATTCGTAAGATGACGACGTAAGACCCTTCGCTGAATTCTTTTCAGCATCTGGTTATCTGTGTGCATCCATGGCCGCCACGCCTGAACGCCATACTCCAGATGTGAGCGAATAAATGTTCCATAGATTTTGCCGAATAGTTCTTTATCTATGTCGAAAAAAGTTCGCTCAATGGCAAACAGAACACAGTTTACCCTCTTTACAGCCCTTACACATTGTAAAGACGGCTTTAAGGATGGCACAATAGCCATACCCAGATATTTTTGTTCATTGACGTTCGACAGACACCTTCCATCAAGTACGTAGTTGTGTGAGTCATCCGTCGCGCTCATTTTCTTCGTCTTGAGACTCAATGTGACACAATTCTCAAAGTTAAACCGTATTAACCATTTTGGACCATTCACTTAGGCAGTCAAGTCCTTCTTGCGGAGTTTGTTCATCATAAGCGTTTCTGATGGGATGCTTTATCTTAATATCATCTGCAAACAAGACTCCATTACTGTCCAGTCCATGTCCGCAGTCGTTACCGTAGATTAGAGACAATAGTGGCCCAAGAACAAGCCCTGAGGCACTGCACTAGTAACTGGCACTGAAGAGGATTTTGCGTTTCCGACGCACACAGACTGCGATCTCCTAACTAATTTAGAAAATTTCCCTTTATCCCGGATTCGCCAACCTTGTAGAGTAGCCGTGTTGGGCACCATCACAGAAGTCTTTTTCTTCGAGGAACTTTATAGTGGCCTTTTTGATTATCTTTTCCATCACTTTACAACAGATGTAAGTTAGGTTCACTGGTCGATATTTGTTCGCGCTGGTTCTGGATCCACCCTTGTGGATAGGGTATATGCTCGCAACTTTCCAATCGGATGGGAGAAGGCCCCGATCAAAGGACAACTGACAAATGTGCATAAACGGTCTGGAAAGTTCCGAAGCCCACTCTTGCAGTATTTTTGCTGGTATTTTGTCTGGACCCGGAGACTTAGCTTCATTATATGCAAGAAGCTCATTTCTTACATCTTCTTCTGTGAAACGGAGATCCTCTATGATGCTGCCCTTTCTCTCTGCAGGGAAGTCTGTCGGATTAAAACGCCATTCCTCAGTAAAGACAGATGCAAAAAACTTGCTAAGGTGTTCTGCGTTTCCGAGATTGCCTATAAATTTTCTCATTATTATAACCTTTTAGCATTGCAATTGTGCCTTTGTTTTTTAGCCTCCTGTTGATGTAACTGTCAAGCACCTTTGGCTTCGTTACGGCCCGCTTGGTAATTTTCGCTTCGTAGTCTTTCCGCGCTTTTTGAATGTTTGATCTAACTTCTTTCCGCTTTTGGCAGAATTCTTCTTAGTGTGAAGGCTAGCCTGTTGATGCGTACCTTCTCCAGAGTTTGTATTTGCGGTTTATTTGGCTCTTTAGATCTTGTGTTAACCAGGGGGGCCTGCTCGCCTTTTTTCCTTTTTTAGCGGACAATTTCGATGCATAAATTCGCTTATAAGATCCCTGACAGTGTTCCAGTCAGCATTCGGACTACCGGTTAGAAGGTAATACCCATTTATTGCTTACAGTTCATTTCTCAATGCGGTGTAATTTCCGCGCCAGTAGTCTAACCGAACCTCCGTTTTTCTCAGTTGATTGGGGTTTTTGAAGCATATTTTCACAGGATCATGATATTATCACTCTTTTCAAGAGGTGCGATGGACCTTATTTCGCTTGTATCAATCGGGTTTTTCGATAATATGAGGTCCATACAATTCGCTCTTTGATCTTCTTTGATTCTCGTTGGGAATCCAACATTGTGCACGAGAGATAGGTCCTCGTCAGCTTTAAGAATCTGAAGCTAAAACACTCATGAGAACCCTTAACTGATAGCTCATTCCAGTTGATCAGTGGGGTGTTAAAAGCTCCAGTGATCAGCAAATTTTCATTTTGAGCCAGTTTACGCATTAGTCCGAACAAAGTCTCGCCACCCTCTGGAGATTGATTTGGCGGTCAATAGACAGTCATGAAATGTAAAATGGGTCCACCACGCGTTTTCAGTTTAAGCCATAATGCAATGATGCCCTTCTTGACAAACACTGTAATTCCTCCGCCCCTCCTATGTATCGGGTCCCGACGAAAAACTGGGCATTCTCTGGGTGCAATTTTGGCATACATCACGTCGGCTTTTAGCCAGGTCTTTTTAATGGATATGACATCCGGCTGTAGGTCAGCTATACAATTTTTGAGCTCGTCAATCTTCTGAAGCAAACTCTGTGCGTTCGCATAAAGAAAGCACAGCTTTGCCGGCATAGAGTTCTGAGTGATTTGTGGGTCGAGGGGGCCAGAAATTCTCTGCGAATTAGCTTGTTTATTGCCTGAGTTTTGGTCTGTTTTTTGTCTGTAAAACTCAGCGATATTGGCTGTCTCCAGAGGAATGACCTCTGGGCGGTGTTGATTTCCCCGTGCATTATTCGCAGGTTTCCCTTGCCCGCATTGGATCTCCTGTGGAGTTCGGTTTTCAGTGCCCTCCACTCCTCCCTCTAGGCCGGCGACTACTCCCGCTGAAAAAAACAATTGGGTACTTGTTCCGTAGTTGCGATTTCCTGTTCAACAGTAGCCTTGCTTGTTCTTCGTGCTTGATTATAAATTTTATTGGTCTGGGTTGACCTGAGTCCGTATATGGACCCTTCTTTAGGCCCATCCTAAATGTTTTTAGGACGCGGACCATCATTTATTCATTTTCATGTAGGAGAAGTTTAATGTATCCGCGGAACAAATCCATATCATGGTCAATTATATTCTTTGCGGTCTCCGAAGTAGATTCAGGCCTGCCTTGTATGACGATTCACTGGCTACGATTGAATAACGGGCTATGAGTTTAATTAGTGGACCCTACCGACGTGTGGGTATCTTCGACTTGGGCTGTGAGATCCCTTAGCTCCGGCATATGATAATTGGCAGGACCCAACAGTTCCTCTTTTGTGCCAAGGCCAACTTTTTGTGTGGTAGTTGGTGGCGTCTTGGGGTTTTTGGAAAACGCAAGTAGACTAGTTCTTACTGGTATATTTGGCACCGCCTGCTTGGTTTTTGGGACTGTGTTAAGCACGACACCTCTTGAGTAAGCAAAAAGTTCAGTCCCTTCATCCTGTTCTGCCAGTTTTGTGGCAACACCGTCTGTCTGTTTGCCCAACCTACAGGGTTCGACTCCCGGGTTTTCTACATTTTCGTGGATTTCCGACTCTTCGACTAGGTCGAGTTCTACTACTGGTTCTGCTGGAGTTTGCTTATGGAGTATGGAAACCTCCTCTGTTTTCTTCGTCTTGGCCTTTTCTCGGCTTTCATTCGTCTCCGACATCGATCAATGCGTAATAATATGCAAAAGTGACTTCCGTTCCGCTTATTCCGTTTAAAGGCATACCATATCCTTCTGCATGATGGAAAATGCTTTGGAAACTTCCATATCTGATATGCCATCTTGGTCTTCGTACTTTGTGTCTATTGAGCTCCGAGGACTTCTGGGCCTTTTAGCAGGGCACGATTTCGCTGCACCAACCATGCGGTTTCTACCCTCTAAATTGCGATTTGGGCTTATATGTTGAATTAAATCTGTGGAAACCGTGCGCCCTCGTGGTCTAATGGTAACGACCGATGCCCGCAAAGCACGGGATCTGGGTTCGAATCCCATTCGTGGCAGACTTTTTACACGTTGCGCTGTACGTTTAGTTTTGCTTACCATCATAGATCGAAGTAAAGTTTAACGATATTAAAGCTCTATGCAATATGTACAAAGCGATTTACTGTATGTAAAGGATATTGCAACGACTCAGCCGTTTGTAGATAGTTGGAATCCCTGAGAATTGTTGACGGAAGGCGGTCACGCAGATGTTGCTGCTTTAGAATAGCGCCTGCCATGGCTTCTGAGGCTGGGGATGTTGTGAAAACGAATCCAATTGCTACTACCTGGTGTCCACCAGAGTGCTAGTTGGTCCGAAATTCCGAAATCCCGAAAATAGAATTTTCCACGAAGGACGAGTAATTTGAACCGCAATTTGAAGCGCACGCTGATAGATGGTAGATGAGTTAATGCCTATATGTATGTATGTGTATGTATATGCATGTATGTATTGTGTTTGCATATGGCGAGGACGTCCAGAAAATGCAGTTTCTTCGGCATTGTCTTCTTTGGCACTACAAATGAATATGCAACTTTAAGAAAGCAGTACAGAAAAAGAAGATGCAGCCACTGGAGAAAGAGTTTTATTTTCCTGATGGTTCGGATTTCGTCGTAAATCCTTAATCCTACGAAATGGTTGGCTGGTCTGGGTCATAAGTAGAAATGGGTAAAGCATGCACAGATTGCACGGTATTTATAGTTTTAAGTGGTCATCCGCACTTGTACTATGATTATTTAGTCCTGAAACCACCACTTGGGTCTTACTTGGTGCGGTGATGGCTTGACGCGTTGCGTTTGAGACATTTATTGCCGTGATCTACTTGTCTGTGTCGGATTAGGGGTAAGTAGTTGTGCGATAATTATGCTCGCTATCGCCAGAGTTGTTTTTTGGCCCGGTTTTTCCTACGTGCCTTGTTGTCGGCACACCTTGCGCTTGTTGATAGACTGGGGGCCTGAGAATCATAACGCGAGTACCTCCTGGCTCACATGGTTGTCACCTTTTGCGAGGATTTTTGCCTCGTCAAACTTAAAAAAACCACGGTCCTTCCCCAAAGTACATAAAAAGTGCAGTTATTGGCCACATCTTTAATTCAGAACATCATGCAGACCCCAATCAAGCCTTAAAGGTGAACTATAATGTCTTACCATACTACCCAAAGGGCATTTGCCATAAGGTTTACCTCGATGCTGATTCGTTGTAGTTGTCGCTTAAAAAGTAGCGCAGATGCCCTTGTTGCAAGAAACTCTTCTAAGTAGAATATTTTCCATTTGTGTTCTTTAAGTCACACACAGAATGGCGCCTTAAACACAACACCTGATGCTGGTATAGGATTGCCACTATTTCTCCTAAAGCACCTCTTAAGTGCAGGTTGGTATGCCAGTCTTCATAATTAATTTCCGCAAAAGGAATGTCATTTGTGAAACGAGAAGGGCACACAAAAACACCAACAGAATAATTTCAGTTGTACAACAAAGGAAATCAGGTAATATTATTGCAAAAAATATCCAAGAAATTAGGCATTTTTTGTCCCACTTTAAAAGGGCATAGGCGATTCAGTCTTGTTTACAAATTTTGGTGTTCAGTGATAAATGAGCGCTTATCACTGAACACCTGCTAGATACGGGCCATTTCGTGGGCCCTAAAACCTCCTTCCGAGTACTTGTTCAGGCACGAACAACTCGCACCTTACGTTACCTGAAGGCAGTCTACATAAGGTGGGTAAAACCCGACCTAGGCAAACAATTGGAGCATGTAGTGAACCTAACTCTACCTTGGTAACACTGGCTCCTTGTTTACGCATTACCCTCCTCAATTTTTCTTTCTCTTTGCCTAGACTTTTTCACCAGTTTTTGCTATCTACAGCGTTTTAATTTCAGCTTTCTCGATTTCCTCTTGACCTTGCCATTTTTGCATTGATTTTTGTCTGTATGAATTCATTTGTTCATTTTCTCTGACGTTCATTCACGTTATGCAATGAGAGGAAGCAACTAAAAAGCACTCTCGAAATCGATGGATCTATTAAATTCTGCTGTTCATACAGTCTTTAAAATTTCACCAGTGAAAAGAAGGTTTAAAAGAGTGAAATGTCAATCATGATATTGATCCCAGAAAAAAAGCAAAAAAATTTCCTCCCATGAAGTTGACTTTACACTGGTATATCAACCAGAAAGCAGATAGGGAAAGCGGCGGACCCATTGATGTGCCGGACCCCTAGCAGCTGTGTCAAGCAGCAGCAGAATACCGGCGAAACAGGTATCCGGGCCTTTAAGCAAGTACCTAGGCTGTTAGTATGGTAAGGTACAACGACAACAATGGTTGTTGTCCATCTTGTGGCCGGCCTGGTGGTTTTAAGTTAATGGGATGTGTCCCCTACTTTTTACTTAGCCTTTATGTCTTTTCTTTTCAGAGGATACAATTGATTTATTACTTGCGGAAAATTTGAAAACCTAAACCCAATTTTTTTTCATGGGATCACAACTGAACTTCATATCTTTGATTTTTATCCATTCACGGCTAGTAATATGCCTATGGGTAAATTACTCCTGGTCATCGAATTGCGAAACTTACTATGCTACTAACCTGGCGGCATCGTTGAAACTAAATTAAAGTTCTCCTGATACAAATATGCGATAAGTACGATTCAATTATGAAAAAATCTCCAAATTCATAAATGAAAATGATCTACATACAACAAAATATATTTGTTCATTTAAACTTAACAAAGTTAAATCATTTGCATTGACAGTTAATACAACGAGTGTGAGCTAAGGGAGCATCAACGGAAAAAACTTTGACGAAATCGTTCAAAATACGACATTTGCCATTACCTTGGGACACGAGTGAGCCATTTGGTGTTTTGATTAAAGAGATAATTGACCGGGTAACGAGTTTTAAGCGCGCGTACGTGTCTGTGGCAGCCGTTGAGTCCTGCTCCCAAAGCGTGGGTTCTCGGTCACCTGCAGCTTCTCAGTGGACTTATGCAGTTTGATTGGGTACGATTTCACTCGTTTCGCAAGATGAACCTTTCACATGAGGGGCGGACTGAACAAGTTAATAGAGGCTCCACTGTTCTTGAATTTTAAATGTGCAGGTAAACCTACCATTTGGAATCCACAAAGGAACAACATGTAATGCAAACACGTAACAAACTCAGTTTTATTGTAACAGAGTAAACAGTTGTTAGTGGCAAGTCTATTTAACACTTTGTTGCAGTCCTACTGACAAACAAGAAAAAAGCGTATCATAAGCCCTGAAAAAGAGTTTCACCAGTTAGTACACATGTGCTTCTACTTATGGTGTTAGGGCGGAGCTTAACTCAAAACGCACGCCGCCCTAACGACGCGAGACCGCCGGTCCACCCACGCAGAGTGCATGTAAAGACGCGCACATGGCGGCGGCACAGGACTCTAACACAAGGCAACCCACGCCTACAGTGCATTGTCTGACACCTGCGCTCAACTCTTGCCAAGTGGTAGATTAACATGCAAACTCTTATGACTCACCAGCCAATAAAGTTATGACTTTCTTGTGACTACCATTCAATAGGTCCAACCTTGTACATACGCATTTGCTTGCTCTTAACTACACTGTACTAGGCTTGCTCGAGGACATCTAACTAAGTCCACTTTATGTCGTGATCTGTATCTCTATGAACGCTTACATAAGACACTATTTAGACAGTGAATATTGCAGCCTTGGCAACCGTCATGACTTATCGAACATATAATTCTACACGAGAATCCAAAAAATCAGAGCAGTTAACATTTCCTTCCACAGACCTCATCTTTATTGCTTGTTCTGAAAAGCACATCTATGGCAATAGTCATACGTAATCCCGTCTTTTGCTTTATTCTTCCGCGATATTGATCCTGACTTTCAATCCTGACCCAGCCGAAACAGCCGGCCGAAAGATCCACACCGCCTACAAACTACCCCTATTTAAGAGCATATAGTACACAAGCCTAAATCTTGCATACTTTATTTGCCTGTTAGTGGATGGACGTAAAATTGGTATAGAGCTTGTCGGTTTGCTGTCTTGGTAGTCATCCCCTGAGTAGGCAGTCCACATGTGTACATCAGTGCAGCGTCAGCCTTCTTGGTGCTTTGATGAACATTGACCTTTCTCCATTAAATATTTTAGTTGATGAATTTAGACTTTGTTCTATGTTAAAGACCTAGCCAAATCTCAACCATTAACTTCTGGTTTTTATTGCCTTCAGATGAGGTAATGGGGGACCTTTGCTTCTTCAGAAGCTAGTTACCAACTGCTGACGTCAGTCAATTCTAAAGATATTGCAGTCGCCGACAAAGAGCATCGCTTTGCCTACATTACCGTAGCTCCAGCTCTGCTGCAATAGTCGATGTACTTTTGAGGCTCCCTGTAGTCACCGATGCATTAGAACAGCGGTGTATAACAATATAATCACATTTTTTCAACCATTCAGTACGGGAAAACGGCAAAATACATGGCTTTTTATTGACTTAATTCCTTTTTACGATAATAATGAGGTTAAGCGTATTTCCGTTGTATTATGGTTGATGAACGCATTCCGAATGATGGAAAATTGCAATAAACTATTGGTGACTAATGCAGTTTAGTTCCGTATTTATTGAAGAAATTACAGTAAAACTCAAAACTTTTCCTGATAAATTTTATACTGAGCTCATGAGCTAAAATTATGATGCTGAGTTTTCCTGTAATAAACAGCATTAAAACTACTTCGAATGCTGCCACACTAGTTTTTATAACTTGTAATGGTTATCCCTAACTGTAGTGATTTGTTACTGGTCATATTTTGAATATTACTGATAAAGGTCAGCATTGCATCGCCTGACAAGTTTTAGCTAACGATGATGTATTTTTATTCATACAAAAGGAAGTTTGCCAATAGTAGCGAATATTTGAGTCCCAGGAAGCAGTTCAGAAGACGAAGATGCGATCAATGAAACAGGCGTTTTATTTGCCTGACGTTTCGGATTCCGTCGGGAATCCTTAGTAGTAGGTAATTGTTAACAGGCCGGAGACATGCGCAGATAGAAGGTCTTATCTGCGCATGTCTCAGACCTGTTTAAGATTACTTATGACTAAGGATTCCCGAGGGAATCCGAAACGTCAGGCAAATAAAACTCTTGTTCCAGTGATCGCATCTTTGTCTTCTGAAAAGGAAATGTCTAAGAAACTGCAGATAGTGATTTCAGTTAGGCTTTTTAAAGTGCTGGCTGTGTACAAGCTAATACTCACAAAGCATTACCAATATAAATTGCTACTGAATTTTCTCAGGCTGACATTCACGCGTAGCCATACATCTGGCATAGCTGACCTGTCAGACAGCACATTGTTTCTACACACAGGCTTTCAAATAAATCGCGATGCTCGCCGAGTAGACTGTATAGCGTAAAAAGAGCCCTGTCATATCATTCGTATGGCCTATTTTAGAAAGCTGTTATTATTCGTTACTGTACGCATTTCCGACGAACAGTTCCCTACCCCCCAGCCAATGCCAGTTCCGACTGACGAACACATCCCAAGCATCCACATGGCTTACAGAGTTTCCCTTTTGTTACCGTACTTTGTTATGTCTGACAGTAGGCTCTTGTGATACACTTAAGAATGCAAAAGCACAAGTCCGTTTGCTGACAGGCAATTTTGCCTGGGTAGGCTAAATATGTGATTGCCCTTATGCAAGAGTCCTAAATCTGTGAAAAATTAGTTGTCGCGCTAAAACCGGTATAACGATAGGTTTTTAATGCTAATTGCCGTGCAGCCTACTTGCAAGTCACCTTCGTCATGACATACTGTTGGCTTTTAAGAGTTTATTGTTCTTAAAACTAAAAAGATTTCGTCTCCAAAACGCCATTTCAAGAAGTGGGCATTTGAATAGTTGGTCTTGACTGCCCACAAAAATATCATTTTTGGTTGTTCTCGTGCGATAGAAATTAACGCCATCTCTTACTTGTATTTTTTAGGAGAGGATATATTTATATTTCAAAAACTTATAAATTTCCAAATATTTGTAATGTCTATCGAAAGTTACAAGTGAACTCAATTTTACCAAAATGCACGCTATGAACATACATTCTACGAAAACATAAACTGTCCATTACCGTGTGAGGTAGAGGTCACATATTTTTAAACATTTTTTAATGTATGGTTAATTTTGTGTGCGTTTTAGGCGACATTTATAAATTGATATAAACAGTCCACAGTGGACAAATCTAGTAAATTTAAAGCAATTCATAACCAAAAGTTGTCCTTTATGTTAGCAATAACAATTGAAGAAGGCATAATTTTCTACCAAAGGAGTACACCAAACAATAATTTTTGTGAAAGGTTTCTATACAAAATACAAAAATTTATAAACGCCGTCAGAATCTGTCAGTTAAATGCATACTATTTAAGTTGCATTTTTTATATCTCGTAAGAGTTCAGACAGGTACATATTTTAAAGCAGGAATTCTGATGCTGTACGATAATTATACAGGGCAATCCCACTCAAGGCCATTTCACAAGTGATGATCAAACATTGGCAAATTAAGTTATTTTATATGAAGTACTGGCCATACTGTACACGTGTTGGCCTGGACACTACCACTGGTTTGCCTTATTTTTGCGATTGCCTCCTCTGATGTTCCGGTGCGAGACTCCTTAACGTAAGACAAATAAACGTTTATATACTTCATCCAAATAGCCAACCGAAACAGGTAGTTGAGTAGCCATAATTCTGTTTTCCCTACCTTCGTTCCGCCACCCAAATGTCCATCTGCAATCCATTGTTATGTCCAGCCGATAATGAAGCCCTAATCATGCGCATGGACTACAAGGGTTGTCTCTCCTGTAAACTCTTTTGCAGAAACCCAATTTTTTGTTAATTTTTATTGTCTAATAGTGAGCTCACGTGATAGGCATTAGAGTGCAAATGTTAACATGCAGCCTACCCCTTTGGAGGCATACTTTATGTGCTTGACAGGGCACTTCTATTCCTTTGACACCTCAATAACCTAGGGCTAGTCTCTGCATGATAAAATTAATTGTTAGATTTCGACTGTGATCTGCGTAGATGTGCTAGCCAAACCTCGAAACTCTCCTCTTTGTTTCTTAATTGTCTTCAGTTGAGAAAACTTATGGACACCAGTTTAGTCAGAACATAAGAAATGGTTGCCGACGCCTTTCAAACCACAATTCATTGCATGCGCCAACCTACTCCATCGTCCCGCCAACATTCTCTTAACCGTGAATATACAGTGCTAGATCATGAACTTTAATTCTCTAATGCAGTAGCCAAAGGATAAGTGCAACAAAAAATTAGGAATAAATGGGAAGTTAGGAAATTTAGAAATCGAGGAATAATCAAATGCACGACTCCCAATTGGTTGGTGAACCTTTAAAATCGATGATAAGGTTTAGCCAATTTTCAAGGTCCTACGTCTGATTAACAGTTATGTAAATTAGCTGATTTTATATTAATTTATCGCTGATCAATACAATTAAGCAGCGTGGTTAGCGAAAAAACTAAATCAAACAATAAGCTTCAAATTTTAATTTTTAAACTTAATTTATGCGTTACAAAGATGATAAAAGTCTTTCTCAAAAAACGCGTGGACGTTTAACTACTAGCAAGTGTACTAAATTAAAAGTGCCCTGATATATTTTACACTGTTCGTAGTGGAATATGAGCTCCAATATGTACTGACATCATTTGGTACTTCTGACCACATGATCAATATTACTGATAAAAAAGGAAATGTTGCATCTCCTGACGGGCTAGAGCTTACACTGATGATTTTACATTCATACTTAAGGACATTAATTGTTAACTGCATGCGTTCAGTTGCAGGACTGCTTTATTGGTTCTGCCTGATTTCAGGCAAATAATCATGTTGCATTTCCGACAACCGTTTCTGCATTAAGATAGTAACGACAAAAAAGCACAATATTCTCACGTGGAAGCATCGAATGACATTGGAGCATTTGAACGTGTGGTATTACATCAGGACCAGAGCCTATTTATGAATCATAATATATTTTAAGTTTACATCTAAATGTGCAAATAAATGAATAATTGAAATACTACCAACTTATTTTCAACTACAAGCAAGCAACGGAGTAAATTTTTGCAGTTCATATTCGGGTACACGCTATGCTTTGGCGATAGAAAATAGCTGTGTTTTCCTGGATGCTTTAATGTACCTACAACGTCACCATTACCCTTCCACCCAATCCCCCTTTCCCTCCCCCGTCCGTTGTAACCTCCACATTCCCAGCCCTCACTTTTAATTTAGTCTGACGACAAACACGTGAATCTTGTTCGAAAATTCACGAGGACAACTTGATTTTCCGAAGATCTTCTTTCTTCTCATCATATCATCTCGCAATGCGACTTTCTTCACTTATTCAACATATTTCTGGGCGTTAAACGCTTATCTTGACCAGACGTTGGGAAAACTACGCACAGAGGCTGGAAATGACTTAAGAACAACTCTACTTCCTTCACCGCTGTCGCGACTTCAACATTCTTCCGAAATCTTTCCGATTCAAGCCAAAACCTACTTAATGAGACCGGAAGACTACTCGCACGCAAATACGGATTCCGTGTTTTAAGAGCTATTATATCCGATGTTCACCACCGTATTTGCCGTTTCGAAGCAACCATCAACGACCTCAGAAGCCAATGTGCTTCGTGTTTGCCTAAAAATCTTTTCGAAGAGCTGCTGAAAAGAACAAATGTCACCACAAAGGATGCCAGAATGAAGAAGCGAACCAACTTACAGGATAAACTCAAATCACTTCTCCCTCCCACTAATGAAAGCAACATGTCGAAGAGAGCCGTCAACCTATCGCGAAGGGTCCTCACATCTGCTGAATTAAACCTCCTGTCTAAAGGAATAAAATTCAGTCATGCCGATGCGACACCGACTAACTTTCTAGCCAATCTCGAGTCCCTTCTACTGGCCTCCACCGTCCCTGACGATATGCGTGCGGACATACGTAGCTGCGCAACAGGTCTCCTCCGGCAGAGGAAACACCATCAAATCCTATTTATCGAGGAGAGAAAGGGGCTACTCTCACTGAAGTCTGATGACAGTATAATCATTGTGCCCGCTGACAAAGGTGGGGCAACTGTCGTCATGGACAAGACGGACTACGTCAGCAAGGCAACCCAAGTCTTTAATGACTAAGAGGCGTACACACCACTCGATGCGGACCCAACTAAAAAGCAGACCGCTGTTATAAAGAAGAAGGTGAACGAACTCTCTCGGTTGAATCTCATCACCCCCAGGGACGCCAAATTTATCAAACTTAGCGACCCTTGTATCGCACATGCGTATGGCCTTCCAAATGTGCACAAGGGTGATGCGCCATTGAGGATGATAGTGCCACTTATTGGATCCACCACCGACAACCTCGCCAAATGGCTCTACAGAAAACTAAAGCACCTGAGTGATGGATCACAATAAAACGTTTAAAACTCACAGGCATTCCCGCATAGAATTCAAGGACTTCGAGTAAGTCCTGATGAATTTATTATGTCATTCGACGTTGTTGCTCTGTTTTCTTCTATACCGCATGTTTTAACCATCGATAGTATAGAGCGGTGCCTTGATGAAAATCCTATCATTATTCCGAAAGAACACGTGTTGGACATGCTTAAGCTCTGTCTCAAGAACTATTGTCAATTTGATGGCAAGTACTATCAGCAGGTGAAGGGTACCCCAATGGGCTCGCCAATATCGGGGCTACTGGCCGAGCTAGCCTAACAGTGACTAGAAGAGGAGGTTTTTCGCGCGGTTGAACCAAAAATGTGGCTCCGCTACGTAGACAACACATTCGTCATCATGAAGACTTGCGATGTCAAACGGCTGCACCAGAGTCTAAATGGGGTCTTCTCAGAAATACAAATTACCCGTGAAGAGGCAACAGGAGACACCCTCCGATTCCTTGACGTGAGGATACAAAGACTCGCAGATGGCGAACTCGCAACAAGCGTCTACCGAAAGGACTCCACTGCAGAAATCATCCTTAACTATACAAGTAACCATCCTGTGGCCCATAAAAGAAGCTGTGTTCGCACTCTTTTCCAACGGACCCACCGTTATTGCAGTGACGATGATTTGCTCAAGAGAGAACTAACGTACTTATACAATTTTTTTCGGGCCAATGGATATCCGACAAGCTTCGTCAAGAATTGCCTTATACGTCGGGTTCAAGCACAAAACCTCCATCCCAACGATGTTACATTGCCACGGAAATTTTATTCTCTACCCTACATGAATGGAGTATCTGAAACCATCGCTCGGCAACTAAGTCGCTTTGGCATCACCGTTGCCTACAAGCCCGCAACTTCACTGCGCGCAAGCTTATGTCGAGTAAAGGACGCTCTACCCGTGGGACAACTGAGTAACGTCGTTTATCGTATACCGTGTGCTGGTTGCCCTTGCGTTTATATTGACCAAGCAGGCCGACGCCTTGAGAGTCGCATCAACGAACACAAGTCAGCCGTTCGCCTACGGAACCATTTATCACTCGTATTTGCACACTCCATTGAGTTTGATCACCGCTTCAATTAGGATGCCACCGACGTGATCGCAATGGCCAATACGCGACAAGCGAGAGAATTCCTTGAAGCTTGGCACTCGAATCCGGCTAGTATAAACAGGCACGTAGAGCTTGACTCACACTTTACCGGGTTTCGTGCATGGTCTACTAATCTGGACACCGCCTGAAACAATAACTGGCTCTCTGTGCCCAGTCAAGTGGAATTTCTCTGACTCTTAACCAGGCCCCCCTTCCCCCGAACACGCGGCCCATAGTCCAAACGCTAACACTCCACCAAACGCTATCCACCAAACGCCACACCCTGTGACCACAAGAGATGACCTTCCTATGGCCCGGACAGGCAAAACCCTAGATTCCATGACAGGTGGGAAGGAGGGTCATATGGCCATAGAAACGGAAAAGCGCCAAACCTGAAAATAGTCCAGCCATCGCGCAGTAGAATGCATCCCCGCTGAGAAGATAACACCAGCCGCGCTTCTAATTTCCTCCCCCGCACAAACACGCGAGGCGTTTTTCGGACCTTCGGTGTGACAGACTGACATCGGGCTCAGATGGATGAGTGATGAGCGAGAATGCGGTTCGATGCTGCGGAAAGTTGACTTTCACTGAAAACCTAAGTCGCGCTCAAGTCACTGCATCAGCTTGTTTGGAGCATAACTGGGGCACCAACAAAATAGATGGCCGAAGCTGTCGCGTGCAAAACCGAGAGTTATTAGTTGCTTACGAACCAGTCTGGGCGCTCGATTGACACAAAGCATTATCATGGGACTTTCAACGGCTACATCAATCGTCTGTTGACCTGCGTCATCCATACAGCGACAAAAAATCAACCCAGCTTAACCAGCATGCTCTACCGATCACTTCCGTGGTGGACAAGGAGGCTTGTAAGCGCATATTTCTATCAGCTATGCTTGCTGCAAATATAAGATGCATGTCTTTCACTCAGATATTGTTATAGTATAGGTGCTACCTTGCTCATTCATTAGTACTTAACTACCGACACAATTATAGGATATTGCAATGTTTGTTTAGTACAGAAGAGATTGATCTCCTATTAGACCTGAGACGTCCTCTAAACCTAGGAAGAAGGAGTTAACTACTGGAAAAAGTATTATAATAGCCTACTAACAGCAAGTGGCTAAATAATTCTCGATAAAGGTTACGACTGCATACTATGTCCCGATCTTATACATTCAGTAGTACTAGGTGGGCGCTGTCCACGGAACGCTACATGCAGTGACCACAAGAGGTGACTCTCCTATTGCCCGGACAGACAAAACCCCTAGATGCCATGTCAGATACTCAGTACTCTAGGCGCTTAGCTCAGTCGCCGAATCCTGTTTAGGCATAAGGCAGGCCGTCCCCATTGTTATTCCTATCTGGAGCCGACTCCCAACGTGTATGATTATATGCTCTTTGGACCAAATATGGTAACAGTTTCCTATGGACTGAACGAACTATAATCACTCATATCTTCAGCATCACAATTAATGCACTCGTACTGCAGCAATATGCTGTTATACTGTTGCCCTCTAGTGCCGAACTTGTAGAGCACATTTCTAGAAAGACGGTTATCTCTAAAAATCTGAGCTAGATCTAGATAACCTAGAAAGGCTACGGTAGCCACTTGTTACGACCTTATAGCATACAGCAACTTAGATAACTAGAGAGCAGATTTCTCTCCGATTACAAAGAAGACCTCTCCTGTGTCCTCAAGAGGGAGTTAGACAATGCAAAATTTAGCCAAGACATGGTAAAGCTTGAGCTATTTCTAAATAAAAATTTTCAGCCAATAATATGACAGCCTGGTGGATAGAATTTAAAGTGCAGTACGCATGGAGAGCGCTGATTTGCTGGTTTCACCACTAACGTTTATACTACCAGCATCACTAAAATTCTCCTATTCCTGTTGCATTTGATTTATACTGTCCTACTGTACCTATCTGATACTGTAATTTTGTACTGATGTCCTTTAGATTAATACTTGTAGTCTGCTCTCTCCTTACTGTACTCATCAGTTCTACTTTAAGAGGTACTTGCACTATCCCACTTTCAGTTAAATAGAAATAACACTGCCGCTACCAGTTCTATCAGTATAAAGAAATAGCAGTAGAAGCAAGAGTCCTAGCAGTAACAATGCGAAGCTAGTTAAAAACCTTACCTGCCGTATGAGACAGAATCACCTCAGCTGATAAACTCATATTCCCACCTTTTATACTGAATTGATATAAAATAGGATGAACGTCATATTGCTTAACCCTTCGTGCTGATAAGGGAAGTTGCCTAGCTTCCATGACTAGTGGACTGCTGGAGAATCTTGCTTCCAACTAGACGGACGGTGCTCCGCAACTTCTCAGCTAAAACTAGATATTGTGGATGTTGCAAATTCCGAAATTTGAGCGCGCATCGGTGGCAGATATTAAGCTATCATCAAATACACATTCTTTAACACTACTGTTACTAAAATTCCAACATTTCTACATGCATGTACAGGTTTTAGCAAGTATGATTACTAGAACCAGCACTTTAGCCTAGGCACAGCCTAGGCACATTTCACTTTGTTACCACCTAAATGCATGACAGATCCGCAAACCTTCCTAAACCTTGAGTTGACTAATACCCCCTAATAAATGCACACTAAAATAAATGTCTCACATGTATGCACAGGCCGCATGGTAGTCTACCACCTACGGGTCTTAGCAAGTATGGTTACTAGAATTAGCCCCCTAGAATAACACTTTCAAAAGTAGTGCACTAGAGATCAAGGGAACACGGCCCCAGAAAAAGCTCTTACCAGCGGAACTACTTTCCTTGAGATAAGAGTGCGGAAACCAAGTCAAGCAGAGCTTGCTCAGGCCCCTAAGCGTGTAATTACCCGAAATAGTTAAACTCAGACTCAAATTCCTACTGAGAGCAAAGGCATATAAGCCCTAGCGTTGGCTCAGCCCGCATCGCCGTTGACAAATGGCGGCATCAGTGCTAGCGACACCTTTTGTCGAGATTGAGGGGACATGAACCCCGTGCTGGCTCTAGTACTCCTGTCATAGGTACGTACCTACAGCAGCAGCTTCTTAGTCCGTACAGTTCGATGGATCAAGTTGAAAGTGCAGAAACCAAGGCTTATGCATCTTTGCTCAGGACACCCAGCTCTATTATTATCCAAATGCTGATCACTTCTACCACATACAGACAGGGGAGTGCATACTAGGTGCGTCTCCCTAAATAGAAGATACACAGTCAGTATTTCTAGTATACTATCTACTCCCACAACCTATTGCCGCGGGTGTCACATCACCATAACCCTTCCACCCAATCCCCCCTTCCCTCCCCCGTCCGTTGTAACCTCCACAACATCTAGTGCGACATTCCCAGCCCCCGCTTTTAATTTAGTCTGACGACGAACACGTGATACTTGTTTAAAAATTCTTTTCACAATATGCTTCATGATCGCATCCTAGACCCTGAGGAAACTGATTATTTTTTGAAATACCATGAGATGATAACCCCTAAGCTGATTTCAGTAGTCATTATGGTAAGGAGAAGGTGACCGAAAGTCACATTTATCATATGTGAAATCACATACTGCAATTGGCATTTTTGTTATGTTACCTAATAGCCACAAATTCTCATCATATTAGGCTTAAGCACGATTATCCTTTGAAGCACGTCATCATTTATACATCTAAAATAACTCGTAACGAAATTCGAAAGCAGAGATATTTAGTAATCTGGTCAAAATAAGTGGCTACTTTAAAATTCCAAATTTAAATTGAATAAAAATAGAGCAGTGTCAGACATACTCACTCGCATTCATTACCAAGCCAAATAATTATCCAATGCTTTATGTATAACATGGTGCATTGTAATAACTGTTTAAAACTGAGGTTTATCGCGGCTTACACAGCCACACCATTTTCGTGTTCTTGGAGTGATGCAGGTAAAGGTGAAAATTCCTCGGATAAGAAAATTCAGAGACTAATCTACTTTGTGCTATTTGAATTTGTTGAAGCATTCACGTTGCTCGATAGCTTCTAGGCACACAAGTGAAAAAGGGATGTTTTTTATCAGGGTGGGTGGACACTGAAATGCAGAATCCCAACTCCAGGACTGCTTCATCAAATATTCATTGCAACGTACAGCAAAAACGTCGGAAAATAAAACAAAACTAAACTTGGTGGATTTTGCTATGAGATAAAAATCTTAAAACGTTTACTTTTTTGATATTTGCTTGCAACAAGGTTTATTCAGTTGCTTTTAAACAGGTAAGAGGAGCTTTGGTTACCATATCCGCCTAGGGACTATGTCTGTTTCCGTGCAAGCCATCAATGACCAATAAAATTACCACTCAGTCGCATTTGAAGACTTCATTCAAGCTACATTTGTTTTTGCGAATACACGATAGAAAACTTCGCAGTGATGTATAAACAGTGAATTTGTTTGTTACAGTCAGATTTGGTGAATTTTTAGTTAATTTCACGTTCACCTATTTTCAAATGTAATAACCACTCCGTATCTTCTAGACATCAAATGTGTCCAACAAAATCTATGTTCAATAGATTTTCTACGACGCATTGTTCCTTTCTAGTTAGTGTACAGTCATGAAATTACCGCCTACCTTAAATATCAGTAGTGAGTTCATATCAAAGCATCTAGTCATTAAGGGGAATGACATTTTAATGCACTTAAGATTTTCCTTGAATGTAAATTTCGCATTTACCCACTTTTTGGATCTAAGATTGATTGAACTGAATAACACCAATAAAGATCATTTTTTCTACAAAGGTTGCACAGGTCTCTTGATATAGTGCGCTGTTGAAATTAAGCTGCCCATTTTTCTGCTCTCTATCTATGTGTATATTTTTAACAGAATTAGTAGTTACAATTGACCACATTTTATACGGATTTTATCGCTCTGCTTTTTCATCCGACTACAATAATGAGGCCACTGGCGCAGAACTTAGCATCGTTTTGAAGGAAGTCTGATCTGTCTTTATGACTCATTCATAAAACATTACTCCTTTTTTTCGATATTTACAGCCCTTAGCAATCCTGCTCCATTTCTGACTATGTGCTGCTATTTTGAGCAACTGCCTCATCAAATTCACAGTGGATGGAAGATTTTGTTATTGAATTATTTTGAATTAATACTTTCGGATAAAGCATAGCTCTTCCTCTGCATGTAATTTCATGAAACGCTTGGGTGAGCTTGGGTGTTGGATTTTTATCCTCACCTTCTCCCCTAGGACGTACTTCCGTTTTTAATTTAACGCACTCCAAACTTGCTCAACCGTGTAACTGATTCAAAGCACACTTAATATGCGTACTGCATAGATTTAGTATCATGAATATCAATCATACTTCTGCTACCTGTCATTATGAAAGGAAAATCTCTGGTTAATTGCAAACACCTGGATAAACCTCTTTTTAAGCAAAGATGGGGTTGCCATCACTTTCATTATCCAAAGTCTCTCACTAACTTTGGCATAAGAATAACATTGAATTTCTCTATAGTGCAGTAAAGATGTTTTAAACTAAAGGAGACTGGTCTGCCACTTAAAGCGATATAATTGCGCACGTAATTAGCGTAATTTCTTTTTGCATCTCCAAAACATTGTCAATTCTGTTGACTTCTGTAATGATACGAAGTAGATTTTAAGTCGAAATGGGACATAGGTATGAAATCACTATACCGCTGACTACCCACGTGTTTGGAATGTTGATTTGTCAGTGTATTAGCGTGTGATCATTTCCAGGATCTGCCAAAACCCTAAGGGAATTTTACTTTAGTATGAATTAAACGTCAAAGAAAAATATTGACAACAAAAAGGAGACTTGATGGTGATTTCTGGCTTATAAGCCGTCATCAGCCAGTCATATCTGACCTCAGGTAATGCATCACTTAAGTGGAGCATCCGCGACATGCAATAAGATGTTAAGCACTTTAACCAGGAAAGTGCAACACTCGCAGTTGCATATGACTAGCTAAGGACGGCCACTAAACTAAAATGGCCATCTTAGTTTTTAATATCTTTGCAAGTAAAGTCTATACACCAAAACTACTAGGAACCATGGAGCTGCTAATGGGACTGCAAGGAATTTTGCGAGGATTAAATAGCGTGGCTAATTGGAAGTGAACTTTCATCAGTACAAAAATATTTTTATTTAATTTTTGAGCTAAACGCACT
Organism: Ligula intestinalis; assembly: GCA_036362985.1. Taxonomy (NCBI): domain Eukaryota; kingdom Metazoa; phylum Platyhelminthes; class Cestoda; order Diphyllobothriidea; family Diphyllobothriidae; genus Ligula; species Ligula intestinalis. Next base: position 2,605,590 of record JAYGXS010000001.1, on the reverse strand, counting down.
GACAACTCCCTTAATGCTGAAATAAACCTGCAGCGAAGTTGAAAAGTTAGTCATTTCTTTGCTTAAGAGCAAAATGCTAGTCTTAATCGTTGCATTTCTGACAACCAGCGTCGAGAATGTGAAAAATGACTTTATTTTTTTTTTTCTGCTTGCTGTTTATTTAGCTTTTAAATGCTAAGAGGTTGGACAATGCTGATAAAATAAGTCATAAACAATGTAAAAAGTCCAATTTGAAATCATGTTCTAAGTCAAAAATTTTGTTGGGTGCATACTGGTCGGCTTCATATTTTTCTGGTGGCTAGTTATCAAATTCTTTGCAGAACTGCCTTTCCACTGAAGCTACGAGTCATAAAGGCAATCATTTATTATTTAAAAACTTAGGGAATCATCCAACCATACAGAGAGATCTGGATTCACATTTAGATCATGTGAACTCTTTCGTATTAACAGGAATACTGGGTGAATTTTTGACTTTGTTGCCACAACGCGTTTTCGGACTAACACGAAAAGTGCAACGAACAACTAAAATTTCAAAATTGCCGAAAAGATCAATAGTTAAAAGAAGTGAGACGTGATTTGTAGGTTTGGTCTCAGTTAGTCTCTGTTTTGTGGCCTCTTTCTTTTCCATCGTTATGTGATGTGCTTATAAATGCCATCCAATTCGACGTGCCGGTTAATGCGCGAGTAGAAGGAGTGCATAGCTTCGAGGAATTCTGCGCCATTTTTGGAGGGGCGAACTCCGAAAATGCGTGTTTTTTCCCATGCAAAGGTGTGTCTTGTGTCGTGGCAATGCTTTGCCACTTCGGAAAAACGTTCACGTCTATTGACAGCCATGCATTGCCTCGGCACAGGACACACCTTTGCATGAGGTAAAACGCGCATCGTCGGAGTCTGCTCCTCCAAAAATGGCGCAGACTTCCTCGAAGTCATGCATTTGGACGATTTTTGCATTAACCGGCACGTCGACTTGGATGGTATTTATAAGCACATCAAATAAAAATGGAAAATAAAGAGGCCACAAGACAGAGACTAACTGAGTCCAAACCTACCAATCACGTCTCACTTCGTATAAATATCGATTTTTTAGGCAGTTTTGAAATTTTAGTTGTTCGTTGCACTTTTTGTGTTTGTCCAAAGACGAGTTGGGGCAGCAAAGTCGAAAATTCACTCATTAAAGTTATTTTTATTCTAAATAACACCTTCTTTAAGTGTGAATTCTGTTTTGTTGTTACGCGCATAATAAGTGGTGACTTAGCCCGAATCAGCGGTAACACGAAGGTTTGGGGGTAATTCTGGAACTCGAGTTTAAAATCCTTTCTCTGTGATGTTAATTTTTATTACCGATACGAAATTCTCTCCCCCCCCCATGAGGACTTAATATAATGCTTTGCTTATTGTTAAGCAAAGTTTAAAAAACTATTTTCTTACTTCCACAGTTTAACTTCTCAAGGAAATGTACCGATGTAAACCAACGGCATACCATATTGACTTTGATATAATGAAAACTTGGGTTATTTACGGCCTATTAAGGATTTGGAAAACAAATGTGACAATCGTGGACGGAGAACTGATTTTGTTTTGCTCAGCATAATGAAGATGGAAAAAAGGTAAAAGGGGCATAATATTACGAAACATAAACCAACCCAGTAATCCATGTCTTCCTGTTGTTCCATAAAAATAATAATGTTTCAGTAAACATTTTTGTTACAACATCAACTCCACTTCTGACCAATTTTAATGTCCCATAAATATCTTGAAATCGCGATGTTATGTGTCGTGTTTGTAGCTGCTAAGACTTTTTAGACTCATGTTTGGTTAAGAGTAAAGAACAGCAGTTAAAATAATTAAAAACACAATCATTCCCGGGTATTGGTGGAAGCGGTTCTTCTTTTGCATACATGGTAGTCGACAATTTGAATAGATAGGTTGTTAGAACGCTGCTGTATGAAACTTTCCTTGCAACAAACACCCATGGTATCATAGAAGCGCCAAACCTAAGTTTCCAGTATGTGGTGAAGTTTCAAACCATACTTGAATTATAAAACAGTAGACTCTGCATCTATACATTTCGTGCAGAGATTTGATACGTTTTGTTTCTTTGAACTATAACTATTTTTGGACACGCGAAAATGCCCGTCATTGCAAATAAATGCGTCTGCGTAACGTATTGTTAAAACAGACTCGTTTGAACTCAAAACCCAATAAACCTGTCTCTGCAAATGCTCGAATGAAAGCATAGCTGGGACACAAACAAGATTAAAGAGATATCGTTTAATAGTAATGGTATTTTCAGTTTTGTGTTTGTATCATAATTATTATTGTCGCCGATCCAAACCAACGAGATGGTTGGTATGAATTTTATTCTATTTAGGGATGCAACGTATGAGTATTTCCTACCAACTGGAATGTTTTCTACTGGTGCGTTTTTCTTTTTCATCTCCATTACAAAGCGTGCGATTCCTCAGCCTTGCAAAAAATGATGACCCATTAAGGTGCAATTAAAATTACAGTGCACTAAATTCCTGAACGTAGAGTGCAAGTTGCCAAATTTCGGAAGCAATTAATCTCAAGATCCTGCCCTATTGACAGTAGCATAACAAACAGTAGTTTTTAAGCTAGCTCTAACGTCTGCTTTTGAGCGCGTGCAGATTTGACAGATTTGACTGGGTCATTAAGAACTCGTTTTTTTTTTCAACGCTCAAATAGCTTTTGCGGAAACTCCAAATCTTCATGACTGAAAATTGGGTTTTGGGAGGTTAAATCATTGTCGGCTTCTTTACTTACCCCACATATTTTAATTTCGCCGGAAAAAATGAAGATAAAAAAACATTTTTTAAAATCCTATTGCCGTAAAGGTTTGTTTGTTCAGCTTAGCCCCCGCAAATAGTGCAGTCTCTTCAGAACAGAACTGAAGGAGCTGTATAAAACGTAGTTTGCGTTCAAAAAATTCTATTTTAGCCAACGACTTTAAGAAGCTACCACTGCAACCTTTAGAGTATTGTGTTTTGTGCCGTGTAGTGTAGTGTAGTGCGTGCAGTGTACACTTTACAAATTTTGGTATTACACAAGCTCGAATGAATGTTTGTGTGTCTCAGTAAATCTAAAGCATAGGGATAAATATTTTCTGTAAAAAAAATATCAGCCTATGCTTAGGTCAGAAACCAAACAAAGTGAAAATCAACGATTTTCGCAAAAATTTTATTATGAATTTCAAATAATCAATTTGCCGACGTAATCTTAGAACGTTGTCTTAGACTTATCAACTAGTGTGACAAATTTTTCAATATAAATGGATAGATTAGAAAACCTGAATCATTTTTTTTCGGGTAAATTAAAAAAACGGCTATATTTATCCATAGTTGCTTTAGGTTCCTTTGGGAATGTTAAATGTGCAGGTATTGAACAACCACGTACTTAGAAACGTGCTCTTTAAGAAATATAAAAGATCTTATTACAAAAATTTTGGTATAAACATTCTATACTATGTAAATGAATGGATATTAGCTTAAAAAGACTGCAAATTGGGAAAACAATTGCAGAATTTGAACGCAAATCTCAAACTTATTGTAATCTTATACCTCTTATATCTATGCACAACTTAAACGAAAAGGTATTTCTTGTAAAAACATTACATGGTCAGTATTTCATCTGATGGGTAAATTTGTGTTCATTGGTCTTAGTTGTAGCTATTTTGCATCATTTTACTGGTGATTTTGAAGGAAGGTTTTTATTTAATCTTCTCGTGTGATGTATTATATCTCGTTGACTAGTGGCTAGTAGCACCAGCAAGAGCAGTTGTCCTTATATTACACAAGCCGATCTTGTTGCGCAAAATAGTATCGTACAAGCATAACCCTTCCCTGCTCTGCGCCTTGACATTAAATAGTCATTGAAAGAAAACCTGGTTCGGACAGTATGCAAACTTTAACAGTTTTGTACTTTTCCAGACCATTCAAATGAACGGGCGTCGTTCTGACGAAAACATCTGACAACGTTATCAAAGTGCAAGCTACACCATCAGACCAAACAAAATTTAAGAAAGTAGACAGACGCAAAGATTTTGTGGAGAAAGGAGAGGTACAGCTGACAGGCTGCTTAAGAAGACTCCGCACGATAAGGTTCATGCGTGAACGTGACCTCAGAAATCTGCGGCCATCAGGCACGCATAACTCCCGTTCGTATAACCTACCTTAGATCAACAAAGATGGTCTGTCATTTCTTCCGACTTTGGACATTGGAATCTCGCCATATTATGCGACAGAGAAGTGTTTGTCAGAGTAAATCAAACTCTTGCAGCAGCAGCTGGCACCACATAGCTATCGACCGCGTCAAGGACATGAGCATGAACAGCATGATGATGCTTTTCCAAGACGTCTCGGCGCTGTTAACAAAGGTCTCAGTCGCAAAAACCGTCGACTTATCTCTGAAAATAAGAACTGGCCAATCAGATGGATGGAGCAACACTAACTGCTGAATTAAAGGAAATATTAATTTAATGCACATAACATGTGCAGGTCCGTTTTTAGAACCAACTCTACATAAATAGACTGTAGCGCTATATGCTCACCTTTCGAGCCTGTCTTGGCTTATATGTTCAAGAACAAGCGTAAGAAATGTTTACTCAGTTAACAGATCCATTTTGATGATATCTTCGCAATCGGCTTAGAAGAAACCGATCTAAATTTTCTTCTAAATACTGTTAAAAAAGCACATTTCTCCATTACGTTTACTTTAGGGATGGCGATTGTAGGTTCGCTTCTTAACTTGGATGTCTTCCTAATTCGAAGACCTGATGGTAGCGTCCAAAGCAGTGCTTATTGAATTTAAACGTGGTCTAGACAGTCTTTAAACTTAACAGTATTGTCACTGTCCAACAGAAGCGTAACGTAGTCCACTGCTAAACACAAAGAGCCAAAAAATATGCTCGGCAGATACAACTGAAATGAAGCTCCAGAAAATCAAGAGCCTGCTTCGAGAATATGGATATCCAGACCAATTCATTTTAAACAATATGATAAAGTGAAAAAACGAAAACCACCACGCTGACTGTGAACAAAGAGGCCCTATTCCTCTAAGTCCCCTTTCAAGGGGATACGGCAAGATAACTCCTAAGCAGACACCTCAATCAAGCCGTTTAATGAACCTTCCCAGCAGCGAAAGTTCGGGTATTGTTCTCAACCAGCCCAGTCCTGCACGATAAAGGTAAGGATAGGCTGCCAGCTCAGACCACTTCTCTGTGCATGCACTCATTTACTTTCTCCTGTGGAGCAGGCTTTATCGGTCGCACGATCGGCAATTATCCAAAAGAGTACTCGAACATTTTCCTCCATGCCTGAGCTAAGGTACAGTCAGAAGCATCCGCAGCGCCATCCTTGACTACATTGTTGACTCCGGATGTCATGTCTTAAAGGTAAAGACATCGATAATTTTCAGGTCCCACCAAACTACCCAATATATCTGGCTCGGTTCCTGCTAAAAACGGCAAAAGCGACCGTTATCAGGTTGCTCAAGCCAGCGTTGCCTAAACAAAAGAACTTCGTGCATGCTCTGCAGTTGCCTTGGCTTACACTCACTTAGCGACATGTAGTCATCCGCGGCCTGCTTGTCTGCCACTTCTCCCTCCTCTAGACAGACTCCCCCAAGCCCTCTTTGTTTAATCACCTTCTCTCATCGACCGCTTCCACTGATCCCCACCGCTCGTTTGTAAACAAAGACGCACATTATTAACCGCTCGTTTACCTTTTTTACCCCTGCCCATATAAATGTTTTGGCCTGACGAGAATTTATGGAAGGTGAACGTACACTCTTTAACTTCCCTCCTGAATTGCCTATTATTGCTTTTCATCATATTTTCCCATACCAGGTCTTATTGATTCTGCTTCTAACGGTTGCCATTCACATATACGAGCCTTAAATTGACGCGCATGTATGGAAACTATCAATAGAATCTGGCAAAAAGTTCGCTTGATATTCTACTCTAATATGTATTTCGGACTTCACGGGAAAATCGATGACTTGCATTCCTTTTTTATTACCCATAAGAAATTATATGAATCACGAGAAAATATACACAGTATGTTCCCTATCTCATGAAATATCACGCGGATTTCTGAAATGTCTTTTCAGTTAAAACATAATAAAAAGGTATGGATTTAATAAGGACGATCGCACAGAATAATGTCAATGTGTTTTTGTCACGACAGGATGCCGGCGTTTTAACAAGCTTCTTTCTGACCGCTAGTCGAAAGACATGTACTGTAGAAAGCGCTTATGTAAGACATATTCATGTTATTCATTGATTTGAACTGCCTTTATATCTTTTAATATTTTTTTGGAAAAAAATAAACGAAAGATTATTTCTTGTATTCGTTTGGTACAAAAGTGCGCCTTTTTTGAATTATTTACTTAAACAATTCGTATAATTTCGTTCTAAAAAAGTTTCTAATTGTGAGCTCTTTTAGGCTTGTGAGGTGTTCATTCATTAAACATAACATCCATAAATTTATATACACTGCTTCAAATGTATGCGGCAATTTCAATATATGCTGCGATATTTTATCAGAACTACAGTAGATTCACTATCTCATGCAATAGCTGCCGGAATTCTGAAATAAGTTTTCGATTGGAGCATATTATTTGCCGATGGTTGTAAGTAAAATGATCATACAGCCTAATCTCAACATATTTAAGACACTTTAGAATGGCGGCTTTCAAACGAGCCTCATCTTGAGTGCCAAGACAAATTGTGTACTAAAAAAGTGACTACTTAATAAGTATACTTTTGTCATCAACTTCGACTGCCTTTACAGATTCAAATATAATTTTTAGAAAACATGCACAAAAAAATAATTTTTGCTACCTTTTGATAGAACATGTCGCCTTCTTTAAATTTTATACTTAAAGAAAAGGTATCTTACGGTTTTATAAAAGTTTCTACGTTGCCGCTATATTGGAATTCAAGATTTAAAAACTGCGAAATGTGTACATTCTGTATGAAGAAAAGTATGTTTTCGCCTACAGCTTGACAAAGATCTCACACAGTTCCCATAAAATGTTGCAATAGATGTGTAGCATGCTTTTTACAGTTATAGCAGTAATAACAAATGACGGATACGGTGTTCACTTAATCAGTATAAAATTTAAAGAAGGCATTATTTGCTACTAAAAGAGAACGAGGAAATTGTTTCGTGCATTTTTTCCCAAAAATATATTTGAATCGATAAAGCCAGTCGAAATTAATGACAAAAAGGTAAACAACTTAAGTAATCACTTTTATAGTGCATAATTTGTCTTGGTGGTCAAAAAGAAGCTCATTAGAGAGCCAGCATCCTGAGATTATGCTGTATGATCATATCTATTTCAACCATCCGCAATTAATATTTCCCAATCGAAAAATAATTTCAGAATTGCTGCAAATATTACATAAATCCTTCTACGAATTGTGGGTGAAAACGTACTTTTACTTAAACAGATTTTACACACCACGCTGTTTTTTAACTCTGGATTGAAGTGTGGCATTCAGTAGGTTAAAAGATTATTGTGCAATTTATAAAAAATTGTTTAAACCAACTACGACTAACAAAGGGCTCAGAAACAACCTGTTGAAATCCAAAAAGGTAAAATAGCTGCATCTGTTTTCCGGCTTTCAAGTTACATATCAGGTCATCGCTAATCGGAGATACAAGTGACTCTTTCACATCTGGCGTTTATTGTGAACTGTGGCCCACGTCATTTATGTATAAGTGGACGTAATTCATATAATTGGCACTATAACCCATGTCAGTATGAGTAATGTGTCTCATTTACAAAGTTTAACTGCTGGCATTATTCGCTAGTGTATTCACAGGCGGTTACCTTTCAGGGACAAAAAATCGCGTATAAAAGCAATTTTTTTGCTAAATGCATTCAGTTGACTAAAGATTAAATGCTTCATTGTTATTCTTTTTCAACATTTTTGTGATGCGCTAGTAAGTCTAATAGGTGTTGAGGCTTAAGTACCTAAACATTGCGCTAAACTAGTTGAAATCTGAAATTTTTAAAAAAGGGTCCATTAAAATACATGATAAAGTAACCAAAACCCTGCACAAACTCTAAGTTCAGGTCAATTATATAACGTTAAATATAAATTTTTCAAGATAAGTGAGCATACAAATGGTGCGTTTTACAGAATACGTCCAGGTACAAATTATTGGTACTTTTTGACGTGTCCGTATAACTTTAAAACCGTTTTTAGTCTTTCTGGTATGGCAATAGCCTATTTGTCTAAAGTGGTATATTCGATGCGATTATTCAACAAAAATAACTTTCATGCTGTCAAGGAAAGTTTCTTCTTTGGTTTGTGTAAATCGCTTTGTATAATTGCAATGTGATTTCTAATAGGATAAACCTTTAGGATTTTAATAGGAATAAAAAAAGACTGAAGGCCAAACGCGGAAAAGCTCGCTGTCACCATAAAGGATGCAGAAAAGTTGCACATGTTTTTCAATTCATACATTGAGAACAATATGTTTTAACCTATTGCATTTTTAATTATTTCGAGAGTTTGATTAGGACAAGGTACAGCCCGTTTTTTAAATGCTTATTAACAATTTACAATTCTGTGTGTTTCCAGTCAATTGCAGATTATGTTTTAGATGTTTACTGCAAACTTCAAAATAATGTTTCTAAAAATCTCTTGCCAAACATTGAAGGTTTTGCATATTTGTTTCTGATGCAGTTGTCTGTTTGGGTCATGATTTAAGAATTATTTGAGTATGTCACCTCATTGCAGAGAAACAACAAACGTCCGCAACAAAAGTTTAAAATGCATGTTTCTTTGATTTATTTTAAAAAAAACATCCTATAACACGTTAATGAGATATTTCTATGTAAAACAGCTAACGCTCCTCTAATTCATAGTGATTATTTTTTAAAGAAAAACAAAATCAACATGACATTTTCTTTTGTTGCATTATGAATTCCGTAAATATTGAGAAGCGCTGGATTTGTCTTGCTTTCAACCTCTGATACCTTCAATTTACCTTCTTACTAGTGAACCACCTTTTGCGTCTCAAGTCCTCTCACTGGAAAAAAATTGACACCTCAAATTCGTGGTAAAACACCCATTCAAATTGCATTATTCACCTTTCGTCCAAAAGACAATCTACTGTTAAATATCATTCCCCCGAATTATCCCTTAAACATCAGTGTTAAATTGGTTTGATGGCTTTTGAAACGTTTTCTCCCGGTTGCATTTGTTATTTAAGTATTTAACCAGTCTTCATCAGGAGGCGAGAAATGTGTGACCACAACCTCCTACATGTTCTTGATCTCAGATCGCTGCTCGCACGAATGCTTTGCAATTTTTCCACCAAAAGCAAATGTTTGCAATGATTTTTCACTTAAAAAACTGTATATGCATTGTTTGCGCTCATTGCCGAGTTGCTGCACATTTTTTTTGACAGCCCCCAGCTCAACTCATTTGAATTATTTTACTAGCAAGCAGTGGATTATACAACTTGCCTCAAATTTCTAAAACTTATTACGCACCTCTTGGGTTGCATAAGCTAGCTTAGCTTCTTTCAGTAACATTGTAATTCCCTGACTGCTTGAGTGTCTTGCTTAATTAATTCAACTCGCGACGCTTATTCAAAAGAAAATATATTGTTTCTACTTGTGACAACTAATTAATCTCCGCCCTTTTCCTCAGTGATCTGCCCGGTGATATGTAATTTCACGAGGTCTTTTTCTTTGCTGAAGAAATGTTAAACATAAATTTTTGGCATATTTTAAAATTCACAAGCACTAACCGCCCCGCAGTTTCTGTTTTTATTCCCACTGGTGGAACTCTCCAACTTTTAATAAGTTGTTAACTACAAATTACCCCCAAAAACCATTTAGTTCAAATTTACTTTTTTACTTATTTCAGAAAAAGACTAGGACTTGTAAGTCAAGCTTAAATTAAAACTTCCACAAATAAGGAAAACTTTTCTGCGACCAGTGTTTGAATGAGTAGTCGTTGGGTTGCATTTTGCGTACTCAACGCTCCAACCTCACACAAAGAAGGAAAATTTATCAGTTTTATAAGAAGATCATTTAGGCGAGAGGGAAGTCGCACCGCTGCCATGCAGAAATTTATGTAGTATTTTGTTTGCCTGAAAGTGAATTGATGCGCAGATGTTTTGCTATTTTTTGTTTTGGGTTTAACTGACGCCACAGGTTATGCGTAACACAAGTATTGAACATTGACTCGGCGTTGAAAAACATTTGGAACTGGGTTTTGTCTAATAAATCTGACAACTTATATTGTTTATCTTTTTTAATTCGTTCCCATGGCTAAAATAAATAGAGTCCATTCCCGGAAATCAACACCTGCCTTATTGTCATTGTCAAAAATAGATTTTTATCGGGTGCATTTTAACACTGTTTATGTATCTGTGGTTTAGTTTTAAAATTTTCAAAACGTTTGCTTTAGAAATCTGAGCTAAATAAAAGCGATTATTTGTGAGCCTTGGCCGGCAAATGCGGAGATAACCAGAACATGTTGGAAGCACAGGTCAAACTATAAATCTTAAATATGGACAGTGACCATTTTTCTATTCATCAGAACAGCCCTACGATGGCCATAAAATATGTAAAATCCTCCTGTTTACAAATTTGCATTTGCAATTTTGCAACAATTGTAGAAATATGCTATATTTTACTCGCCCACAGTAGATTGTCTGACTCAGGAATTTATGTAATCGATAGTTGAGGGGTGGTTTGGCATACAGAGTATGGTGAGTGCCGCGTGCAACATGCGTTAGTTGAAGGCATACCGGTAATGAAGGTTTTATGCGTTAGTCATATGAAGTATTGAAAAGAACTATAAGAATTACTAATTTTTATTAAGAAAAATAAACTTTTTCCGACAATGCCCACGTTCCGGAGACATACGAAATAGCTAATAATTAGTACAGCAGATAAAAAGCATTTCGTTAGTTGTAAACGCAATTTAACATAAAACTTTTTTTTAAAAAAACCTTTTCTTTGGCCAAATACTTTGTTCATATTACTATTAGTGGACAACTATTAATTGAATATCGTTCAATAAAGTCTGGCATTATGTCGATCGTTTCTAATGTCTTTGTTGATAAATTAGTTAATTGTACTTCTGTTTGGCGTATACATCAAACCCTTTAAAATAAGGTGTAAATAAGGTAAATTTACCGAAAAAATGATTTTTTATGTAAGTTCTAATGAAGATAACCATGCGAGTTATATTTAGGAATGCCTCAAAGCAGCCAACCACATTGTTGAGCATAAAAAACGTCCCCAAAATAATTGGAATATTGTTATTCCTTATTTATTCTTTTGATAACTTTTCGTAGTAGGTAACCATTCAAAACAGCACTTTAACTGGATATTCAGCTGATTAATTGCTGCGTATATTAACTTTTTCCAAGGTATTGTCACACTGTAATTGGAGAATTTTGACAATTAATCTAAGTTACCTGAAGACAAGTGACTCAATTTGACCGGACCTGAAAAAACTTACTTTCGCATAAGTGGATTAATTCCACAATTAGTTATGAGCTTGTGAATTCAATATAAACGTGCCACATATATTACCATTCGTCGTACACTAAACAGGTATCATTATATACCCGTTTAGGTTATTTACAGGGAATAGCTGTTATGGTCTTCTGCATAAATCATTAGGAAGAGATACAGGAATTTTAAAATCAAGCAGTTGTTTAAAGCAACGTTTCCCTGGTGCAAATTTAAATATGGCAATAGCAGCAAAATGATTTATTGGATCCATATCATTTCGAGAGAGCTTGTCAGTTGCCGCCTCTCATTACTTAACGTGAATCACAAAAGAGAAGATACACAATGAATTCGTACAGAAAAATCGATATCAACACAAGGTCATAAGGAGTGGCCAAGTGGCTAATCAATAACATGAGAAGTTCAACAGCTATGGTCAGCAAAAATAACAGGGAAAAAACACCTGAAGTAACAACTTAGGAGAAAACTGTATAAACAGGGAGCCAATGTTACCAAGGCAAAGTTAGGTTCACAACATGCTCCAACTGTTTACATAGGTCGGGTTTGACCCGCCGTATGTAGGCTGCCTCCAGGTAGCGTAAATTGCGAGTTGTTCGTGCTCGAATAAGTACTCGGAAGGACGTTTGGGGGTCAACAGAATGGCCCGAGTCTAACAGATGTTCAGTAATTGAGGATCGGGGAATTCTGTTTTCCTGTTTCATTAGCCAGCTAGGTAAATGTTCCTTAGCTCTGGTGGCCAATTGCCTCTGCGTTCGCCCTATGTACTTGCATCCGCAAGTACATGTTAATTCATAAATGCAGTTTGAGGTGGCGTGCATCGGCATGGCATCCTTCGCATGAGGAACTGGTAAAGGCTTTGTCAGATTGCATATTATCAGATCAGCAGCATAGTACGTCCTATCAATGGCATTACGAAGGCGTCTTTTGATGGTGTTTAGTATGTTGTCGCCCTTAAATGGTAAGGAAATGAAGACGGGCTTTTTTGGTGCTAATTCTTGCACACTTAGTAAGCGAGGATATCCAAGTCAATTTATAGACAAATACAATAAACCTCTTAGACCTAAATTGACGCAACAAGGATGCCATGCCGATGCACGCCACCTCAAACTGCATTTATGAATTAACATGTACTTGCGGATGCAAGTACATAGGACGAACGCAGAGGCAATTGGCCACCAGAGCTAAGGAACATTTACCTAGCTGGCTAATGGAACAGGAAAACAGAATTCCCCGATCCTCAATTACTGAACATCTGTTAGACTCGGGCCATTCTGTTGACCCCCAAACGTCCTTCCGAGTACTTATTCGAGCACGAACAACTCGCAATTTACGCTACCTGGAGGCAGCCTACATACGGCGGGTCAAACCCGACCTATGTAAACAGTTGGAGCATGTTGTGAACCTAACTTTGCCTTGGTAACATTGGCTCCCTGTTTATACAGTTTTCTCCTAAGTTGTTACTTCAGGTGTTTTTTCCCTGTTATTTTTGCTGACCATAGCTGTTGAACTTCTCATGTTATTGATTAGCCACTTGGCCACTCCTTATGACCTTGTGTTGATATCGATTTTTCTGTACGAATTCATTGTGTATCTTCTCTTTTGTGATTCACGTTAAGTAATGAGAGGCGGCAACTGACGAGCTCTCTCGAAATGATATGGATCCAATAAATCATTTTGCTGCTATTGCCATATTTAAATCAAGCAGTTGTCACAAGAACTTGCCAAAGGTCCTACCAAGTGACGATGGTGCTTCTTAAGCGGTTTATTTACGCGTTGTTCTATATGGGACATGAAACTAATTTAATTGACGAGTGGTTGATCTTGCATTGACCTAGTCAACTTTTTGGGAAACAAATACGTCAGTTCCATTCAAACAAGCAGCATTTGAAATCGAAATTTCTGGTACTCTTCACAGAACATTTGCAGTCTTTATGCCAAGTTTAGTACGAATTTTCGCAATTTAGCGCTGCCCGATTTATTTTTTTCATGATATGCCAAATAATAAGTACTATATGTTTGTTTGCATGGGTGAAACAAGCTTTCTACAATCACTTAAGGTATGTGTTTTGACAATTTGTGCAATCGTTTTGATGCGGTTAGTATAAATACTAAATTAGATTTCATTTTTGGATTTGGTCGTTTGCAAAGATATATTTTAAGACTGATGGTGATGGTGTACAATAGAGTAAGCTTATTCGTCTGGTTTGGCTGAATGTTAAAGACAATATTCCTGTTTTTAGTGTCCTTAATCTGTTGCAACAAATGGTATGTTCAGTTACTTCTTTTGAGAATAAAACGGCTCTTAAAGACTCACATTTCTAAGATACGGTAGACCCATCAAAAAATGATGCAGTTGGCCTCCAGCGTTCAGCAAGGGCGCTGGCAATTAATATGAACTTGATTAAATGAGCAACTTTGAATTTTCAATGAGTTATCTGTTTTAATTATCCAATTAATTTAGTGGTCCCAGTTTTTAAAAAACCGCGCAGTGTCGACGGGAGTCGTAACGCAGAGCATGGAAGGCCTCTGCAAAGCTAAATCTTCTTTATTAATACCGTGCCGCTCAACTCTATCTAAAATTAGGACACGAACAAAGTTGAGGCCGTTTGACCCTGAATTGTCGAACTCGTCTGAGAATCCCTCATCAGAGGACGCAGCAGTAAGTTACTAAATGTTGTAGTCAGACGAAAGGAAAGGGTTTACAGGATTGTGAATTAGTTGTATTTACTGTATTTCTGAATCCATGCAGTTTCACGGCGTTGTGACGGTTTCTGCCGCTCCTCTTGTTTGCATAAGCATGACAGATAGAAGCATGGGATATATGAACCTTTCTATTAATAAAGTTGGTTTCAGACATCCAGGACTCTGCTATTTTCCAATCTGTCAAGTTGTTAGCCTGCAAACCTGAATTCATAGCCTTTCTGCCGTTTGTCTGTAGCGAGTTAACTTAGTGGGCTGCCCCTCTGTGCCACCTTGTCTGGCCCGCATAATGGCAATTACAGTCACGGCATTGGGGTTTCAACGACTACACCAGGTCTTTCACTTGCGTCCAGTCGGCCATTCATTTGCAGGATTGCATTGCACATGGTAATTCTCGAACTACGGACGATACCCAGGCCGGACTCTCCGGCACCACAGCCTTTGGCTTCTGGCACATTCCCTTTGTACGACAGATGGTCCAGAGTGTTGGCTGCTCCCTGTGGGCTTTTTTTTCCTTAGCCGTGGGTCCCAAAAATACCCTTTTTTCTTAAACTCCTCCGTTCAGCACAGTAAAACCTGTTTTACTCTTTGAAAGAATGTTTTAAATCAGTCCCAAATATGACTTATCAAGTAACTGCTTGGTAGTTGTCCTTCCTAATGCCGAGTTCACCTTTAGATCTGCATGTAAAAGGACGTCATGGAATGGAAACTGTTCGGCATCTTACTCTGCCATTATTAAAGGAATATCGGCAAAAATGCCGTTGAGCAAGTCTGTAACGCCTGCTAGCGGGCTCGTCACAATTATAACGAACGTGTTCGCCATGTGTCGGCGCCAAAACACAGATTTGTCGCGGTTGCAAGATACCTATCCTAGCTTTGGGCCAGAGGGTTGGGGTAAAATCGTCAGTCCTTTTGTATGCGCGTATGTTCTTTCATGAAAGGTAAAAAGGGTTAAGCTAAGCAGCAAATGTTCAAATTTAGAAAGCTTTTTTGTTTCTTTGGAGTTTGCTTCAAGCCGCTTGCATAGAAATCGGTATGTCAGGTCCGCTAAGAAGTGTGTGAATAGTTTAATCATGTTAAATTATAGCATAACTTGATCAGATTGGATGGTTTATTCTCAGATGTTGGCGAGAAACTAGGAGGCCGAATTGATGACAGTCTTGTAGGCCTCTCGAAGAAGGTTTAGGTATTGTGCCATAATTTTGGATAAGTTGTATGTGGGATTGACTTAAGCACAACGATTCATTTGTGAATTCGTCAGGTAAGGTGAATTTGCTGTGCCTTATTAGCGAAGCCGCTAGGTAAGCTCTGAAAAATGCGAATGTTTGTAGGACTACCAGCTGTCGGAAAGAACATGTTAAGTGCAATTAATTCATCGCGACAGAGATTCCTGCTTTTTCGGCCCATAAAATTATAATTATCTTGTGCTACAGACAGACAAGTGAGGACATACCGTCTCGATGCACTGCCTTGATAAAAGTAAAAATGAATATCCTTTGGACTTAGTTGATAGCGATTGTGCATCTGCCGCAAACGTTTATCAATCCACTCTCTTCTTATCGCAATTAAGTGTTCAATAAGTGTTTAAAGCCTCCTTCTACGAGTTCATGTAAGGCACAATATTTGATTATCAAGTGCCAAAGAACATTCACAGGAAGCTTTGTGCACTTTGAGTTTCAGAAATTAGTAATTAATGAAGAACAGAATGGTCCAAATGTAGATTTCGTATTGTTCTCCTCTTGTAAAACGGAAAAAAACAAAACATTTTAGTCAATTTGTTAAAAAGCTTTTGATAGACAGACTATGCTCCATTCACGAAAGTGAATAACCGCGAGGTTTCTTAGTCTAAAAATGCCGCTACTGCTCTTAACCATCTGCAATTAGCAGCGATATAATTAATATCGTCCTTGCTTAGGTAAAACGATGTCAATTCTCTAATGAACAAGCTAAGTATAGTGTTACGAATATAAGTTAAAAGTCATATGTCTCCCAATAAATGAAAAAAAGCTCCATTTTATTGCCCAATTGCTGTCAAAATACCACTTTACGTTTAGTTGTCCCATGCATAGGCATATAATAAAATGTTTTTCGCATATTTTTCCAGTTGAATTTTCAACGTTAGTCCACTGAGTAAGTCCTATGAATGTTGATAGCTAGGCCAGCTCTGAAAAATGCATAGCCTTGTCCCAGAATTCTGTTTTATGAAAACGGGGATCCTAGGTTTTTTCGGGGAAGGGATATAGGATAGGCAGAGGAGGAACTTTTAAGAAATAAGTGTAAAGTGAAACAATTTACTCGGAGTTTCTTCCCGTGGCCGCTGGGAGAAAATTGTTTCGCATATAAATTGAAGGTGTGCGCGGTGCTTCACGCCACGGGCTATACTAATCTAAATCCAGAACGTTAAGTTGGATCTCAGGTACTTTAAAGAAGACGCCCTTCAAACCACCATTTCTATTTTTTTGTGAATTTCGAGAATTCTGCGATTTGATAATCGGTTTTTTCCGCCATACGTTAGACGATAATACGAATTAGTAAAATCACAGATAGTAATCAACATCACTTTGAAGTACAATAAAAATTTAAATGCATTGAACAGTTATAAAAGCATATTTTTAATAGCTATTCTAATTCCTCACCCACAGAACCCTATAACGTCCGTTTTTGCAGGACAACATGCTGGAAGTAGGGATAAATGATGAGGACTACAAAAGCTACTGCAGCTTATGAAACCCCACTTATTAATCCCTTTAACCTGCATGCTTTCCTACGAAAACGGTGGTTATCGGATTTTATGGGCAGGGATTTAATACATGCAGTGGAGTCTACTTTAATAAATGCTAAATGAACTTTTACTTTAATGTATGAAGAAGTGTTCTTGATTTCTATCTTTAAATTTTCCAAATCTGTATTATCATTTAACTCATTGCGCAAAAACTCGATTATCAAATTGCAGGTTCCTTGAATGTCCCAAAAAATTGAAATGGTGGTTAAGAGGTCGTCTACTCCAACCAACCTGTGGTCCAACTTAACGTTCTGGAAGCGCCGAGCACACATTAAATTTACACGCGGAACAACCTGCTCCCAGCGGCCGCAGGAAGCAACTTTGATTGCATTTTTTCCACTGAAGACTTACATCTAAAAATTTCCTTCTTTGCCGATCCTATTTTTCCACCCCACAAAACTCTATAACCACCGTTTTTGCAGGACAACATGATGGGACTAGGGGTGTATGCTTTGGGCTACATAAACTACTTTTACCAAGGCTTCGTTCTTCTTGCAAACGTTAAGTCAGCAATGGCCTTCTTCTTAACGAGCAAAAGTCAGTTCAGTTTATTTTTCGGGAGTGACCCTCTTCTTATCCTGAATTTATTGACATTCTGCCTAATGAGGTGTCCTGTTTCCGGTACCTTGGTGTTACTCTTGAAACTTACATCGCATTTATTCTTCATGCTGAAGGCTCTTTATGAAAACCGTGAACTTTTACATTGCATCCGCCACTTGCGTTCATATCAAATACCGCAAGACCAAATCGGGTTATTTATAGATCAGGTCAGGTCAGGTTTTTATTGAGGGAAATCTAGGTAAATACCTTTGAACTCCCGATTGGTACAGTTTTTTCAATGCATTTGATCTGCAGAACATTTCAGAACAGTGGCGTTGCCAGAAATTTGAAGGCCGACAGTGAAAAAACTCCTTAGGCATTGTTCAGAAGTCTAGGGGTTTGAATGCCATTTGAGAGATTTAAGGAGAAAAACTGTCGCCCGAGGGAGGGGGGGTGCAGAGTATATTTAAAGCTGATGGCCTGTGCTAAGGGTGTTTGAAGCATGTCAGCGAGAGTCCATCGCGGTTTTCGCAATAATACCAAGGGTCCCACGAAGAGAAGGTTGCGGAGGTCACGCGAACCTCATCGAGTGTCGGCGATGCGCCCATCGTGCACCTTTGTTGGTTCAATGAGTCTGCCTGCTAATTGACAGAAAAAATATAATCGGTAGTTTTCTAAAGAAACATATTACTAAAAATTAATGAGTAGGATGTTTTTAATAATTTGATTATTCCACAATTTGCATTCGGCAACTGGCAGTTTATTTTCGGGGGCTCAGTGGCTATTTGTTCTAACTTAAAAGGGTCGTAAACATGCCTACAGATGCATCTGACTTAATCATAAACGTGTGCTCAGATGGCGACATAATAATGTCCGCGGGCAGAGCATTCCATGCCTGAATTGGAAAAAGTTTTACAAATCCGCGTAGCCTCGGATCACAACGTTTGGTGGACTCGAAGCTTGCAATTCTTGTTATTCTTAACTAATATATTTCTGAAAATCAGTGAGTAGTATGTTTATATGCATATACATATGCATATGTTTATAATTTCAGTCTCACCAGGTCTAATTTTAGCGGGCATTTCGGGTATGAAAATCTGAATTTCTCTTGAATGCATCCACAGATGGGGGTATAACAATATCCTCGGGGAGAGCATTCCAAGCTTCAACTACTCTATTACCAAAGAAGAACTTTCGTGTGTCTAGTCTGTCCCTTTTTATGCGTAGTTTGAAGAGATGCTCTCTTAAGTTCGTCGTCGTTGCTAACTCGAAGAAGTCGCCAGGTAGAAGACAACAGTCCTGCCCACGCATTATACGAAATGCTTGTACCAGATCACCACGTAGCTGTCTGTAACTTAACGGAAATAGATCGAGATTAGCTAAACGTCTTTCGTAGGGTAAAAATCTCAGACCGGAAACCAGTTTGGTCGCGCGCCTTTGGACCTTCTCGAGGGAATTTAGGTCTTTCGTGGTCCAGGTTTTCCATGCTTGGATTGCGAACTCCAACTTCGGCCGCACAAATGTTCCAAAGACCTTAGCAAAGCAATCTTTATCGAAGGCACAAAAAGCTCTTTTGACAAGATACAGGACGGACATCGCAGACTTGGCTACTTTTGCGCAGTGCAGCGAGGGCTTGAGAGATGTAGAGATCCATACTCCCAAATCTTTCTGCGCGTCCACTTCTTGCAGTTGGATGCCATTTAGGCTGTAAACCATGGGGTTCTGAGAGCTGGGTCGGCCAACTCGTAGGATATTGCATTTGTTCTCGTTAAAAGGCAAAAGCCAGTCTTGAAACCAAGTTTGAAGACGGTTTAGGTTTAGCTGCAAATGTTCTTCGTCACCTGAATTTCTGATGACGTTCCAAATCTTAATGTCATCGGCAAACATAGCCACATCGCAGTCCAGTTCACGAATGGAGTAATTGACGTATATAATGAACAGTATAGAGCCAAGGACAGAGCCTTGGGGGACACCGCTCTCGACTGCAACGTCTGCCGACTGCTGGTCACCAATATGGACAGTTTGGGAGCGGCCGAGTAGGAAGCTTTGAATCCACTTCAGCAGATTTCCTCAAACACCTATTTAGCTGAGTTTGTGCAGAAGTCGTTGATGTGAGACGCTATCAAAAGCCTCCTTGAAGTTGATGTAGATTACATGAAGCGGATTTCCTCCATCAACTGCCCGAGTCCAGCGTTCCAACCAATGGAGCAGGTTAGTCACGCAGGACCTGCCTCTGCGAAACTCATGTTGCGCATCCGACAGAAGGTTATGCTGCTCTAAGAAACGCATCAGCTCTCGTTTTACTACTTTTTCCATAATCTTGCAACAGATCGAAGTGAGGCTGATTGGTCTTTAACTGTTTGCAGAAACCTTTCTGCCGCCTTTATACAACGGTGTGATCCGTGCAGATTTCCAATCAGCGGGTAAACAACCTGCGTTAAACGAGGTACTGAAAAGCATAGAAAGCGGTTTGGCTAGCTCCTCAGCAAGTTCTTTCAGTAATTTAGGCGGGATGTCATCGGGACCGGATGATTTCGAGTCGTCTAGTGCCATTATTTCCTGAAGAACGGTTGCTTCGTCGAAGGCCACATTTTCAATCTTTGGACCGTCATCTAAGCCATAGTTTGGAGGGATGAATCCAATTTCAGTCGTAAAGTTTGATTTGAAAAATTGTGGAAGATGCTGAGCTTTTGCTCCATCCTCACTCATTTCTGTTCCGTCGCTTGCCTTCAGAAGGGAAACTGGGTCCCGGTTTCGTGTGGTCTTTCTTAAGTAGCCATAAAATAGCTTTGGATTTTTAACTGCCTGATTTAGTAGATCTTTTTCAAAGTCTTTGCGCGCTTTGAAGATAAGTCGCTTCACGAGGTTCCTCTGCGTGTTGTATGCATTTAAGAAAACCGGATTTCTGTCTGCTCTATACTTTCTAAACAATTTCCCCTTTTTATTTATCTCTTTCTTCAGCGCTTGAGTCAGCCACTGAGGTTTTTTGTTTAGCTTCTTCCGTGTAATTGGACAGTGGTTTCTCAGGAGAGTATGCAATAACTCACTGAACCATCCCCAATCATCAGCTGTATTGCCAGAAAAAACCAATTTTCAATTTATGTTCTTTATTTCGGCCTTCATTTGATCAAAGTTACCACTCCAAATATTCCTTCTAACCTTGGTGGGTTGTTCGGGTACCTAAAATATAGAATAGTCCCAATTTAGTACGATGTGATCACTTTTACCAAGAGGAGGTAGAGATTGCATCTCGTCGATGCTGTCCAGCGATTTCGTAAGTACCAGCTCTAGGCAGTTTGATTGCTGCCCCTCACGCACCCTGGTGGGAAATAGAACGTGTTGACTGAGAGATGCATTAAGTGTCAGAGCTAGTAAAAGCCAGTCGAATGCTTGCTCTGGGCCTCGTGCGTATGTTGAACCCCAATCGATAAGCGGGGCATTGAAGTCTCCCATAAACAAGACGTCGGGCCAAGCAGCTAATCTTGCTAACTCTTCGAGTAGACCAGTGTCAGCCTCATGATCATATATAGGCGGACGGTACACGGTCAGAACTTCCAGGCTGGGTGATTCCGGTACCTTTATAGTAAGTCAGATGGCCTCGGTGCTGCAATGAAACCGCTCTGTTTTTTTCGAGACTAGCAGTCCATGTTTGACGTAAGTTATAATTCCTCCTCCTTAGCGCCCGGAACAGATTAAAGCCAGGTAGTGCCACTTCGCGGTCATCCACGTTTTCAGACAGCCAGGTTTCTGTCAGAGTGATAATGTCGGGAGAAAGGTCATATATCTGCACTTTTAGTTCATCTAACTTGGACAACAGACTCTGTGCGTTGGTGTAGAAGAATTTAAGTAAAATATTTTTGACGAATTTTGTCTCGGTGGAATTTGAACTGCGTTTGACATCGGCTGTGTAAGCCACGCTCAGGCCATTGTTCGAAGTATTATCGGTTGGTTCAAGAATCTCATATTCCTGTGAATAATCTTCCCGTTCGAGATTTTCAGGCTGGTCTCGCCATTTTTTCTTCTCGAAAGTAATTCTGCCACAAGTTCCCGACGTTTGAGCCGTTCCGCTAGAGAGTACTCCGGCTGAAAAAAAAACTTCTTTGTGTGACTGGCGAAGGCTGGTCTTTTTTGATAAGATCAGTTTAACGTGTTCGTCATTTTGCATCACAATTTTTAGAGGTC
>JAYGXS010000001.1:2567872-2583847 GCA_036362985.1 Ligula intestinalis | reverse complement strand
TATTGACTTTGCTGTTTTCGCTAGGGGTGCTCGCGAGGTCAGGCACGGCAGCTTTAGGCACCTTCACGCTAGGTGTTGGCACAGTCTTGCAATTTTTTATGAGAGCCTTAGGTTTTGGTGGTCTGCATTTGATGTCTGCATTCACTCCCTCATTCTGCACGGCTATCCCGTTATTTTTCTAGGTTTATTTTAAAAAAACCTGGTCATTATTAAACGAATTCTCCGAATGCTCTCTTCAGCTGCCGATGTTACCTTTTTATTCTTAGCTGGCATTTTAAAACAGCAAAGCTTCAAAACGGTCAAGCAATTTGCTGATCGCGTCCTTAGTGAGGTCGCTTACTCTCTCCATTCTGAACTTATGGCTGCGAATTCTCCCCTTACAATGCGCCGAAGCTTCCTTCATATGACTTGCCGCACATCGGCATATCAGCACTCTGCACTCTCATTCCTAGCCAGCTACTTCGCGTGTGAAAAAAAAGATATGGAGATGTTGAAAGCCAACCTGTCTCCATAAAAGGTGTGGATATCGTTCGAACTTGTAACTTTGAGTATTCGTTAACATTTTACCTTTCACCATTGACCTCTGACCCTTTACCATGACCCCTCACGTCAGTTTATCCCTTGTTCTCCGTGGATGAGGGGGTGTTTTTGCTGAAGATTTTGGTTATTACCTTGTAACTACAGCTTTCACTCTATACTTATTAAAAAGTAAATGCTCAGGACATTTAACGGTAAGCTTTGTACCATTTACTTTTTGGATATAGGTATTGAAAGACAAACGAAAACGGTACAAGGGTATATGTCACGCTATAATCTTATTGTAAAAGGTCTTTCTTGCCCCTTAACAAACTTTTACTTAATTTGTCGCTTTGCTTTTTTAAGAAGAATATCCTCCATTGACTGGGGAGATATGCCACGATTTTTTGTTACAAATGCCGCCTTTTCTCGTAACCGTATACCAATAGCAACGATGCATGTTGAAAGTTTTTGTCAAGACAAAGAATTTTCTAAAAAGTGAGCTTAATATAGTATTGACAATAAAGTTTGAAAGTCATGTGTCCAGGAATTGGTTCAACAAAGCTCCTTCATATTGCATAAAATGTCCTCACTAAACCACTTTACGTTTAAGCGTGCCCTGAAAAGTCACCAATCCGTTTTTTTCGTGGACTTAGATGCACGGGTACATATCAAAATATATTTTTCTGAAATTCTTAGTTGAATTTTCAGATACGGTTCACTAGATAAGCACTGTGAATGCTGTTAGACAATGCAAATATCGATGTTACGTACTTCCACCAATGAGAAAACTGTCAACTTAACTTTTTTTATTTTTCTGAGGCTCGGAAAACTTTCAGTGAGCTCTATCCTGTTTTGTTCTCCAGCAATATTTGTCTGCAAAATCTCCGTAAAACGTTCTAACTGTCACAACTAGCATCTTCAAGTTGGTCACAAAACAAGTTTTTTTAAAAAACTACTTTTCGCAACTAGCAGCTGGTACTTCAGTTTTGTTCATTAAAAATTAAAATCCTCCAATCCAAAAACTACGCAGTGCGAAAACGAAGAATCGCCTCGTTCCTCCAAAGTGCCTTTTCCCACATGACATTGTAGAGTCTAGAAGCAAAAGTGCTCCAGTAACCCGTACATTTTTTTACTGTTCGGAACCCGGATTAACATTTTGAATGCCTTCATGTCCATTCTACAAATGCCTTCCACTACTTCATCCTCATATGTCGTGCGCACTATCCAAGCAGCGTATGACTCGGACTGCATGTAGAAAATAATCGCACTTTCCAAAAGCATTACCATAAAACTACTAGGTTGGGTACGCAGAGACTTTCAAATCCTCTAGTACGCTTAAAATTAAATCTTAAGAAAGTATGGATGATTGATTGGCGTTTAATTTGTCTGAGTGTATTTCCAGACCCCCTTTGGTGAATTTAGATTTTAAATAACGCAAAAACTGCGCCTATTGATATAATGTGGGGAGGCCAGAATTCCTATTCTAATTGGTCATTTACACCCTTATACGCAATTTTGCTTTAGATCTAACTCCTATTATTAGTTTTAACCATTTCAACATAGCCAAAAGAGGAGAATATACGAGTTTCAGGCAGCAGTTCCGAAGAAGAAGATGCGATCCCTGGAACAAGGACTTTATTTTCCCGACGAAATCCAAAACGTCAAGAAAATAAAGTCCTTGTTCCAGTGATCGCATCTTCTTTTTTGCATTTCAACATACTTTAAGGCAATGCATTTGGATGCGTTATGCAGAAATGGGCGAGTCTATTTAGACGCCACATACAAAAATATCCGACAGAAGTAGGAGGGACACCAGCTTATTTGAACTAGATGCGCCACACGGTGGCCAGCTACCGACGTCAAAGCCGAACGGTAATATATTTTAAAATGCATTTACAGTAGAAACGACCATTAGGTAGTGCAAAAGGCAACAGTTTTAAAAGAAATATTATTGAGTTTCTATCCTGTTCATAGTGGTGTCATTTATTTTCTAGCAATTGATCGAATTTCACTCTGCGAAATACCCTATCATTAACTTCATTTAATCACAGCTTGATTTTCCAGGACTATTACTACATTGTTCACCTTCTTAGAATTTTGTTTATATATCTAAGAAGAAATCGAATTTATTCGGGAGCCAAATGCATTTATAATTCAGACAAATAGGATATGTACAAGTACACTTAATTTTAAACCAGGTCAAATACAAGATCCAGTGATTGGCTTGAATCAAAACCTACAGATGTCTGCGGCATTCAACGAACTGGTCAATAATGGTTGTGATCACGTTTATCTGACGTTGGGAATTAGTGATTTGCTTCCTCATTCATATGTTTATTATTATCTCTGACAGAATTGCTTCCAGGTGATTGCGGCGCTTACTACTCGAACAGGCAACAAAGATATGCGTTTTCTTCCGTGCAAATATGTCACCTTTATGCATGAAAAACTGGTCACGTCGCCATAATTAATTGATTTTTAAGTTATTCTACGATAAAATCTATCATCCTTACTTGCAAAACTTTATTTCTATTTTATAACAATCAGTTCTCTTCGTCATATATCAAAAGGCATTTTCTAACGTTAGTAAAAACCTTGAAATTATATAGAGTGAGCAACACAAACTGGGCGCACACCTTAAGCAAAAGAATAAGGAAGACGTTATAAAATGTTAGTTTCTTTCTTGTAAATTTGCTCTTTTCCGCATTTGACGACGCCCTGGGAATGGTGTCAAAGTTTTGGACAATATCGCATTGTTTTCCAAAAAACATATCTGACTTCAATTTGAAAAGAATTTCATAATCGCCAGTTGCACCGCATATCTAAAACGCCCTTCTTGGGGACAAACAAACTTAGAAAAACATGAATTCACATCTGAAAATAGCATTTTAGTTAATATACATGTCCATCCATTCTGTTGTATATTCAGTTTTTGCTTCACAAACGAGCATGTTTAAATACTAGTCATGTATGCATTAAGACGAGGTAGGATGTAACCATCATAACCGGGGCTTATTTGCCGTGTTCCTTCACGGATAGCACAAATGGTCTACTGTGTTAAATACTTTTTTTGTTCCTACGTGATAATTATATATTCTCTATTTCTTCATTCCACGGCATTCACATACCATCAAGTGCCAGTAAGGACCAATGGAAAGAATAATAATTTAAACCAAAGGAACTATGCCATTGGGCAGTGAAACAGCAAATGTTTCTTTCTTCAAGTGTATTTAATAAACGTCATGCATTCCTCCCATCTGTCGTCATGAGACAATAGATGCGCCATCTCATGAAGGGTTAACGGAAACTTTGCCGTGCTTTCGACGAAAACAAAAGTTATTTAAGTAGGATTTTTATATAGAAATATCCTACTGCATTATCTCAAAAAACTTAAGAAATATAAGGATACCGGTTTTTTTTACTAGCTTTTTCCCGTTCAGCTACAAATAAGATACTCTGATAAAAAGTTATTGCTAAATCAGCCCACATTTTCCTCATTAAATTTCGATGTCCTTCTAGATCCCAACGTATTTCCCAGGAAGCATGCACAAACTGGGATACGTGATCACGTTTCTTCATTATTAACTGATTTTCATGTTATTCTTCGATAAAATATCTTATCCTAACTGTAAAAAGCCTTTATTTCCTATTTCATCATATGCTGTCCTCATCTCTGTACATCCTGAGCGCTGATTAAGCATTTTTTTATTATGTTATCGTCTTTCATTTACACATAGTGAACAACACAGGCCAAACGTCGACCTCAAGCACTAGGATGGGCAGGACGTTACAAGCCTTTATTACTTTTGGTAAATTTGCTCTCTTCTGCTTCTGACGACGCCTTACTGGACTTCCGTCGACGTTTTAATACAACTGTGTCATGCTTCCCAAAACAAATATCTGGCGCCAATTTAAAACGTCTATAAACATCGCTAGTTACTCCACAAATCAAATACGCCCGTTTTCAGACAAAAATAGAGAAACATGCGTTCACTTTTTGAATATAATTGCTAGCTAATGTACGTGCATATGCATTCTGAGTGTGTTCGTTTTTTCTTCTCTTTCTGACATGCCTACTACACGTCCTTTATGCACGAAGACCATGTAGGTTGCGTATATAATCACCAGGGTTCCTTAACCTCTTCTGTTAGCGATAGAACAACCACTAGCAATTGACTTATTGTGTTTTTCCTGACTTTTTTTCCTATACGAAAATTCTGTTTTGCCTTCTTTTTCGTTCTACGATATTCACACACCGTCAATGCCAGTAAGGGCAAATTGATAAAACAGCAATTGAAATCCAAGGCCCTATGGCGATGGGCCTTACAATTATTCCGTGAAACAGCGAAATTTGTTCGCCAAACGCATTTAAGTACAGTAATGCATACTTGGCCAAAAGAGAAATTATAGGGTAATTGAAGTATGGTTTTTATAAAGAAATATCGTTAAGCATAATCTCGAGATACTTCAGTCATGTCAGAAAACAAGTTTTTTTCGTAACTTCTTCCTGGTCATCTGAAAAAAGTGTCGAACAAATGTTTACTTAATACCGATGCATTTTACGAATTGCATTTTGACTTCCTTATAAATCTAAACATATTTCGTAAACAGCATGAATAAAAATAGTTTCTCTCATACTTATTGGATAGCTTAACACGTCTTGGTGATGTCTGTTGAGTCAGCGGCTCTTCTGTGCCCTTATAAAAGACAAGGCTTGGAGGGAATTCATTTTTGAATACTCTCCCCAACTTAAACCTCCTAGTCACAGTAAAAGGCTCCTCAATGACCTCTTATGACAGAGGACATAGGTCTTTTCACTGCCTTTTGAGAACCATAATCGTCGATACAAAACAGTGCTTCTCACTTTGTTATACTGAAACGTTTGGTGCAATGTGTGGCAATCAAAACTTTCAGTACATGGGTGTTCTTTGATTTCACTCAGGATTCATCAACTCTGGCTTGTTTTGCCTGGCGGGCTTGTGGACACTTCCACTGTACTCAACGAAACAATTATCTTACTTGCTAACTTTAAGTAACAGTTTATTACTGGCAAACGTTAGGACTCTGAGATACGCGATTTTCTGGGTCATTACCCTTCATCGGTCAGAGTTATCTGACTCAACTATAGTTGCAGAAACTGCCGCTACAAACGAGTTTTGAACCCGGGACCAGTGAGCTAGAGACGACCGTCCTATCCACTAGGCCACCAGGTCCGCGTCTTGCCAGTTTATCGATCGAGATTTAAATTAGTATTTGGGTGTACTCCAATTTCGCCAAGGATTCACAAACCCTGGCTTGTTTCGTCTGGTGAGCTTTTGGACACTTCCACTGTACTCAACGGAACAATTATGTTACTCGCTAACTTGAAGTAACAATGTATTACTGCCAAACGTTAGGACTCTGAGGTTCGCATATTTCGGGGTTATTACCCTTCATTGTTCAGAGTAGCCTGACGCAAGTATAGCCACAGAAACTGACGCTACACTTGAGTTTTGAACCCGGTATCAGTGAGCTAGAGACGACCGTCCTATCCACTAGGCCACCAGGTCCACGGCTTGCCATTTTTTCGATCGGGATGGAAATAAGTACATGGGTGTACTCCGATCTCGCCCAGGATTCAAGCCAGGGTTAGTGAATCTTGGGTGAGATCGGTGTACACTCATGTACTCGAGTAAAGCGGCAGTTTCTGCGGCTATACTTGAGTCAGATAACTTTGACCGATGAAGGGTAATGACCCAGTACTACCCGTATCTCAGAGTTCTTACGTTTTCCAGTAATAAATTGTTACTTAAAAATTTTAGTATTTTCTCTGGAGGGCTAGAGACTTAAGAATGGTACAAGTTGATTTTCATTTTTGCTTTCAATCATCTTTATTAAAAAGTATTACAACATGTACTCAGTTGGTAAAAGATAATCATAAAAAATCTTATTTCAAATCTTTTGACAAACACAGAACTGAATCTTCCTTTATGCGTATTCTACTGAAAACACTGAAATTCTTAAAGTATTTAACATCATTTCAAGAAGTTACCGCAATGTTTTTTATCAAAACAACAATATACATTTGAGAAATTTGACGAACAGAATGTTAGTTAATGTACACAAAACCGTTTGCTTATAATTGCGCTCGACAAATATGCTTACTTTTTAGTCGCTGGCTGGCCTGCCAACATGTCAGCTTATGAAATATCAGGATAAACAACAAAAATTCAAGTAACTTTATTCAAACACATCCCAAAAAATTCCAACATTAAAACAATTAGCTCCCGTGAAACCATTCTAGAACATATACTCGAAAATAGGTTGTTTTTTAACGCCCATATCTTGCATTGCAATTTACCTGTAAGAATGCATAACTGTCAAAGTCCCTAAAGGTGTATTTAGAAACTAAGTTCGACTTTTGCTGCTTAATTTATTCATTTTTGCATTAGCTGGCTATTTTAACTTTCAAAAATTAAGAACTTTGTTTGTTCTGTTTGCTTAACAGGAAGTTTCTTGTGAAATTCCGGAAACTTCATATACTAAGCCACCTGCTTTTCTTTATCTGAACCACGTAGTCATGGTAACTGAGGATTTGCTTCCGGGATTGTTTTTTGCCTTCGTTGCCTCTTTTGACAGAGGACGTAAGACTTGTCACTATTGCTAGGTGTTTCCGTTTGAAAGGCCGGGCAACCTATAGTAAGGATCAAAGAGTTTCCCCTTTCAGGCGACCTCTACCTTATATCTGCCAGTCTGTTCATCCGTTTAGTCATTTGTTCACGAAAAGTGTCACGCTTTAATTCATGCCTGACGTTTTCTTACTGCTTTGCTAACTTTCTTGTAAATGTGAATTTCCTGGCTAATAGCAGTTAAGAAAGGTTGCTTTACCTATGACAGTTGTCAGTTTGACAGTGTCCCTTGTTACAGTATGTTTGGTTCGTGCACGTAAACGCAGATAACCACTTCTTCAGTTGCTTCCAGCAAATACGCTCTTAAGGCCAACAGACAGGGTGGTTTGTATGAAAGTTTGAAGGCAGCCCAATGCGATTTTCGGTAGAACACTAACAAGTGCGAAAATTTCTCTCAGCTTATTCTAACCTTGCTTTAACTACTCGATTGTGAGCTTAAAGTAAAATCTTAGCAAAATATCAATGCATTCTTGCCCAATCTTTTGGAAAACTGCATTATGTGAGAAATCGGTACTGATTAAAAGCTCCAAAAGTGACTCTTTGGAAGAACATATTTGTTTGCATTAACAGCGCCAGCTGGCAAATGAAGAAGCGGACTCTTAAGCCCTGACATACTTAGCAAGAAGGCGATAAAAAACTCTTTAAGGAGGGCGCTGTTTCTCCATATTGCGGAGTGGTCCTCATTTTGAGGATTTTGTAAACAGCAAAATTTATTGGCTCCATTAATTTTTAGAGTGCTCATCAGTTGCTACCTCTCGTTGCGTAAGCTTAATAACGTAAGGGAAAACACAAATTTGAGATAATAGAGAAAAATCGATACAAAACCCCAAAGTCAAAGGAAATAGGCAAGAGGAAATTAATAACGTAAGAAAGTTCAAACGCTTTGGGCAGCAAAAGCGGGGAAATCGTCTTTGGCAAAATGCTGGGGAGAGAAATTTGTAAACTGGAAACTGGTGTTACCACTGCAGAGTGAGGTTCTTCTAATACTTCAGCTGTTTGCATGGGTCGGATTTAGACCGCTTTATGTAGCGTAAGGAATGAGTTGTTCTTGCCTAAACAACTACTCTGGACGAGGTTTTTGGGGTCAATATCGTCATAAATCTGCAAATAGACAGAAAATAAGCCGAATATGAACAATTTTTACCTTTTAAGAAAACGCACTTGCCCACGACAATGATGTGCTCACTACTTTGTCTAGAATCCAGAGCCTCACGACAGGTAGCATTTCCGTTCGTCTCTTTTATTGACACAGTCACAGGGTTCGGAGGCGCAGTCATTTCCTTATACCTAATCCTTTGCACACTGCGCGAACGCAGCTTTAGATAATTTGGGGTTCATAATCTGACGTTGGTTGATATATATTTGCATTATCGCATAAGTAAATGTTAATTGCCAATTTTCGAACAAGCAGCATCAACTTGCCATGATCATGCCTTGATCGTATGCACATTTACACAGTCAGTGAGGCGGACGTCTTGCATAACGAGCGATACTTACTGGAAATCCGTTCACAAATCCACGCTTGCTAGCATGATGCAAACCCTTCCTCTCTTCTTCTCCCGCAGGATATAAGTCTACGGCTGTAGGCATCCAATTTAATCCCATGATGACAAACATGAAGTACGCATAAGTATGCCGTCTCAGATGATGGAGAAAGTGACTGCGTAGAAATCCGTTAAATGCAAAATATTTGCGAATTTCTGGCAGTTTTAGAGCAAATTTAAAACATTTTTTTGATGCAAAATATATTGTCACCTTGACGTTTTCTTACGGTTGTTCTTACT
The DNA here is from genome assembly GCA_036362985.1 of Ligula intestinalis. NCBI lineage: Eukaryota > Metazoa > Platyhelminthes > Cestoda > Diphyllobothriidea > Diphyllobothriidae > Ligula > Ligula intestinalis. Next base: position 2,574,876 of record JAYGXS010000001.1, on the reverse strand, counting down.
TTTTAGTCAATGCTAATTCCGCGGCCAATGTCAGGTAAGAAAGGTTGGTTTGCTTTAGAGAGTTGGCAGGTTTAAAATGTCCTTTGTTATAGTATTTTTGGTTCTTGCACGTTAAACTCACATACTCGGCACTTCAGCTGTCTTCAGCTACTAGACTTTTGAAGGCAAAATACAGGGTGGTCAGGTTGTACCTTTGGAGGCAGCCAAGTGCAACTTTCCGTAGGACACTAACAAACGCGTGAATTTCTCTCAGATTATTCTAACCTAGCTTTTACTACTCGATTTGGAGCTTCAACTAAAATCATAGCATTCTTGTACAATCTTTTAGAAAAATGTGTTATCTGAGAAATCGAAGCTGACTGAAACCTCCGAAAGGGACTTTTTTGAAAAATATACTTTTGTTTTAACAGCGTCACATGGCGAAAGAAGAGACACGCTCTGCACACCTAACATACTTAGCAAGAAGGCGATGTGAACCTCTTGAAGGAAATCGCTGTTCATCGATATTGCAAAGGGGTTCGTTTTTTGAAGATTGTGTTGACCGCAAAATTTATTAAATTTATCAATTTCGAAGTTGTTCATCGTCGCATAATGGGAATGATGTAAGAAAAACTCGAAAATTGAATTCATACAGATGCATCGATTCAAATAACAAGATCACGGAAAGCGGTCAAGATTTAAGCAATAACCTACGAAATTTTAAACTTTTTTGACCCCAAAAGCTCTTACCGAGTACTTTTTCAGGCACGAATAACTCGTATTTTACGCTACCTGGAGGCAGCTTACATACGGCAGTTTAAATCTGACTTATGTAAAGAGCTGGAGCATGAAGGGAAGCATGCTATGCCATGGTAACACCAGCTCCCTGTTTGCACATTTCCCTCCTCAACGTTTTGCTTTAGCCTTTTCCCCATTTTTGCTGCACACAACATTTTAACTTTCTTAAGTTACTGATTTTCTCTCATCCATTTTCTGTGACCTTGCTCTTTTGTATCGATTTTTCTGTATAATTTCAATTAAGTTTTTCTCTTACGTTATTCACGCTATGCAACAAGAGGAAGCAACTGATGAGCACTCTCAAAATCAATGGATTCAATAACTTTTGCTGCTTAAGTTATCTTCAAAATTGCACCAGAGAAAAGATGCTTTAAAGAAGCCCTTCAACTGTCCATTTAACGGACGTCTAAACAGTCACTTTTTCCATCCTTTGAGACGACATAATTACGCGCACGTCATGCTTGGCATTCCTGGGATTAACTGGGATGCCTACAGTCAAAGGCCTAAATCCTTCGGGATTACTGGACAGATTAGGCTTAAAACCTGCTAGCAAGCGCCGTTTTCAGGACGGATTGCCAGTAAGTTTCGCACTTAAGGCCAGATGTCCGTTTTACTGGCTGTTCAAATGTGCATATGATCAAGGCATGATAATTCCTCTCGATGCTAATAGCTCAAAAATGAGCAATCAGCGTGTGTTTTTTGCGAGCATGCAAATATATCTCGACCAGCACCGGATTACGAACCCCACATTATCCGAATGAGGGTTTTCACAGTGTGCACAGGAGTATAAGCAAGTAACTTGCTGCTCCTGCGACCCGTCTGAATGCGTTCGTAAAAGAGGTGAACGGATACGCTACCTGTTGTGAGGCTCTATATCATCGGCAAAATACCGTGAGCATAATCATCGTAAAAACATACTTCCTCTGAAAAAGGGAAAATTGTTCGTGTTCAGCTTATTTTCTGCCGATTTTTTGATTCATGAGACCTCTCTTTAAACGAGTTTTCTCCACGTCTTTTACTTGCAATAAACGTTATTAGTGTTTCCAATATACAGAATGCAACTTTCATATTTTACTAAACAGGATCTGAATGTAAATTGAAAATTACAGTTAATTGCGTATTTCTTGAGATTTCAACAAAAATGCTGAAATAAGTTTTCAATTCAAACAAATTACCTAGGTATGAATATTGTTTAAATTATCTCAAGAAAGTTAAGTTACCACAGGATAAGGGCCTTTGTATGAGTTTCTTTCCAACCACTGTAAGCATGTTTACTCGATAAAAAATTGCATCTTAAGTAGTGTGCCCTTTTATAATTTATTCTTAATGCCCTCATAAAACTTAAGTATATTCTATAGCAAACGGCCACAAAAATATTTTAGCTGATATATTTTACGTTGTAAATTGCGCCACCTTAAAAATTATATCTAACAAGTTAAAAACTTTTACAACTTGCCTAATAATTTTGAACTCTGCGTTTGAATTCAAGCTTTCCATTCTAAGTGCCATATAGTTGCTTCTTACGAAAAATGGTATGAGGAAGAGATTGCATAGTTCTCAATAAATTTAACAATTTATATGGAGATTTTTGTATACCTAATAAGCAATATTACTAAATTGTCGTTAAAAATGTTTTATTAAAGACAATATCATTGTTGTTTAAAATTGCATAGTCAAAGCTTTTCATTAAAACCGTAATATAACCTTTTCGAGAACAAATTTAAAGAATGTGTATTTTGCTAAATAAAATCATAACAAATACTTCTTCTGCATGTTTTCTAAAAACATGCGTGATTTGAATGCATTAAATTTGTTTAAAATATTTATACGATCAAGAAGTTGTAATAAGTACGTACGCGACTAATTCGGAAGCGAACAATGAAGGTTACAGTTCTGCGAGTCCTGCAAGCAGCGTTCCTAAATTTGTAAATGTTTGATTATTTATCCCATACAAGCGGGAACGCATTTATGAACACTCATAAATAATAATGAGCAGCATAAGGCATATTTAGTACTATAAAGAACTATAAGAGGTACCAAGTGTTTGTTAAGAAAAATAAAATTATCTCGATAATTCCCAGCCTGTGAAGACGTCCAAAAAAGCTATAAATTAGAACAATAACTTTAAAGACTTTGTTAAATATAAAACATAAAGGAACCACTACTTTTATACAAAAAGAACTTGCCTTAAGGCAAAATATGTTTTATATGTGGGAATAAGTAGATTTTTAGTTATTGAATATCTTTGAATAAATCCTCGGTTCATTTCGCTAGTTTTCGGTGTTTTTATTGATAAGTTTACTAATTGTCCGTTTGTTCGACGTTTACATCAAATCCTTTAAAATAAGATATAACTAAGCAGTTATTACCAAAAAAACGAGCTTTTGGATATTAATTTCTATGGAGATGACCATGTTGGTCAAATGTCGAAATTCTTCAAAACAGCAAACCACATTTTCCAGCATACCAAATTTCTGCTAAATACCACGCATATCGTGATTTCTTAGATTAATAAAAAACTTTCCATAATAGGTAACCTCTTGAAAAGTGCTTTTATTGAATATTAAGCTGACGAACTTCTGCGTATATTAACTTTTTTAAAGGTACCCTCACAGGAAAATTTGGGACTTTTGACAATATCTTTAGTTTATCTGAAGAAAAACGAGTAAATTGACTGGTGATGATAGAAAATATCTTCCTCTTTATAATGGATTATGCTTCACTTAAGGAGGTGTATTCCAAGATCCGTAATGAACATGCAAATGCAAAAAAACAGGCTACTTTTACGACCGTTTTTTGAAATATTTATTACCTTTCTGTCTGTTCTAATTCTAAATAACGCTTAGGTGAAACCTTTTGTTCGAAAAAAGTATATTTCTACCTGACTGACAAAATAGAAGGCGTTCTTTAATTGCCCTTCGCAGTAACATATAAAGCAAGGTTTAATTATATGCAAGGTCAGCGCTGAGGTTCTAACAAAACGCGACAAAATTTTTGTTACTGCATTTTGCGCAAAAAATCTTCACAGAATAGGTAAATATAATTTTTAAAGTTTCAATCACTGCTTTTTTAGAAAATAAATGGGATTCCTTAAAGTTCGCTTGAGTTCCATTTGATCAACTTCGCACAAAGTTTTCCAGTACGGGAAGGGATTATTATTCCATTTTTTTTACTAATTCTGGAATTCTTTCGTAGCACAATGTATACAAAAAGAAACTTTTGTCCTGTCTTGCCATGTAGCACACGGAATTCCTTTTATATAAACGTACTCATGGTTAAGGCAAAATGAGAGCCCATTTCCTCCAATAATTTTACATAAGATGGCAGTTTTCCAAACTAAAGCCCATATTATTAAATCCATTCAGTTGATCAAAGTAACCTGTCCAGATATACGCTAAGCTAGCAAGTTAAATTTCATCCTGAAAGTTTTTTGCAGGATTCGCAAAACTGTACTTTTGCAGTTTGCAAATAACCCTTGACCAGCACCGGATAACGAACCCCAAATTCTACGAAGCTGGATTTGCACATTTGCGCAGTGTGCGCAGTGTGCGCAGGAAAGGATTTAAATAGATGACTGCGTCCTAAAGCCGTCCGTATCTGCGCATGACTCAGACTTGTTCACGATAACCTACGACTAAGCATTCCCGACGGAATCCAAAACGTCAGGACAATAAAACTCTTGTTGCAGTGATCGCTTGTTCTTCTAAATAATCCTTGTTCAGATTTCCCTTTTCTCTAAAAAAAGGTGAATTCACCGTAATCAGCTCATTTCTGTCTTTTTTTAAATCCACAAGACCTCGCTTTGAACTACTGTTCTCCATGTATTTATATCAGAATAAATGTTTGAAATGTCGCTTTAAATTTTGACTGAAACGGACTTGAATGTGAACTGAAAATTAGACTCAATATCCTTTCTCATGAAATGTCAACCAAAATTCAGTAATTATTTTTCCAATTCAAACAAATTAGTAAGGTAGCATTTTTGTATTGACTATCTCAAGATATCTCAGTCAGTTCAGGATACCGGCCTTTAAATAAGCTTCGTTCTTATCCCCTGCAAAATTGTAAATTCTCTTAAAAAATGGCTAATTAAGTCATATGCATTCGTCTCATTGATTCCCAATGACCCATAAATTCAAGTATATTTTGAAGGAAACATGCATATAAATATTCTTGCTTGTTCACTTAAGGTATTCAATTGCCTCTCTTCCAAATCCTATGCGCAAGGAAAACGTATCCTTCGGGTTTAAAATTTTAGCAGCAGTAGCTTATGTAAGCCAATTCAGTAATCCCTGCTTTCTGTATTTTTTCCTCCGAAAACGGTAGTTAGAGGGTTTTGTGTTGCAGGAATTTGGACACCCAGTGAAATTTATTTTAATAAATGCTAAATGCCTTTTAGGTTAACTGTATTCAGAACTGTTATTGATTGAGATCTGTAGATTTTCCTAATCTCTTTCATCGTTAGACTTATTGTGGAAAAACCTGATTATTAAATTTTAGGTTTCTGGAATTTCCCAAAAATTTAAATAGTGGTTAGGAGGTCGTCTACTTTAACCTCTCTGAGGTCCCACTGGAGTAAGTTTAATAAATTCCGCGGCACCAAGCACCGCGCACACCTTTAATTTACATGCGGAACAACTTACTCCCAGCGGCCGTGGGAAGCAAATTCGCCTACATATTTTTCACTTTACACTTACTTTTAAAAATTTTTTATCTGCTTATCCTTTTTCCTCAACCCCCCAAATCTATATAACCACAGTTTTAGCAGGACGAAATGCTGGGCTTAGGGGATAATGAGTGGACTTAGATAAGCTTCTGTTGCCAAAATGTTTATACACTTCTTAATAATTTTGAACTCTACAATTCAAGCGATCCAAATGAAGTGCTGCATTGGTGCCACCTAAGAAAAGGTGCACATGTTTACATAATGAGGAAGCATTTGAATACTTCTCAATAAATTTTGCAGTGGATGTGGATCATATTGTATACTTTATAGGCGGCATTAATAAATTAATGTGCACAACGCGTTCCAAATGAATATAACATGGCCATTAAATATTGCATAAGCAAAGCATTTCTTTTAAACCGAACGATTACCTTTATCGAGTACAAAATTTTGAAAAGGCGTATCCTGCCTCCAAATATTACAAAAAATTGTAGATCTTTATACATTATTCCTCTTAAAATATTTGAAAACATGCATACTAAGTTTCCAAAATGTGCATACAATCAAGGCACTGTATTTACTGTTGATGTTTGTGATTATAAAGCTGACAATGGATGTTTGCATGTGCGAATATGCAAATATATCTCGACAAGCGCCGGATTACGAACCACAAATTATTCGAAGCTGAATCTTCACATATGCTTTGTGTGCAAGGCAAAGAAGTGCGTAAATGACTGCGCCTTCGAGCCTCCTGCATGCGTTTCTAAGGAAGGTGAATGGAGGCATGACATTTTGAAGGACCCTAGATTGCAGGCGGCACACCATGTACAGAATCCTAGTTTATACGTACTTTTATTTTGGAAAATGGGACAAATTGGCCTAAGTTGGCTTATGTTCTCTCACATAAACCCTCTCTTTATTAGATCTCTGTCCATGGATTTTAATCAAAGTAAGCCGTGTAAATGTCTCAAATATACCATCTTAAGCCTCTACCTTTCTGATTGTGTGGGATCAGAATGCTAAATCAACATTATAGTAGAGTATCTAGCTTACTAAATTTCCACTGAAATTCTGAAGTGATTTTTCAATTTTAATAAACTATATAAGTAGGAATGTAAGAGAGGGAGACAAATGCTTTTTTTAGAATGGACCATCCTAAATTTTTAGCAAAAAATAGCTCTAATCATGGAGAGCAAGGAATAAGTAGGGGTCTTTGGTAAAATGTCAAAAGTTAAAGGTCATAATATACTCAAAATTGAAGGTTTACACGGTACCTACATTTACTCTAGAGGCAGGACAGCTTACAACTTCTCAATTTCCGCTTCTACACAGATGAGTTAGCGTGATAGGAATGATAGTACCGAGTACTGATAAACCAATGTACGGCAAGACATATGACGAAAGCCTCGCCGCATTTTACGGGAAGACTTCGCAGCCAATTATTTAGAGTGGATAGGGCGAGCAACCTCACTAAGGATACGATTTAAAAAATTTCTTGACCGTTTTTAAGTATCACTGCATCATAAGGCCATCCAAAAAAGTAGAAAAACACCAGCAGCTG
>JAYGXS010000001.1:2556974-2567772 GCA_036362985.1 Ligula intestinalis | reverse complement strand
TGTACAAACCGAAAATACTTTTACAATAGACATTTTCAAAAACTGCAAACTATCAAGGGTAAAGCAACCTTTAACGCCTACTTAACTACTATGCCTTTTTTCCCTTGATGTGCAATGCCCTCGTAAATTTTAAATGTATTTTGCAGAAAACATGCACATATTCTTTCATGTTAATCTTAGGTAGCAAATGGCACCTCCAAATTTATACACCAAGGAAGAACATTTTACAGTTTTACAAAGTTTATAAATTGCCTCATCATTTTGAAATCTACGGGCTCGTATGCATGAATACAAAGTTGTCATATAACGTGCTGTACAGATTCTGCTGTAGGAGAATTACGCATTTCACTACGGAATAAGAGTTGAAATATAACTCAGTAAATGCTGAAAGGGATGTGGATCGTTTTTTATACTTTAATTGCAACATTAATGAAATAACATATATGACGCCATTGTACATTTTTATTATGTACTATTGTTACGGTGGACCTATTATGCGATATTGGTTATAAATAGGGAGCTCAAAGGCAAAAGCCTTCTTCCCTTAATAAAGTGACTTAAAGTGACTTAAAAGATACCACGAAAATTTCATGGTCCTAAAAAATTATCAATATTTATTGAAACCAAGATAAAGCCCTTTTTAATTATAAAACTTGAAGGAGGCATATCCAGTTACCAAAGTTTACTATGTCCCACGGGTACTTCGTGTGTTGTGCTGGATACGTAGTTCGCCTAAGAAGTGTGGGAGCAGGTCACTTTATGTTTTTTAAACACATTCTTACGTTGAAATTTGTGATTTATCTGTGTCAAGAGTTTCTGCGGGAAAATCAACAGTATTTTTGCTACCATTTAAGGTGTTTTAAGTGAATGTTTGTTCAAGCGTTTATAATTATGCAGAGAAGAGACATACGTGAAAACAAAGATCCCGCTCCAAATTAAATAATTAAAATTGTATATTTTAGGCCCAAGAAGCCTTTTCATTACAAACTTAGTGCTATCGTTAAAATAAGAAAAATAAAAAATATTTTAGATTAACAACGAACTCTTATAAATCAATTAGTTGGGCAGTAAAAAAACTCCTACATCGGTGGATGATTTCAGCGAGCCACCGATTTCCAAAAAATGTAGGAGAAAAAACTGCCTTAATAGGTAGCATGGTGCAGTTAGATGGGATCCTATTGTTGAGGGTTCGGGACGCTTTTTGTCATGGGGAAAATAATATAGCGGTGAGATTAAGAAGGGTCATCCGGGACAACAGAAGAAGGCAGTGCAAATCAAGGCAACATCAACGAGATGTGACCCACCAGACTCCAGAGTCCACCGTTAGCTTGGCGAGCAAAGTTTAACAATCAATAGCGACCTCGAAGATCAGCGCATCCTGGGAACAGCTTAAAATGCCAGGAGGACCCTTTTCGCAATCTTCGAGTTGCGTGTTTAGAAAGAAAACCGATACTAATGACTTCATTTCCTCCTAATTTAATGCTTATGTAACTTCCTTTGAAAATTGATTATGAAGTAGCCAACCTAATATCGAGAGGAAGGTTGTTCCAAATAAAAGCATATTTGGAGGTAAAAAAAACGAGAATGGTTAGATGTAGAGCTGCGGGGTGGTTAAATTAAAATGAAAGAGTCATGAGTGGCGTAATGTTGATAACCGGAGTGAGAGCTTTAATTTGTGGGAGATTTGGACTATTTTTAACGCGAAACAGAAACCATAACATAGCTTCTAGTCTTCTTACCCAAAGAAATGTAATGTTTGCTAACTGACATCTATATGTATAAGAAATACTTGACCCAGAAAGAGAAAATATTTAACGAGTGAAAACTTGCTGAACCTTTTCAATCTAACTATGGTCACTCGTGTTCATAAGACCAAAAAAAGGGCAGCAGTATTCTAGTATAGGGAGAACAAACATGCGGTATAGTTTTAACTTCAATTCTGGAAGGTAAAAATTATGCGATATAAACCCACATATCTGTGCGGCCTTGGCAAAAATTTGATCTGCATGAGGCGATAATGCAAGCTTATTTGTGGAATTAAGACCTAAATCCTTTATCGTGGATCGATAAAGGCAGAACGTGATAAGTGAGTTCCCTTAGCGGCCGGTTAACATTCATCAACGAGCTTCACTGTCTCCCAATCTAAACCGGAAAGACACTGGGTCGTGGCTTAGTGTTGAGAGCATTTGACTTATAATCAAAAGGAAGAGGGTTCGCGCCTCCAGTGGTACACCAGCTGGGGTCGAATATGACTGCCTGACGATGGCTATTGAGCTACAATTGGCCATTGTCGGCAAGGTCATGTGCCCACCTCTCCCTCACAATTTTACTGCCTGTCGTGACATGTAAAGCGATCTGCGTGGACCATTTCATTTTCACGACGTGTTTGTTTCATTAACGACGACAACTCGATTTTCTGGAAAGCCTTTTATTTCTATTATAGCGTGTCAACATGCACCCTACGTCAGTCGTTTGACACAGAAAGTAGCATTTATTTCGAAGGAAAATCTTTACAAATCCCCAAAAGGCCTCCAGGTAACTACTTTAATGTATCACTTGCCCGTTTGCCGTTCTTATCCTCGAGTGAATATTTTCCCAAGTTTTGCTACGCATCAGCAACGCTAGCAGTAAATGTGTCTCTTCCATCGTTAAACATTTTTGTAGACACTCTCCTATTTACTCCTCATCTTTTTTAATCAAGTGCCCCTATTGGTGCGTAGACTTTTAAACCTCGTCATACTTTTTTTCCGCCGCTTTCTCCATTCCAACATTCTGATAAGCCCTGCCGCAAAAATGGATATTTTTCTCAAATGGTTTGGCCGTTGGACAAAAATTGGTGGTAACTTACTTTGGGTGCTAGAACTTGTTTAAATAGCAACAAAATAACGCGTCATAAATAAAAGCAGAAATTTTCTTACATTTCTTGCGTATTTATAGTTTATTGGGTGTGCCAAATTTGGACGTCTTTTTTTCACTTATACTTAATAGTTTATCGGGTTTCGTGATATGCCTCAAAGAAACAGTTGATGGTTAGGAGGTCGTTTACTTCAACTTATCTCAGGTCCAACCTGCCGTTCTGGAGCTAGATTAGTGTTGTTCGCGGGAAGGAGCGCCGCACACACCTGCGATTTACATGTGCAAAAACTTTACTTTCAATTATTTTGTTTGGTTTATTTAACTTATTTATATTTAAGTTCAGTTTTCAGTTTCATTTGCGGTTTATTATTGTGTTAATTATTTAATTTTAACTTTAAAATTCAGTTTATTAGGCAAAACAGGTTTATCTGCGGGTGGCTCACTCGTTACTTGAAATACTTGCAAATTAGGCTGATTGCCTCCCGAGCCTCGACCGCATATAGTTTAGTATAGCTCAGTATATAACGACAGAAGGTAATGTCTTTGAAGACCCTATTGAAGGCGATATGCATAAATTATCCAGCATAACATATTTTACTATAAAATAGTGAGTACGTTAGGTCAGCTCAGCACGCAAGCCATCACTCGGGCAGTCCTGATCTCACGCGAAAAAAGGAAGCACACATGCCAGTGGGCGCATGCAGAACGGGCCAAGAGCGCGACCTTTAAAGGGCCGACAGCAGGCGAGGACGAACGGTTATGCGTATGCGTGACACAGCCACTGGGCTGTCACGCTGAGGACACCGCAGGATGGCTGCTCGCATGAGCCACTAGCGGAAGGGCCAATAGGATTAAAAGCTGCCAGACCCTTAATACGCTGCCACCGCTGAATGCGAGACTCTGCTGCTGGAGACACCAGACTGCTGCTAGTGCCACGACACTGCTGCCGAGACCTGCTGTTGGCCGAGACGAGAACGCCGACAGAGCATACGCTGGACAAGCTGCCAGACACACAGATGACAGAGCTGGTGTACAGGCAGAAACAGTGACAGTAAATTATTTTTAGAGCATAACGTTTCAGGGAGGGTTTCGCTTCAATTAGCTTGGTTACTAATGGCCAATCGCAATACTACTAGCTATATTTCAGCAACATTTATAGATGCTATTTTACACATGAAATCCTATGGCTTTAGCTGTCCTACCATTATTCCCATGCAAAGGTCTCCGCGGTCTTCCCTATTTTGGATATCTGCGTACCGCGATGACTCCGTCAGCGATCGCGCCAGTCGAATCTGGCGGCCTAAACACTCACCCTTGGTTCGACCTGCAGCTGACTGTCGACGATCTGGGTGACTGCTTCTGTTTTTTTAACCTTGTCGGCGGACTCTGAAATCAGCAAGGAAGTATCACGCCCCATTTTCCGCTCTTGGTGATGATCCTGGTGACCTTTACAATGCCTGCCCACCCCCGTTGGACTCTCCCCCCAAGAGCGGACGCTTTTTTCCTAGACCCCAAACCTCTCCCCCCCCCCCAAAGTAGCGATAGTTTTTCTCCTAAAAAATCCTTAGGGGTTTTTTCACTGCCTGCTAACTGTTTTTTAAACAACTATGTACCGCCTAATTGCTCAAAACAATTGGCCTAGCCAACAAACTGAGATATCATTATTCTGCTACCACATATTCCTGATACTGAATCCTGTCTGCCCTCTCTTCGTAAAACGCGACTGAGGGGTATGACCAGTGTCGACGCAGGCGCACACAAGGTTATAACAGAGTAATATTTACACATGTATAATTTTTTATCTGTTTGTGCGACCGAAGCGTTGGTGTCTGCTGACAGTGCCTTCCTGTGCATGGTTGCCAGCTCTTGACCTTTGTCACCCCCTTCAGCGCTTGTTTGCTCCGAGAAACGAATAGATCAATGTGCGTCCAAAGTTAGGCAGTGTTCCCAAGCTTATCAACTTCTTTTTCGTCATAACGTTTCATGATATAGGATAGGCAGCTAATGAAAGAGGTACAACGGCGGACTTGCGGTGGGTCTGGTCTTATATTCGGCTTTGGCTATATATTACTCACTGTTACCGTCAAAGGCCTTGAAGAACCAGGTATTTTAATCGGCTTTTTTCTAGGTTGCGCATGCGTCTGTGGCTGACGATGGGTTAGAGAGGAAGAGCGAAGCGTCAAGCAAATAAAGTTCTTGTCTCAGCGATCACTCTACTTCTTGTCAAGTGATGTATCCACGGAGGATCACCATTAAGGGCCTACTTAGTAATGCACATCTACCGAACTGACGAAACTGCCACCACGGAGTATGCGGTGACATGGCCAACAGATGATCTGTATCCTGAAAAATGCTCATTAAGCTTGCTTGAAATCCACAAGATTGGCCACAAAATATCGCTCTCCTGCTGCAGTTCACTAAACGGCTTTTGCCCTTCTATCCCGCAAACCGCTTTTAGCAGGTAAGCACCACTTCCCATCAACCCAAGTTTGAATGAGTTAGTCCGACAGTCAACTGAGATTCTCATGCATACTGCTAATTGCAATCGACATTCTGTGCATTCTGCAAGACGTTTTCCCTTAAATAATTAATCCCTCATAGTAACAGCGCGCAACGGGACTTAATTAACTTTTCCCAGGGTATTCTGCAGTACACGGATAGACGCAGACCCTGAAATAGAAATGCATAACCGCAGCGTGTTAGCCGATATTTTCACCTGCCTGGGTGATGCAACGAAACACAGGCGATGGGTATTTCTTCTACACGTGGAAAGGCTGACATTGTTTGATTATAGTTCCTCGGGAATAAGTTCATACCCTGAACATCAATGTCATTTAAAAGAATCAATGTTTATTTTAAGGTTTTGAGTTCTGCAAATATTCCCCTGCTAAAATTAAAAAGTCAATTCAGCAAATATATGCTTTCAGTAATTCACCATTGATCATGTACAGTATCCATGTATTGATAGTATTGTTGCTGCTGCTACGGTTGCTAAGTGAGACCCAAAGCAGAGCGGGACAAGGGAATTCCGTTAGCCGTTGCTGAATATTAATCAGTATGTGTCAATATCTCCCGACCTAAACCGGCAAGACAACGAGCTCGTGGCCCTGACGCTCTATATATTTTCTGCAGCATGAGTAATTGTGTTCTTTTGGGCTTGGTTCGTGTTGAAGATCGTTGTAATTTGGCTACTTTCTATGCTCCCTAAATGAGCCAGTCACCGTTACCTTGGCTGACGATTCTTGACTTTAAAATTGTGATTGTTTACTTCATTAGCTTTTAAGTGCTTACTCAAGTAGTTTTTTCTTTATGTGTGAACGTCATTTTAGTCTGCGTTGTTTTGATATTTTTAGGCATATACGTAATCTTCTCCCAAACAGCCCACATTCAAAGTCTGCCAATTCTACGCTTGACATGCTCAGGTTCGCTCTGTTTGTTATCATTCGGAAAGCGCCAAAAGTCTGCTTGCTATTTACATTTTAGTATCTTTCAACTACTTCATTTGACTTCAAAATTGAATACTTTATTTTAATTCCTTACAGCTTGATCCGTGGCTACTGTCGAAGAGAGGATAAATCAAGCACTACGGTCTCCCTCACAGTTCTACAATTAGGCCCAACCGTCTTGTTTTCTTACCTGAAGACAGTCCGTGTTTGTATGACCGTCACTTGTGCCCTAAAATAACGAACGTCCGTTCTCCAACCCCCCCCCCCCCCATTCACTCACATTTATTCTTTGTTTGCTTAGATTACGAGGGATTCTGTAAGCAATCCACTATGACTCTCGGTCGTTTCCAAGGTAGCCGAAAATAAAAGCGTCCTTCATTCAGTGGAGGTCACAGAAACTAACCTGACGGTAGGTTCCTGCCACAGTCATTGTCTGTCATCTGAACGCTGTCATCGCAGGATATCCAGTCCCCGACTTTGGAGACAAAATTTTTGTTTTGAGCATGATACTGATTTTTCCTTTATTATTAGACCAAGCACATCATCCCGCAATTTTCGAATGATGGAATTCAGGTTGAATTAGAGGACGTTATTTTACTGCCGCTCAGTTAAAAGTATCTCTATTCCCAACTAAGAGAGCTATGTTAGGAGAATAGAGCTGTAACTCTTAGTTGACTGGTGCACGAGCTACATGACTGCCAATTTACACATGTAACTTCTGTGAAAAGCAGGCACACCAAATACTTCGTTTAAGTATACGAAACAAAGCTGAATTGTTTTTTACAGATGCTAAATGCGTCGAATAAAACAGTCTCTGTCAAAACAATAGGATACTGTGGGAAAGTTTCATTCTGCCTCAAGCGTATGTTATTTAATTTGGAGAAACCATGAGCAAACAAAATCAGGAACTGCCTTAACTGATAGTATGTCCAATTTCTTACCCCAAGTCCCCTGGATCTGAAATATGTACAGCCTGGATTCTTCAACTGTGCGACAAGGCAGATAGTTTTAAGACTATATTTCGAACTATCGAACTTGATAGCTTGGAAGGTACTGTATCGTTACCTAAGTCGTTCAGGTAGTCTTTATAACTATTACACCTAAGAAGAAGCTTTGAGTGAGCTTCGTCAAGACATCGATGGATTTCTGCAACGGCAATTCCACCTTCAGAACATTATCCACTGGCCACATTTTTAATCCAAGCCCGAAAAACGGTTGAAAAGTTTGATGAGACCATGATTGCATACTGACAAACGCACAGATGCACCCATCCACTAATTTTGCATTGCATGTGAGATTCTCAGAGTTCGTACAGTAAGACCACTCCGACTTTTATCAAATAAAAACTTCACTTAGTGGAAATCGATTTTATGTAATATTTTTATTATTTTAATCTTCGAATGAATACTCAAGACAGCTGACGCTCAAATGTTAAAGGAGGCATTTCTGTACATCCCAGTGGCAAGCCTTTGCTAAAATGGGAAAGGCTTGTACGCAAGTTTTGAATAATTACCTCTGAAAACCTGTTTGTTCGTCGATTAGGAAGTTTTGTCTCTGTAGGAAATTTTGATGTATATTTCCCATAATCAGAAGCCGTTGTGCGGTAAACAATTTTTGCGGCATTTTTCAAGCCTACGTGCAAAATAAAAAGAAAGGGACCATCTTTCATATTTGTGATGGAAGATCATCTTAAAAAATGAAAGAAGTACTATGAATCACTTCTGATTGAAAACTTAACCGGGAGCATAATATAATTGCATGGAAAAGTGGCGTGCTTGCAAGCCTGTTCGAAATTTAGCTTTAAATTTTGACTGAAAAAGATTTGAATGCAAACTGAAAATTAGACTCGATATTCTTTCTCATGAACTGTCAACCAAAATTCTATAGTTATTTTCCAATTCTAACAAATTAGTTAGGTTGCATTTTCGTATTGACTATCTCAAGACATCTCAGTCAGTTCAGGATACCGGCCTTTAAATAAGCCTTTCTGATACCCTGCAAAATTGTATATTCTCTTAAAAAATGGCTTCTTAAGTCATATGCATTCGTCTCATTGCTTCCCAATGACCCATAAGTTCAAGTATATTTTCAAAGAAAACACGCAAATAAATATTCTTGCTTGTTCACTTAAGGTATTAAATTGCCTCTCTTCAAAATCCTATACGCAAAGAAAACTTATCCTTCAGGTTTTAAATGTTAGCAACAGTAGTTTATGTAAGCCAACTCAGTAATCCCTACTTTTTGTATGTTTTCCTCCGAAAACGGTAGTAAGAGGGTTTTATGTTGCAGAAATTTGGACATGCGGTGGAAAACCTGATAATCAAATTTTAGGTTTCTGGAATTTCCAAAAAATTTAAGTGGTGGTTAGGAGGTCGTCTACTTTAACCTACCTGAGGTCCAACTGGAGTAATATTAATAAAGTCCGCGGCGCCAAGCGCCGCGCACATTTTTAATTTACATGTGGAACAACTTGTTCCAAGCGGTCATGGGAAGCAAATTTGACTACAGATTTTTCACTTTACACTTATAAAAATTTCTTTATCTGCGTATCCTATTTTCTCACCCCCCAAATCTATATAACCACAGTTTTTGTAGGACGAAATGCTGGCATTAGGGGTAAATGAGTGGGCTTAGATAAGCTACTGTTGTCAAAATGTTTATACACTTCTTAATAATTTTGAACTCTACACTTGAATTCAAGCGATCCAAATGAAGTGCTGCATTGGTGCCACCTAAGAAAACGTGAACATGCATTATATAATGAGGAAGCAGTTAAATATTTCTCAATAAATTTTGCAGTGGATGTGGATCATATTGTATACTTTATAGGCGGCATTAATAAATTAATGTGCACAATGCGTTTCAAATGAATATTTCATGGCTATTAAAAATCGCATAAGCAAAGCATTTACTTTAAACCGAAAGATTATTTTTATCGAGTACAAAATTTTGAAAAGGCGTATCCTACCTCCAAAGATTACAAAAATATGTAGATTTTTATATATTATTCCTTTTAAAATATGTGAAAACATGCTTACTAAGTTTTCTAAATGTGCATACAATCAAGGCACGGTATTTACTGTTGATGTTTGTAATTATAAATCTGACAATGGATATTTGCATGTGAGAATCTGCAAATATATCTCGACAAGCGCCGGATTACGAACCACAAATTATTCGAAGCTGAATCTTCACATTTGCACTGTGGCAAGGCAAAGAAGTGCGTAAATGACTGCGCCTTCGAGCCTCCTGCATGCGTTCCTAAGGAAGGTGAATGGAGGCATGACATTTTGAAGGACCCTAGATTGCAGGTGGCACACCACGTACAGAATCCTAGTTTATACGTACTTTTATTTTGGAAAATGGGACAAATTGGCCTAAGTTGGCTTATGTTCTCTCACATAAACCCCCTCTTTATTAGATCTCTGTCCATTGATTTTAATCAAAGAAAGCGGTGTAAATGTCTCAAATATACCACCTTAAGCCTCTACTTTTCTGATTGTGTGGGATCAGAATTCTAAATCAACATTACAGTAGAGTATCTAGCTTACTAAATTTCCACTGAAATTCTGAAGTGATTTTTCAATTTAAATAAATTATATAAGTAGGAATGTAAGAGAGAGAGACAAATGCTTTTTTTAGAATGGACCATCCTTAATTTTCAGCAAAAAAATGGCTTTAATCATGGATAGCAAGGAATAAGTAAGGGTCCATGGTAAAATTTCAAAAGTAAAAGGTCATAATATACTCAAAATTGAAGGTTTTCACGGTACTCACATTTACTCTAGAGGCAGAACAGCTTACAAATTCTCAATTTCCGCTTCTACACAGATGAGTTAGCGTGATAGGAATGATAGTACCGAGTACTGATAAACCAATGTACGGCAAGACATATGACGAAAGCCTCGCCACATTTTACGGGAAGACTTTGCAGCCAATTATTTAGAGTGGATAGGGTGAGCAACCTCACTAAGGATACGATTTAAAAAATTTCTTGACCATTTTTAAGTATCACTGCATCATAAAGCCATCCGAAAAAGTAGAAAAACACCAGCAGCTGAAATGGGCATTTGGAGGATATGTTTAATAATGACCTGGTTTGTTTTAAGGTAAGCTAGAAAAATTATATGAGAGCAGTAAATAATGAGGTAGAGAATTGAGGCATCTTTAATTCGCCAGATTAGGGCTTGCGTTGTGCAATATGAACGCAAGCATCGGGCATAACATAATATTTTGCATTTTTTAATAAAAAAAATCTATAAAAAAAGCAAATTTAAGTTTGGATGCCAGAGTAAGAGCAAGTTATGGGAAATAGGAAAGCTTTTTGGGTTGCAGTAAATAGTTTCGAGGTTTATCGTCTTTGTAAGAGATTTTAGTCACTCACATTCACCACCGTGTCTTTTTTCTTTGAAGGCGAATTAGCTGGAGATAGCTGACGTACCGGTTATGGGCGTTTGACTTGTACAAACCGAAAATACTTTTACAATAGACATTTT
>JAYGXS010000001.1:2419983-2513833 GCA_036362985.1 Ligula intestinalis | reverse complement strand
ACTGGCTGCAAAGTTCCGCGCTCTGATTGGACCCTGCATGTGAAGAATGACAAACTATCGCTTTTTAAATTTAAACCTCCTTTGTTACTGTTTGGCCTGATGTTATTATATATTTTTTTTTACTAAAAATATGCTTTAATTCATTTATTATTATTGATATTTTCTCATGTTTACGTCATCATCGGTTTGCCACTGATAAAAAAGTTTTCACTAACTTCCGCATTTTGCTGGGATTTTATCTACAGATGATTTTATTACAGAACTAACACATTGGCGTGCGTCCACGTTAACGCATCGGCATCAAGCAAGGAAAATATTAATAGTACATTTGGTCATGAGTTTCAGTTTACCGAACTGGCTACTCTTTGCCAGTTTTAATTGGAAAAAAATGTCAAACGTAACTATAAATCCTAATATTAATTTTTTACAACCAACATTTATTCACAGCAAAATTGAACTTATTAAGATCTGGCGTTTAAAAGTGTTAATCTCTACCGTATGTTAAGATGGTTATTATTTACTTTATATCAACTAAAGCAATCAAGGAAATTCCTCCACTAACAATTAGCCAATAGGTTTTGCCAATTGCTGTTGGCGGTAGTTTTTAGAATGTTGCCCGAAATGATGTTAGACGGTAATTAAGCGTTTATAGTTGAAAGGAAGTCATATACTAGAGTAGATTTATTTCTGAACTACTGTTACTAGTCTGCTTTGCATAAAAAATGTACATAAAACTAAAAATGTGTTTTTCAAAATTTTTTGCAAATAACTTATCCACAAGCTGGCTTAATTTCCCATGTGGTTAAAAACGTGTAAAAACTAGAAAAGGTATGTCTTCTTCTTAACCAGCTAGGCATTGGCCTGCTGCTGGCCGTGGAGGAGAGGGTGAGGACCATCCTCAGCGCATGTATTACTATCGCTGTGCGCTAAAAGCCATGACTTGGAGGGTAGCCATTTCGGATACCGTGGTCGGCTCATTGCGTCTTGTGCGTAGCAGCTTGCTGTGGGTTGTGGATCAGGCTAAATGGCTCCCGCTTAATTTGGCCTGTATGGCACTATCAGTCGAAATTGTACCTAGCGAGGCGTGCTGTTGGTGTGCGTGTTGAGTGTAGTTTGGGCCTGCTGTTTGCGCCTTCCCTCATCTCCAACCTTCCTTACTTTGTATTTACACCAGATCCCGGTGTCAAAATGATGAGAGATTGGAGAAGATTATCTGCGTGCATATTGAATGATGGACAAGCCTTTTTCAGAAAGTATCAATTTACCTGTGCTATACCTTCTTGATTTATTGAATGGCAAAATGTAATAAATGGGTAAAGATAGTCAGAGGCAATACTTGCTTATGCTGATGATAAGTTGGTATGATTGGAAAGAATATGTTAAAGAAACAATTTTTTGGATGCCGTCCCGGACGTACCATCACACATGGAAGGAAGGGAATTGGAAGATTTAACACTCATGTGAGGTTGTTTATTTAGTTCACTGGGTTGACTTGCGACGCAAAATTATGTTCGCTAGAAAAGAGTTCCGTTCACATAAATAAAGTGGGAATAAAATGAGGCGGAAATAGGCAAAATCGATCGTTTGTTGATCACCGAGGAATGTCCTTTTAAATGTTACTGAAAATAACTTCGTGCTTGTGCATGTTCTACTAGTAAAGAACATTCATGAAGAGCGGGAACTTTTTGATTATATCTGTTCACAAAATGGCGAAAGTTTTGCGTCCATGAAATTAAAGCTAGTTAAGGTTGAAAATAAAGGATTATTCTCGAGAAAAGAAAAATGATTTCAGCTTACAAATTGTGTTTCTTACAAATCTGTTATGCCCTTAGGATAAGTACTAAAGTAAGAGGAGACCGACACGTCTTTAAGTACACCGAAGTTACCGCTCTTATTTGACTGTACATGAAATAACGCGAAATTGCATTTATTTTTTCAGTAACGTTGTTAAGTAACGCCGTCAAAATCTCGTTAAAACATTGGAGAAAATTGACGAATATAAAAACTTAGAACAGAAGAGAAATAATATTATCACGTTAAAAAATATCGAGAGATATTTTGGGTCACTGTGTTGTGCATTAACAATCAATGAACGCTGCTCTGAGGTAAAAGAACGTATTGAGAACTGCTCTGGTTAACACAGGAATGTAAGTTCTTTCGATTCCAGCAGATTTTATAATTCTTATTTTTAAAGAAGTAAAAAAAACTGTTCAAAAAATTCTATTTTGATCCTCAATTCATCTTCCAAAATAGTATTGTACACATACAGTAGGTGGTATGTCTGATGAAAGGTTGAAAAGTGGGGAATGAAACACAAACTTGAGGTATTTTATTAAGTTATTGGGTTGATTTGAGGCGCAAAATGCTGTTTTCTAGAATTGAATTCAATTCAGCTCAGTAAAATTGGAGAAAATACAGGCAGAAATGGACGAAATCCAAACTTTGTTGATTTACAAGGACTTTCCTATGCATTTAAGTGCTTCGGAGAAAATATTGTTTTTTTCTGCGTGCTGAAGCATAAAAATACATTTATAAAGAGCAGGAACTGCTTTATTATATGCTTTCACAACAGAACAAATTTTGTTTTGCATCCATGAAATTGAGGTCAGGTTACATACCAGATACGGCACAGTAGTCGAGAAAAGATCAATAAATTTATTTAAAAAATATTTGTCCTACAAATTGGTCACATTTTGTTCCCTAAAGATAAAAAGGTAAATTTACAAGAGACCAAAATGTGTTCCAATGAGCCAAAATTGTAAGGACTATTTGACTTTACATGAACTTTCTCGAAATGTCATAAGTTTTCTCATTAAAATTATAAACTACTTCCATCCAAATACTATCATTTTATAAAAGAAAATCACTTAACATAAACCCTGTGAACAGAACAGACAAAAGATACTCATGTTGAAGAATATTTGATGATATTATGGGTCCCCCTGTTGCACAATCAAAATCATAAAACGCTGCCCTGAAGACAAAGAACGTATTGTTATCTGCTCCGGTGTACATAGAAATGCAAGTTTTCTCATTTCAAGCAGAGGTTTTCCTCTTAATTTTAAAAAGTTGAAAACCGGTCAAATTTACGATTTTGATCTTGACTTTTTCTTCAAAAAGGTATCGTACACAGGAAATCGGCTTTGATATACCTAAAAAAAGCACCTTTTGAGGAGATGACTAGTTTTAGGAAGTTTTTAATTAACGTTAGACGTATTCATTCTCGGCATTTGTTGTGAAAATTTATTTTTCTCAGCAATGAGTTGATATGTTAGGGTGATTTTTTAGTCATGACCCATGCAGGCAGCAATCTAAGGAGGAATGTTTAAGAAATCATTATTAAGATAATGCTCTTAAGATATTTATAATTTTTAGGTTTTCGGTAAAAAGGTTAAAAAAATCGGTATTTATGGAGAAACAAAGCAAAACAGTGAAATTCGTAAAGTGTTAAACGGAATGTCGAAAACTTGTTACTGCGCGTCGCACTCGGACTCTCGAAAAAATTTTAAAAAATGTAAATAATGAAAATTTCTTTCATTATACACAAGATGGTAGGAATTTGATTACAAGTAAAACCGTAATGTAACTTTTTAGCAAACATCCAGCTTGTCCGTGTGTGGCAATCAATGCTTTTTTATTCCGATCAACAGCTAGGCTGTGATATCTATACAAAATCGTTGTGTTCTCTTGTACCAACGCGGTGCAGGTACGGCTGTCAGGATTAACAGCTGGCTGATATCCCAAGGGTATACAGTTAAAATAAGTGTTTGGGTGCAGCGGGCAGTCTGCTTGTGCAATATGACGACGGTAACCCCCCCCCCTCCTCCGGTCGGCTGGGAAAATAAAAATATAAATTGCCAGAGACTCAGCGCTCGCAACATATCGTGTATGAACTCGGGGAGAACTTATTGTGTTAGATAAGCCGTAAGTAGGGATGATACCTGGCGTCAAATAAGGTCTCATTTCTCATTCCTCGCTTATGTCTGCTTAGTGGCCGATTGTTAAGCGACGGTAGTGATAGGATGTTTGGTATCAGCCCTACTGGACGTGGCTTCATACCGTGAAAACCTCCACGTGCTCCTATATGTACTCTTTACACGACAAACTGTGTGTCATTTCTGTATGACATCTAATGAGACAGTTTGCAAAAGGTGTTCTCAAAAGCTGCTATGCGTATCACATTCTTTTTGCAAGAGATTTCATTCCCTCCGGTATGTTTAAATTGTATGCTGCTATCACTAATTACGTTATACAATCTGGTTTTATCTTGGTTGACACACTCACGGTATTTGCGCAGCAACGCGTGGCAGTCTCGCAGTTGCAGGCGATTAATCCACCTGCCGTGCTGGCTTGTGGTCTAGCAATTGACTTATCAAATCGCCAAAATATCCTCATCATAAAGATATAAAAACGTGATTTGCTATTATTGGGTCTAACGGTTGCTCTCGATGCACTTTGAATTGGAAAGCAAACCTTGTTTGTCTGACTTTCACCAACAAGGAAAGAGAGTTGTCGAACGTCACCAAATGCTGCAATTTCTCATTAGATGCAGTATTTCACGTGTAGACAGTGATAATTCTTCTAGGTCTTCAGAACAAAAAGAAGCTTAAGTTCTCCATTGTGTCGTCAGAACAAGAAGGCATCTTAAGTATGTGTGTACTGCAGAATGCTCCCCATAGTAATATACTATTTTTACATTAATGTTTCAATTTCATAGAACGTGGTCTTCACTAAAAACATCCGTCTATGGGGCGGCTGAGAAGATTCACGGATTCACCCAGCGGCGCCGCAATGACTGGATCAGCGGAAGAACCCTGCAGCTATCAGTCGAGACGACTCGAACCAGGTCCCGAAACGATGTCTCCTTCCGCCAAGTTCGAAAGCTGACAGCAAAGTCGGCTAGAGATGACCGGCAGAAGTATTGGTCCAAAACAGCGACTTCTATGGAGCAGGCTTCTAATTTTGGTGACACCCGAAAATTTTACCAAATCACACGCAAGGTAAGTGGTAAGCCTCCCACACTGTGATTCTGTTCACGATATGAATGGAGGATTTATTGCCAACAACTCTGTCAAGGTCGAACGCTGGTGTGAACCTTTCGAGCACCTACTCAACTTTGACGAACAACCCATCACACCCTCTTTATCCTCCACAGTGGATTTTCAATCCTCTCCTGCCTATGCAGTGTCCTGTGACATCCCTTCCGAAGAAGAAGTTACCGATGCAATGCAGAGGCTGCGCAACACCAAGACATGCGGAGAGGACGGTATTCCTGCAGAACTCAACAAGTCCTGAGTCGACACCCTGGCTCCTCGGCTCTATGAGGTGATTGTTACTGCGTGGCGAGAAGAGACCGTTCTCGATGACTGGGGCTCAGGTATCCTTGTACCTGTCAACAAGAAGGGAGAAAAGAGCAGATGCGAGAACAACCATTGCATAAATATTATCGATGTTGCTGCAAAGATTTTCATTGTTGTTCTTCTCAGGTTCTTACAGTCTGTACAAGACTCCAGGACACGACCCAACCAAGCCGGATTCCGAGCTAGGCGTGGATGTGCGGATCCAAAATTCACACTGAGGCGCACTCTAGCATTCCGCCATAGCTACCAGCAACCGACGGCCGTTTGCTTCGTCGACTTTGCTGCCGCATTCGATTCCATCCATCGTGAGTCCCTGTGGCGAATAACGGAACTGGATGGAATGCCGACCAAACTCATTGCGATAATTAAGGCCTACTATCGGTCTAGCACCGAACGAGTCCTGGTCCACAACAATCTCTCTCAGTTGTTGGATATCCGGTCTGGTGTCCGACAGGGCTGCGTCCTTTCGCCCATTCTGTTTAGCTACGTCATTGACTGGATTCTCGGCAAAGCCCTACATGAAGAGCATGGTGTTGAACTTGCACCCGGACACCGAATTACTGATCTTGACTACGCCAATGATATTGCGCTGTTAGCCCCAAACTTTGATGGTCTACAGTCAGTAGTGTCGCGGTTAAATGAGATCGCTATGTCGGTAGGCATGTCCATAAATTCCGGAAAGACAAAGTTGTTCCCGAGCTGCATCCCTGACCAGAAAAAGGCACCCCTGAGGATTAATGGCCATCAACTTGAAGGAGTAGACAGCTTTAGATACCTCGGGGCGAGGCTGCTACTGACTGGGCAGAGCAAGGACGATTTTGTCTCCCTGATCGATGCTGCTCGCTGAGTTTTCTCAATCTTTCGAAAGCGCCTATGGATCCGACGTAATATCTCCATCGCCACGAAGATTCGGGTATACCGTGCACCCATCCAGTCAGTCCTCCTTTATGGATGTGAATGCTTAGCTGTTCGCGCTGAAGACGATCCTGAGGACGATCCTGCGCGTTAAGTATACTGACTTTATCTCAAATGAGACAGTCCGCATCCGCTGCGATCGTATCACGAGGATATCTCAGGCCATTCAAAAAAGGCTACTAATGTGGTTGGGTTACGTTTTCCGTCGTCCGCCACACGATCTTAGCTTTGCTACCCTCGACCCGGCACTGCAGCCCACCTGGAAACGTCGAAGAGGAGAGCAACTGAAGACCTGGCTAGACACCGTCCGTCAAAACATGGAAGCAGTTTTTGCACCTTCTATCTTCGGCCTTCGTCGTTGGAGAAGGGACTGGGTTGAGCTTTCGAGATCTGCTGCCGCCAATCGCCACGCATGGAGAGGTACCGTTCGTGACCTCACTGAGGCCGGCTAGATCAGGCAGGATCACAGCCATTACATGTATTAGTACAAGTACATAGAAACGCATAAAATTTTTTTTTTTTAGAAATGGACAAGCAATAATGTATTAAAAATGTTTTTCTTACTTATGAGTTAGGATGATTTGTTAAAAGCAACAAAATACTAGTTGTGGCCGTATAAGTTAAATTTAAAGCTGTCAAAAACGGAGTAATTTTTATAACTCGGAATTTTCAATCATGAAAAATTCAAAAAATGTTTAGGCTTCATAAAGTGGGTACGAAATTTATTTATAAGGAAACTGTCATTTCAAGCACTAGCCTTTGCCTTTTATAATAAACCGTATAAAATAACCACGTCTAAAATAATATTTTCTTCAGTGGAGTCTTGAATGTTAATGATTGTGCTATTTTTTATGATTTTATAGGCATTAAAGCTATTATCTTCTAAAAATATAAGCATATTCATATGCAATAAAGCTTTCTGGAGAACAGGCATTTTTTTTCAAATCAGACCTTCCGAATGTACAAGTTATCTTGAATCCTTAAATTAAACATTCAATTTGATAAATATTGGCAAAACACCTAACACAATGTGCAATTTAAAACGGCTGGTGCATTACATTTCGCCAAGTTATTTTTCAGAAGATTATTTGACGGATATATGTTTGTTTTCGATAAATTTAAGCAGTCCTTTACATTTATATCGTAGTTAAGTAAATAAACTATGCGGATTGGTAGAAAAAATAGAAAGGTGTCAAAGTAAGGGAATGGGGGGAATGGGTGTCAAAATCTGATCGGCGTCAGGGTGAACTGGTAGTCGGCTTAGGTGGTAAGCTGCTGGCTGTTGGATTAGCAGCTTTTTATCATGGTAACTGCGGCGCCGCAACGAATGTCTTTTAGGCGCACAGGACCGATCGGCGTAGCCTGATTATGGCCACTTTTACCTAGGCAATGGACGCTGTCCCATAAATTTTAAACAGCTTATGGGTAACTTTTAGATCACTCGGAATACCTTGTTGGCATCGACGCGATGGTCTGAGTCTACCAGATGCGCTTGAATGAAACTCTTATCTGTGCCCTTTCCTTACCATGCTGGAATGTGTTCTTGCACTCTTATGTGCTCTTGTGGCTCGTGCAACCAACATATCTGGCTTCACACGAACTGGTACAGGAATATGTGCACAAAGTGGTGGTTTGAACTGAAAGTTTGTTCTTGAGCTCTCCGTGTAGGATGGAAGTCATCGAGAACAGAGAATTGTGATTTTGCTCCTTGGAAGATGGTTGCAATAACTTGACTTAGGCGCTTCCTTAGAAGTTCACTTGATCCGTCCTCTTGAAGTGGGACCCCGATTGAATATTCGTTATGTGCTTAGCGATAAATGGACTACGACAAGCATTTTGCTGAAATACTGCTTCAAAAATCCTTAGTTCGTCTTCAATGCTATCATTCGAGCAGATATAAATGCCTAATGGAAATTTTCGAAAACAGACATATATTCGCCAATTTATTTTCGGAATTTTTCAATAGGAATTTTCACGAAGTTATTTTGCAAAAAAACAAGTGACAGTTTACAAATTATACTTTTAGTTTCAAATATGGCAGTGAATCAGCCTATATTTTGGACATATTTTAAAGCAGGCGTTTACTCAATAATATCAGTGTCGTTTGGCTAAAAATCTCAAGAGCACTATCTTAAATTAGATTTCCTTAATGTCCCTTATGGTAAGAGGAAACTGACATCAGTTTTTTGTTTGCGAAAAAATTGTTTGTGGACATCAAAAATTCCCATGGGAATGTTTAAAATAGCAATATGGCCTTGAGTTTCTGTAAGCAATAGCTGTCAGCCTATAGTTACGTGCATATATATCCTGAAAAATCAGTACTTTTTACTAAACAAATGCTGAAATAATACACAATATTTCCTATTCTATGTGCAAAATCTCACAGTTTTGTAAATACCACAACGCTGTTTAATAATAAAATAGCTGAGGTCAATAACGTTTCATTGGAATATAAATTTAGCTTTTGCCAATAGAAGAGAATACTCAAGTCCCAGGAAGCATTTAACAGGAATAAGATGTGATCAATGGAACAAGAGTTTGTTTTACCTGACGTTTTGGATTCCCTAGGGAATCCTTAATCATAGGTGATGATAAGTAAGCTTTTACATGATCCGTTCTATTACCATGTAACGATGACAATGTTAACCCAAATATATATTTGCCTATTCAAATCAGGTTAAACGTTTGTTTCGTTCAACTTAATATAAATGATGATTGCACGGCGAAAACAGGAAAATTCTAAGTGTATCAGTAATAGCCAATACGTACACACTAGTATTATATTCAAAATGTTGCTATATTATACTGGCCTATTTCACATAAGAAAACTAACGCAAACTTAGATTATGTAGGGGTCCCAATTTTGATTTTTATATTTTATATGAAATCCGAAAACCACTGCGTGGTTACCATGAACTATTCACAAGTTGCTAACGGTGACTAACTAACATACTATCAGCAAAAGTTATAGCTGAAAACACAATCAAACCTGTTTCCTCAATGCTTCACAACTGGATGGGGCAGCTGCCAGTAGTCCGTTTTTCAAATGTTTTTTAAGCTTTTACTTTCTAATTTATGGTCAGACAATGGTCCCAACTACAATTTAATTCAGACTGTCATTTTGCTTGTCATTTTTTCATCGTCTTTTTTTCAAACCCCAAAGTACTTTTATATGTTTTATCTTGGTCATCTCAAAAGCTATTCAGACACATGTTGAGGGGCTTCAATGTTCAAAAGAAGAAATTATTATATTTCCCTATATTAATATGTAAGGTATGTAGAATACATAAGTCACCTTCATCTAAGGGGTTATGAAAGTGACCAACGAACTGAAATACAGCTTATCAGTATGCGCTGACTGCCTCCCTCAAAAGCATAACTTAAGAAAGGCGGTACATAAAATGAACAAACATAAAATATCTTGTGTCATGCCATATTTTTTTCTGAAATAAGTGCAACACCTTTGATGGACTGGTCGTATTTCTTTGTTGAAGAGCACTGCTGTAGATGAAAACATGTTAGATACCTTTATTTTCGAAGACGCATCGTATGGTTTTGCTGCATCCTCAAGAAAATTATGACATTGCATGTCTTGCTTATCCTCATTACCATGCACCTTAAATATTTTATGTTCAATTCTTTAAACTTTTATTGTTGAAGAAGGGGAAAATTTTAGTTGCAATTATTTCAATTGCTTACCCGTAACATCTAGTTGGCAATCATATAAATCCGTTTAGAAAATAAATATTTTCGAACCCAAATTTCAGTACTTCGTTTTTGTGATTTATTTTATTAAATAAGGAGTCAGGGTGTTTATAATGTTCAAGGATTCAAAAAAAGATTTGAAGACAACAAAGCATAACAACAATGAATTGTTGAGCTTATATAGTCAAGAAACCTTAGACAAGAAGACAGTAATATAAAGTAAAATCATTTTCTAAAGGATAGAATATTGTCTCGTTTTTTTGCAGAGGCACTATAACTATAACGTTAATAAACAAAACAATGTCAGTCTCAAATTGCACGAACATCGGAGAAAACTGAAGGACGTAAATGTTTTTTGACTTATAACTCTTGCAATATACATATTTAACTCGCTAAATTGAAAGGGCAGGTTACAAAATATGGGTCCTACTTTTAGTCATTTGTACGTTATTGCAATATCGCAATTCATAGGCACCGACATCCTTATAGCTTATTTTATTTGATAGAATTCGTTTTTCTCTATTTATATTTATTTATGTAAAATAATATCTTACCACTAGCTAAAAGTCGTAAAGTCAAAAACATTAACTCCTAATTGCATTGACTCATCGTGTCAGGCGTTATAATGTTGTAAAAAGCCAACGGGGCAACGATCCTATTTTGCGATTCATAGTGGTAATGTTAATATTGTGAAGTGTTAAGAGCGGGAATTCGTTCTCGATCCGAAAAAACACTGTTGCTCAATATGACTTCTCACCGTATATGCTAGACATTTGCGGCATTTAGTCGTATATATCTTAACTATTTTTCTGTTTATATAAGCCTTCATTATTAGCGTAAATAAGCAATCTTTTTTATAAAATGTTACACATATTCGTGTTTTCTATGTATTTGGATTCACATCATAAATCGCATGTTATGTTATATTGTCTGGCTGGAGGATTTTTTTAGATGTTCTCTGCCACGAGTTTTCAGCAATCATAAACTATATTTTCTACGAACTTCATCAAGTTCTTACGTCGATATGGATAGATTTACTTGCTTCTTATTAATGAATGGCAAAAAAGTGACATGCGTCCACATAAAATTTCTTAAAAACCTTTATTAGAGCTGATGTGTGCAAATGAAGTGCTCTTTATTTGAGCGTAGGTACAAATTAAAAAAAGAATAAAAGTGAAAGACCAAAATCTTCTAAAAAGAATATTTGAGACACGTCAGCGAATTAATTTTTGCTGGGCACACTTTAGAGGTTCGGATGACGGAGATGAAAGAAAAATCACGTCCTCCAGTCCCTTCTACCAGGTTAGCTTTTATTACATGTACGAACTCACCCTAAGCAATTTATATTTAGGAGCACAATAAAAGCTCATTTTAAGGAGTATATGTGAAGACAAACGTCATGAGCCTACCCACCACTCAGTACCCTATTAAACAGTTTCCGGATAAAGCCATGATAGGAGTGCTACAGCTTATCTGCTTAATTGAATGTTTTAAGTAACTTTAAAGGCTTATATTTACAAAAAATGTCAAATACATCGTCTGAATATTTGTTTAAAGTTGAGGTTTTACCAAAAGTGGAAAGGCCGCAGCTGAGGAGTCAAGTCTGTACTTGAAAAAACTTCAGAACTGCGAGTGTTAAAGACGTAAAATGCAATTCATTTGCGATTGCCAAAAGTGATCGATAATCCTTCTGCCATTGTAGTTGGCCGGTTGTGTGGCCTACTGCGCATTCATCTCAAAAGTTTTACTTGGCAGGATAATGGCTGAATTGCCCCCTCAATCGAGTTGTGAACTGCTGCGATTTGGCAGCAGTGACGTGCGAAATTTGCATGCAACTTTCTCGGCCAACTGACGCCCTGTTTTCATCACCGGAAGCTTCCAGTCCGCCTACTCCTCTATATAGTTTGCAAGCCATGATTAGATCTCTTCAGTATTGCCTTTAAGAGTGCGGTATAAGTTTGAGTTTTTCACTTTGACCCTCAGACTTCTAAGCTGCTAACTTATTTGGTCAGTCTCCATTGAGCTTTCCTCAGCACTGCAAAACCTTGTTTCATTCAGGGAAACTGAGCCAAAACACACAATATTCTAACATCCACTGGAAAAATGTTCCAAACAGTTGCACAAAAATGCCCACATCAAAGCAAATTAAGGACCTTTTGATCGCTCATAGGATGCTCATAGCTCTCCTTTGATCTTTCCTACAGAGATTTGATGGGTTTAGAGTGGGCATCATGCACAGACCTAGGTTTCCCTTATTTGCTCCCTTGCTGGAGTTTGTGACCACTTGTTTTTGGTAACTGGAACGTATGCGGATAACTTGGCTTTTGTCTAAATTGAGGTGCAGAAGCCAATTATCACATCACGTTTTGCAAGCAAGCCAAGCTCTTCCCATCTTCAGATTTTTTTTCCAATTGAATTTCAAATGTTCAGATCGTCTGCCAACTTCATTTATTTGCGGGTGAGGCACCTGAGGCAGTCTGGCGGTTCACATATATCAGAAACAATATTGGAGCAAGAACGCTTTCCTGCGGAACCCCAGTGAAAACGGTTTCCCCTTTCGATTTAGTGTTTCCCATAGAAAAACGCTGCCGCCTACCTGCTATAAAGTTGGGTAACAATTTGAGTATATTTCCATTCGCATTTCTTTGATGCAGGTTTGAGTCGACAGTCCTCTTTCACCTCAGACAAGCGATCAGATAGACATTGGAGGACAGACTAAGTTAGACGCTTAGCGCATTTCTCACCTTACTATAAGCAATCGGTTGTGCTTAAAAACATCACGGTGCGCGTTAAGCTGTGACTTAGAGGGTTGCCAATTAATGGGATAAGTTGGGCACCGCAGCGAGCCCAACGTGGAATGGTAAACTACTGGCTGAAGGTTAGGCTCAATTACCCCGAAATAATGTTGCCTGTGTGGCACTCCCAGTTGGAAGCCTACATAACGAGGTGTGATGTTGATACGCCGCCTGAGCCTTCCCCAATCTCATTATATTCTTAACAGGTGCCACCCAGCCACAATCACTGCGTTGTTTCAGCTTGCTGAATCGCGTGGTTAAGAGAAAAAGAAGGTTGATCTGTCGGATCTTGGTAGGATCTAAGGAACACAGACGAATGCCGTGTTGACGTCAACGAAGATCACGTCGACCGACCAACCCATTACCAATGAATTTGTCAAGATTTCCATGGAGGTTTGCAGATTATGAAGACGAAATCCACCACTTCTTAAGCCATGCTACTGTGCGCTTAGCATGTAGTTTTTAAGATGTTTCATTATTTCCGTTTAAATTACTTTCTGCCTTCGTTTGCAAAAATATGCATTTGAGGCTCACCGGCCAAAACCTTTCAGCTAAGACTGTCTCCCGTCTTTTATCAATAAAGATTATTTTAGCTAGCTTCCAGTTGTTTGGCATAGTCCCCTGGGGCATCAAACTTTCCATGATCTTAGAAAGCGGGAATGCCAATTGTCCTGCAAGCTCATTCGGCAGTTTTGCTGATATGATATCTAGACTAGGGGATTAAGTAAGCTGAAGCTGTCTCATGGTTTTCCGTACTGTGTCTGTTACGAGCGATAGCGCGCTCATTGTATCTGTCACTGGAACAACATATCACCCTACGTCACCGTTAAAAGGTGGTTCATCAGCCTGCACAGGACTAAAAAGTAAGACAAGAGCTTTGCCTTCTCTACGTTAGAAAAGAACTCGTCTAATTGTTGATATATAGATATGCAGTTGATGCACTATCTAACACAATCAAGCTATTTTTACCAATAATTTCTTACCTAAAAACAGCCCAAGCTGTGGCCTTCAATGTCTTACAGCAATCAAGTAATGGTCGTTCTTCACAATAGGGCATACTGTAATTTATAAAGGAATGTAATGTTTTTATAGAACCACCAGTTTTTTATGCAAAACGGAAAATGCAGGAAAAGTGGAAGTCGGGTGTACAAAGTAAACTTAAGTTTTACGTGCAAAACCACCGAGTTAACTAAGCAGAACAAGAAAAAATTACGTTAGAAAATAATCGTTTTGTCAAGTATTCGCATACATATGCTTCCATATTACGTGCAATATTATGTATGGATGATACCGAATAGTCTAAATTTTGAGTATATGTTCTAACACGTTTTCACGAGAACTGCTATTTTTTCTTTTGTTTATGCATCGCTTGATGTATGTTGGACTAATGCAACCGCGTTTTCGCTTGATAAACCCCATTGGGAGATCACAGGAATAATATATTTCTTGAGAACACGTGTGGACATGCCGGTCAGTGACGTATAAATTTAAATATAATTGACGGGTACAATTGTAAACGCACCATTTTTTTGTGCACTAAGGGAACTTGCCTTCGGCCATATTTTTGGTAATTATTTTGATATTTTTATGATAAAGTGGTTCAGATATTTCTTGAAATTCTAATAAAGATCAAGCGATTTTCACTTGCTTCAGTCAATTGACAATTTATACTGATTTTATTTTACATGCTCACAAAAACCTTCGAAATAAGAGATATATTAAAAGCATTTACCGTGATAACGAGCTTTTAAATATTTTTTCTTATACAGCTGTCTGTGTGTGTCATGGTTTCTGAACCACCTAAACATGTTTATTCATTGCCAACAAAAGGAAGGTCCACAAAGCAAGCCATGAACAAGTTATCTCTTGAAGGGCAACTTGACGTATATCTTTTGGTATCGAATGTCTGCGTGCTTGATTTATTTTCTAGATTAAGTCAATATTAGAATGGGAAAATTTGGCCATTTTATTGATTCCCCTAAAAATTATGGACATATTTTCCTTTGTTAGTGAAATAACTAACCGTTTTTTTATAAATTGGATTATTTTTCACTTTATTTGGTTACCTATAGGCTCAGTTCTACAATAAAAATGCAAAACAGTGGGGCAAGAAAATCAACTATGATTTTTGAGAAAACTGAATCGCAATGTCCCGTGACAACTTACTTAAATTTGTGTAAAGTTAACTGTCGTCAACTTTTAAGTAACTGCACAATCGAGTAAATTACTATATTCTTTTAAAGTTTTCATTTGCATTCATTGCCTACAACCCTTCGACTATACAATATACATTTTCAATTAGGCTATACAAAGAAACAGCACAGTAAATTTATGACTCAAATTTATGAAACAAAACTTGAAAAACTAGACAATAGAATTTTTAAACTTATTTAACATTTATTTTTCCAAAAATGGTCCCTTTTTTTTATTGAATGATTTTCCTCAATTTGATCGGTGTACTCACTAGCACCCATAAGTCTGCCATGTCCTATTGAAATATTGTGGCATATATGCAAACACCGATCTGTCAGAAGGCCCACTCGTCTATCTATTTTGCCATTGAAGCTCACTCTCGAGCCTACAGCGCAAGGCGGCTTGAATATAGACAGAAAAACATTACCAGCAAAGACATGGAACACTAGGAAAACCTTTATTCTGTCTAAGTTGGCATCATTAGCTTGTGATACCTTACCCCAATATGGTGCAACTGCTAAGATGTTCGCCCTGACAAGAGAGAACGCGAGTTCAAATCTCGGTGTGACAGCAATTTCAGCGGCCACACTAAGGTTGGATATCAATACCCGATGACGCCTAATAAGGCAGAAAAGGCCTTCCTAGTGTCCCATGCCTTAACTGGTAATTTTGTTCTGATATATTGTTTTCATAAATCCCCACAGAAGACGAATAAATAGAAGATACAATTACACAGACCGAATGATACTGATAATGTCGTTTCGAAAGCATGCTTAATTCCGTCGTCACAGTTAGTAAGTCAGTATTCCTGTTTTCCGTAAATGTTTCGTTTTTGCCGGATGCCTGTAAGTATATCCACGACCCACGTAGAAACGTTGAACTACCTGTTCGCTGCTGATTGACCGGGCTCGCGTGACCTTTGCAGCTGTCTTATCTGTTAGCAGGTAAGCGTGCTTATTGGCCAGCACCTTGATGGCCAACGGACAATAGAGCTGTTGCTGCGCCCATGAGTTGATGCCAATCTCGGAAGCGTGGCGGTGATGTGATGTCCTACGCCATTGACGTGTTTCCTGGTCCCCTCTTGTCCTCATTTTCTCCACTGCTCCTCTGACCGCCAACCAGGTGGTTAACAGAGAGCTCAATTCAGTTCGAAAGGGGCCAATACGATGGCAGAGAAAGCTCAACCTTAGAATACCACCGAGGTCAGAGTAAATTAGCAGCAGAGGAGACCAGGAAAAAAGTGATAGGCGTGAGACACCACCTCGAGGCCACGCCTACTAGATTGGCTTCAGCTCAAACGATCAGCAACAACTGAATTGCCTTTTGGCCGATAAGAGGCACGCACGTTGACTTGCCAACAATTACGACAGCTGCAGGGGTCACACGAGCCCGGTCAACAAGCAGCTGACTGGCAGGTCACATTTCGTGCGTCGTTCACGAAAGAAACATTCAAGGCAAACAGGAACATTAACCTGCATTTTTCTGAACATGTAAACAGGGAAGTTTCTCTCAATCTATTTCGGTCCATATGCTCGCACCAGCTTTTTCGTTTTCTTTGGCGGTTCATGAAAACTGTAAGATATCTCGAGTCAAATATTCGCGCATATTGCAAGATAAAGGCAGGAAGACATAACCTAGTAGGCTGGAGTGTAAGCTCCAATGGCACGCTTGACGGCAGAATGTGTTCACTAACTGATCAGTATACGCATAGCTGCCGTTAAGATATATATATTTTCAGCTCACCTCAACATCTTCCGAGATTTTGGACAATTTACCTAAAACCTAACGCAGAGACGTTTTGAATCTGTGAGAAACAAGGCGTACTTTGACAGGAACACAGTCTCAATAGGTGTTGATCAATTTTGACTGCAAAAAGAGAAAAAACGGGCTAATATTACGAGAAATACCAATGCAGACATATTTAACTATTAAGGTCGAGTAACTCCGCAGTAAGCATATGTTCGCAAAACCCGAGTCATTAAAAAGGGACAGGCTGACCATAATTTTATGCGTGAACATACCTTGCATATTAACTTGACATATTTATAGAAGATTTCTGATGAAAGCAGTATTTTTGGCCCACAGCCGGCCTTCGAAACTGCATGGTTTAAATGTCGATAGGGTTTATCGCTGGTAACATGTTTCATACTTGCATTCATCTTCTTAAGTGGGATGAAATAAAAGTATATATCAGTCAGTTTTATCAATTTTCTTCCATAACACGAAAAGTAACACTTTACCTGCAAAAACTAAATTTCATGCACGGTGTTTTTCAAAAACGCCTATTGCGGGGTTTCCACATATTGTAATAACATGTTATTTCAGGTCCCTCGAAGGTTGTGGTAGATATTTTTCTGATTGTTCATGGTTCACAGTAAATATTGACATTTAAACAATTTTGTAATCAATTCCCTTTAGTTCGAAATTCCCAACTTGCGTTATCATTTTAAAGTTAAATTTAACTTGTAATCTATCCAACCACCCCTAAGTAAAATTAACGTTGACAACACGATTTCAATATTTTTCCGCAGTGACAATTATACTAGGTACTTATCTGTTGTTGATTCAAATTTCGGCGATAGAGCAGGAATGTTTTCCATTTTTTCACGTTAATTACTTAACTCTAACAAACATGATAAACTTATAATGTCCGAAGTAACTGAGATTACAAATATATTGTCGAGCTTTATCTCGTTCATTACTTGTCACTTTCAAATTTTTGTTCTTTTTCTATTTGCATCAAGCGAATTATGAAAACATAATATTTCAAATAGCTTTAACACGCTTTGTATCGTCAGGTATTCTTCGTAAAAAAATGCTTTTTCAGATAATCAGAAAAAAATGCCTTTCTTTAACTAATTATTTGTTTTAGCATTTCAGATACAAATCATACGGTTAAAGCTGATGAAGATAAATGCTTGGGCACAAGCAGTTTCACATGAATCAGCTGAAACGTTTTCGATCAAACTACAAAATTATTTAGATTACTTCTCAATAAAAAGTGACTTAAAATGGCACACGTTATGGTAAGCTGAAATGACATTTATGTCGCCCTTTAATGTAAATTTGGTTTCATTACATAAGGTAACTTCAGAATGTCAAACGGGTACAGTAGTAGACCCAGCAGACTTCGCAGCTCAAAAAAAAATGCATTTTGATTAACATCAAACAACAAGGTTTTAGCTCCATTTTCTTATATGTTTTGAGGGTAAATAAAATGGCTATATAAAACGTGTTGTTAACATTTAAAACGCTAACTACCTTAAATATCAGACGAAAATTGCGCTCAAATTATTTGCGTGAATCACTAAAGTGCTTTGTCAAACAATTTTTACTAGAAGAAGTGCCCTGTCAAAACAAATGTCCATTTTGCTAAGTCTCCTAAGAAGCAATTGCACAATAATTCCAATGGTCAGTCATGCAATTCACTTGCAAAATGAAACTCAACGAGACGAAATACACAAATTGAGTCGACTTTGAAACCAAGGCGAGTACATTGAGCCCTTAATTTGCATGTGTGAGTCATTAAGAAAAAAATTTTAGCAACATTTCCTTCTAATGACCCCCCTGAAATAAACGACCATGTAAAGAACTTATGATTTTTTAGAAGTTGAAATCGTTTTTAATAGTTTTATTAGAATGAATAACTTTTGGCACTTACTTCCCAGGTAGCAGCTTATTTGGCATTTTGTGAAAGGTCTGCTGTTGACATGTTGTTCGGGTCCTTATCATAAGGAGAGTGGGGTTGTTACCTGTCGGACCCTACAGAACGGTGACACGGTCATGCAAAAGATCTCATGAAATATAACATGGTAAGTTTGTTTACTTCATGCACGTTGTTTTATTGCGGTGAGTGAATTAAATCTTTAAACTTTATTTCATTCACAAAAACCACCTTTCAGTATAATAGGCATTACTAGATACTCATGTATTAATTTGGCACTATTTTTTACAAAATCTGAGGAAGCCGAATGTCGAAAAAAATTTCTATTCGATTTAATACGTAAGAACTAGAGTTTTGCTTGTGGGCGCAAAACGATTGAAGAACCGGAATATCATTTCAATGGGTTAACAAGATTGCAAATAGAATTAAATATTCGACGAACAATTGGCTAGCATAGGTATATTTTTTAAATATATTCTCATTAGCCGTAAAATTTATATGGGAGAGGGGCAAAGTGTAAAATGTAAAATTGTAGGTAAATTATGTTCAGCGTTACAAGCAAAGTAGACAAGGGGATAGAGGGGGGGGGGGGTTGGAGTAGTAAAAAGGAAGGAAGGGAGGAGGATGCACGAAAATAATGCTGGTAGCTAGGTGGCCGTCGGCCATGTTAAGTTTGGAGCTTGCAGCAGATTATTTTGCGTGCACAAAATTGGCTTCCTCAATCGGAAGTTAGTTGCTTCTTCTGTTGCAAGCAGCCGCTGACCCATTGACTTAGAATTGTATGGTGGGACCCTGTAGATCACCCTGAAGGCTTCGTTGGGGTTGACTGATATCACGCGTCCACCATATGCGCTAAAATAGAGCCGTTTATAGTCCCAGTAGTGTTGACTTCACTGTTCCTCAGCCATTGCGAGAAGGGCTCCTTTATTCTTTTGGATAGACGCCGACTTGTGTGAACAATATAACCTACCCCACAGACACTAGTAAAGGAGTAGATGCACACAGAGGTGGTCTGCATCGGTAACCTGTCCTTTCTTAGACTGAGTTAGTTGAGTATCGAACCTGAAATCTCGCTGTTGGGAAGATTCGTGATACGGCCTCGTCAAGGCGTCTTTTCAGGAGTTCACTTGCCGTGTTTCCTTTAAAGTGCATTTTGAGAAATAAGGTTTTCTTCTCCATAGTAAATGTGTGGTTTTTTTGTTGTCATATTCTTGGAAATACACCGCTCGAAATATCTGTTCTCACAGAGGGAGTCCTGGATTAATCAAGGAAATCCAGAACTTACTTCATGAAAACGTACATAATGAGAAATTTATTACCAAGAATAGGGCTGCAAAAAGAGGTAGTCGTAAGCATGTCCAAGACATGCGCATATAAGATTTAAAATATTATTATTTTTGATGCAGAAAATCTATTCGGACATGGGTAAAAAGCAAATGAAGCCGTCTCGCGGTGAAGGCTTGAGAGACAGCTCTAATGGCAACATACGGACGAGTGGATCTTCTGACAGATTGGCGTACGCATATCTGCTTCTGCTTATCTTCAATCTAGTGCAAGAAGAATTGGTAGCTCATGGCTCAATAGTTAGGACGTTCAAGTCTGAGCACAGACACCCGTGTTCCAAAGCTGAGTGGAGCAGCAAGTTCAGCGGCAAAACTGGAGTAAATTATCAATAGATGATGACTGCTTATGAACCTGACATGGCCTTGTTAATGTCCTATGTCTTTGCTTTTTTAATATCCTTCTGGATATAAACAGTATTGCGAGTGCTACAAAAACTTTTATGATGAAATATTACTTGTTAATTTAGCATATATTTTCCCAGATTATTTTCATCAACTGGATGGATTTGATAATTATAATTGCTAAAGTTTGTAAAACAGCCCTCTTATTTGAATTTATCGAGCGAAGTAGGTCCAACGTTTTGATTTATCATGGATACGTTGATAACAAACACACTTTTTTGTTAAACGAAACGACAAAAGCAATTTTTCTTATTAATATACATTGTAATATGAAAGAATTCCAGAATAAGCAGAGACATTGAAAAATGATGCCTTCCAGAAATCGAAACTTTTTTGCAAGGTTGATCAAATAAAAGTGAATCCAAGTTTAAGGAATCGTATGTTTTGTCAAAAAAATGGCAGAGCTTTGTTTGTAAACATTATGCTAAGACAGACTTTGAAATTTATTTCACAAAATCTGCAGAAACAAAAATTTCATCGCATTATTTTGAAACCGAAATGCTCACCTTCGCGTTTTAGCAAAGTTTCCGCATATTTTACCATGGAGGTAATGAAAATAAGGCCGTACTACGTGTATAGTAGACGCCGTTTATC
The DNA here is from genome assembly GCA_036362985.1 of Ligula intestinalis. Lineage (NCBI taxonomy): Eukaryota > Metazoa > Platyhelminthes > Cestoda > Diphyllobothriidea > Diphyllobothriidae > Ligula > Ligula intestinalis. The sequence continues at coordinate 2,492,862 of JAYGXS010000001.1, read as the reverse complement.
ATGCAATAATTCGATATAAGCGAAAGACTAATACTCTTTCAATAATCGAAATTGACTCCATTTGTGAAACGTTTTATTCTGTAGTCTATTCTGAAGCCATTTCAGTCAGCAAAGGATGCCGGCTTTTTAATGAGCTTCGTTCCGACCTTTAGGAAAACGTATATATTGTAAAAATTGACTACTTATGTAGTATGCCTTTTATAATTGTTTTGAGGGCCTTTATAAATTCAAATATATTTTATGGAAAACATAGACAAAAAAATATTTTTTGCACATTTTGATAGCAAATATGCCTTCTTTAAATTGATACTCAAAGGAAGGGTAGCTTTTGTTCTTAAAAAAGTTGCTTTTTGTGAGCGTTTTTACAATTGTGAGGCGTTTATTCATAATGCATAGTACCTATCAATTTATTTACGCTGCCTTAACTGCATTAAATATGTTTTACATCTATTTCAGCATTTTATGATAACTATGTGACTTCTTCCTAAAACTGTAGGTTAAAACGTACTTTTCTTTAATAAGATGTACACAGTGCGCAGTTTCTAAACCTTGAATTCGAGTACAGCAGTCACTAGATTAGAAAAGTTTTCGGCAATAAAGCAAGTTTTTTAAACCAGAAGCTTCACATTCTTTGAGTTAAAAATTTAAAGAAAGCATAATCTTTTATCAAAAATGTACAAAAAATAGTTTGTTTGTCTAGGTTTTACATAAAATATATTTGAATATATAAAAGCAGTCAAAATAAAGGGTAAAAAGGCATACTAATTAAGTAGTCAGTGTTTACAACAGATATGTTTTTTAAGTAGTCAAACGTAGCTCGTTTAAAAGCTGGCATCCTATACAGACTAAAATTACTTAAGAAAAGACTATAAAGTAATCAATGTCACAACTGGAATCAATTCCATTTAGCAAAGGAGTACTAGTCTTTCGCATATGTTGAAATATTGCACGATCAACGGCGTCTACTGTGATTCATATAAAAATATTTTTTTGTACACTTAACCTTTACTTTATGCGTTATTGAGCCATATAAAATACAGAAGAATAAAAAGTATATATGGCTAGTCTATTTTGCATTCGCAGGCTTACAACAGATCCTGCTGCAAGTAATCCATTATAATTAGAGAAGTATGTTCTTGATCTGCAGTTGAATTCAATCGTTAATGTTCAGGTAAATTAATAAAATGTCAAAGTTTTTGAATTAAATTGTGACATTTACTTGAATTATGTTAATGCACACAAAAAAGACTTCCGGTACACATGCAGTTAAAGTACTGTTAAAGATGTTACCCGTTATCGAAAGTTTTTCCTTAATTTTAGAAGAATTATTATCAGAATTGCGTTGCGGATCTTACTTTTTTCGACAATTTGGTTTGTTGTTTTAAGGCATTTGTAAATAGTAGCAAAATAACCATCTTTATAAAAACTAATATCAAAAAACCTTTTCTTTTAGTTAAAACATCTTATATTGGAGTAGTTTCACCTGCTTAGCTGTAAGCTTTTTAAATGCTAGGTTGTGTACAGGTGACGATCCAAAACAATCTCTTGCGCTTTATTTAGGCCACTCATTTTTTTGATTAGTTGGGTAATTTTTTTCTCTCCATCAGCGTTCACTTAAGTCATCATTCAGCGTTGTGAGTTTCTGTGTGTTCCCGTTTCGAGAAGGTCCTTGCACGCTGCAGACGAAAAATGGGTATGATTGGATGCCATCTCATTCTTCAATACCATTCATCAAGCATTGGTCTTGAATGTCATCACCGACGTTCTGGAGAAAAAGTACGTGGACGAAGAAAAACCGCAGAATAGAAAACACGTGACGGGGATACTGGAGTACTGGTCAGCCAGGTACTTCAAATTTACAGGCTGGGTCTATAATTAAATCCAAGAAATCCCGATTGGCTCCTACAAGAACTAGAAACGCTACTTTTTCAGCTCCAGGATTTGTGCAGTCACCTCTGAAAACGTTTTCATTTGGGGAATGGCAAGCCACAATTTTGGTTTCTTTCGCTCGACCGATGAACGTCCGACTTCTTCAGAGATTTGCACATGAAGGAGTTTGGAAAACCATTTGTTCTGAGAAGGGCATTCCAGCAATTAATTTCCTTCATCTAAACACGCACATCCCCAATTGGCGAAAGTTAATTATGAGTAAATGCGGCAGAATTAGTAGTAGAGAAACGACGTTAACATGGATTTCAGCCCGTTTAAAAAATGCCCCAGAAACACAGGAACATGCTTAATCGAAATAGAAAAATCAGAATAGCTGCGTTTTGTCTCGTAAAGCAACCGTCATCAGCAGAAGATAATCTGTTCAGAATGCCTATGGTGCCTCTACGGCAGTGCATGTGTCGTGATGCCGGAAGCAAAAGCATATCGATTTAATTGCTTGCCAGGTTCTATTTTTAGCGCTTAACCCATTAGTACTTTTTAGTCCACCACACCCGCAAAATGCGTAAAATGTGGCGGCAATAAACGCCGCACGGCCTCCAAATCAAGCGAAACAATTTCATGATGTTGGTGCGCTGCTGTCCAACAAAATTAAAGTGTTCATGCTGCCCACTGAGGCTACTGGTCTCCGAAGGTTTTAACACTGATGGATTTAGTGCCCACAAATGTAATTTTTGGTTTCAAGGAACCATCAGTGAATATAATATTAGGATATTTCAGGATTTTTTTTAGCGCGAAATGTTAAGCCTCAGATCTAGCATAAAAAATTAAAAAATACTGAACCGGAATGGAAAATGAAGAAATGGAACTGGCTTACTCTTGATTTAGGTTACTTTTTTCGGGTTTCTTGCAGGTTTTTTGCAGGGTTTCTTAGCTCAACCTCAGAATTGAAGTTCAGGTTTGTAAAAGCGCATGGATTTGCCTTTTAATTTACTGAAAATTTTGTTTTTTTTTAAAAAAATCTTCTTATTTTTAAATGTGAGTTTAGAATACGTCATGATAAAATAGGAATTTCTTAAAGTATAGCAGATGCCGTTGGATAAATCCCGCGAACTCTTAAGTTTCTTTATGTTTTACTTTCTGTTTCCAATGTAAGAAAAAAAAAACAAGCATGGATTTTAGAGCCCAGTGATAAAGAAGCATAAATATTCAGAACATATTTAGACAGTTCAATGAAATATGCCTGCGGGATTCTTGAGAATTTATCAATTTAAGCTTTTTTTTTCAAAAAAATACACAGCGCACACTGCCTCACGTTGACATTGCAGGTTGCACTTGCGAACCCTTTCGATACCACTGTAACAGAAAGGCGTGGTAGCATGAAGCCAACTATTTGGGGGCAGGAAGTAAAGCCGGGAGAATAAAGGGTCGGTCGTTTCGCTCTTTTCCATCACTGACGGCAGCTGTATAATTTGTCTGCGCTGAAACGATGACCTTCTCCTAGCACTTCTGCTAAATCTGCGAGGTGCTGATTGCTGGACCAGATTTAGGACAATATCTTCACAGTAAAACAAAAACCCGAATCTAGTTCGTTTTTCCACTTATGCAATAAGGCTTCTTTTGATTTGGTAGAAAAAAATTCAGACATCACCACAAAAGCACTTAGCTTTAAAGGATGACAAAAAAAGCTTTGGAGGTCTCTTTGGTTGTTTACACAGTTTTTTTTTGTGTTCTTTTAATATAAAAAAGCAAGGAATTTGATTTTTACATGAACGTAGAAAACAGTGTAATAAACATAGAAACAGCAAATTTTCTTTGTGCTTTAAAATAAAGACTTGTCGTTGTTGGACACAATGTAATCAATCTATAGAAATAGAAAATAGAAATTTGATTTCTGGTCTGTTGTATGCTCATTCATGAATAAGTTTCTCTATGCACACATGTGTAAACTATACAAATGCAAGAATATTTATTTGCTGCATACCTTTTAGAATACCTTTTCCATCGTAAATCAATATGAGGTATAAAGTAGCAAAATAATTTACGCTCTTGGTCACGTTTGATACCTAGAGAAATATGTTTTAAGATAATTTCGGATGGAAAGCCTATATCGTTTTTTTAAATACTCATCAAACGAACCACGTGGATTTCATTTCATTACAGTATGGAATCCTCTGCGTGCAACTTTCATGACGAAATTTAACTTGGTAGTTAAGCATATGTTTCGACATGTTGTTTGGACTATCTGTGTGGATTTAATAATAATAAAAAAGGCTTTTAATTGGTTAACAGCCCTCTTGGTTAAATTAATTTAGTAAAATATGCACTCATCCTGGCTAAATCATGAGTAAGTTTGTATTGAAGAAATAACTCATGCTATAAAGTCCAACAGAAATAAAAATTTATTGACATGTATTGTGCTTCGGAGGAATTTCAGAAAATGGTAAAAACGGGAAAATTATCTCTTCTCAAAGTAGGAAGATTTTTCCGAAGTTGCTCAAACGCAAGTGAAACCAATTTTAAGGAATGATATTTGTTTTTTTAAACAATGTTATCCTGTGGTGTCAAAGTAATGTGAGCTGACTTGTGATATTTTGTAGCTCAAAATCCAGGAAAAATAGATTATCGCATTTTGTTAATCCAAGACGCTCACTTTTGCGCTTAAGCAGTGTCCGCATATGCAACCACGAATGCAATGCAATGGAAACCATTTAAAACGTAATTCATGCAGAAATATGCTTTCTTTGTAAACTAGACGTTCTGCTTTTGCACCGTTTTGTAATGGAACGGATATAATAATAATGATAAAAATTTTAATAATGTCCAAGCTTTTAAGGGATCGTAGATGTAACCCAATTGTGCGAAAAATGATGCATTTAAAAAGAGGTAAGTAAGTACTTTATTGTTCAGGTTAATTAACAAAAATTCTCGGAAGTCTCCAGTTTAACTGTGACATCGACCTTGTAAAAGTGCAATATACAAAGAGGTTTGTAAGCTACATATCCAATTAAAGGTCTTTTAATTAATTACCCATTATTGATAGCTTTTCTAATTAATCTAAGGAAAAAAAAGGTAACGTGCTTACGTTTTATATGCTCGAGAGTGTCGGCTGCTGTTTAAGGTCACTTTGAAGTATGACCCATATGGTTATTGTCATAAGCATAAATATCCAAAAACTCATTTCTTCCGTAAATGCTCTTTATTTGTATCATATTTTAAGGGTTTTAATGTAAACCTCGAGCAGAAGCAAAATTTATCAACGAAGACAGTACACAGTACGAACGAAAGTATGCCAGCCCATATTCAGTAAATATTTATACACTTATAGTAATATTAACCAAATAATTAAAATAATTTTATTTGAAGAAATTTACTACATTTCGTTTTTACTTGCAAAAAGAGAACTGCATTTGAAATTAGATGTCGTGGTGAAGATCCTTAAAATAATAACGTTGCCATGCGCCAACTATTTGTTTTGTTTTTGGCCACTCACCTAGTTTGCGTGGTCTGTTTAATTAAATCGACGCCCCGGACCAAATTTTGGCAGTGCATTTCATTTAACTGTTATATTGAAAACTTATTCGGCTGAATTGCACAATTTAATGCTAGCAAAAAAATGTTTTTGAATTTATATTCTATTTAACTATTCTGGCCTTATTAGACACTGTCCTATCAACACGCATTTTTAAAAAAATGCTTAACCCTATTACATTAAGAAGTAAATGGTATGCAAGTTTCTTATATTTTGCCTAGGGTTGTAATTTTTCGGTTCAGAAAACATTTATTTTCAAAGACGAATCTAAGAGTAGATAAGCAGATCCATATAAACTCGATACCACCTGGACATTGTTTTCAAGCTGCTTTTTTTGTAAGCCTTTGGATGGTGCATGCGAAAATTGAGAAGCTGTATGGTGTTCGTCACCTTTCTATAGATCCTTGTTTCAATTGTGCCGTCAGATGTTAGCGTGATAAGAACATCATGAAAGTGCAGGTGCTGATTCTTCTCATTTACCCGCATGCATTTTGCATCAGGGAAGTTCGCGTAAGGAAGATTATGGAAATTCCGCAGATTCACTTCCATAAGCCAATTCCTACGCATTGACGCTACGAGGACCAAACAAGAAAAAACCCATACACAATGGTTAGTGTTGCCATACCTCAAAGATTTGTCGAAAGCCATCTAACCACTTGCTAAGGCGGCCAGGCGTGAAAATTGCACATCTTCGCAGGACTACCATGCGCAGTCGGCCACGAGAAACATGGGTCGATATCACCCCAATGAGCCATTGGACGTAGGGTATAGCATGCTATAGAAACTATGCCAGAAATAACAAGCACGGACTGGACGCATGCTTGGGTTGCAAATACACGAATAGATGCTGGCTCTACGACAGGGGGGGTGCATTGGCGAAAGTGGCTGCCCAAACCTCAGGAACGGGTGTGGATTTCAAATTCACAGTCTCAAGGATATTTTTTTCCTGCCAGCAGAAAGACAGGCCGAGAACCGTTTAAAGCCTCAGTCTCGAAAGGCAAGTCAGTCAACCCTTGTGAAGACCTGGCGTGTGTATACATCACCCTGTGCATACATCGCTGGACCTACAGCAGTAAAGGTTTATTGGTCCATCCCTCTCTTTCTGCCTCTACACGCTTGCTTCGACCTAAATATATTTTCTGGTTTTTTGATGACAATTTTATGTCTGACGATGCACTTCTGCAAATGTTCGAAAACGCCGACTAATAAGACAATGATTCCGGTGATCGACGCGGCCTCTTCTTTACGATCCTTACTTCTACTTGGGCTGCGAAATGGTGCCTTGCTTCGTAAGAATGACAATCGACATAGTAATATAAAGTGAAGCATGTGGCGAGATATATTTTGAGCAATTATATATGAATACAGTGCAAACAATGTCAGAAAAAAACCATCATTAAAACTTTTCAAAATGAATGTCTATCCTGGCGCCTTCGTCGGAAAATGCAGGTGAGGAGCCAAACGAAGAAAAACAACGGGACAGGCAGAACCGACACGTTGGCAAGCAGTACCATATATTGTTGGTGTTTCTGAAGAATTCACTCGACTGGTGAGCGAATTGGGGATTGGCGTTGCGCACAGACCCGAAGCAACAATCCGCAGGCAACGTATGCGACCCAATGACCCAGTACCTGTATATTAAAAGTCCGGTGTCGTTTACCGTATTGACTGTCTTTATGGTCAAGCCAATTATGTTGGTGAAAACAATAAAGAGGTCCGCACAAGAATGCACCAGTATGACCTCGCCGTGCAAAGGAACGAAAAGAATGCCCTAGTGGCCGCCCACGGATCCATGCAAGGGCAAAAGTTCGACTTCGAACGCGTGCGAATACTGGATCGGTCAGACGACCGAACTGCATGCAAAACCAAGGAATGTGCGAAAACCAATCGAATAGGTTTCCGAACTAAAAAAAGCTCATGTGGTGGTCAGAGGTCCCCAACGGGTGACCGCCTGCCAGGCCGATTCCGGCCAAGTCATAATATAGTTAGTGGGGTATGACAGCATCTGGTGTTAACCTGATACAGAACTGTCTCAGGCTTATTAGCCTTCATTAGCGAAGCATAACCATGAACACCAGCTGGTCGGACAACACAACCAAACACACTCACAGACTCACTGGTGTCTTTCAGATGGGTCATAAGCACTACATTGAACCGCAGTTCGTCAGCGACTCGCCACCTGCAATTTGCTGTCACTGCTAATCAGGTATATATTCACTCAGGAATGTGCAAACACCGATCGAATAGGCTTCCGAACTAAACAAAGTTCATGTGGTGGTCAGAGGTCCCGAACGGGTGACCGCATGCCTGGCCGATTCCGGCACATTCCTGACTGAATATATACCCAATCAGCAGTGATAGCTAATGGCAGGTGGTGAGGCACTGATAAACTGTGGTTCGATGAAGTGCTTATGACCCATCTGATAGACACCAGTGGTGGACCAACTGCGCCGTCTGTGAGTGCATTTGTTTGTGTTGTCCGACCAGCTTGTGTTCAGGGTTATGCTTGGCTGATGAACGCTAATAAGCCGGAAACAGTTCTGTATCAAGTAACCCCCAGATGTTGTCATACCCTCCTTACTGCTATATATATATTGTGTACAGCATCTTCCGAAGAGGAAGAAGAAGAGGGGGCGATTTCATGGACCAAAGAATATTTTGACTGAAATTGCAAAAGCTCACTTGCGTCCATCGTCGGAATTCCCTGCTTACTCAAGGCCCACAGAAGAGTTAGCTCGGTACTCTGACGATGGAGGCGAGTGAGTTTTTTAAATGTCATTCACAATATACCTTGGGTCTTTGACATTACCGCTCCTTCGTTTTCTTCTTCTTCTTTTTTTTCTTCGGGAGATGATACACACAATCTGATGTCTGGAGCTCAAATCTGCACGCATCTTAATATATGCAGTAGCAGATACGCATAAACCGATGTGATAGAGGCCTACCTGTCCGCCCGTGTTGCCATTAGAGCAATTACTCGATCCTCAACCACGGGTGGCTAGGATATATGCAGAATAACATTACCGACAAAGACAAGCGAAACTTTAATGGTCATTTCTGACCTATTTGCCGTCCCTAATAGTGATACTAACCCCCAACAGCGAGCTAATACTGACAAAACTGTGAGCTTGATAGCTGAATGCTTTGCCCCTGATCGCAGAGGCATGAGTTTGAGACCTAAAGTGGTGGCAGCAATTTTAGCAGCAACACTAGAGTTGTGTATCACTGCCTGATGACGGAAAATAAGCCAGAAATGGCTACTGCAGTCTCCCATGTTTTTGTCGGTGATGTCTCTCCGCATATTTTACAGTAGATTCCCTATCTCATTAAAACATGACGTGGAATTCTAAAATGTGTTTTCAATGCAAACATATTAGAAGACGAAGATGTTATCACTGGAACAGGAGTTTTATTTGTCCGACGTTTCGGATTTCCTCGGTAATCCTTAATCATAGGTGATGATAACATAGGCATGGTCATGCGCAGATGCGGTGGATACATGCACAGGCTGCATGGTATTTATAGTTCATCGTGGTCATCTGCGTGTGTGTGGTAATTGTTCACTTCTGTGGCCATCGCTTGGGTCTTAATTAATGTGATCCTGGCGCGACTCTTCGCGTCCGACTCACTTATTGCCATGATTTTTATGTCAGCGTCAGCCTCAGATGTGGGCCTGATAATGGCCCGACAATTATGCCCGCTGTCATCAGAGTTGTTGTTGCATCCAGCCCTTCTCACGTGGCTGATTTTGTTGTTCAAGTAACTTTTCAGTCCACCATATGGGAATGCCAAATTGTTAAGCTTGTTGATGGACTGGGGGCCTAAGAACCAAGACTCCATCAGCTCGCAGCTCACACGGTTGTCACCTTCTGCGAGAATTTTGGCCTCATCAAACTTGAAAATATGGCTGGGTCCCGTCGAATGAGCTGCAACCTGGGAGTTGGCGTCCTTCTTTACCACCACCACTGTATGTTCGGCCATTCGCGTCCGAAGTAATCTTCCGGTTTGTCCGACATAATTGCTTTGTCCACAACTGCACCAGATCCGGTAAATGCCTCCAGCCGTTTCCTGCCGTGCCAATGGGTCTTTCGGTCCCATGATCCGGCGCCTGATGGTTGCTTCTGGCCTGTGCGCAACTCCAACTCAAAGTGGGGTGAGTAGACGGCTGACTACTTTCGATACACTCTTCACGTACGGTAGAGCCCGTCAAACTTTTGGGCCAGTTGGAAGTGGCTTTTTTTCTCGTTTGCGTATGCATTGGTTGACAAATTGCGTGGGTAACCTTTCACAAACAGAACCTGTCGAAGGCGTAGTAATTCAGCAACTTTTTCTTCCTTTTCGCTGCTATGCTTCTCAACGCGCCAGTAAAGTATTCTTACGCAGCTGCGTTTGTGGCCGATTGGGTAGTTTCTGTTTAAGTTCAGGGCTTGCATAGTGTAGGTTGCTTTCCTTCACACTTAAGTTTTGAAAAACTGCTTAAAGAAAGTGCACTTTTCGGTTTTAAAGAAAAATTTTCAAATGGTCGAATAATTTAAAAAAAAAACTACCGACTGCTACATTGAAATTCACGTTTAAACTGCGCAATGTATACATCCTGTTGAATGAAAAGTACGTTTATGCCTAGAGTCTGAGGAAGATTTCACATAGTATTTATTTAATTATACAAAAGACATGGAGCATCGTCTATACAATTAATGCAGCATAAAAAAATTGACAGATACAATATTCTCTGATTAAACACCTAAAAAATTGTAAAAAAAAGCTCAGAGTTAGAATTTTTTAAAACCGAAAAATGCATTTTCTTCAAGTATTTACTTTATAGAAAGCGTTATTTTCTATCAAATGTGTACAAGAAATAATTTCTTTGTGCATGTTTTCCAAAAAATATATTTAAATCTATAAATGCAGTCTAAATAAATGACAAAAATGCGTACTAATTCGGTAAGTCTTTTTAGTAGTACATAATTTTTATTTGACAGTCAGAAGCAAGTTTGCTAAAAAGCCGGCATCCTGATGTAACTAAAATGTATTTATATAAGGCTGTGCCATCCTAAGTATTACAACCGAACGAAATTAATATGTTTGTATCGAAAACACATTTCAGAATTCCAGGTGATGTTTCATGAGATAGTTAGTGTAATTTATATTTGTTTTGCGGCTTTTCTCTTGCCAGTAACGCAAAACCACTCCATCCTTTAAAAATCCAAAATTGTTTTATCTGGTCGATAACTGTTGTGTTACACATTTTTCCTGTCTGAAGGCTTGTGCAGGCACCTTAAAATAGTTTGCAAAACGGTGTTATTAATCATGTCAACTGCACACAAACTGTCGAAGGATATTTGCACTGTCTTTTTGGGTGATCCCGTTAAAAGGGTACTGTGAATTATTAAGAAGAGGGCTTTTCGTCTTTTTGACTTAAGTACGCAAAATATTGACGAATGCAGGACGGGCTTAATAAATGGCGTTAGCCTTATGCCAAGAAGCAGTGCATATTCGGCACTAATGGCGTACTCCTATGGTATATCTTGGATCAATCTGTAATAAGACATTTCACTGCAAATTTACCCTTCCAAAATTACTATTTGATATATATAGTAGTCGAAAATGACCATTCAACGTTAACTATGAAATTTGACCAGGCATTTAAGTTTGTATTAAGTAAACTATTTTGAATCACTCAGTTTATAAAATTCTGCGAAAGACTTTTACCTAGTTAACTGGTAATTTTACTTAGGTATATTTAGATTAATGGCCACTAATTTTGGGAAATATAGAAGTTGTCTCATATATAAGGAATTCCCTATTCTTTTACGAAAGTGAGACCAAAACTGCACGTAAATGTTAATAATACTAAAGAAACTCCAAAATAAGTGAAATGCGTATAAAATATACCCTTCCTGAACTGGAAAAGTTTGCCAGAAATTTTTCAGGTTCAAGTGAAGCCAAGTTAAAGGAATAACATTATTTTGCATTGAGATTGCATGTTTGTATTTAAAAAATTATGCTTAGTTATCCTGTGAAGTGTTTTGGCACAAAATGCCGTAAAACATGCGTTTGCTTGAATCCCTAAATAATTTGCTTTTGGACCTTGACAACCAAACAAAATATCCAACATGCTAATGCGAATTTAAGACAAATTAGGTATAATTAAATTGAAGTTATGTAGAAATAGAGTATTTTGTACTTGACGTTCATTATTTGCGTTTTTTAGAAACGGAACAGAGAGAAGAATAATAAGTATTTTAAAAATGGCAATGTATGTGGCCAGATTTTTTGAACTAGGATATTTATATCATAAAAGTAGAATTGATCAACTTATGCGAAAAATAATTCATTATAAAGAGCAAGTAAAGTGTTTTCATCTCTATTCAAATTAAATCGTTTATCTTCAGAAAACCTAAATAAATTCGCAAATTTCTTTGTGATATTTCGTTGGAAAAAGTTTATATATGCATAAGTTTTTGAGCTGAATATCTAAGCAGAGCACTTTTTTAGCGGTAACATTTTATGGAAAGGTATTTTTATATTTATCCTAGAAATAATAGTTTCACAACTCCACTGCGGACAAGATTTACCCTCGACAATGTGTTTTGCTGTTTTGACGCATTTCTGTACATAATAAACGTTGCCATATTCATTTGAAAATATCAAAAAAACACTTGATTTCGGTAAATGCTCTTAATATCTATCTTAATTAAAAGGTTTTGTTGCAAACGTCAAACAGATGCAGAATTTTTCAATTTATCAATGTAGACAGTAAAAATAAGGAAAATGATGACACTTTTTGGATGACATTCAATAAATGTTTATCCAGTATGAGTTAAGTTTACATAATATCTTGACTAAGTAAAAGTTCTTTCTATGTATAGAAAGCAGTTGCTTCAAGTTTTTAATTTAGCGCAATATATACATTTATTCTTTTAATTTATTGCTCTTTTAAACGTCACCGAAACCGCGGGATTATCGAGAAAATGTAAGTGTTCTTTAAAAAACAAAATAATTCCTATAGTTCTTTTAACTACTTCATATGCTTGATGCAAATTATTATTAGTTCACAATATTCCTTAATGCAATCACACTGGTATTCGAGTCATGATTAAACTTATACAATGATATGAAAATTGCATAGTCTTTGGCGACTACTGTATGCGCCATAGCATATCATCATTAGATCGCGTTATCTCTGCGTAAAGCTGCTGGCAACCATCACTTTACAGTACTTAAATACGTATAAGCGTACCAGGTGTAAGCTGGTAGTACACTAAGCAGTAGAAAAGATACAGATGAAATGATACACATTAAAAAACCAAGCGCACCTTAATCCTTCCTGTAGTTCTTTAGTCTTTTTTTTCTGCCAATCAGGCCAGATTGACGAGTTTTGTGACGCCAGTTGAGATATTTCTGGTAGATAGGGCGCTAGCCTGCAGACAGTAGAGAAAATGCGTAAACAATTCCCTTTAGACTAGACTTATACGTTACCTCATCACGAGCGACATATTAATCTGATGACGACGAATAACCCACAAATTGGTATGTACCTTTACCCACAAAAATTCCTGGAATTCTTTCCCCATCAGCGGCACGAAGTCTCTAGTCGGCTTAAAATAGTGTATTTCACATTCCATCATTCTCACGTGATTAATGTCTGATAAGGAGAACATTTAATACTATTGAAGAGGGTCATGCCTTAGTTGCATCCATTTACCTATTCCAACACATTTGGTCTTATGCAACGGACTACAAAAATAACGACAGCTCTATAGGAATAAATAAAAAATGACGTAAGTACGATTCAGCAAACCTTCGAGCGTTGGCGTTATGGTAGTTCCTAGTAAGTGCGTTATCTCACTTATCTGACCACGCTGTCACCATTCCACTATCATCGATCTTCATTGGAAAGCAAAAGTATAAAAATTTTACACCTAGGTAAAAGCATCCTTAATAAGGACTCTGTCTCAATGCTTAGTAAGGCTAATTAAGTTAGCTCAAACCATTTAAATTAGAAATGCGAGAATTCATTTGTTGAATGCTAACACACTTAACCACATTTCCATCTACATCTAAATTTTCTCTCCTTAAAAACCTTTTTCCCGACAGAAAAACCCCTAGGTGCGTACAAAAAGACTTTCCATGTGCAACCAACTACATATATACAAACTTCAGAATTGTTATAAAACTGTCTAATGGGCTGGTCTATAGAATATCAATTGCAATAATAATGGCGTGACCCCTTCAATTACCGAATATCTAGCCATGTGAATAAACACATCCCAAAGACACTAAAATTGCAAAATATATGTACTTTTCTTCCTCTGAAGCAATTTGAAATAATGCCGTTGCCTTTGGGTAATTTAATGATGTCGCTTTAAAATTTATTTCTTATGAGCGAAAAAGATCTACAGCGTTTATGTCTGCTCAATGCTACCTACCAAGTGTAAAAATCTGCAGAAGTGGTATTTACTGTTAGGCAAAGCTGTGCGCTTGCTTCTAAATTGGATGCTTATAGGTAAACAGTTAAACAAATAATAGGTTCCTGGAACGCAGTGCTTGTTAAACCAAAATGACTAAAGCAGTCACATTCCACTTTGTTCAAAACGTGGGTGTATGATTCATCATCAGAGACATGAGTAGAGAGCAGTAGCAGAAACTATATTTCTGCTGCTTTGTTAGTAATAGCTGCCTATCTATGCAAACAAAATAATTGCAACTTCATTCTTCTCCTGACTTTGCCAAGATACCTACCGTCTCTTAAGTGGTCGCCTTGTGATGGTCTGCAGAATAAATTTAGAATCTTACAGCTAATTAGGATGACCATGTGCCGTTCTTCGATTGAGAAACTTTTTACGATGTTACCAATGTAAATTTGCTCAAGGTAAACCAATGGGACAACGTAATGTTGGTCCAATGGAAACCCACAGACGCAATATGAGAACGCACGAGGGAGGACGCTTGATTTTGAATGCAATATCAAACATTTCCATCAAGAATGGCTCCATTTCCCGTGCGCAAGGGATACAATTATGTGTAGGTCAAAGTAAGAAGCTATAAAATACTCAAACGTAAAGGCTTGCATGATATTAACATATGCTGTGGAGGCAGTTGTGTTTTCAAGTTCTCACTTTCCATTTCTCCGCAACTGAGGAAGCGTATCTGGAATTCATATCGCAAACTACATTTTAATAAAATTAATGCAAAATGATCCACTTTATAACCAGTCCGCTCCTTATATCGTTTACAGTTTGATGAAATCTTATTTTCTAAATTCACTGATTTAGTGGTCCAATGAAGAGGAAGTGCAACAATCTTGATGCATCTATTTTCAAAACAGTTTTTTTATTCTTTGGACAGTCTGGCTATTTTGACGCCAATTTCGCCAATTGTTTTTGTTTTTCCCAGAGTCTCTGTTTGATTGCCTGCCTCAGACGCTTTTCCTGTTTATCCTGCACTCGTGTTTTTTGAACTTAAGCTGGTGCTTGCAACATTTGGCTGCTGATCAAACCCAAAGCAGTTATTTGGTTATATCGGAATAGGCAGAAATACCCGCTGCAAGCAAGCAGTTTCGTTACTGAGTGAATACACAATCATTCGCTAGATATTAGGAAGTGCACACCATTAGGTGTAAAAACACTCAAGATATATCGTTTGCGTTATCGGCAAGTCCACTACTAAGCATTCCCTTTAAATGAAATGCCGGACACCTATTTAAGAAAATGAGGTGGTCATTTCCGAAGTAAATCACCCAGCCATATGCAAAAAAATACTTGGAGCATCGTGCACAGTTAAACACTATTCGTTACAGCCTATCGAGTCAAATGGGGGGGGGCAAAGTCTGACATGGGCGTGAGTTATGTTTTGGTTGTCCAGTATCACTTCAGCTAATAAGTCAGTAATATTTACTTTAGTCACCCTTTTCTAATAAGTAGTCTTAATAGAAATACACAACCCAACAGATATTTCATATAAATACGCACCCGAAATTTCCATGCATTTCAAACCAACTTTTCTAATCTTTTTGGTGTGGCATCACAGTTAATTTCCATACCAATGTATATCTTCTAATAGACTGGCCTTCTGCCATGTCATTCTCTTAAATCATGGACAGTTTGTTGAAATCATATTTTACAAACTAAGTGATTAAGGGTCTTTACAGACAGCAATTGCAATGGTTTGAATGGATCTCTTTTTTCTAAACCATACTCTCAGTTTTGACCAATCTGGTTGTTTTGACGCCAATTTTGCTTCTTGTTTTTGTTTTTTCCCACACATTTAATTCACTGTCTGGGACCCTCTATCGAAATGTCTTGCAGCCATGTGTTTTAGCGGTAGCAGACGTGCGCAGCATTCGGCTGTGGATAAACTCAAAGCAGTACTTTGGTTATATCAGAACAGGCAGAAATATCCGATTTAAACATTCTAGTTCGCTGTTGAATGTCTATTCTGACATAAGTTAGGCATTCTACATTGGTAAGCATACACGCAATTAGGCTCGGAATCAAATCAGGATTTAAAGTAAGCATTAACGGCAATTCCACGGGGAAGCTGTCGGCGTAAATGGAAGGTCGTACAACTATCGTAGTAAATTATAAGAGCCATTTCTTACGTTTCAACCATCATCAGACAATTGTATGCCTCTGAGTCTTTGAAGCACCGTGCACAGAAAAGAATGTTTAATTGCACCATATTGCGTTGGACAACAACGAATACTCAACTAAAATCACTCGTACTTTCGAGCCAACGATGCAGATTGCTAGTCGGTAGCCGTATTAAAGTAACTTTAATTAACGCGAATGATTCAACAAATAAATACACACTTATATGTTAGTTTTCCTGCATGGTCATATATCCTTTCTATTCAAACCCCATAAAAACGCTTATAGGACTAAAAAGATTTCACCACATTGGCATATCTAAGTTTTTCGGGTTTCATTACGCCAACAAACCGTTTCCTTGTCAGGAAATTCGTACTCTCTGCAATTTCAAGGAGCACTCACTCAATTGATTTATCCTAAACAGGCATTCGGAGACATTTGCAGTTTCTACGGTAAATAGTGCCAATTATGCTTCTTTGTCTCATCCCCTGTTTTCAGTTAATCACACTTAGTTTAAGCTAAGACGATGTATGCTAATACCAGTTTGACAGTTGATGCAAATATAAACATGATTTTCGAGCCAAAAACATTTATCGTTTTGACTTATACATATACATTTATATATATGCGGGGAAAGGGCGATCTCGGGAACCATAATTTTAATTTTCCAGGCGTCTCAAAAACAGAGTAGTTTCCGTTGTCGGAGATGGTCGTAGTACCTCACCTCACGTATTTATATGTTTTGGCAGTTGTAGTCTATGGAGGCTAAACCAATGCAAAGGAAATGGTGGATTTTGGGTTACGAGGGATGCTCAATCACCGTGCCCTGTGAAGCGTATTAACCTCAATCAAAGCGTCTCCTGTCGGCTTCCGGTGTTCGCGCTTGTGTAACCGTAATCGGCGTAAGCTATCGTCCCAATCCAGTAATCCTGAGTGCGCTCGTACATCCTTCTGCTCAGCCTGCAAGTGGGAAGCTGGATAAACGTACGAGCGTAAACAGGATACTAACATAAGTGCTCATTTGAGTAGGTTTTTTTGTCAGAGCAGTATGCCCTCCCTCGGCGTAGCAGACCGTTAATGGCACTTCTTTTGTTATTTTTTGTTAATTTACTCATTTTCCGAAATGAATACTTTCTTTGAACTTACATGACTTGGGATGGCTGCCTTCCAGTTTAAATGAATAAATTGCGATTGAAAAGTTTTCCCTGACTACCATTCAGCAAGCTCGGTTCATAATATCACTGTTGCAGGTTCTTTTTTCCTCATTTTAATCAGTGAAGCCCTACAGAGGACACTTAACATGCCCTTTGAAGCTGTCTGAGATTGTACGAAATTTCTATTTGGAGACGATAGACAGAGACGCCCGGAAGCAGGATCAGTTAGGGGTGAGTTGTCTGGAAGGAGACTGCATCTACGCCGGCCACTTTCCTACCTTTTTACGGCCGTTTTTGGCATTTGTCATGTGCGTGACCCCTGAATAGGGGGGGGGGAACGAATGATTAATTACGGGTAGATATATCCAAAATGTTCAGCAAGAAATGGCTTCATTCACGGAGTGCAAAGTGTGAGTTAAGGTTACACAAAAGGTCATCGAATACTAAAGGTTAAAGGTTTGTACGATATCCGAAACTGCTATAGAGGCAGGTAGGCTTTTACATTCTAATTTTTTTTATTCACACGTGATGTAGAGGGATAGGAACGGGAGCATAGAGTTCTAATTTGCCGACGTACGACAGTATATATGACAAATCTTTGACGCAAAATAAGAAAAGATTTAACAGTCATTAGTTAAGAGGGTAGAGGATGATCGACGTCAATAAGGTTGCCACCATCAAACTGCTTGAGCGTTTTAAAGTGTCACTGAACACCAATCATTAAAAATGTAGGAATCCATGGCAGACACGTTAATGAGGTATCTGAATGCGGGGGCTAACTAAAAAGCGCAAGATTTTAGAAAAGGCAGTGAACCACCATCTAAAATGGCAGTGCATGAACCTCGTACCTCTTACAGGTTCACAGTCACATGGGCAAAGAAACTTGATAATAGATAAATACCGTTTGTCGAAAGATTGGGGTCGGTGAGAGTGTGAATGGATTTTGTACATTAACATACAAAGTCATCGGCGTATGCTTGTTTATTGCTGTGAACAGTAAGACGCTTAGTACTCTTTTAAATTTTATCCAAGGAGAGGGGAGAGGAGCATGTAGATAAAGATAACAGCTCAGGAACAGCAGTTGATTCAGCCTGTAAATATCACGTTATTATTTAAACGTTTAAACACTTAAATATTTAACGAAGACGTTATTTGAAAAAAACAGTTCCTCTGGGCGACACATGGCGTTTACATGGGAGACGAATTTATATAAGGTGTCCAAAATGCCAGGAAGACAGCAGGTAGAAAAAAATGAGTTAAACCGCCTTAGAGCAAGTAGAGCACACTTGAACATCGAATGTTCAAGAATGGGGCAAGAAAATTTTAAATATGATAGCGCGTGCAATGCCCCTACCTAGTACCTGGGTTGGTGCAGGAAATCATCAAAGTGGCCCGTTTTGGGTGCCCCTTTCTAGCAAGACTACTTACGAAATTTACAGTAGATTCAATATATGTGATGAAAGGTTAAGAATTGGCGATTTACCAGAAATTTGAGGTTGTTTATTTAGTTCCCTGGGTTGACACACACTACGTACGAAGACACAGTAGACACAGCTGATGTAAAAGCGGAAACGGTGACAGTAAACTATTATCTGCTATCCTGTCTGCCTGGATTTCCCTAACACGCAACCAGGGAATATGACCAGCTTCGACAAATGTCCACCGAAGGTTATAACATTTTGCCCACATAAATCCAAATATAAAATAGATTACACATCTGATGAAAGGTTGGGGATAAGGAGATTTATCACAAATTCAACGTTGTTTATTTACTTCTTTGGGTTGACTTGATTTGCAAACTGCTGTTTACTAGGATTGCATTCAGTTCAGATCAGTATGTTGGAAGGAAATGTAGACGGAAATGGCTGAAATCCGGCATTTATAGATATAAGAGGAGTTTCCTACACCATTAAACGCTGCGCAAAAAAAAGCTCCTTGTTTGTTCATGTTTCACCATACAAGAACATTCATAATAAGTAAGCATGCTTTACTTTTATCTGTTAACAAAACGGAAATGTTTATATTGCGTTCATGAAGTTGAGGTAAGTTTACTTACGAGATACAGCACTATACTCGACAAAAGATCAATGAATTTAGTTAACATATTTTTGTCCTACAAATCTATTACGTTTCGTGCCCCAAAGATATGTAATAAATTTACAAGAGACCAAAATGTATTTTGGTACGCTGAAATTGCTAGGCCTATTTGACTGTACATGAAGGTCACGGCATAACATTAGCACTTTAATTAACTATTTAAATAACTCCATCCACATTATGTGAAAGTAAAGAAGAAATTCAATTTAATATAAAAAAGCGGGACAGGCAAAATATTATCGTGTTTAAATATTTTGGAGGATATTTTGGGCTACTTTTTTGTGCAAGTAAAATCAAAGAACCGTGTCCTGAAGTTAAAGAACGTATATTAAACAGTCGTGTTTTACATAGAAATTTAAGTCCATTCGTTTTGAGCAGAATATTTATCTTTATTTTTTAGGGGACTAAAAATGGTCAAAATGCACCATGTTAATCGTGACTTTATCTACAAAATAGGTCTTTTACACAGATATTGACTTCAAAATATCTAACTCAACCGCTTTTTAAATAGGTAAATTTGTATAGAAGATTTTTCATTGATCTAAGACATATCTCTTCACGGCTTTTATTGTGTTTATTCATTTTTATTGGCAATGCATTTACAAGTTTGGATGATCCCGAAGTCAGGACACAGACAGACATCTTCATAAAGGGGAATGTTTAAGAAGGCCTTATTTAGGTAAATGCTTTTAAGGTTTTCATTTTGCTATATTTTCAGTAAATGGGTTAAACGAATTCGGTATTTGTGGACAAACAAAGCGAAAGAGGTAAATTCTTAAAGAGTTCAACAGGTTTTTGAAAACAATCTGCAGGTCCTCGCACTAGAACTCTTGAAATAATTAAAAAGAAAGGTGAAAACGGAAATTTCTCTCAATAAACAAATAACGGTATGAATTTGACTACAAACACACAAATACAAATACAAGTACAAATGTTTTCTATTCAACAGCCTGCCTGTTCATGTGTGGCCTTCAATTAACCTTTATTCTGCTCAACAGCCGGGATATGATTACCACAGCACTTATTTTAGCAATTTTCAATCGAAATTTACACAATGCACGCAAGGATCTTTTCGCGCATTAAAAATAAAACTTTCACTCAGTGTTTAAATTGGGAAAAACCGTAGTTAAGATAAAGCATCCATTTGGGACACATTAAATGCAAGTTTAACTGTTAATGGAAACTATTTTACTTATATTTTGTGTATTGTACTTTTTCTGTATATGCTAGTTCATAGTAATTTTTCCACCAAATTATGCCTTGGTTTTACTTTTGGTTCTTACCATACCGCTTTTATATTTTAGACGGAAGAACGCATATGCTGAGTCCGCGTAAAAGGACTTTTAAAAGGTTATCTAGGACGTTTTTTTCAGATAGTGAATCTACCGTTTTCTGGGTTTTGTAAACTCATTGAAGTTGCGAATACGTATTTGCACAGGGTCAAAAGGAATGTTTCACCCAAATGATGGAATGCATCATGCTTTCTTTTATGACATTTGACCTGTCATTTGGCAACAAATGTTTTGGACTGCGGCCCCTAGTGTCAGTGGCATGCCTTTTCATCCCTCAGGGCATCATTACAACGAAAGCTGAACAAAATACCAGCATACGCGTGCGTAGGGTAAAGTATTTTCGGACTTTAATAGTGATCTGGACATGGTGCTTATTGAAAAAAAACACTTACGAAAATACACTTACGTAGTCTGTTTCGAAACATTTCAACAGAAACGCAATGAACATGGTTGTTTGGCATAAATAACGGAGGCGTCTTTGTGGCAGACAGGATTGCGAACGAATGAAGATAGATCCGCCACCGGCTTCAAGAAAACAGGTATCCTGATAGACTAATGGGAAGGACTATGGTTGCGAGACCATTAAATTCCTTACTTCAAGAAGTATCAGCAAGCAAATACCTGGAACGATAGTTTAACCATGCCGATTCAAGTACCTCATTCGTAGCAAGAGTTCTCATAGAATTATCAACCAAAACCATTATTCACGGAAAAGGAAAGTTTATCTTACTTGTAAAGTCCCTTTACTTGTATACTTTTTTCTGTGAAGTAGGCTTTATCCATCATAATAGTCATAAATTAAGGTATAGAACAGAATAAGACCATATAATTCTACGCACTGTTGATTCTCCAACGGAGCGTTTTGGGTGCTTTGTAACGTCCCACCAAATTGCGACAATTTCAAAGGTCAGGGTCTGCTAGAAAATGCAAAACCCAGCTTTATCAGGTCAATGAAACCAGTATTTTGTGCACAAAAACGTTCGGAATTATTTGGCGCCCAAAATGATCAATGGTGACTTTACCCACTGATGAACCTTCATCCAACCACTACTGGAACTCCTCAGTCCCGTTTTGCCCTGGGCTCCGCCAGAGGTCCTGACAGGCAGATAGTATTACCGACAAATGCAACGGAGACTGGAATGACTATGTCTGGCTTATAAACCGTCGTTAGCCACTCATATCCTGACCCCAGTAGCGTTCCATCTGAAATCGCGGCCTGTTTGATTAGAGTCAAATGCTCTAACCACTCTGAGCCACGCGCTCTCTTTACTGCCTTGATAGCTCGAGGGCTATTCAGCACTCACTAGTGAACCTTGACCCGACTCCTAACACAACTCATGTACTGCATGCACTGCGTTGCGCACGAACATTTGTCTCGTCCCCTTTGGCTCTTTGGAACGCCTCCGCCAAAACCACTTAATGCCGCTTACCCGGGCGAGTGCTTTATCACCCAATCATCCCTGCTCCCAGGGCGCAGAAGTGTATGATAGACAAGCATTAATGACTGTCAGAAGGAGAAACGGCGTTCACCGGGAGCCTGCTGACTGCATATTTTATCTGGTATCCCATGACCACAAACATTGGGCTGCGAGGACGCTCTTTCCAACAACGTGTGACTGGGGCAAAACTTCACCCAAGAAGATTATTTTTCTTCAAAAGAGTAATTCACACAGGACATGCCTTTTCTGCGGACATGGTTATGTCCCCATCCGTGAGCATCTTTAAGATAACACTTGACCAGCATCGCCTTACCTGCCACCAGGGGCAACTGCGTTTTCCAAAAGCAAACATTAAAATGTCCATTATACTTATATAAATGTTTAAGTGGTATTATTATTAAATCAAAATATATTTTCACCATGCATAACACATATCCGCGCTTCTTCTGTTTCTAACTGTGCTAATGGCAATGATGGTGTCTGCAATCGCATGTACCGCACTTATGGTCTTAGGCTACGCGGCCCTGTCATGCTCTTTCTCGTGTCGATCCCAAAACGACTGCCTACGACGTGGCGAGTTCTCCTGCTCTTGTCACAACAAGGGTCAATCGTGGTCGCATCGTCACTCCTTGGAGACGTTCTCTTTACTCTGAGGTCTCCTCTTCATGTGGCCATTCGGGTGTAACAAATATTCACCGTAAACCCCCTGGCTGCCACCAACATTCACGGCAGCACGCTGTTCCCATCTTTACATACTTTTTTTCCCACGAACAGCATATTTTCTTCTAAAAACTACAAATCACAATTCATTTTGAATTATGAGCCATGCCTTAGGTGTTGATTCACTGTCTGCTCTTTTTGCTCAGTTAAACCTGCTGGTTCGTGTTAACTGAAATAACCACATGCGAGTGCATTACTTGAAAGAGGCAAATAGCCACCTACAGTGATGTTACCGAATTCTCTGAAATGTTCAGCTGTACCGATGCATTTCATAAGTACTACGTACCAATACGGAGTTCGAAGGCATTTGCCTATGTTTACCTTAATAAACCTAGGTGGACTTGCCTAACATAGTGGCCTAGTCAGAATTTACCTAAGGCATGCTTAGGCTCGCCAATGAGTACTCTAAATTATTTGATGGCTTTCATCATACTCATCTGAACTAGTAAGATGTTTTCTTTTGTCCGTCAGAAGGGAAAGGGGCAGGGGTGGGGATAGGGATAGGGATTGTGGGGATGTGCACACTATCACGCAAACACTATCACGCTGTAATGACGTGCTGACGCACTGGATCTCACCATTTTTCTGCGCGAACGCGGCACATGATAAGAGGAGGGCATAGCATGTGGCCTGGTTATGCAGTTGGTATCAGATAGCCAGGGGGTCGGCAGCTTCTCACCCTCTCCCGCGGCCTTATCTGCGCGATTACTAACTAGATATAGCGAGGCAAAACTCTGGTATAGTTCAGTGAGCTAAAATTGTTACACGGCATCACAACTAATGCCTGCGCTGCATTTATTTACCAGCTCTGACATGCATAGCATTTGTAAAATCACCTAATTTGCCTAATTCTCAAAATGTAAGTTGGTATCCGTCTGAAATACACGCATTGTTTGCATCATGACATCTTAAACTACCTCAAGAGGCACGCACTCATTATCCGGGACCAGAACTTCGCTTGCATTTTCTTTTCTCTCCTTAGGATTGTCCGCTATCGGTTTTTCTTTTTTTTTGTGAGTGCATTTAGCTCACAGTTTTCGGTTCTGCTGTCCTGTGGAAAGAGGGGGCGTAGATGCTCTTCCGGCCTCTCCCTCTCTGCTTCTTGTCACGTACTGACGTTTACAGCTGGCCTATTTTGTCGAGTCCAGGAAGGAAAAATGAGGCATCCTATTAGGGCTGCCGTGACGCGTGGAGCCACCCAACGCGACGAACCAAAATTTGCCTGTCGCACGCCAGTGAAGGCCCAATTAGCCATCAGCGCCAAAGCAGGGGGTCGGTATCAGATAACGAAGCGGAAATTAACTGTCCAGCGAGCCAGCCAGCCTGCTAGCCTGTAAATGTGGCTTCTTTCAAAGCTGCTTTCGCGTGGATGGCCTCGGCGTCCAGCACACCTATAACGGCCTCCTGCACGCTTGATTACCCACAGCGACTCCCAGGGATGCATAGATGATGCGGTATCGGGTGTGAGGCGCTGACGTTAGTAAGGGCACAACAAATTCTGGGTATAGGCGCAAACAACAGGTTTTCTACCCTCAAGCACTCCAACAGAAGGCACTGGCTCCATTAGCTGATGTTAAGGTCTCAGTAACCAGAGCGAGATTTAAATGCCCCATTTGATGACGCTCTTACCTACCAACTGGATCTGAACGTCGCCCCGAGTGTGTCCTACAAATCAGCCAGGATTTATATTTGAATGCACGTAAACTCTTATTCCCCCGCCTATTATGCTTTTTGCAAAAAATATAATACATTTCAGCTATTAATACAAGAATAGGCATGTATTCTTAGAATATAATATATGCTGATTTAAGTTACTTTCATTAAAAAGAATTAGCACTCTTAGCAGTGTCATATAACCTCTTGCAGCAGTATCCTAGGCCAAACTTTGGACAAGGTGAGACAGCTTTTGGTGGACAGAGGTGTGAGGGCGAAGTTCATGGCAAGCTGTGATATACTCCGGTTCTCAAACATGTTTTCAGTCGAAATAACATAGACCCAGACCCCAGCCCCACATTTTCCGTTGGGATCGAGGACATATCAGTAAACGTTCTGTAAAGTCCCAGCTACAGATGAATAATGTAGTAAGCCTATATATATAATTTATAGACGGCAGCGCACATGACATAAAGATATGATAGGAATTGTCCTCATATTTAGTAAAGATTTATATAATGCTTAAGCTTATCACTTTACTTCATACAGATAGCGAGTGCATGCAAACGAACACCATATTAATGTATATTGACCTCTACTGGCCTTAAAAGGCATTATTACTAGAAACAGCACTTAAGCCTACGAACGTTTTTCTAGCAGCAGAGTTGAAGGTGTGGAAGGGGTGGAAACCAAGCCAAGCTCTGCTGTGCCCAGGGCCTCAAACCTATACTTACTCAAAAGATTTTATACACAGATAGAAATTCCTTGTGAAAATCAATCGGGTATGAGTCCAACACTGACCTTTATCAGCGTCACTTCTGACTAAAAAATCAGCCACAAATCGTAAGAAAACTATTACCACTCAGCACCGCACTCAATTAGTTGTACTAGAAATAGCAGAAGCGGTACCAGCCTTGGTTTACTTGAGGCTGCCTTGACATGGAATGAAAGTAGGTCAGGGTTAACAGTGTGGTATTAACAGCCCAATCGACTGCTACTACTCAAGAGTAAGTAGGTGGTTTTCTGGCATGCGTTGGAAAAAGCAACCTATGCGCGGTTCCCCGTCGGTCATCTTGACTTTTGTTTTGTCCCTAGTTCAAGCGGGGGAGAGGGTTTGGAATGCGGTAGATAGCTGCTATTCTATTTCGCGCCTCGATCTCTATTCAGCGTCCCTGGTACTGAGTATAGGGTGAACTTCATCGAAAACGATATTCAAACTATTCACCACCACTCTAGCTGAGAGGACTGCCTCCATAAGCTGATTGTCCCAGGACAACACTGTGCTTAACTTAGATCCAGAAAACACCCACACGACCAGTATAAGACCAGAAAAACATATGCAGCTTATCTTCCTGCATGAACGAGAAGCTATTGCAAAGACTGAACAGTGATGTTTACTCTGATTTCATAATAAACCGGTTAAATGCAGTCACTTAATTGGATTTCTTAACGTTTCACAAGCGCACTTGTACCAATGATTGCAGGCAAAACCAACTGATGCGGCGCAATACTAGCATTCCCTTCGGCCAAAACGCCCCTTAAGCGAACATCACTCACAAGCTATCCAAAGAGGTCACCCAAACCCGAAACCTTCATTAAAACGGCTCGAATATATCCATTAATTTGGCTTCCTAATTCTTGACCACCCACCGCGAAAATATACTGTTCTACCGGATTTAATGATGGTGCTCTCAGTGTTGTTCCTCATTCAGTTCTGTCTTCCCAGACCTGGCGCGCGACCTGCTACGCAAACGGCTCGAAGAAAACCTAAGCGAGAAGAGAAAACCTCCTAATATTGAGCATGTTATGCTATTCTTAGCTTTTATGTCCTTCAGATGCGTAACTGATAGCGGTCGGAGACGATCATTGCAAAACCCAAAGGTGTTTTAATTTTCTTATTCACGTGCTCGAGGAGCCTGATGTAATCATGCCCAATAAAAACGGAAAACAAGTTGTTGAATGTCAAAGAAAGTGTTCCATTGAATAAGCTGATGACTATGAACGGACCAAGCGCTGCAAATTGAAGCTACCTGACGGACAAATTCTAAGAATTGCATTGCTTAGTTAATTATAAATGTGTACAGAACACTACATCTTTACATCGGTCTGCCGGGTGGGACCCTGAGGTCTGCCATCCAAGGTGTTAGCGCAACGTCGAAAAGCATCCGGAAAATCGAGATGATGGACTCCGCACGTGAGTGCTATTCTTCCTGCAGCGGGTGGGAAGTTCGGTTGCTTGACAAGCCAAGTAATCTCCACGCGTTCGAAATAAAGACCGTGCCCTGGCAAGGATGCGAGGGGTTTATTGTATTTCCTGTCCACCATCAGTTCTTGCTCGGGTAGTCTCGTGAGTATTATTTTGCCAATTTCACGTACATGATTGAAATAACTATAAAACATAGACAATCCGGCTAATGAAACCAAATTTTTGTAAACTGATCTTTTGTCTTAAGGCTGCAAGTATTGCCTGTGGAGTGTCCCTTCCCGTTGGTTAGCGAAAATGATTCGAAATTCACTGAGCAGTGGAGGAATATGAGTTATAGCGTGTTGGTTCTAGCTAACTCTTTGGCATTTGTCTTTTTGCTGATCGCCTGCAGTTCTCGATGAAGCTGATAAAATATCTACCGTAGAAATTGGACCTCAGCCTTCTTGTCGGCTGGTCCGCTGCTGTCAGATATGACATCATCTGTGGCCATGAACGCATCCTCACCAGGGTGCGGCCTTCAATTCGAACGCATGGAAATTAGTAGGCACTTACGCACGGAGTCCATTATATCGATCTTCTGAATGCCAATTCGGCAAAACGCGAACAAATTGATGGCAGACCTCAAGGTCATCCCCGGCAGAGCTGAGCTAAATATGCAGTGAGTTTTAAACTTTTTGATTCGTACAAGGCAAAGATCACTTGATTAACAGAATTCAATGACGTTATAGGTTTAGTGACCTGTTGTTCAGCTGCAGACGGTATTTGCCTATTAATAAGAAAATTAACTGTCCAACTAGGTATAAACCTTGAAATGTGAAATTTGATAGATAAATGAAGAAGACACAGTAAGTCATAAATTTGGGTGCATGGTGAGGACAGAGTAGGAGGGGGAGATAATTGTTACAGCATGGCAGTTAAAGTGAGTGTATGTCAAGGAAAGCCTATAGGACGTGGTTTAAAAAGGGGAGGTTGTTGGGGCAGGGGACAAGGCATTAGTCGGTCTTAAAGGTGACGAGGACGAGGTGACTAGTCGGTCAAATGTGACATAAATCTCGCATACCAGGCGCTTTGCACATGGCTCTAATAAACGCGGACAGGGCCAGTAGGGCAAACGAGCACAGAGAACCGAGTACCTTCGCTGACGGACAATAGGTATGGTGGTCAACATCAAACACTGTCTCACCGACGCACCCGCATAGTGGAGAATAACTCAAAAGAACAGCACGCATAATCACTCGCTTACAGATACGATGACATCAAAAATGACAAGTGTCACGCAAGACCGCCAGCAGCCAGCCTCCAGGAGACGAAATGTACTCGGCAACGGAGGAGCACGTAAAGTTTCGTGCGCCCAACGCGCGTATTATACGAGGCAGAGGGCAGGACTGGCTTGCTTAAGACCACCAGACGCAGCAACGGCGATAATGGTTCCAAAACTGCACTTTAACTATAATTTTGTCTACGAACCCGCTCCCTTCTTTTCCTTCTCTTCTGAGAGAAAATACGAACAGGATAGCACAATAATATTTATTGATTATAATTTATTTCCCTCTTCTAACCATATGAATACTTGACCCAGTGGTTATTAAGTGACCTGCGCACCTAATAGTTTACGGGCATATTTAATGTCATAACAGGCCTAAGAATCAACAAAATGTATCTGTAAATAGCCTAGCCTTCAAAGGATAAAGCCTGTACACTCTTCCTTCAACAACATGCATCTAAATGTAAAACGCTAACACAGCAAGGCGTTTGCATTGTTAAAATTTATTTGCTTGGAAAAGAAACATGAAGAAGGCTACATTAAGGCAGCGTTGAGTAACTCATTACCTATTTATAAAGATGCACTCATGAAAACCACTCTTTTTGCGCAGTCTGTGGCTGCCTTTTTAGTAAATTCAAAGTCAGAAAATAGGTTAGCCAATGTTAGAAGAACGTTAAATAAGCGGAGATGATAGCTGAAAACTATGCGACCACATGCATGCACCTATCGGTAACCACATAAGTCTAAACGTAGTTCTGTAAACATGACTTAATAAGAGGCATTGCTGCATAGCCAAGGCGCGTGTTGGGCAATTTTGTTGAAAACAGTGAAAAGCTAAATTATTTGTAATTAAATGCAAGGTACTGTCTTCGTAGGGGAAGTTCAACTTCACGTTGATATGCTTAAGAGCAAACAAAATGCATTTAACTGAAACCCGTTGATGGGCCTTAATAAAACAAGCAAACATAGTTTAATATGAGCTTTTGGCATATTTGAATAATTGACAATCCAGAAACACTACAAAAATGTGTCTGATATTCATATCATGCATTTATGATTGAATGGTTAAAAACATTGCTTGCAAAGTCATCTTACTGGACCAGAATTTCTTGCGTAGACGAGTTTCACCAGATAAGACGTACGACGCAGTCTAAGCTATCTTTTCCTATATTTTTTCTTGAGATTGCCGACTGTATTTTAATCAGTTAACTAAATTTCCGTTTTACTTAAGACTACAGCCATAAGCAACCCTGTTATTCCATTGTAACCTGTAAAATACTGGAAGTTGAAGTAGATGTAAATGATATGTCAACGTCTGGCGCAATATCTTTTAAATGCTTACTTTTGCATACCGAACTGCATGACCACTCAGGCGTAGGATAAGAACCCTCCTAAAAAATCGGGCCACTGTCAGCGTGCACATATTCGCATCCGGTGCAGTTGATTTAACGTCAACTCCCATTTACACGCGTATGGCCGTCCCTCTTCCTCCATGCAGATTGCTTGGTCGCAAATGCACCAAGTAACCGTTAGTCACATGACTAAAACGCATTCCTCAGTGTCGCCTCAGGAGGCATATCATACGCACGTAGTACGGACAAGCTCTGTTCCCAGCTCTGTGTGTGACTGCGCGTTAGGGTGCATAATTGCGAGCTGAACGGTCCTCTTTTGTATGCTCGCATGCAAAATTCGCAAAACTGCATCAGTTGCATACTCGGCTGCGATTAAAAGACAACAGAATTGGTAAATTGGCATCCCAAGAAATATAATTATGTAGAAAAAGCACTTTGAGAAACGATGATTTATTAGGTAAATTTTTGAAACTGGAATCCCAGGTCGTCTTCAGACGAAGAGTAAGTGAATGCGTCGAAAACCGCTTACAGGCACACCGAATTTGAAGCGTCGTACCAAAGCTTCAAGCTGAAGTGGGTGAGACGCGAGCCAATCCGAAAGAAATTAGAAACCTAGCAAAAGGGTACTGGCATAAGCACCTAGCTACGGCCGAGTGTTACTTGAGTCATGGTTCACGGGCCCCCAATCCATCAAAAAGTGCAACGATTTGCCCAATCCATATTCGGTGCTGAGACTAAATTTGGCCATAGAAAATCACCGTTCGGAGAACAGACGGGCCACTACATCATCTTATGCCATCACCGCAAGGCGGGATGGTCATGGCTGACACAACGAATCAAAACACACTTAGGGCATTTATTGATTTTTCTGTACGTTTGAATTTTATGGCGGAACACTGTGCACACACAAACGGTTTCTGCTCCTGTTCTGTGCGTAAGTCTCTGAAGATGAATCCGCGACGAATTTTGAAACGTCAGGTGAATAAACATATTTTCCCAGCGATCGAACCGTTGTCGCTCTCTTAATTATTGATTTTTCCATGAACTCTCGATGTTAGCTGCTAGCCGCTTCTGGCACATTTACTTTTCTCTAGGTCTGAAGTAGAACTGGGGTTCCAGCTTCGAAAATGCACCGCATAAACCATCGTTTCTCAAAGTGCTTTTTAAGATAGAGGACGGTATTTTCAGTTTCTATACTGAGAGTTATTATAAGAGGTGTTTAGCGCACGCTGCTGGAATGGTTTGAGGCCTACATTATGCGATAGTTTAAAGGATGATTTGTTATGTTGCTGACGCTTGCAGTGTTTTGTAATTTTGCTTTCCTAGTGCTTACTTGGTGTTGTTTAGTTTGTGTTCCTTCTACACCCATTTTATTCACTGTAAGTGGAGGGCGTTTTGGCTCGCACTGTTGAAATGCTATTTTCATCATGAAAATACCTCTGGACCCATGCAAAAACTGTCAGCAACACTTAAAGGCCACTGAATTTTGCAATCTCCTCATTTAACAAAAAAGTCCGCAGTTAGTCTCTAACGATTAGTGTTTATAATAAAGCTCGGCCTTTGATATAGCTAAGCAAACAGCAGACTTGAAGTAGAATTTTAAATGAACTCAAAAGCAACTTGTTTGCGTGGCATAGCTAAGGTTATTTTTTGGACATCAATGTTATTTATGATATGTTGGCGGTATTTTTTTATATTCCTAAAATTTACTACAGTACGTTCATTTGGTGATACAAAATCTGCTTGCATTCAATGAACTTCTTTTTGTGAGACTTAGATTGCCGCTATTGTATAAAATTCGATTTTTTTCTTTTTTTATTAGTATCAGTATCAGTATATTGAGGGATACGTAGGTCAATTCCATTTGAGTGCCCTTTTTGTCCATATGTGTAGTGGTTGCGGAAAAATGATATCTCGGACTGTTGGCGAGACCAGTTTTCGTGGGTCATGAGGTGGAAAAATAGGAGTGGACACTAAAAAAACCCCTAAGGGATTTTTAAGAGAACTAACTGTCTCTCTCCTGGGGTATATTTGGGGGTTTAAGGGAACAAAGAGGAACACCGTCCAATTTTGGGGGGTGAAGGTCCAACGGGGGTCATAACAAAGGTTAAAAGGATCATCACCGAGTGTGAAATCCACGGTCTGATGCTTATTTCTGATTGCACAGTCCGCCGAAAGGAATGGAAAACAGAAACATCCATTTTCCTAAAGGGCGCATATTTTATGCTTTCTAAAATTTACTGCACTCAGAACCCTCTTTCATGCTGACACGTTTGCTCTCGTCAAGATTTTTCATAGAAAAATATTTTACATTTTCAAATATTCCCCTTAAATAATTCACAAAAATATTTGGCGAAGGAACACTTTCGATAAATTCTCCTCCGGCTAACACATTTATGTGGAAAATTAACTGAAATGAAGTGATTGATATTATTCTTCTCTTCTTACAAGCGGGAGCCGATCAGAGCGCGGTTAAGTGTATGCCACTTATTGACTGCGGGCCTCGCTCAATGTGAAGTTTGCACGGAGTCCTTTTGTGCAGACAAGGCCGGTTACATCAACCCGATAGCGATTGCTTTTGCTGTTGCTAACAGGCGCTGACCCAGGGACTTCCAGTTATTTGGTGGAACCTTGTAGCGCACTTGAGGAGCGTCTTTGGGATCCACCTGATGTCAATAATCAACTATGTATGCCTGAAAAGAGCAGTTTATGCTCCTTAAGGCACCTTTTTTAAGCCATGCCGCAAGGTGTTCCTTTATTATTTTGGACAGGTGACGGCTCGTACGACCAACATTACCTGCTCCACAGGAGTAAGTAAATGAGTATATGCACATTGAGATGGGCTGGTAATCGATCGTAACATTTCTATGCAGGTTTGGGTTGGTTGATAATAAAACCCGAACTCTGGCTGCTGGGTAGGTTCGTAAAACGGCTTGCTTGAGGAGTTTACTTTCTGCGTCTGTTTAAAATGGTACTTAGAGGAATAGTGTTTTCTTCTCCACAGTTGGTATGGTGGCTTTTGTTCATTTTTTATCATATTCTTTATGACGAATCTGTCGATAACTCCGTTCATTCACGGCAGGTCCCAGCTTTTTGGTGTTCTTTGTAAAAGTGTCTGTGAAGCAGATTCTCCTGGCTCTTTGCTCTGAGCAGCGGACTAGTTTGCGCTTCTGTTGGGAAGGTAAAACACTTTTAAAGTTTGTATACTGTCCAGACCACGTTAGTATTCGACGACGCGCCAATGGACGCTACTTTCAGTCGTTTGACTTAGGAGGACATCTAAAAAAGTAAGCGAACCTGCCATCTCCACCTTCAACGTAAAATTCATGGAGAGTGTGCTATCTGTACCGTCTTTAGAAGCATTCACAGCGGTTTCTGCTTAGACGATGGCGAAAATATCATCAACATATTGACCGTAGAAATTTAAACAATGGATCTGCTCATTGACTTTACATTTCTTCCACTTGCCCATATAGCTATTTGCCATAAGAATCCTGAGAGAGGAGCACATATTAACATCGTCTATTTGTCTGCATAGTTTTTATAAAAAAGGAACTACACATTTAAAATGCGTTTAAGTAGTAGGTCCTTTACTGAGTAAGTTGTTTTCCTACTTCCATCTGATTTGCCGCTACGTAGTCGCAGATGTAGTCGACTGTCTCTGTTCCTGGGACGTTTGTAAACAGCGATGAGAAGTCTAGGGCCAACAAAGTCATGCCCTTTAATTTTATATATTTGACGGGAAGAATGTAAAAAAGGATAAAGTCAATGTTCTCAAATATGAATCTGGCCTCAATTACTGCAGAGTTTCTGAAAAAAATATGGATCCTTTTGCTCAGTTCCTTTCTCCGAGGGTAGTGTGATGCATTCACACATTTCTCTTACACTTTGATTCGTAAGTTTATGCAATAGCTGTCAGAATCTTGAAATAAGTTTTCGATTGGAACCTATTAATTGCCGATTTTTGAAATAAAGATGATTATACAGCCCAATTTCTAAATATTTAAGACATTTCAGGAGGCCGGCTTTCTACCGAGTATCTTTCTGACCTCCAAGACAAAGAATATACTATAAAAGTGACTTCTTGATAAGTATGCCTTTTTTCATTAATTTCGACTGCCCTTAGAGATTATAAACATATTTTATGGAAAACACGCACGCAAAAATTATTTATTTCACGCTTTTTGGAGCATATTACGCCTTCTTTAATCTTAAACTTAAAGGAAGAATACCTTGCGGTTTAGAAAAATTCTAATTTTGAGCTTTTTTACAATTTTCAGGTGTTCATCTAGTGACAACCGTGTCCGTCATTTGTTAATGCTGCCTTTACTGCATTAAGCATGCTCCACATCTTCTGCAAAATTTTATGGGAACTATGTGAGATCTACGTCAAGCTGTAGGCGAAAACGTGCTTTTCCTTAAACAGGATGTACACAATGCGCAGTTTGTAAACCTTGAATTCCATTGTTGTTGTCACTAAGTCTCAAAATTATTCGGCAAGTAAGAACATTTTTTAAAACCCAAAGATACTCTTCCTTTAAGTATAAAATTTAAAGAAGGCGTAATTTGCTAACAAAAGAGTACAAGAAATAATTTCTTCTTGCACGCTTTCCAAAAAATTTATTTGAATCTATAAAGGCAGTCTAAATTAATAACAACAAGAAATACTACGTTCCATTACAAAGATATAAGCAAACGCGCGCTTTAGTCCTCCTGTGATCGTGCTATGGCATGTTAACAAGAATGCATATGAACGTTTGGCGTGCAAACAACTAACTAAAATCGAGATATCAAAACATAAATAGCGGGTCTGGTTTCTGGCCGACGTTACGGAGAGTGTGTTTCCCTCATTCATGTCACTGTGTGAGGTTTACGGTAGCAATCGGGACGAAATGCCTCTATAGCCCTGATGACACTTCCACCCACATAGGATCCTAGGCACTCGCCTTGTTGCTAATATTCTTTATCGTGGTAGAGCCGGCCACGTGTGTGGTGCGCGTAGGTGGTGTATCCATGTATGTCCGCCGCTAATGTGGCAAAAGGAGAGCCGACAGCAGTTTTGGCATGAGACTGCCACTAATGCAAACTGGCTGAGCTGAGCCCAGCATAATGTAGGGCTCACATTAAACATCCCTCCCCCGTTTATTACGGAGGAACTGAAAAGAACCTGCTCAGCCTCTCATCTGCTCCCCAAGCAACAAGCTATGCATTCAGTCAATGTGTTTAACATCGAGTATCATTTACTTGCTGGCTGCATTTTGTCTAGTATATTCCACAGTACTCTCCTTTACAACCAGTACTTACCCTCATAACAAAAATTTGAGAAAGCTAAGGAAACCGAAAAATGACGTAAAAAACAACGTGTCTCGTTAATATATTTTCACGGCTGTACAGGCGAATTGGTGGGAAACTGTAGTATGGTGTCTTTGAAATTACTTGGCCCACTTGTATGTTTTCATGTTTATCGTGATTTAGCAATCGATTTGCACTTCCAGCAAGTGCTTTTTAAATCGAACTAGACAAATCCGGCAACAATAAACACTTCTTGCAATTATTATTTTATTTAACTAAAAAATCCAGCAAGCTGCCTTTTAGAGGCATTACTTGTTCATCCATCCGCAATAAACAGTTAACGTTTAATTTGGACATAGAATATCCCTTGACTATAGTGTGGTTTTATATTAACATAAGATCTTCTATCTCATGCAATAGCTGCCGGAATATTGAAATAAGTTTACGATTGGAACATATTAATTGCTGATGGTTGTAATAGAGATGAACATACAGCCTAATCTCAACATATTTAAGACACTTCAGGATGCCGGCTTTCTACCGAGTATCTTTCTGATCGCCAATACAAAAAATATATTATAAAAGTGACTATTACGTAATATTTATTGTTGTTATTAATTTAGACTGCCTTTATAGATTCAAATAAATTTTTTGGAAAGCGTGCAAGAAGAAATTATTTCTTGTACTCTTTTGTTAGCAAATTACGCCTTCTTTAAATTTTATACTTAAAGGAAGAGTATCTTTGGGTTTTAAAAAATGTTCTTACTTGCCGAATAATTTTGAGACTTAGTGACAACAACAATGGAATTCAAGGTTTACAAACTGCGCATTGTGTACATCCTGTTTAAGGAAAAGCACGTTTTCGCCTACAGCTTGACGTAGATCTCACATAGTTCCCATAAAATTTTGCAGAAGATGTGGAGCATGCTTAATGCAGTAAAGGCAGCATTAACAAATGACGGATACGGTTGTCACTAGATGAACACCTGAAAATTGTAAAAAAGCTCAAAATTAGAATTTTTCTAAACCGCAAGATATTCTTCCTTTAAGTTTAAGATTAAAGAAGGCGTAATATGCTCCAAAAAGCGTAAAATAAATA
The DNA here is from genome assembly GCA_036362985.1 of Ligula intestinalis. NCBI lineage: Eukaryota > Metazoa > Platyhelminthes > Cestoda > Diphyllobothriidea > Diphyllobothriidae > Ligula > Ligula intestinalis. Next base: position 2,457,286 of record JAYGXS010000001.1, on the reverse strand, counting down.
ATTTTTGCGTGCGTGTTTTCCATAAAATATGTTTATAATCTCTAAGGGCAGTCGAAATTAATGAAAAAAGGCATACTAATCAAGAAGTCACTTTTATAGTATATTTTTTGTATTGGCGATCAGAAAGATACTCGGTAGAAAGCCGGCATCCTGAAGTGTCTTAAATATGTTGAGAATAGGCTGTATGTTCATCTCTATTACAACCATCAGCAATTAATATGTTCCAATCGAAAACTTATTTCAATATTCCGGCAGCTATTGCATGAGATAGAAGATCTTATGTTAATATAAAACCACACTATAGTCAAGGGATATTCTATGTCCAAATTGAACGTTAACTGTTTATTGCGGATGGATGAACAAGTAATGCCTCTAAAAGGCAGCTTGCTGGATTTTTTAGTTAAATAAAATAATAATTGCAAGAAGTGTTTATTGTTGCCGGATTTGTCTAGTTCGATTTAAAAAGCACTTGCTGGAAGTGCAAATCGATTGCTAAATCACGATAAACATGAAAACATACAAGTGGGCCAAGTAATTTCAAAGACACCATACTACAGTTTCCCACCAATTCGCCTGTACAGCCGTGAAAATATATTAACGAGACACGTTGTTTTTTACGTCATTTTTCGGTTTCCTTAGCTTTCTCAAATTTTTGTTATGAGGGTAAGTACTGGTTGTAAAGGAGAGTACTGTGGAATATACTAGACAAAATGCAGCCAGCAAGTAAATGATACTCGATGTTAAACACATTGACTGAATGCATAGCTTGTTGCTTGGGGAGCAGATGAGAGGCTGAGCAGGTTCTTTTCAGTTCCACCGTAATAAACGGGGGAGGGATGTTTAATGTGAGCCCTACATTATGCTGGGCTCAGCTCAGCCAGTTTGCATTAGTGGCAGTCTCATGCAAAAACTGCTGTCGGCTCTCCTTTTGCCACATTAGCGGCGGACATACATGGATACACCACCTACGCGCACCACACACGTGGCCGGCTCTACCACGATAAAGAATATTAGCAACAAGGCGAGTGCCTAGGATCCTATGTGGGTGGAAGTGTCATCAGGGCTATAGAGGCATTTCGTCCCGATTGCTACCGTACACATCACATGGTGACATGAATGAGGGAAACACACTCTCCGTAACGTCGGCCAGAAACCAGACCCGCTATTTATGTTTTGATATCTCGATTTTAGTCAGTCGTTTGCACGCCAAACGTTCATATGCATTCTTGTTAACATGCCATAGCACGATCACAGGAGGACTAAAGCGCGCGTTTGCTTATATCTTTATAATGGAACGTTTCATGTTATAGGCATTTTTTATTCTAATTCACGGTGTGTACAGTAAGCAGACGCTTTGGAAAACGTTTCATCAGGCAGTTTAATTATTATTATTTTATATGTCTTTGCTAGCAAAGTGTGAGGGTATACTGCTCTTTGTAATGCCGTCACACGATAGATAAAAACAATGCCATATAAAGCAATATAAGTGTTTATAGGCTTAAAAACCTGCTTCTTAAGAAGAGGTTCCTTAAGCCAAACTATTCATAACCATACAGGCACACTAGTCAGCATGGATAAATGCTCGTTCCAATGCTGATCACTTATACAATATTAGGTCTTTAAAGCAGCGCCCATAAGCAACAAAAGGAGCAAGAGCTATTTCGGATTATAGACCGATGGCCTGGCACAAATCCAGTTTAACAAATCGAAGTTCTGAAGGTATTTCGGTACTGTGATGTGCTTATCAGAATCCGTAATTACTTTATCTCCGAAACTCTTGGACATTGCAAGTATCATATACGTATTGCAGTCTTCACCTAGATAAACAATCTCCATTAACCTGTGCGAGGCATTCGAAACGTTATCAAAAGCATACAAAACCAACGGTCGGTCGAAATATTGATTAAGTTTTTCTAGGTTTATTTATATTTGCCTTATATATGAAAAGCATTCCCTTACGTATAAACTGAGGGCAATGCGACTTTAGAAAACGTGAAGAAGTTTAATTATTATTTACGAAACCTATTTTATAATGTTATAATCTTAACTAACTCATCTGCAAGTAGCTATGTTAGAAATGAAATCGTGTAATATAGGTTGGAAGTTACAACTGTCATTACATGCATGCCTTTAAAGCACACTACTTTCGGAATCTTTACAAATAGAACGTCTACTTCGGGGTTGAATCAGCCCTGGGGCATAACCGATTTGCACCACAAAAACGTCCTTGAGCAAATGTATGTGGAAAAATAACTGTTTGCGAAGTTTCAAACGACCTTTTTAAGATGCTTTGATTATAAGGTGGGCAAAAGCTCTTAGCAACTGAAAAACCAAAAGAGTTCACCATAGCCTACTACAAGTCCAACAAAATTTTCCTTTTAAAAATTTTGGCAGAACCTTAAGTGCACTGACTTCTGCAATGTGACGATAAATCGTTTTGATACATAGTTCTCACAAACGTTTTGATTCCCATGATAAGCTTTTGGCGTCTTGAGTTTCAGGCAAACTGCGTGCATACCCTACATTTGGCGAATGAATCCACTTTTCCAGAAGATAAAGCTGCTTTAAAAACCAAATATAAACCAAGCATTCTTCGAAATTATCATTTTTATCAAAAGCTGTTCTGGAACGAAACCACGGCGGAGGTTTTATTTCCTACAAAACATAAATTCCAGATTTTTGCTGACTTCTGAATAATCTAATCTTTTTCACCTTATTCAGAGACACTATCGCCGCAAATAAACTGATGACTGTAATTTCATTCACTTTAGGGTAGGCTGTTCATCTGTCTTGTTATTCACCAACCATCTGCAAAAAAAGCAAAGCCGTTGAGCAGGGAAGGCTATTATTTTGATTGGGGATGCGGTTTGGAATGCATACAAAGAAGTCAAAGAGGAATTCAAAACGCGGAAGCGTTCATTTGTGGAAATAGATTAGGATGTACATTTTTCTTTGAGATTTCAAACAGAGCTCCTCATGTTGGGCAATAAGGGTTAGCATAGAATATTCACCAATAAATAAATCAGCAACACAGTGGGAAGGAAAATTAATCATGCAGTGCTCTCTAGAGACTTAATAATTAAAGGTAAGGTGCCAATAAAGTTAAATTTCCTAGTACTAACATTCTATTTTTCTCGAGAATCTGTCTCAAGGAAGAACGACAAAAGTGAGTGTCGTTAGCAATCGATGAACATTCATTAATGATTGTTAATAGTTTCGATTAAAACCACCAAGACGATGATCTATTTTCTCAATTTTTAGACAACTGGACTTTGTGCGTTTGATCTCCCAGATAATACAGTACTGTGAGTTTGGTACAAACGTTTGATGACTATTAGTGAACATCAAATGGTTATTACAGCCTTCTTCTATATGTTATCAAAGGTATCGACAAGGGTAGTGTAAAACATCCTGCAAGAATCCGAATTTATTAGAAGGTTCAGCAGCTTTGCTTCATTTGAGTAGACCCAGTTGTGAAAAGACTCAAGGCTTTCCAATTCTCTTTTGAGGATTTTTTCAATTGTAACCCTCATTGTCAAATGCAGTGGCCAAGGTATGCGTTGGTTACTGGAGACACTATTTTTGACGAAACCTCTCACGATTTGGCCGTTAGTTAGGGCAAGAGAACCTTATGTTTGGTTAAGGAACATATAAGTGTGCCCGTTACGTAAATACAGGCTACCTGTTGGTTGTTAAACGCAACCCAAGTTAACAAACGATACATTTAAGTCGGTGTCAAAGCAAATTAAGTGTTTGCGTGCATTTGTATATATTCTAAGAATTTTATGATGTACCGAAGTTACTACTCTGTTGACTACACGAAAGGTATCTCCATTTCTTTCGGCTTACGAAAATTTATTAATTGTGATAAGTGTAAAATACTTGCACTATTGCCAACACATTATCTTCAGAAAATTATTTTTAAGAAGAAGAAGCTGATGATGATGAAGAATACATAAAAGGAGCAGGTTAAATTAGTACCACGAGTCGACGCCATTCCAAAAAAATAAAGAAGCACCTTCCGCAATGGCTGAGGAAAGGTGAAGTACGCACTACCAGGACTATCAACGGCTCTATTTTACGCACATGGTGGATTCCGGACATCAGGTGGACTGCAACGAAGCCTTCAGTGTGATCAAAAAGGTCCCTCCAAACTCCCCTAAGTCACTGGGTCTGCACCAGCTCGCAACAGCAGAAATAACTGCTAGCTGGTTGAGGAAGCCGATCTTGTGCGCACAAAAGAACCTGCTGCAAGATCTTAGCTTAGCATGGCCAACGGCCACATAGCTACCGGCATTATTTCCGAGACTCCTCCTCTCTCTTCTCCTTTTACCTAATTGCCGCTTAATAAGGCGCTTACTACTACCCCAACCCCTTCCCCTATCCCTAAGGCTAATTTACTTGCATCACTGAGCATAATGTATATTTAACTTAACCTTTTACATTTTACTCCTCTCCCATATAAGTGTTATGGCCTGATGAGAACTTATTGAAGGTATACGTATGTTCGCCAATTTGTCCTCGGATTTCTCTGATGGGAAGTTTTTTGTTGATGTATATCTGTAGATTTTATAATCTGTATTGTCGTTAAACTTACTGCGGATAAACCTGATTATCAACTTAAAGGTTTCTTGAATTCCTTCAATGACCCAAAGTCCATCTTACGGCTCTGGAGTTACATTGGTATAGGCTTCGGTGAAAAATGTTACACACACCTTCAATTTACATGCAGAAAAGCTTACTACCAACGCCACGGGCAACAAATGTGACTACATTTTTTCACTATACACCTATTTCTAAAAATTTCCTTTTCCGCCTATCGTATTTCCCCACCTTAACACTCTATAACCACCGTTTTTGCAGGCCAAATGATGGGAATAGGCGTATATGAGAAGGCCTACATAAGCTTATTTTGCTGTTGATTCCGTGCACGTTAGCATTTACCACGAAGCTTTTGTGGTTATTTAAAAATGTCCTGCCAAACTTACCCGATTCCCTGGGTATTAATTTGCTAGAAAAACGCAAAGTTACCATTAATCGACCGAAGAAACTGGTATTATGTGTATAAAAGAACCACCTGCAAGTTCCTTACTCGGTAAGGCCAATGTTCACATATCTGCTGGCACGCATCTGCGCATTCTCTCTACCTTCTCACCTCTCTTCGGCTTGGTTTCTACAAATTGCAAAAACGGTCGCATAATATTGACCGCCAACCCTTGGCCCTTTTTTGCATGTATAAATTACATGCAAAAACGAACAAATAATTGGAAAGCTTTACATAAGGAACTAAAAGGTCATTGCGAAATTCCTGGACGTCACAAAATGCCAGAAAGATTTGAAGCATATGCATGTATTTTACGTTTGTAAAAGGTTCGAGAGACTTCACTTCGCATTAATTTTAAATAGACGTAGATGCATCAAGCGTGACCTTTTACATGTTATCCCACAAAGAGACGCGTGACGTATTTTGCCATTTATTTTGCAAGGGGTGATATCTATATTAAGGTTTCCAGCCGTAGTGTTTAGCAAGTTCTTGTAAACGTTCTTGTAGAAATGCCAAAATCACCACTTAAGTTCCAATAATACAGGTTGCTGCTTAAAAGACAGAAGCTCTTAAGGCCTAAACGAGACTTGTTATACATATTACCACCCGTTAGGTCAATATGGCGAGTGAAGTGTGCAACATGCTTAAGCTTGTAAACGTTTGATTATTACCCGCATACCGGTAAGAAGGCATTTACGTTAACTTAAAATAATTATGCGCAGAATTAGGCATTTCAAGAACGTTTGGGTATTTCTCGTTTACGGGCGGGAATGCATTTGCAAAAACTTAGAAATCATAAAACGAAGCATTGGGCATATTAATTATGTAAAATAACTATAAGGAGTAATAAGGGTTTCAAAAGAAAAAGGAAATTTTCCCGATGATCTCCATAATCTGGAAATGTAAAAAATATCATAAATTGGAAAGATAAATTATTCGCCTTTGAAAAAGAAAACTAACAAATTTACTTATATAAAATGAGGTTTTCTTGAGTCAAATAGTTTGCTCGTAGAACCATCAGTGAATCTCTAGTTATTGAATACCGTCCAATATACAACGTCATCATTTCGATCGTTTTCAGTGTCTTAATTGAGAAATTGCATTTCTATTTCACTGAATTTGAAAGAAATTACTTTTATCTTCCAGTGGATTATATGTCACCAAAGTGGATTAATTCATGATCTGTTATAGGTTTGCGTTTGCAAAAATATACGCCACATATATGGCCATATTTGAAAAAAATACTAATAAGTATTCCGCCTGTTCCGCTCTTAAGAAACACGTAAGCGGAACGTATACTTCACTTCATCATACCACCTTTAAAACTATGTGACGGTCATTGAAGGTTTGCGTTGCGAGCTCCTTGGCAAAGCGGATTTTAATTGTTCCTTGAGTAGATCGGTGAACAACCTGCATTCATTCATCATATTTCCGATCACAACCTACAAAGCAGGGGACCCGTGGACTAGAGGCAGCCTCTCTAACGCAATGACCGAAGGTCCCGTGTTCAAATCTCGGGGGTGTTAAACCTCGAGATTGGGTATGATTGACTGATGACGTTTAATAAGCCATACATGGCAATTTCGGTCTCCCTTTGCTTCGTTGGATCAATTTCTTCATCATATCACCTTTGTCACTATGTGACGGTCATTGAGGGTTTGCGTTGCGTGCTCCTTTGCAAAGCGGAACTGAATTGTTCCTTGAGTAGAGTGGAGAAACAATTGCATTCATTCATATTTATATGTATGAGGTTGATCCGACAAAGACAAGGGAGACCGAAATGGCCATTTCTGGCTTGTTAGCCGTCATCAACCAGTCATACCCAAGCTCAGGGGTCGGAACCCTCAAGATTCGAACACGGGACCTTTGTTCATCGGTTTACCGCCCTACCTCGGCACCATTTATTATCTCAACGAAAGACGTTGTTTTGCACTGATGCTGTGAAGAGCTTTGTGGGCGCTTCATATATAAACGGTTTACTATCCCCAAAAACAGAGATTTAAAACACTTACAGAAATAAGCCACTTATTTCTTCGATTGCTGCCTTGACATACCTAGGGATAGAGTAGCGCTCAGAATTCTTGCAACTTGCCAACATTTGTGAACGACTGATACACACTCACTAACCGACGTTGCGTAAAGTTGTTAAACTGATAAAGCCCACTATCAGGTTACTTCAGTCATGATACAATGCTCGTTTTGTAACAAGCTTCTTTTTGTCCGCTGACAAAACCAATGTACTGTACGAAATGGCTAACTAAGTACCATTTAATTGTACAGTTTATTTTGGCTGACTTTTTACACGTTATATACTTGTTTGGTCGAAAATTTCACCTTGTTTAAATTTTTCTAAAGATATAAAAGAAGGCCAGAATGATAGTTAAAGTGTGTTTTTTAACGAAGGAAGGGTGACTAGTTGGGACGAATTGAATGCCGTGCACACGTCTAGCTGCGGGGTGGGCAAGGTCTGGTGAGATGTCTAGCGGCAGTTCTAACCTTGACATTTTTATTTGATGCAGCATTGGTTGTGATTGGTTGGACTGCGCGATGAAGTGCCGCGGTGTGGGTGCAGGTGACAATGGACGTGTTAGATAATCGCACCAGATATCTACCAAGAGATGCGCGGTGTGTGGGCAGTCAGTGTGGCTGCAGCCTTGGTGTGACGAGTCAGCGATCACGGGTTACCAGGGTGGCCTTACTGCCCTTAACACAACGTCAAACTGTATCGCGAGAATGTGATCCAGCGGGGTTGTATGAAAATCACCGAGCGACCCACAAATACAACTGCCTTATGTGAATTTACCATATTTAGTTTGCTCAAGTTCAGCGTAAATTCAACTATTTATTTACAGACTTTAATTATTAGCTTAAGCCGTGAGCAAATTGGAAGTTACTTTTTGTATAATATAAAGGTTATTTTGCATGGTATCTACATGTCATTAAATTAAAAATATTCAACGTCTTTTTCCTTACGTTCCCCATAAGAAATGTGTCCGAGAAGAAGTAAAAAGCAGTGAGCAATTTTGCCTGACAAATATTATGTTACCTTTCGCATATACAATCTGCAGTTAGTGTTAACAGCGCTGACGCACCTTAATCATTTAGTAAGCATTAAAACCTCTAGACTTATTGCATTAGAACCATTATTGCATCTTATTCTATGTTTTCATATACTTTTGTAAACATTATATATTCTCCTCTTTGTCTGTAAATTGCATTCAGCAAACCCAATTTAGAAAGCCTTTAATGTTTTTCACTGTTTGTTTGGCAAACAGAAACAGACGGTGTAAAAATCATCTTAAAATTCCTTTTTATTTGGCGCATTGCTCCTTTATTGATGAAAACTATAACACTAGGCAACAAGGTGGGGACTCTTAGTGACAACCACAAAGGCATGAACCTAACTTGAAAGTTGGTATCTAGTGGTGATTCCTATTTTTGTCGAGCAGCTAATAAGTGCACATATATGTAAACAGCCATATCTGAGTCAACTAATCTGCCAAACATAAAGTAAACTGTGCGATTCAAGATTTTTATAGGCATATTTATAATGGAGAATACACTTTTAAATTTATCATAAGCAGAAAATATAAAACCTCCAAAAAGCCCTCAATAACTTCTTTTTCCCTCTTAAAAATAAAAAATGTAAGCGCGCGTTTAAGCTTCTTTTTCTTCTATGTAAAACAGAAAGCCATCGAAGCTGTACTTCTGAATTATTTGCGATGGTTCGGGCAAACAACTTAGGTGCGTTTCGAAGAAAATAAAGTACGCTTTGTGACATAATAACCAATGGTCCCCATTGTTTTAAAGTTGGGGAAGTGATTTCAACGCAATGACTATAGCCTCTGATAACAGTTTATGTAAGCATTTGACCATCAGCTGCACAGTAACAATGAAAAGCACATTCCACTGATGACCTTTATACACATGTACAAGATGGCGAGTGCCGCATGAAACGTTCCAAATTTTTTAAAAAGACCACTACGAACTCGCAACACAGCATTGTGTTGGTTTGCAAAACTATGTATCGTGCGAGCAACTATCAATTATTTTCAGTCTCGCTAGGATGCGGACAATGTGACAAGCTTTTTTCTGAACGGAGCAAAAAAGTTGATTCAGTAAAAAGGGCTGCTTAAATAGTATGCATTTTCATCATTGATTCTAACTGCCTTTATAAATAAAAATATATTAAGTTGAAGGTATGAACAACTTTATCCTTGCATGTTTTCTTGAAAGTAAGTTACGCTTTTTTTAACTTTTTCTTAAATGAATGCTTTTCTTCGGTTTAAAAATGTTTCTTAGTTGCCGAGTGATTTTGCACCCTACCGACTTTTAGAACTGAATTCAAAATTTAAAATCTGGATGCTGTGTTCATATTGTTTAAGGAAATGCGCATTATTGCCTATGGTTTGAGGAAATGGATGCATTGCTCTTATACAATGTTACGCTATACAATAATCATGCTGTGTACATCAGGGGCAGGATTTTTAAATTGGCGTATACGATATATTATAAATGAATACCAAACAGTCGTTAAACGACTAAACATTTGATACTTTTTCGTAAAACCGAAGGAAATTCTTGCGTTAAAAATAAAGTTAAAAGTTAAAAAAGGCGTAATTTGCTATTATATGTTTACAAGATAGGATGTTTTTGTGCATGCTTTTCAGAAAATATATTTGAATATAGAAAGGCAGACAAATGCAATGATAAAAATGGATACTAGTCACGTAGCCATGTTTACATAATAAACGTTTTTGCAGCGGTCAGAAAGAAGTTTATCACAGGGTCCGCCTCCTAGCAAGACTGAAATAAATTGAAATCGGATTGCATAATACTCACTATTGCCACCAACTTTATGCTGTTTTGCGAGTGAGTACCGGTCCTTTTTTTAAATTGCAGCACTTGCCATACTGTATAACAGGGAACTAAAATAGTAATACAGTATATTAGACGGTTAGCCGTACGCTAAACGTCTAAATATAAAGTAATTCAATCATGTTTTACAGGATCTCAATAGCTAAAATTCAAGTCAGTTCAACATTTCATGCTTCGTCGTTTAAACAAACGTTATTTGCGTGACTTTGCTTTGGGTGCTTTGGGTTTACATAAATGCCCCTTGCTGTCAGCCTTCAAAGGTAACGGCGCCTTACATAAGTACAATAAAACTGAATGGAATCGCATCGACACCTTACATGTTGGTCTTTGTTAAGAATTAAAAGATAAGAAAAATATACTTAGTCATATATCTTTCAATACTTTATTCCGAATAAATGTAGTCTGCGTTTTTAAATAAACAATCAATAATTAGTAAATGTAATTCACAACTAAGTTTCTCAAAAAATAATTATAGCTTGTTATCAGTGAACGAAATTGTGAGAAAATTATTTAGCATATGCTTGCCAAGTTAATTATGTTTATTTGTCATTTGAGTCCACGGCAAACCAAAAATTCTGGAGTATGGCATTACATATTACATATCGCTCTACGCATGGGACATGATCGAAAAATACAATAAATTTCACGCATAAGTTTGATTTCAGTACTAATATTTAGAATACCATTTGATGTCACCTGTCAGTCTTAACATTCTTAAAGTCATTATTGCCGGAAATACTGAACCATGCAGTTGCAAATGTGTCATAATTTATAATTCTTGAATGACCGAATATGTTAAGCTTAATCAACCCTTACGATAATGGAGCTGGAAAATGTGCACTGGAAGTATTTTAGGATTTTCGACACGCATACAAAACTTTCAAAACCCATGGGTTGTCTTTGAGTTAAATAAAAAGATATTTCGATGTTGCTATTAATTTATAATTGAAAAATAAGCGGAATGTCGTAGGCAAATTTGTTTTGGATAAGAAAACGTCAGCAAAGTCAGAACCCAGACGAATGGTATTTTAGCGAACAAAACGTTCGTATCAGGCCTTAATATAGCCAATTTACTGCTCGAAATGTCCAGAGGTCACGAAAGGAGCATGCCTTATTTAGACGTGTTGCAGTGTGCTTCTATATAAGCAAAAGCTGAAAAGGAGACTATAAAATATTCCAAAAACTGCGATGCAGCGGCAAATGTAATTTTCGGTCTCCAAAATTACGATTTCGCGTTTTGCCGAACGCATTTACGGCCCTGCAAACGCTCGAACAGCAAAATCCATGGAACGCACACTGCTTATTTCAAGCATGCCATTTAAATAATGGTTATGCATAAATGGTGGGTTAACCTAAATCAAAAATGTGGCCTCGAACAGGCCATAAATATCGCATGTCTTTTTTTGAACATGCTGAGCTTCTATTTCATTTTGGGGTGTCTGAAAAAAAGGTCAGATGGTTAACCAAATAGAAATTTTGCAGATGTCGCAGGTGGAATGTGTTTGTTCAATTTATGGTTCTTTAAACCGAACCAGTTACGAAATCTGGGAGCATATATTTCAGTCATGAAAATGAACTGAATGATATGTTGTTTGTCAAAATAACCTTACCAGTAGGTAAGAATGCTCGTTTGAACGGAAAGAAGACTAACTAATTTTATGTCCACGTCCTCAGGTTTAACTCCGGCTTCTTTTGTGTGCTCTTTCAAAAACGGGCATTATTTACTCAGCTAGGTGGTGTTAAAATAATCTCTGCTTATCCAATGACTAGCACGAACTAGAAGGCTTTGCTCTGATTCAATCAGACAGGACAATTTGGGTTCATTACAATTTGATATTTATATGCATATATTCACTCAGGAATGTGTGAACACCGATCGAATAGGCTTCCGAACTAAACAAAGTTCATGTGGTGGTCAGAGGTCCCCAACGGGTGACCGCCTGCCAGGCAGATTCCGGCCAAGTCATAATAGCAGTAAGTGGGGTATGACAGCATCTGGGGGTAACTTGATACAGAACTGTTTCAGGCTTATTAGCCTTCATCAGTTGAGTTTTGAAGCCCATACGATCGGTGTTTGAACATTCCTGCGGATAAATATATATACATATATAAATATTACAAATAGAAGCTAAAATCCGAGTTCTTAGGAATTAATGAGATGAAGAGGCGATCACGGGAACCAAAGTTTTACTCTCCTGACGTTTCAAAATCATACAGGCTTCCGTCATCAGAGGTGGGGATTGTACCGCGCCTCAGAGTATTTATAGTAGGCGACAGTCATAGTCTGTCTTCCTTGATATCCAGTTTACGATGGAGGCTCAAAAGAACAAGCATCTGCCATTCCTAGACGTCCTCGTCCATCGAAAACCCAATGGAAGCCTCAAAACCACGGTGTATAGAAAGGCCACCAATACGCTTCAAATCCTAAGCTACCATAGAAAACAGCCGGCATGCCACAAGCGCAGTTGTGTGCGAACGCTGTACAAGAGGGCAGAAACAGACTGCAGCGAGCCGCAGGACCGGAGATTTGAAGAACGATTCCTCTAGCGTCTCTTCCTGGCCAACGGATATCCTCGAAATGTCATCGAACGTGGCAGACAGGTCCGATCGAATAGAGTCGGCAGCCGAGCAACCAAAATTATGGCGTGCGCAACCATATATTGACGGCGTTTTGGAGGCAGTTTTTCGTCTATTAAAAGCCCTGGGGATTGGCATTACCCACCTACCAGAGGCAACAATACGACATCACGTCGTGTGGCCGAAGGGACCTTTTCCCCAATGTGAATCCACAAACATCATTTACCGAATAAAATATGATTTCTGCGCGGCTGACAATGCCAAAGAGACTGGGAAGCGGTTGCAGACCCAGATGGCAGAACACAGCAGGGCTGTTGATACGATACAGCGACTTTCGTTGGTGGCGGAACACGGCACAAATGTCGGACACACATTCTCCTTCCAGAAGGCCAAAATTCTGGGTCGAGGAAATGACCGCGTGGTGAGGGAAACAATCGAGGCCTGGCACACGGGAACAACCTCCATTAACCGTTGCGTCTCACTTAACACAGCCTACCAAGCCCTCCGAAAGCAACTCAATGAAGGAAAAAGTGAACACCAAATCAAACGAAACGTGAATCCGGGCCCTCGTGAGCCCATGGTGCACACACACGCAGCCGCACCACAATCGGAAGGGTCAATCACCAGCGTAGCCGCTTTATCCGCTCATTCTGCAGGTATGTCACCGGATGTAAGTATTAACACAAACAGGACCACCGGACTAGGACGGCTGCTGAGATCAATGACAGTGACACAGGCGCGAAAAGCAGAATTAGACGTTAATCCGGGCCTTTGTGAGCCCATGATGGACACACACGTAGATGGACTACAACCGGAAAGAGCAGTCATCAACTTAGCCGCTGCATCCGCTCATTCTGCAGGTTGGAAACCAGATTAACGCGTAAACACAAACAGGAACACTACCCAAGGCTGGCAGCTTACATTAATGACAGCTGCACAGGCGTGAAGAGGAGAACCCGTTGGGAGACCCCTTGACTGAAATTAATTCACCTCGATGATTGACCATTGCTCTCATGCCCCTTCCCCCTTTCCTTTGCATTAGCTTAAACCCTTTAGACCATGACTGTCACCTACTATAAATACTGTGAGGCGCGGTACAATCCCCACCTCTGATGACGGAAGCCTGTACGATTTTGAAACGTCAGGAGAGTAAAACTTTGGTTCCCGTGATCGCCTCTTCGTGTCGTATATTTATGTTTATATATACATATATACATATATATATATATGTTTACAGTAGCCGACATTGTTAATCCCTAATAATTTGCATTTTTGCTTATATAGGATGTGGTTAAATGATATATGTAAGGGTTTTCATTAGTGCTGTTGTGCAAAGCTAATATAAGTCCTCTGGAAGAGACCAACATCCTCCTTATGGGCCCCTCGTGATGATCATGTCTACAAATTTCATATGTTTTTACATAATTTCGTAACTGGCAAATTCAAGCCCCTCTGAAAACTTGATCAAACGGTCGAGATATATAGAGGCGTAAGATTAAAACAGTTGTGATACGCATGTTTACTCTATAAGTAAGTACCACATTTCAGAGTTTCACTTCATTCTTGTGGGAATACTATCTTCTGTTGGCTGCAAATCACGAAATAGCATAAGATAATCTACAAATAGCATTATTTAGATTTCGGTTTTTTTGATATTCAAGGCTTGCTTGTGCGTACTCCTTAAACAATATGTCAATTTATGTTTATTTCTTCTTATGTATTTTTATACAAAAAGCGTTCTTGTTATTGCAATTATTTGGCTACTCGGAATAGTTTAATCTTCTATTCCGATTTAACTGATCTAAAATATTTTTGCTTTGAATGTTGCCCATCGTGCAACTTGTCGACTGAGACATTAGGCCATCGTTGAAAAGATTCAAACAAATCCTTTCTCAATCAAGGCAAAACGCAGAATATGTGTGATAAAAACCTCATCCAAGTAGACCTAAAACTGGGATAATGTTATCTTTATCGAAAAAGTATACCTTTATCAGGCTTTTGCAATGGTAAATTAGCGGGCAATTGACAAGCTCCCTTTTTTAAAATAATCAATTTTCACGCTTCTTTAACCATCCGCTAAATTATACTAATTTAAATAGTTCAGATTGCCACTTTAATAACTACACGCATTTCCGTACCTTTTAAATAGATTGTATTTAATAGTTTAGTTCTGAGGGTTTGCTGGAAAGCTGAACGTGACTTATTGTAGAAAAACTTCAACTACAAGGGCTTCAGTAGGCCCACGACCGAAAGGAAATATGTGGCGACTTACGAAGCAGCACGCATTCTGTGCAATAAACGGTACTCTTGGTGAAACATCAATTGAAAAGTTGACACGACAAAAGTCAGGATGATAGTCAGTATGAACAGTAGTCTGGAAGTTCAAAAGAAGCCAATTCTGCATTGAATATTACACAAAAGTAATTAGTTCTTTTATTTCGTGGTTTGCTGAAATTCTAGGGTAGCCCAAAGTTCGAAAGAAATAGTTTTTGAGTTTGTAAAATCCATCAAATATCCTTGCTTTTGACATATCACTATTATTACCACTTTTCGTGAATAGATGGACTCAAAATTGAAAACAGCAAAAACAAGAACTGCAAGACTCACAAACTGTCAAGCTCGGCTTCAGTAGCTATCTATAAAGGCAACCAGACGGCGTTAAAATGGGTTCGGTACTCTAATTATTGCTTGGAAATATTTTCTAACGTGGACTTGAAAACGAGTCGATGTAGTCATTACTGACTTTATCATTACGCCCTTAATAGCTTTAATTGCGCGGGTATCAGTCAATGCTTATCCGATATCATCCAACCCATAAACTAGCTGGTAGTCTGTTACTGGTGGCGGGTGGGAGGAGAGTGCGGTCTGTCCTGAATGCATTTCCTTCCTCGCTTTAAGCAATAAGATGCACTTGAAACTACCTCGCTGCGCTCAATGACGTGAGTTGGAGGATTGTCAACTGCAGTGGGTTCAGTGTGTTCCTGTTAGTAGACAGTCAGACTGCAATGGTTCCTTCTTAATGTAGCTTTTATGAAGCATACGGGTGGGAGCCTACGTAGTGAGTTGTGTTGTTGGTGCGCGCGTTGAATTTTGGTAGCGCCAGC
Source organism: Ligula intestinalis (assembly GCA_036362985.1). Classification (NCBI taxonomy): domain Eukaryota; kingdom Metazoa; phylum Platyhelminthes; class Cestoda; order Diphyllobothriidea; family Diphyllobothriidae; genus Ligula; species Ligula intestinalis. Next base: position 2,441,683 of record JAYGXS010000001.1, on the reverse strand, counting down.
CCCCTGCGTCTTCTACCATCTCCGATAATCTTGACTTTTGTCTAACCATCGGCTCCCGATGTTGCAGTGGTGTGAGAGTGTGGAAGTGTGGGGGAGACTTTTTTCCCTTCAGTCCCCTGGGAGTCACTTCGTTGTGTCAGCTTTCTGGGGCCCACGCTGGGCGTCGTCGAGAACGACGGCCATGCTGTCGTGTTCATCAATGCATGAGCATAGATACATAAGTACTCACGAATTAAAATTTTAACTGCTTTCCATTTCTAGCAATTTTTTACCGGCATTAAGGCTTCAAAAGGGCTCTTTTTATGTACTTATATTTGCGTTCTGCAGGCAAATCGATAGCGCATGCAACATAGAGCCTAACAAGTCCTTAGCTGTAAATCCATCGACGGAATAACAAACAATATTATCGCTCGCAAGGCTAGTTTTAAAATGTTAGGCCAGCAACCGCCGTTATTCAAAAATAGTGCCAAACATTCTTTTTCACTGCAGGATGGAAAATGCGCACCGTCAATCTAAAATCCACAATGCAACCTCCTCATAGCAATATAACCGCCCTTGTGAATGTGGCCAGTGAAGATGCGAAGTAAAATGTTCTACCTTGTCAGATAGTTAAAAGCAGCTTTGACAAAGGCTACAAGAAAAGAAATCCTTCATTTTCCAGTGGTCAAGTTAATGGCAAAATTGGAATTTACCTTTTATTTCTGAATAAAAATATACGTCGCAGTGTCCGAAAACATTCATGCATTTTAGATCGAATAAGATTATGTCGTCAAAATATATTCTAAGTCAGTTTGCTTTGAATATATTATGACGTTATAAGACATTATACTAAAGACCTGTGATTTAGTCTTATTAAAACATCGTGACAATTCGTAGCAAAGGATACACAAAATAAATTAAGTTGACTAAAATGTATGCATATTAAGGCATCCCCTTATTAACCAGGTAGAAGAAAGTTCATTTCTCGTACGCAAGACATTAACCTAACAATAAGTTAGGTTCGTTATCTGATATCCTAAATAACTTAATAGTATCCCATTACTTTAAATTGCTTCCAACCTTTATCGTCGTTATAAATTTTCAGAACGCATCGAACTATGCTTAGCAAACGTCGTAAACATATAGAACATGTGCAAAGGCAAACTAATATATTACACAAAATAGGCATTACTTGTAAATAATAATTCAAACTTCATTATTTCAGGCTTCAGTGTATACTCAGAGGTACGGTTCTACAGTTTAACCAGAAAGACGAAATACTTGATATGTTGACATCTAGTAAATTACAAACCCTGTTGGCATCAGGTTTACTACAATATGTATGCTTATGAACTGCATATACTACATGAAAAATTCACTTTGGTATCGTTTAATACAATGTGTCTCTTATGTCAGCCATGGTAATCTCACGAGCAGTTCAACTATAAGGTACTCATATGGGAGGTAACGATAGAATACCGTACAGGGCACATCGATGTGTATCTATTATTTCACCTGTGCGAAGACTGGATAAGAGAAAAGGCGAGCACATACTAGCCTCGCTCAGCAAAGGAGGGAATAAATGAGTCATACTTAATCCCCGCAAACCTTTTTGATAAGAACCATCAAGTGGACGTGATGAAACCCTTTCGAGTCATATACAACACGCGGACACAGCAGAGGCAGAAACAACCTGGCCAGCAAACCCACTCTATGCTATCAATATATGTTAGTAAAAGCCCTCTGCCTGTCTTGGCCAATCACACATGCAAATGCTCTGCCTCCTGAAGCAACGTCGTCCGGAAACACAAAGCCACAGATAATTTTCAAGTGCATGCTGCACAGCTGACATACAAATATTAACCCGCTGACCGTGAAAACATCCTTTCTGCTGTCTTATCTGCGCATTAAAACCAACAGCTCAGCTTCGTGCCCCTCAACGTCAAAGGAAACTCAGTCCAGAAAATGGCAACCAGAATACGCCGTAGATGCTCTCCTGAAAGAGTGGAAGTTGAATTACAGCAGCTAAAGGACACACTCCATTAAAACGATTATCTAGAAACGTTTATCCTTCAGAACATCAAGGACCGTGTCACAAAGTTCGCGAGTGCAACGGCGGAAAAAAGATTTGTTCATAAGACTGGCGTTTATGGGAACCGCAACAAGTGAACTTGTGAGAAGATGCCTGAGGACAGTAGTCACGAATACTTTACCGGTGGCAAACTTGCGCGTGCTCTTCACTTACTTTCCGCTTTTACGAATAGAAGGTAAAAATAGACTATTGTTTCAGGCCCCATCGATGTGCATCTATTATTTCACCTGTTTCACCTGAATACGCGAGCACATACCGGCATGGCTCAGCAAAGGAGAGAACTGACTGATCTCAAGTTCAATCCTTGTCCACCTAATTGATACGAGCCACCAAGTGGACGCGTGAGAAGCTTTTCTGGTCATGTACCACACGCCGACACACTACTCCATAGGCCTGCACAAGCAGGTTTTAGTCACAGCAGAGGCAGTGGCAATCAGGCTAGCCAAACCCAGTCTTTGCTGTCAAAAGATGCTCGTAGCCGCAGTCTGCTTACCCTGGCCTACCTTTCTAGTGACTACCGTTTTGTCGGAACAAATACACCCACCAATTACGCACGCCGACACTGAGAGCATCCCTTCCTCCCCCTTCTTCCCTGCTTGCCGGACCCAACGCCACCAACAGGCTAAAACTCGCATGCGTGCAACTAGGGAACTCCACGATGCCTAATTTAACCCCCATCTCCCCCCCTTCTCTACCCCACGAACCATTTAAGAACCACACTACCTATAACTGACAACTTCTGTCCTTGCATTGTTCTGGCCCACTGATGAATTGCAAACATGACATTTTAAAACCGACATACTAAATGCACTGGTGCCCGCATTCAGGAGACGAGGGAAAACCCAGATGCTTAATTACACCCAACTACCTATCGGCCCCCTCCTGAACCCTTCCCAACCTGAAAATCATACAAACGCTGCGATAAAGTAACCAGTTTTATTATTCATGTCACTGTACCAGCTTTATCACGAATGACCGATAAAAAATTGTAAGCCAGTTTCACTCACCTAAAACTTTTTCTAAGAACATTTGTAAAAAAAACTGGACGAAATTACTCATGACGTTTGGCGCCAAAATAGGAGGATTCGCACGTTTAAGCAGCTCTGCGTAAAAGGCCTTAACATACATCCTCAAAGACGGTGTAAAACATTTTCTTTTAGAGAATCCTCAAAAAGTCAGGGTTTATTGCTGTTTATTGCAATAAGGGAGACCACATGCGAACCACCGTCAACAGGCTAAGTAATCTCCAGGTATATCTTGTTTGATATGAAGGTTTGCGGACAAATTGCAATGCGAAGGGTGCAGTTCATTCTTCTTACTAGAAACCGCCTATTCTTTTTAACGTATAATTTGGAAATTACAAATTGTAGAAAACACTTTAAATTCAACGATATAACAGATCGGGTATATACAGTGGTGTACCTGCTACCATGCTCATGAAAAAGAAACGTCTGTAATGTCAACATAATTGCTCATCTTGTCTTCGATAACAAAAACGTATACATCGAAGCAACACCCATATGATTCAAAGTAGGCTCTGCAGTCATTATGCTAAACTAAATTTAAGAGTAAAATCTAATACAGAAATAACGTTGTTTTTGCCGGTTAAAATGTCAGTACATGTTTCGACACCAATTCAATGCCATCATCCACCGGAGATTATTGTCCGCCATTTTTGAACTGATTATCCAAAAGAAGAATTAACTTACATTTTGCCTTTAATCCAGCGCAAACTTAATGCTCGAATTCTGGGTAATTTCAGTTTACTAGCAAACGTAAAAATAAAACTCTACATTGGACTGCTCTGCGATTTGGCGGTATTTTTGTGAGTTCCTTTGATCAGTGAAATTAAGTTTCTGTACAGCAAAATAAGACCTTTGCCGTAAAAAAGTAAATGAAACTTTCACCTGCACTGTTTTATCTGCATTAATTCACTGTTTTATCTGCCTGAATGTGGCACACAGAACGTTTTCCCAAGGCTCATAAATATACCCTCAAATGCAAATATGTTTTTATCGGTTTGATCTGCGGAAAAATAAAAAATGCAAACTCTAAGTAAGTATCTGTTGTGAGCATTAAGACGTAGAAGCCATATCATGGTAAGGTTTGCGTTGTTCACTCAGTTATAGCCTGACGCTTTTATCTCTTTTCTGAAAAACATTAGAAGTCTTTTTGCCAAAAAAGTCCACAACATTTATTCTTACGTATCAGTTCGGAATAATAAGGGTTCGTTATAAACATGGAAGCACTCACATGTTTAATTATTTACAAAAGCACAGAAGTGGGACTATTTACATATGAAAATCTCAACAAATTGCCGTTTTTATTGTTATTATTTAGAGAGATGGGATCAACAGGTAGATGTTCAAGTTCACGACAAGCATTTTAAAGTCACATATGAGTGCAGTCAAAAATGGCTCTCCTGATAACGCTTGTTGTTTGTAGAAGATGACTGACGTACTTCAGTCAATATGCACTTTTACTCGGTGAAATATAGATTTTTTTGGGCCTAAATGAATTTATATGCAAACATAAGCATATGATAACCTAAAAAACACAGCATTCTCACTAAATATGCTTTGCTTTGCCAGTGGGAAAAGTTTCACCGTTTTATAGCTTACTCTTTTGATTCAAAGGAACTTAGAAAAAAGTGAAGGAGATTCAAAATAGTTCCAGCTGACTTTGGCAATTCAACCATTTCATTTCTAGCAATATTGAGAACCATGCAACAAAGGTGATATAAACTATGAGCAGATATGTTTTTCCGAATTGGGGGCCATAATGTGGGCGACTGGTATTGCTGCCTTTTTAGGTAATCCTTTCTGAGGTTATCCTTACTGATTTTTGGACGGACAAAACATGCTGCAGCTATTAACCCTGAGTGTGTTCGTTTAATAATGCTCATACAACAAATTTAAAAGTGGAATCAAACCTATCATAATGTTGAGTTGCCTGCATTTACTAAAAATAACTAAAAAATGATAAGATATCTCTTCGCTATGTGCGTTATAGGAGCTACTGAATTTCAGGTGATGACAGTATCAGGCAGTAACTACAGCTGAACATCCAAGACAACCTTTAGAAAGACCTATATTGCCATATATGGTTTCCAGGACCTTAAGTGAGTTTCAGAAATTTATAAGGACTGATGATCATATGACAATTATGATACTGTTTGTTGGTGCAAACTTTTATTTATTGATTTCGAATACTGAGACACTTGTCCGTTTTTTTGTTAAACGAATACTCCTTGCTGTTTTTTTATAAAGGTATACTCGATCTTGCCTTTTGCACCTATGCTTGTTTCAATGCCGCTTGCAGCCCATGTTTTTGGGGTGGAAAATTGGAATAAATTTAATTGTTTACAAGACTCACAAATATATTTGCTGTATGGTAAAAGTGTCCACCGTTTAAAATTTCTGTCGGTTTTTATAAGCCATAGTCTGCGTTTTTAGATTGCACTTTTTGTTGTTAACATATTTCCGATAGGCTTTTTACTTACCCCCTTATTTTTGATTATTCATAAGCGCACATTGACTACATTTCAGGGGTTAAAAAATAAATAAACTACAATTTTATCATAATATTGAAGACGTAAGCGTTAATTTATGTAATATGTTCTTGCAATTTTACAAAAGCATACCACATTGATAATATATATCAAGGAAAACGGAACAATGTTGGTCCGTTACAAGAATAACGTCATAATTATGTATTAAATGGATATTATATTTTTTGAAATTTTACCCCGCCCAGCAAAACAATTAACCAAAGTGTTGTAGGTCATAGAAGTTGAGATGTGGTTTCCCTATAATTCTCTATTAAGTTTTCAAATATTTTTAACAGTCGTCCTGCACAGTGCACGATAGATAAACAATATTTAAAACATTGCAAAAGGCAACAAACTTATCATGCATTGGCCATCTTTTTACTAATCTGGAAAAGCTGCTCGGGATAGCTTCCATTTTTGCTGTTTTGACGCAAAATTCATCATAATAACGGATCTCCTCAGAGCGGGGATAAATAATAATCAAGTAGAGATCTGCAAGGTTAAAGCGCTTTCATATAATTTATTGTTTACGTTAATGCAGCATATATGCTAAAGGCATATTTCCGTCTCCAAACAAATAGGCGCATTTTAATTACTGATTTAATTTATAGTATTTGACTTGGGTATTTTTATTTTGATCCTGCACAGAAAACCAATTAAACATGATTTTTCAAATTTGAAGTGGTTAAGACAAATTGATATTTTCAGTCATCTAAACAGCTTAAAGCGTTTAATTTGCCGTATAATTGCCATTTGTTTTTATAAACTGGAATAACAAATCGGAAAAGGTTACCATTTCTGGCTTTTTGTAAGAGCATTCATCATGATTACGCATCTCCCTAGAGCAGGGATAAATACTAATCATGTGAATCTCTGCCCTGTCGTTTACATGTATTTGTATACTTTAGTGCGCTATCTTTGCTGCAGGCATTTTGGGACAAGGCTGTGGAAAATCTATATTTAAGTCCTTTCAATCAAAAGCAAAGACGCTTTGCTTGCTCCCTCTTGTGCATAAACCTACAAGCTGTGGGCACATTTGGTTGTCAAAAAAGAAACTATTTTTAACGCAGCATATAAATAATGCTAATGCGATTCTCAATATAACAAAAGAAGACGTTTATTGCATAGCACGTTTGTCGGTAAGAATCGCCTTAGTGAAAATGCTTAAAGTGCCACTAATTCTGAATACAAGTTACTAATCTACGTCAGTGACTGCAGGCATGGACTGGTCAGACATTCAGTCCTGTTTGCAGATGATATTAACATATGGCAACCGATCCGTACCACTTATGAAAAAAAACTCTGCAAGAAGTACTTAACCGTCAAGGTGAATGGTCCAAAAAGATTTAATGCGGTTTAACGTTGAGAAGTGTGTCACAATGCGCCTCAAAACGAAGGCCAGCGCAACGGGGGACTCTCACAAATGCGCTCTTGAGGAAAGGTGCTTTTCGAGCGGTACCGAACTAAAATACCTAATTATTATTGAGCCATCGACGAAGCCATTTTTACTGTGTGTGTTTAGGCTGCCAAGATGGCAACCCGCCTGCTGTTTGCCATAAAACGAGCTTTTGTTGACGTTGATAAGGACCTATTATGGAAAATATACGTTCAAATTTAGAATATGGAGTTGAGGTGTGGCGATAATGGCTGCAAAAAGACCACAAGCTGCTGGAATGATTTCAAAAGAGGCCAATACAATTACGAGGACCCCAAAGTCCTATCTTACGAATGCAGGCAAGAAGCGCTTAACGTTTTTCCTATTTAGTATGGGCGAATCCAAGGCAACCTCATACAGACTCACCGGCTCTTGGAGAATAGGGAGTAGGCCTTGTAGTTCGACCACTTCTTTGAATTTGCCACAGCGAATAGACTCCGTAGAATTTCCCTGAAACTGCGGGGAACCTTATCCCATGTTAACATCCGCAACCATCTGTTTTCACAGTGAGTAATCGGTGCCTGGAACAGACTGCCGGAGGAGGTCGTAATGGCAAACACAGCAGATACATTCAAACGTATGCTCGATGCACATTTACTAAGTAGATACCTTACATACACACAGGAAAGTATTCTTATAAACCACGAACCCTTTTGTCACACATAGAGATAGAAAAATTGTACATCTGCATATTTTACGCACTATTTTAAAGTAACATGTTTTATTTCAGATATTTTATGTAAACTGATTTCAATAGGGCTTTAAAAGGCATTCCCTTCTACCCCTAATATACGAAGTATACTGAATTAGGTCAGATGTGACCCTCCTAAAATTGCATGAAAAAGGGAGGTTTTGTGCACTTTAAATATAATTTTTGTTAAATAAATAAAACTTTTCAAATGAACTCGCAGAAGAGTAATTCTGCAGACAGTTGTAAATAAAATAGATTAAAAGCCCACATGCCGACGTATATAAAGATGATCGATATTTTGATTCAATTGTACCACTTTAGTTTCAGACAAATTAAATTAGCTGTAACACGCTACCTACTGCCATTGAAGCTGATATCTGTCAGACTAACGGGTAAAGCAGAGTTGCTTACTCAGAATTCAATTTGTCAATGGGCATCGCATGCTGTCAACGTCTGCAGTGCTTTTATTTCCTCTCTGTGTGTAACTTTGTCTTATGTCAGACATGAAAACTATTTGTTTATCGCCCTCATGTTTAGTAACCATAAAGTCGATTCACGAATGAATGAGAAAGTTTGCAATCCAGGTATTTGCATGCTTGAGGAGCACGAAAGGTCAAGCGACGGAGCAAGTCAGATCAAGGTAGAGTTGGCACCCGCAGGCACAACCACACGGAAGACACTGCTGATCAATGAGCCCCTCCCTCTCCCTCCCTCTTAAACTCCCCTCCCTCTGCCCGTATTACGTTTAACTAGCTCCTACCCCCCAAAAAAACGTTGTTTGTTAATGTAGAGGCTATTATTTCTTATTGTGGACTCTCTCTCCTTCCCTACCCTGTGACGTTTGATTGGCTCCCACCCCCTATAACTGTCACTTTCTTTTCGAGGACGCTTTTATCTCTGAGGATGTACTCCCACAAGAGCCTGAAAGCTCAGAATAATAATCAAATTGATCTGGTGCTCGACCTTTCTTCTTCCTCAAACATGAAGTTGATTGTATCTGACCAAATATGAAGATCGCGATTTGAGAAAGAGAAATTAACATATTTAAAGTTATGTGTTTTTGTTCCTTGAGTAAACTTAAGACATCAAATGCAATTTAGTATAAAAATGCGGCTCAAATCAGTTTACAGGTGGCATGCAGGGACGTATTTGGGCTAAAACCAAGGTTTGTGCATATTCGATAAAGATCTGTTTATAAGACTGCCGTTTATTGGAGACACAAGTGAACTTGTAAGAAGGCGCCTAAGGACAGTGGTTATGAATGCCTTCCCGGCTGCAAACTTGCGGGTTCTCTTCACTAACTCTCCCCTTCTACGAATGGGAGGTAAGGACAGACTACCGTTTCAGGCCACAGCTATGTGCATCTATTTGTTCACCTGTTCCTGTGGATCGCCCTATATTGGTTGAACAACGCGACGTCTGGCGAAGATAACGCGCAAGCACATACCAGCTTGGCTCAGCAGAGGGGAGAAAAGACCGACCTCAAGCTCAATCCTCGCCCACCTACTTGATACAAACCACCAATTGGAGGCGAGTGAAGCCTTTCGGGTCATATACTGCACGCCAACGCACTTCTCCAAAAGCTTGCGCAAACGGGTGTTAGCCACAGCAGAAGCAGTGGCAATCCGGCTGGCAAAACCCATTCTATGCTATCAAAAGGCACTGGTACAAGCCGTCTGCCTCCCTTGGCCGACTGCACGCAGAAATCCAACACCTACTGAAGCCAAAGAAGATGAAGCTGCGGAGAATAGTCAAGCGCAAGCTGCGCGGCTGACATACAGAACTCAATCCGCGGACCGCGAGAACATCCCCCCTGTCTCATCTGGGCATGACTACCAGCGTCCTACCCACGCAGGCGCCCGCGTTTAGGTGACGAGGAAAAACTCAGCTGCTTAATTACCCTTTTCCTCCCCCTCCCCCATCCCTAAATCTGACTATTATATAATTGCTGCAATTAAATTACCAATTTTTTCCCCATGTCATATACAGGCCTGACGATGAATGACCGAAAACGATCGTTTGCCAACACGACTTTTCAATAAATCTCCTACACCAATAAAGGCTGTGGAAAGAAACTTCTATTTCTTGCATGTTGTGCCATAAAAACCATTAATATGAACCAGAAACTGTTAAATTATATAGGTCCATTGGAAAAACGATTTTGTTTTACGATGCATAAATGGAAGTAAGTGCAATTGTAACAAAGCGCCCTATTTTTCGTAAAACAAGAGTGGATTTATTCCAAAAAATTCTATTTTGCACGTCTGCTAAGTTTTTTCCCAAAAAATTAAGTAATAAATTCGTATGGTATGTAATTTTTTTTACCTCAGCGACAATTACCACCATAGACAAGCATATGTACAAAAATCCCAGAGGCACCGTCGATTTCTTGAGTCAATCCATAGGCAAAAGCTATCCAGACACTGTGCGTCTATGTGTAGATAAGAATCAATGAATAGAACTGGAGTGCGCCAAATGGTACTAGTTTTCTCAAAGTTGTTGATATTCTTCCATTCTTCTCTGCATTTTTATCCTTGAAAACATAGAGTGTAAACTGCTCCGATATAAAGTTTATTTTGACTTCTTCTAGAAATAATTCAACTAACGCGATCTCTGTTATTACCGTGCATTTTCCCTGGCAATGAGCTGATAAAATTAGACGTTTCCGAATCCATGACATAAAGCGACAGCTGCGAAAGAAATTATGTTTAAAAACTGGTGACTTAGGCAAAATGCTCTAAAATAATACCCTATTTTGAAGGTTTTGTTAAGCACATAGAATATAATCTTTATCAATGGTCAATTGACTGCAGCCAGAGAAAATCGTAAGGTATTCCGCACCATCTGAAATACGATCTGAAATTCATCATTATCAAAATCCTTAAATAATTGCAAGGAAATATGACAGAAGGAAATTTATCTTACAGATAAGAAAGTAATATATTTACGACTGCACCTGACAGTTCAATTTGCATTTATTACGCCCTAACCGACATGTCTGTACGTGCATTTACGAAATATATTACTTCTTTGACCATCCATATGGCATTGTGTAATTCCAACGTTAGTCAAGAAACGCACGAACCGAAGAACCTACTGCCACTTCTGGAAAACCCATGTTGGAATACGTATATGACCTTTGGATACTTCAGTAACAGCAACAGTGGTATTACATCGCACGTACTATTGAAGCATACGTGACCCATACATTTATTTAATGATTATTTTCCATCTTCTTTCTACTTGTGCTGATTAAATAACCCATTACTCTTGCACAAACAGCCTCTCTCCACATTTGAAACATATGTTCACCTAGTACGCCAAATTTTACCTTGCCTGATAAACAAGCAGAAAAAAATCATATTATTCATTTGACAGTCTCCTCGATTAGCAGTTTTCAGAGTTTTAGCTGATAACATAATCGGAAAGATATTTTATTGACTGTTGATTCAAAACCATATTTGACTACGACTTTTAGTTAAAATCTCAATGGATTAGCCTCTTACGACACAAAACCCAAACACATAGATCACTGCCGACTGAGTTATATGTGCAATTTCAAGGAAGCAGTATAGAAGAAGAACAAGAAGTAGCGACTACTGGAACACGAATTTTATTTTCTTGACGTTTCGGATTCCGTCAGGGACCTTTAGTAATAGGTTTTCATAGAAACATCTGAGGCATATGCAGATAAGGGGTTACCTTCTGCTGGTTTTCTTTAGTTGCTGAGACGTCACACTGCTAGCGTGAACGGTATTTTCCCCATCTACAGTAAAAGACTTGGATTTTTTCCTTCGGCCGAGCTCGAGGAAACTGTCACACGAAATAGTACTCTGCTGAGTACTAAGCGGACTTTTAAACCATTTTGCTGTTTGATGACCAGACAGACATTTACGCAGGACACACTACATGTTGGGGTGGATCGAGTCGTCTCCAAATGTAAGCCTATCCGGGTTCACTTATACAGGCTTCCCTTTAGCAAATCCGTGCGGCAGATTTTGGAGATAGGTAGGCTTAAATGGTCAATAATAGGCATGTTAGAATGTCCATTTCTGGTACAGTTAGTGGTAGCTGTCAGAAGATAAACTTGCGTTTAATTCTGCGTAGTAGAAACATATCAGAAAGGTGTTAGGCAATCTTATAGAAACTGTTGGTTATTTATTTCTGCCAAAGATTTTGTAGGGTTTTTTTAAACAAGCTGCAAACGCTAAAGACAACCTTTGCATAGCCTGAATTACCGAGCATTGAATACTGCATTTACTCAAACATAAGGAGCGCTTAAAATCCTCATATTGTTGCAAACAAAACAAGACTAAGCGTTAACACAACGCCGTGTATCACAGAAAGTCACTTAGATGTCAGAAAACGGACATTAATCAATGTCTTAAACGCTTCGAGTAATGAAACAAACCGTCGTGTCTGGAGAAAATTAAAAGGCTTTTAAGTGCACCTTATAGTCCAGAAATACACTAGGGTGTTTAGGCTTTCCTTTCAGATTGAGAGCCATGAACGTGCACACTGCGCAATGCTTGTACATTCTTGAAGTAAAAAAAACATTTTATTTTATTTAACTAAATCAAAAACACGGCACTTTCGATGTCGTAAGGTACAAAATTATTGCATTTATTGTTATTGTTGCTGGAAAAACCAATGCACTTTGAAAACAACTTGAAGTAGCGCATTCCTGCATAATATGTGACATTCTAGCAACGTGTTTAACCCCGAGTAACTACAGAAGCCGACTGGTTTCTAAAGTAAATCTGATTATTCTAGCTCTTCCTAGTGCGAGCATTTCATTTACCCATACCATGTTTGACCGTGGATTTCAATTATGCCCACCATGTGCCTTAGCATGCTGAGAGCAGACGCGGTGATTTGCGCATGGATTAGTTTCAAGCACTCGTAGACTTTATCAACATATATTGCACCCTGTCTTCCCTTCTTTACCCGCGCCCAGTGTACAGAGAGAGGGAGAGTCAAGACGACGTAAGAGAGCGGGGGGGGGTCAGGCACAGGAAGAAAGCATGATTTTGTAGGCTACACCTGTCTTGGCTTCTAGGTACGTGAAAGCGCCATATAGATCACGTTCAGAAGCATTGATTGTGCTCCTTAATCTCAATCCGCTTGTCAGCCACTCCGCACAATGCAACAGATATACGTTTGACTGACTGTGCGTGTGTGTTTTAGTGTATGACGGCTGTTGGCCACCTTCCGAGCCATGCCTTTTAGCGCGTCAAGTTGTTTGCGCGAAGAAACATTGCATTGAGCCCTCAACCTCGCTCTCTGCTCCACCGCTAGCAGCAGACCACTGTCTGAGGAGGTCAGTTGTCCGATGCGCGGATGGATAGCGGCGCGATGCCATGTACTGCGTTAACTGAGAGCTGTTTTGACGGGGGCTTGTGAATATTTAGACCTCAATTAGAAATCGTTGAAGGAATAACCGCTTGTTTGTATGCCGCTTGTTTTTTTTAATACCTGCAGTTCTGCCACACTAAAGGCCAATAACGATTCTTCCTTATGTCAGATGCAAGATTGTTGTCCAAATTTTTCCACGTTGAGTTTTTCCTGGTGGAAACGTGAAACCTCTGTTTGGGAAAGGCAATCCCAAACAGCTTCTGCAAGTTTTAAGCGATACTTCCAGTGGTTCTACCCGAGAGGGTGGGGGGGTGGTGGGCATCAACAAGAGTTGTAACCGCTGGGAGTAAAATAAATTTAGGTGATGGAAAAATAATTCAAACCTTTTGGAAAACTTAAACCACTAATTGGAGAACCCACGTTGACATACGTTGAGTTTAACAACCCGCAGAACATCTAAGTAACCTCCAAAACTACATAAACCTGATACGCATACACTTTTTGGAATAATGTGTGCAAAGTCTCCCATGTAAACTTAAAATATCTGAAATTAATAAAAATAGCCAGCCCTTAATACACCACAATGAAGCAAGAATACTCAAGTCCAGCGATGATACCCATGTAAGCATTGAGGAAGTCAACTTAAGCGAACGAACGTTTTCGATTAATTCATCATTACTGTATTGCCTGATGATGAATTAATCGAAAACGTTCGTTCGCTTAACTTGACTTCCTCAATACCAAAGTCAGTTTATAGACAAATCTAGTAAACCTCAACGACCTACGTTAACTCAGCAGTTAGCACTTAAAAAGGCCGTTCTTTACGTAGCTGGTTAAGGAAACAACATAGCAGAATTCACTGGTCATCGATTACTCAACATCTGCTAGACACGGGCCATCCTGTTGACCCCAAAACTACTTCCCGATTACTTCTTCGTGTACGAACAACTCCTATCCTTCGCTACCTAAAGGCGGTCTACATACGGCGTTTCAAACCTGACCTATGCAAACAACTGGAGCACGTAGTAAACCTTATTCTGCTTTGGTACGAATGGCTCTCTGTTTATATATTTTGCCTCCCAACTTTTTACCTCAGCCGTTTTTCCCCAGGTTTGCTGATCAAAGCGTTTAAACTTCTTATGCTATGGATTAGCCTCTTGAATATTTCGTATGACCTTGTTGTTTGCATCGATTTTTATTTATAAATTTAATATGTTCTCTTAAGTGATTCACGTTACGCAATGAGAGGCAGCAACTGAAGAGCTCTCTAGAAATGTCATGGCCCCAATAAATCTTCTTGTTCATGTGATCTTTAAATCTGCTCCAGGGAAACGTTGCTTTAAACGCAATACCTATTTTTGTATAGAGACGACATTAAATTCTGTGAGGAAAAAGTATTCAAAGTGGTAAAATAACAAATAAGACGTGATTAAAATTGAGCATTTAATAAGCAAGTGGATCCGCTAGAATGATCAATTGCCATTTTTTTTATTGCTGTGTCATAAATAGTTTACATATTAGCGTTTATAGGGGCCACTTTTTTCATAAAAACAGTAGGGCCCAGCCTTCATAAATCAGGCATTTGCTGCTACATTTTAAGTATATATATACATATGAGAAGTAGCGGCGATCACAATAACCATAATTTTACTTTCCCGGCGTTTTAAAAGCGCACATACATCCTTCATCAGAGGTGGTAGATGGACCATGCCTCACAGTATTTATAGGAGGTGAAAAAACACAAATATAGCAGGTTCAATGTTAGCAGAAGGGATTCAGATAGGGCTCATAAATATCCGTTCAGTTTATGAGGCTAACAGGTTGAGGTCAGTTTAGAGGCTGTTCCCATGTTTATTGTTGAATGTCCGTGCGCAGCTCTGTTCAGTACGGATTTGAGAGGTCATTGGAGAGGAATCATTAAACATCCGCCACTTATTATGGTGATAAAAATGACAAGTTAAGGTCACGTCATGGTCCTTTGTCGTGATTCACCTTCTGCATATATATATATATATATGTTTATTAAATTTCCACAATCAGTTTATTATTTTATGTGAGTTAGAATTGCACTTGGTGAAAGCTCTACATTTATCAAGAAAATTATAAGAAAAACTCTTGTTTCATTAGATTGTATAAAATGTTTTGTGAACATCTGAGTTGTTGACTGTCAAGATTCAGTGGTTGCACAGGAGCGCCGTGGACACTGCAGCGGTGACTTGGACCTTTATTACTTTTTCTGAATAAGATTTTGATTTTTTGCACGCAGCGCATAACTTACTCACTTTGTCCCTGAAACCAAATGCCATAGCAGAATCATGATAAAAGGCGAGGGATGTGGCTGGTCTGCTGACAGCCCTCGCTTCAGCCCGCTTACAGAGCAGCTCGTGACTGGCATGTTTAGGGTTGTCGTTGAGGCCGCATTATAGAAACGAAATTACCCTGTATGTCGTCGTCCTGAAAGTACGCAAAAGTTAGTTTGCCAGCGCCCAAACCACTACATTTGTTGCCTCGTGTCGGAATCTCTAGCCGTGTACTACTTATATTTAGGAACACAAATAGAGGGACTAAGTTACTCACTTCGGCACCCTTTCCCCAATTCGTCACATTGCTGGCGTCAATATGTAAAGCAATAACTCCATATTTGGCTTCTCATTAATAAACGCCTTGCCTTTGGATGATAACTCAAAATGTTTTTCGAGCGTTGTTGGTTTATTTTGCAGTCATAGTCACATACGTCTTTATCTTCCGTAAAAAAATGAGAACAAAATATCGTGTTTAGGTGTCTGCGATGTACTTTGAATGAGAGAAGATACATTTCCATTATAATGAAAATGCTAGAGCTTAGTATTTAACCCTACCTCAGCACGGTATATAAAAGCATTAGTTTTAAGATTGCTTATATAGCATACTTTATTGGAACCATACAAATTGCAACTGCTCATGAGCTGCGTCCTCTTGCTGAAAACATTTGTATCGAACGAGAAAGTACCAAATTAAATTCATAAAGTAAAGTCGATACAAACAACAAGGTTGCACGAAATGGCCAAGGGGCAATCAATAATGAAAGAAAGTTAATCGCTGTGGGCAACAAAATGGAGCAAAACTTGTACGACAAAAAAGTTTGGGAAGAGACATATGTTAACAGAAAGTCTTTGTTACCAAGGCAGAGTTAGATTCACCACAGGCTCAAGTTGTGGATACAGGTCAAGTTTAAACAACCGAACGCAAGCTGCCACCAGGTATTGTAAGTTAGGAATTGTTCGCGCCCGAACAAGTAATTGGAAGGTTGTTTTAGAATCCACAGAATGGCCCGTATGTGTTAGATGTTTAGTAATAGAAGAACAAGGAGTTCTATTCTGCTGTTTTAATAGCCAACTCGGCGGTTGCTATTTAGCTCTGGCTGTCAATTACCTTTAAGTTCGCCTAATATACTTGCATCCACAAGTACATTTTAATACGTAAAGACGATTTTAATAGGCGTTCAATGACAAGGCATCCTTCGCAATTGGAATTAGAAGGCGTTTGATCGAGAACCAAAATATGAGCTCTGCAGCAAAGTAGGTCCTTCCAATGTTCTTACGTAAACGTCTCTTGATTGTGTTTAAGATATTGTCACCCTTGAAGGACAGCGATATGACAACTGGCTTTGTTGAAACAAAGTGTTCCATATTATTTTGCCTTATGAGTTCGTCTATTTGTTAATATACTGAGCTGGGTAACCACGCGTCTTGGTCATTGCTTGCGACTTCGCTGTTTGAATCGATTTTTTATTGTGAAATAAATTCTGTATTACCTCATTCTCTACACAATTTATGCAGAAAGAGGACGCAGCTGATGAGCACTCGCGAAATTTACGGTTCAAATAAATTCTGCTCTTTATGCAATCTGCAAATTTAACCCTGAAATAAACACATCAAAAGCTTCAGTGTCACATTTTTCTAATTTCGCAGAGTCCTACTATATCAAATAAGATGTAATTTTTCACGGAAAGTAGGTGAATAAAAGTAACAAAGCTCATTATTCGATTAGATTTAGCAACATGTGGTTGCGCATGTTGGATGTCAAAAAAGGGGTTTGGATGATGTCTGGAAAGAAGAACGACATTATTTTATCTTCCTTATCCTTTGGAAGCCAAGTGCATCCGCTCTGCAGGCATGTTAACCAATAAGATCATTTTTCCTTAAACGATTTCCATATATCTGGTCACCCAAAACGGCACAAAATATTTGTCCCGGGAGCAAATACTTTACTAGCCAGACTTGGCATTAATCAAGAGCCATCTTGATTCGTCAGCAAATTTCTTACACAATGTTGCCCAAGATTGGTGCAAGTTTGATATGGAAATTTGACGTGGAAATTAAGGATTGATTAAGTCACGTTATTTTGATTCACTGAGTTAAGCTAATCCTGGGAAGGTCTTTTGGTTACAAAACTTATCCCTTTTGTTAGATGTACAAAGAGCAATCGGCATTAGGTTAAGGGACATTGGGAGAAGTCTCATGTGTGCATTTTGCTGTCGAAAAAATCCCAAATAGGTATAAGAAGTTTGAAACAAATTCCTTCCAAAAACGCTAAATATATACCAAAGTTTCTCAAATATAAGTACAGCCAATTTTAGGGAATCCATTCACTGGCAGAAACAAGGAATATTTTCAGCTTTCAAAATATTTTTGCTAAACTGTACAGTCTTTTGGAAGAATTGGCAGGAACAAAACGTTTTTTTTCGCATTTGGTTGACCTACATCGTTTGGATGACACAAAGGCAAAAAGGTCCATATTTTTTTTTGCAAAGTTCAGGTACATATTTACCTTTGTTTACGCTATACTTATGGCTTATAAAGGAGCACAAATGCCAGAATAATATTGAATATCTCAATATCTTCTTCAATATACGGCCACACTTTTTGCATTCGCAAGCTTAACGCCGAGCATGGACTTCATCCACTATGGAAAAATAATTCTAATCAAAAGAAACATGTCAGTTCTTTCACCTTAAGTCAAAAAGAATAATTTGTGTTCAGGTTAATTCCAAAACTGTTTTGGCATAGCCTTGGAAAAAAGGTAATTTACACAGAAATTCGTCATTTTTATATATAAATAAAACACTTTTAAAAGAGGTACCCTATCATAGAGCTGATTTATTGATGTAAGAAATAACAATGCTTGAGTTATGATGCAGCCGTTCTTGATGCTTGACAATATGATTTTCTTTTTAGAGACATTTCTTATTATGGTTTACATGGCCATCTTTAAAAGCACCAGGGCTTTTGATGTTAATCTTATTGTAAAGGTTTTGATAAATTCGTCAAACAGACTTTTAATTGATAGATGAAAACATAAATAGAGTGAAAATTCCCGAAAATACGCCAAAATATGAAGGATGATGTTAAACAAACAGTTAGTTATGCCTTGAAATAGGTTTAAAAATTGTTAACCAATGATTCATTCTTCCTAAATGATGAAAGTGGTAAGGTAATTAAGCTTAATTTAAAAAAGAATTAAATTGTTTTCTTCATTCATTTTTTACAACTCCGGAACTTGGTGTTCATCAAGAAAATTATATTCTTCTTAGCAAATTTTTATTATTTTTTTACTTCTTTCGAGTACGACAGTTGCCTACATTTGCTCATTATTATTTATAACTTTTCGTAGACGCGTTCTTGCTGGTATGCACTTAATGATCAAACATTTACAAAAATGAGAATTTTGGACGCATTTTAGATGCAATTTAGATGCTCGTGCAGTAGACAACATTAAATCCTTAAAAAACGTTTTTATTAATTAGGCAGTAACTATCCTGATCGATTATGTTTCCTTTTATCCACAATTAACGTAAACATTGGCATGCAAGGTTGAGTGCTCTTTCCGCGAGTTCTGAAATGCTAGTCGAGTGGCAAAACTTTCTTCGCTTGAATTGTTCTTCACTGTGTTAAACGTGTTATGTGGCTCTTGTTTTAAACTAATGAAATTTCATCGCTGCAATCAAACAAGCGGTTAACTTCTCTTTGCATTTAAAGATTGCCTCTAGACAGTTGATACAGTTTTGAACAAAACAAATTAAGTCAGAAATTTACTTTAACTTTTGTTTATGAGAATTTTCCTTTTTTAGCTGAATGGTCCGTGTATTCTTTGAGGCCAGTGCACGTCGCCATGTCAAGTACGTTTCTAAGTAATGTTAAGAGCTATAGTGTGGCAGTTTAATATGGCTGAAAGGAGAAATAAACGAAACACTTTTGTTCATGGAATGACGTCTGCTTTAAGTATTTGTCAACCACCGGGAGAGCTACAGAACACTCACTTATAAGACTTCAAACACATCACCGTTTCGCATTTGCCCTTGTAGCAACTACCAGAGAAACAGAAGTTGTAAGTTATCAAATTTTTGAATCTATTTTGTAAACGAATAAGGGTTTTCTATTTTATATTATTTTGGGTTTAAAGGCTCGAATTAAAAGCATTTTCTTCTTTTTGTTTGTCATCTAACCTCAGTTAAGAGAACCTTAACAAAATAAGAAAAAAACTTTGTGTTTTTAGCAGAGGTTGGTAATTTTAAAAAATTCCAGCAAACAATCATGGAAGCGGGATTCAAAAATAGCTCATAGAAATTAGCTAGAAACGGAATGTTGAAAAAAGCAACAGGAAAAGGAGGAAGAAAGTTGAAAAAAAAGACATTTTTCTCGGGACAGCGATCTGCAGAAATACCATCTGTTAACCTTCACAAACGAGAAAACTCGATAAAGGTTTTGGGTGAAGGTAGCGTATTGCGAGACCTGCTAGCAACTTGTCTAAGTATGCCAATGTTTGATTATTTCTCCCATTACGAAAAAATTATCAATAATAACGAGCAGCATTAAGCATATTAGATACTTAAAAGAAATGTAAGTAGTACTTTGTGTTTGTTACAATCAATAACATTTTTTTCAGTTATCCTTAGGTTCTGCAACTTTAATGATGCAATTTGACTGGGTATTTTAGCACCTATTTAGTGAAGCTATTTTGATTCGTTCAGTTTATCCAATTCTTCAAAAGCCTTTTAGTAAGTTAAATCGTCATTTAAATTAGGTTTATGTAGAAAAATGGCCATTAATTTTGGAAAACTTGGGAGTAGTTTCATATCGAAAAAATTTCCTGAGCCACTACGAAAGAGAGAACCAAACTGCACGTTAATGTTTATTATACTATGAAGGATCTGCAAAATAAGCAAAACAGTAAACGAAGTCATCCCTTCCAGAACCGGAAAGGTCTGTCCAAAATTGTCCAGGCTCAAGTGGAGGTAAAGGAATCATATTTATTTGCAGTTAAATTTGGGATTTGTATTTCAAAATTGATATGTAGCTATCATGTGAAGTTTTTCTGCAAACAATGCAGTAACACATGATTGTTTGTTTAAATGCACAAATAACGCACATATTTTCTTGCGTAAAAACATGATTGCAAATATTTTAACGCGAATTTAAGAAAAAGAAGGCCTAATTGAAAGTAAGTCATGTTGAAATATATTTTTTTGTACTGTACGTTCTCCTTTTGTGTTATTTAGACACGGAACAGAGAGCAGAATAATTCTTATTTCAAAAATAGTAATGCACTTGGCGAGAATTTTTTAATCCACAAGAGTATACCTGAAAGTGGAATAAATCTGCTTATTCGAAAAATAATAGAGTATAAAGAGAAAAAGAGTTCCTTCCATTTCCAGTCAAATTGAATCGTTTGATTTTAGAAATCTTAGGAAAATTTTCAAAATTTTCAAATTTTTATTGTTAAATTACGTAGGAAAATGTTAATATACGCAGAATTTTGTCATTTGAGTACCTAATCAAAGCATTTTTAAAAGGTAACATTTTGTCAAATATTTTTTATTGATTTTAGGAAAAGAAGTTCCACAAATCCACTGCGAAAATAATTGCCTCTCGACAATGTGGTTTGCTGTTTCGGAGTATTTCTTCATATCAGCAATGTCGCCATGTTCATTAAAACTAATATTGGAAAACAATTTCTTTCGGTAAATGCTCTTCATGCATACTTTATTTTAAAGGTTTTGGTGTAAACGTCGAACAGATGCGCAATTTATAAATATATGAATGAAGACAGTGAAAACAAAGAAAATGATGACACACTTTTTTGACGACATCCGATAATAAATTATCCAGTAACGGTAAAATTACAGAACATTTTGACTTAAGAAAAGTTTCTTCCTTATATAGAAGGTGGTAGCTTCAACCTTTTAACTTAACACAGTATCATAAGTTTTGTTCTTATCTGTAGCTCTTTTGTACGTCTCCAGAACTCTGGTATTATCGAGAAAATTTTATTTTTCTTTACAAACACTATTTATCTCTTCAGTTCTTTTCGGTACGAAATATGCAAAATGCTGTTCATTATCATTTGCAAGTTTTCCTAAATACATTCACACTGGAATTCGAGTAATGCTTTCACTTATACAATCTCACGAGAGTTGCGTGGTCTATGGCGACTATTGTAGAAATCTGCTCAAAGAATCGCGGGTTCGAGCTTCGGGTGGGGAAAACATTGGCGTTAATGACGGCCAATGAGTCTGAAATTTCCATTCCATTGTTCCAGCAATGCTGCTTGCATATAATA
>JAYGXS010000001.1:2402262-2419973 GCA_036362985.1 Ligula intestinalis | reverse complement strand
CGGCAAGCTGATAACAACTGGCGATGCCTCCTTGATTATATTTGTCGTCTTTTTACTTTACCTTAGTTCTGTGAGTTTTGTTATTGTGCTCTCAGATAAAGGCTGTTCAGTGGTCTGACAGGCGAGACGCTGTCCTATTTTTAAAGTTAATTAAGTGTCCATGAAATGTAGACGCAGGCAGAATCTCACAATTTTTAGGGCTTGTGCACAGGCAACCCACACCTTCTTGTCCAATATCGTTGGCAGTTAAGTAGGTCACATTCGCCACAGGGACAACGACAGAGCCCATCCTGTACGAATGTTTTTGTTGGGTTTCTAAAATCCATGGCCTCCACGCCTCTGGTTGTTAAATTTAATTAACTGGCACCCTAACTGGACCAAATTTAATCAAACACTTCAAGCAGAAAGTAGATTATTTAATCGACTGTATTGGGATGTCGTTGCGTGCCACTAGCTGTTAGTTTTACTCAATGGTGTATGAAGACAGATGGCAGCTGGAAATCAAGCTTGGTTGTTGATGTTTTCTTCAAAACAAGGTGCCAAATGCAGCTGACAGTTAATATGGCTGGCTGCAAATCTCACAGCTATCTGTGTGCAGGTTTAGCAGAAACAAAACTGATAGCAGTTCCACGTTGTCAGCCAACAATCTGCAGCCAATAGGCCTTCAATTAATGCAGGTCGAAGTCCTTTTTACTGCATTCGTCCAAGCTCTGTGTTCCACCCTCCCCCCTCACTCCTTACACTTGACTCCTTCACCAAACCCTACCCTTATATGCAGTCTTCTCTTACCGATCACCTCACTCCATTCCTTCAGCTCAATTTTATGAGCAGACGAATACGTTTTTACATGCAACCCCTTCCCCTATAAATGTATTTGTCTAAGGAGAATTTATCGAAAGTTTATTGACGCTGGCCAAATTAGTCCTATGGGAATTATCGAAACTATGATAATCTCCTTCAATTTTTTTACCGTTCACAATTCCCTGCATTACATTGCACAAATAATGTTTTAGGTATACTGTGTCAAGATTATTTTAAGAAGCGCACCCTATGTATTTCTAGATCGAGCATTTTTTTATCTTATGGAAACGGTGTTTATAAGGAGGTTTGTATTTGGAGAAGTAGAAGAGACAGTAAAATATACACTTCTAACTGCTATAAACATTTGTTAAAAGGAAAGGCGTCCCTTCGGAACATCTGTAAATTTTCGAGACTGGATCCCCAGGTCATCGTCAGACTTGAAAAATGTACAAAGAAAAGTTAACGTTTCCAAGTGCTGATACAGTTATATAGTCATATAGTGAGGGCGCCAATAGTAAGTTTCAAGTCACTTCACATCTTGTGGATAACATTAGTAGGAAACTATAATTTGAGTCGCTCCGGGTTCAGTCCAGGTCATCTGGTTTGGGTGCTAATTGCGGTCCATGGTGGTCCATATTCGTAAGCTGAACTCTCTTTCACCTATTTTAGAAGTGTTTATGCACTTTTAAACGAAATCGATACGCCAGATGATGCAAGTATCATCGGAGCGCATGGCCTTAAGAAATTATCAGCCTTTTTTGGATGGGCAAACTCTAAGGATGCGTGCTTTTTCCAATGCAAAGGTATGTCCTTTTTCAAGGCAATGAATAGCCACTTTAGATAAATGGTCACGCCTCTAAACTGCAATTGGTGCTAGTAGATGCGTATGGAGACGGGTATTCCTGTTTGGCCACGATAAACCTAGCTACAAGTGTCCCATAGGATTTTGTAGATGGCTTTATTCTAATCGATATAGTCAATCCCTTCTTTAGGGTGTACTAGCTGTTTGCGTGAAGTAGCCGTCGGTGTGTACACCACTTTTATGTGGTGTCTTTAAACGATTTCCGACACATTTCTTAGGCAAGAAACGATTTGTCATGAGTTGTTTTGTGTTTGTGCATTTCTATTTTATCTGAATAACCAATGTTGTTGATTTATGTTTGTCGGTTAACCTATTCCGTATTATTTTTTAATATTTTGCAGAAAACGCGGATTACGAAGATGCAGGTTTCTTGAAATTCGTAAAAAATCGAAATGGTTAGGCAGTCGTCTACTTTAACTTAACTGAAATCCAACTTACCATTCTGGAGTTGGCTAAGTATAGTCCGCGGCGTGAAATGCCGCGTATGCCTTTAATTAGCAGGCACAACAATGTATGCCCAGCGGTCGTGGAAAACATATTAAACTACATTTTTTCACTTGTGACTTACTTTTAATAATCTTCTTCTCTGTCAATCATGCTGTCCCACCCCCGAGGAATCCCTCGACCTCCATTACCGATATGTGTGATAAGAGGTTTATTAGGTGCATTTCTTAGACAACCTTTGCTTGTAATTTTATTTTATGGGAGTCTTTATGAAAAGCCCGATGGAATTCGTAGGATTTCAAATTGTAGTAGTAGCGGCCAGGAGGAAAAATTCAGCCAACAGGTTAAGGACCTCAGGGAATATTTTGCACTGGCTGCACTGAAGCACTGCTTTATCTATTGCGGGTTAGAATCTCAACGATCCTGCAGAAGTATTTACTACGAGATGAAATAAATTATTTAGATGTGTAAAAACACCTGTGTATTGCATATTACCTTCCGTATTCAGAGGCTTTTGTCATCACCGTTAATTCATTCAACGTTATTTCAAATTGGCTATGCGGAATTATATTCGCGTTGTAGAGGAAAAGATTCAGGTGGCTTTTTCAGCTGATACCAGCAACGAAAATAAAAGAGTCTGTGTGACAGTTTGCAGGCACCTAAACAAAGACTTTTCTGTTAAAGATTTTCCCATTGTGCACGTATAAACTTGGATACAATGGGGTGAAAGTATATTGCTGGCAAACAAAATGAAGTTTAATTGGAGAAGCTCTAGTGTCCAGGACAAAATCTCACGTCATTTCACAAATCTGGGAAGGTCATGTGGCGTTTGTATTGGAAAAATGCTCTTCCGACAAGTTCATCCATATTATAAAATAAATAAGAGAAAGCTGTGGGCAAGTGAAGGCGAGACTAAAATAAGTCTATGTGCTCTGTTCAGCGTCCGGAAGAAGGTTGGGTAAAGGAAGACGTAACCATATGCTGGCCTGGTGAGTTTGGGCCATGGCGGCCGCATATTCTTTGCAACATATATGAGCTTGCGTGGTTTGGTTGCGTCGCTGAACCTATAGCCAGCATATATTGTACAAATACTTTTTATTAGCCAGGCATTACATTTCAAATCATTTAGAAACCTTTATTTGCGCTCCATGATTGTTTTTATCTACCAAATGCCCAAATACATAGCTACTGACGTCCTTCAATTTACCTCTTCCACAAAGTGTTCAGTATCTGTTTATCCATCTATGGACACGAACTAGGGAATACCAGTGGATTCTATTCTGAACAAAAAACAACTATGAGGGAGAGGAATGCTATATTCAGAATGGAGAATTTTTACCTTTTACCAAGAACGGTTCCATTCATGGCGAGAAAAGGATAACGTAAAAAAAGGTAAAATTTAATGGTGAAAGCTGAAAGGCAAAAGGTCAATCAATACTCAAAATAAAAGCTTTACACGATATCCACATTTACTGTGGAGACAGGTCAGCTTTTAACTTTTCAAATTCTGCTCCTTCATACGTAAGGTAGCGTACTAGGAATGGGAGAACGGAGTGCTGATATGCCGATGTGCGGCAAGAGATATGAGGAAATCCTCAGTGCATTGTACGGGAAGACTTAGCAGCCATAAGTTCATAGTAGAGAGAATGAGCAACCTCATTAAGGATGTGATCAGCAAATTGCTTGACCGTTTTAAAGTGGCGACAATCTATAATTTCAACTAAAAAATACATAGGAAACATCAGCAGCTGAAGAGAGCATTCGGAGAATACGTTTGAGAATGACCAGTTCTGTTCTTTAAGTTAAGCTGAAAAAGCAACTTAAGAGCAGTAATGAGTGAATAAATTAAAGGAGTGATCTGGACTGGATTGGACTTGTCATTTTAACTTGACATCCCTGTTCGAGAAGTAAGGTGTCCGGACTTCGACCGCTGGAGAGAGTGCCAGGACAAAGCTTTCAAAAATATTATTATTTGCTTCCCAAGAGGCGCACCCTAATGAATAGTCTTTTAATTCCTCCCATTTTGGCCGCAAACGTTTATGATCTTTCGGTCATTTTCTTATGTATTCAAATTAAGCAAAAGTCTCCTGAGCGCATGGAAGACCTTCTTATCCCAGGGGGTTAAGTGAGTTAAACCCCGCAACTGCGATCTTTCGAACATGTTTACTTAGTGCGGAAGAGAGGTCGGTAAAGGCCAGAGTAGAGGGAAGCGTATATTATGTACACAGAGGAACGAAGAATAGATGGACTTGACTTGGAGAGCTTATGACCAGCAGGAAAGCCAGCCGCGGTCCAAGTGCCAGTTCGAGAGCAGCCAGGCCAGTAGACAGAGAGAGCAGTCCCTGGCTAGGTCAGCCTGTGATGTGTTGGACAGCGTGTGTGTGGACATCGAAGTGGGTGGTCCACCTCACGCGCGCCAGTAAATATGGCGGCCACCACGACCTTGGGGTCCAGACGGAATGAGGTCACGACAGTGTGGGATACGATGTTGTCCAGCCGGATGATAGACGAAATCACGTATCCAAATATTTAGAAGCTAGTTGATAGGATAAGACGTGAAAGGCCAGGGTGTTATGAATAATTTAATAAGGTTAGAAGGAGTGGAATATGAGTAATAGGTAAGGGACTCCCAGACAAGTGCGGTCCAGCCATGAATTGACCGGAGTCCAGAGGCACAGTCCGACAAGTAGATCACCGGGTCCGGCCGTCTGCAACCGAACAATAGATCGTCGGGTCTGGGAGTGACTGAGCGTAAACAACTTCCCTACCGTAA
This sequence comes from Ligula intestinalis, assembly GCA_036362985.1. Lineage (NCBI taxonomy): Eukaryota > Metazoa > Platyhelminthes > Cestoda > Diphyllobothriidea > Diphyllobothriidae > Ligula > Ligula intestinalis. The sequence goes on along the minus strand of JAYGXS010000001.1, from coordinate 2,415,093 downwards.
ACTCCTGGCCCTGAGAGAACCAGACAGGGAGTGACCTTGAACGAAGACTTTGACTATGGGGTCTTTCGAACGCGTGGTTGTCAAGCCAGACATGAAATGTGACCGCGGCGTACGAGGAAAGCATGACTAAGAATAAGAGGTCGATACAACAGCGAGGCCAGGTATCGGGTATGCAACGATCCACCGCATTGCCACTGTGGAAGAGAGCTAGGCGTAGGGGGTCAAGCTCAAGGAAGGCTCAGGCCATGCGAACCTTTGCCTCTATTCGTAACATTCTGCTTGCCGATATCATTCCAACTTACGACACCCTAAGAAAGGGCGAGAGGTCGACGGCTCAGTGCAGCTGTGATACAATAACCAAGTTAGCGCGGTGCTCAAAAGGCCGTGGGGGTCGGAGTGTTTTTAGTTGACGCGATGAGTGGATTGGCTAACTGGCGGGCCGAGAATAAAAATGAGAATTATTTTAATGTGGCTATCGCAGGGGGTTAAGCGAGTTAAACCCCGCAACTGCAATCTTTTGACCATGTTAACTTAGTGCAGAAGAGAAGTTGGTGAAGGCCAGAGTAGGAGGAAGAATGTATTGTGTACACAAGGGAAAGGAGAATAGATAGAGGAAGTCTGACTTGGTGAGCCTACGACCGGCAGGAGAGCCAGCCGCAGTCTAAGTGCGGTTTATGCAGCAGGCATTCCAACGGCAGCGAGAACGGGCATTGTCTGGTTGCCTTAAAGGTTATTTGCCGGACAGACTGCTTCGAACAGGCGTGCACGCATCCGATTCGCCGGCGGGATAGACCAGCCTTTGCGGATCTGTGACCAACTGTTTCAGAGGCCGCCCTCAGTGCAGACGTACGCGTAAGCGGCAGTGGGCCCTCGGAAATGCTTGCCTATGTAAAGTGAGCCATCACATTCTCACAAATCCAGCAGTTTAAATGGCGCGAAGCCATCAAATCAGAAACACGCATACAACTAACCCTCTTACTGCCCATCATTCTATAGATCTCGAGCAGATGCAAATTTCCATAATGGGGATTGGGTATGTAAGGAGGATGTTCGACGACTGGATCACTTCGTTTATTATCCTAAGCTTTCTAACTCTTACAGGAATCCATCAGCAGAGACAAAAAACAGCAACAACAGAGTGGCTAGTTATAGGGTGTACACATCAATAACCTGTCAAGGGTCATAAGGTCATGACGGGAAAGAAACCACGATGAAAAGTGGAAGGAGCTGGGGAAAGATAACCGTCAGTGATATCAACGTTCATCAGGGCATCCGACAGCTCGAGCATATATATAAAGTGATCCTGTGCTTGACCACCTTTCTTCCTTACCCTTGCAAATATCTGAAACGCGAACACGCTTCTTCATTCATAGTGCGGATTCCCTGCACAGATTAGATACAGCGGGATTTTTGTATTGTCCACGCATTATCAAAAAAATCGCGGAAAGCACACAGGCTTGCACAAAATCGTCTATAAACTTTTAATGAACAGTTTTTACGGGCCTTTTGAAGAAATGGAAGAGGACTGAATTTGTCTGGCTAAATAGCTGAATGATTGTCTAACCTAGTGACTGCTACACTCAAATTCAAGGTTTAAACACTGCGCACTGTGTACATCCTGTTTAAGGAAAACTACGTTTTGCCTACAGTATGAGGAAGAAGTCACATAATTTTTATAGATTAGAGAAATAGATTTGGAACATATTTTATGCGGTATAGGTAGCATTAATACATTGACGGATATGCTGTATTATGAATAATCATTTCAAAATGGTAAAAAAACCTCACAATAAGCGACTTTTTTTATAACCAGAAGCTATCCTTTTTTGTGTACAACATTTTAAAAGGCGTAATTTACTATCAAACAAGTACAAGACATTATATTTTCGTGCATTTTATCTACAAAATATATTTCTATTTAATATGCGAAAATATTCGCGGTCCAGAGATAATTTTACCTTCATTTTCCCCAGAAGAGGAAGAAGAAGTGGAGGCGATTCCTGGGACCTGGTTATAATTAAGCTGACGTTTCGGAAACTCTCTCGTCTCCATCGTCAGAGCCATGTCCATTTCCTGCCGATTGGCGAAAGAGTATTAACATTTCGACTATTTCGAAATGTTGGGTTATCCGTGGCGTCTACTGTTCATCCCTTTTAAGATTCACTTGTCGTTCTCCTATTCTGCCTTTTGCCTTGTGAGCGAATTAAATTCAGTCCCTGTTCATTCCTTCAAATATCCCGTAAGAACTGTTCATTAAAAGTTTACAGACGAATTTGTGCACATTTATGTGCTTAACATGATGTGTTTTTTGGTTATGCGTAGACAATTCAAACGTATTCGAGAAATATTATCAATCTTTCGACAATTTCGAAATAATGCATGATCCGTGGCATCTACTGTTCTCATTTATTAGAAGCGTAGAAGATCGTTACCTTTAAACCTCTTCAGAAATCCATCGCAAACTTTGAAAATTCAGTCAAATTTATTTTTGTTCAGGATTATTTTGAATGCAAAAATGGATACAGTTACCCTCCCAACTTCGCACGTTTGTATTCCCCCAACATTAATACGTGTAACAGACCTTATGATGCCGTCGGCTTATTTAAATTTGGAAACCGCTTCAACATAGCCACTCCCATTGTTGATGGTAGAATCGGACCAACGCCAAACTCTATCAAAAGTTTTTGTTTTCCCCGTTTTAATTATCAATATACACAAGAAAATAACCGAAAAATAAACTAAACTGTGTTAGAAAAGAAATATCTGGTTTTTTCTTTGTAAATCTGTTAAGCGAATTGCTAAAGCTTTTATTATCATGAGAGACATTTCAACTGGTGTTTAATTTTCTATGAGGTAACAAGTTCATTTCTCGAAAAGTTTCGTCTTTATTTTTTACACTTTATTTCATAATTAGACGAGCAAAGAAAGGAATTCGAGTAGAAAAGCTATTAACCAGAGAAATGTACAGTCATTTATACAGTCAGATCACTTTATGTATACCATATCTTATGTCGGATAGCGATAATAGACTAGTTTAGCCATTTTGGTGCATACCAAACTGGTCTTATTTCATAATTTAAAGCGTATATCTGCCAAATATCCTGTTCTTGAATTGTGTCCGGTATTCTGATTGCAATTTACATAGCCGGTTAACAGAACACTGTCCCAGGCATAAACATTCCATCAGTTTTACTTGAAAAGCAAGCCAACTAAATATTATTTTGCTGGTAACCGTGATAACTTTCTTGATAAATTTCTTTAACTCACAAAATTCTGGTACACTTAGGAATGTGCCTTTATCTGTCCTGATGAAAAAGTGAGCTTGCACTTGTTTTGGAGTTATACGATAGCAGAAATTAACACGACATAGCACTAGGCCAACCTTCCCAGTTTGCAGTTATTCGGTACATATTTCCTATTTTTTGTAGCTTTATGTACGCAAGACGCGAAGCTTAGATTCGTTCGAGTCGTATCTCAAATGACGAATTAATTCTACCCACAGAAAGAAGAAACAATTACATTCGTCTAGTTTTATGTCTGACTTTTTGCTCATCATTTTTTCAAACTTGCTTTAAATTACTCCTTACCCATACCCATACTGCATCATTTACCTAACTGTCTACTTACGGGGCACGCAGAACGGAAGTCAGAATTCCATTTTCTGCCTGCACAGATATGCTAAAACATGCGAGAATGACTATCAGGAATTGTTGATCTTTTGTCTTATCATACAAATGTTTGCTTTAGTATTCTTAAATGTCGAGTTTGAATGTTTGCGCCAGAAAATATGTTTTATTGTTTATTCTGCTTTCAGTAAGCATCATCTTGCACATCTTCTGCACTGCAGTATAACTTAATCTTGGGGCAGCTAAATTGACAATAACGCATGCAGTATTCACTGAAGACGTGCAATTCCCATGATGAAATTTGACTGCGCACTTAAGCATATATTTTGCAAAATTATTTTGATTCACTGAATGGAGTTTATTCTGGAAAATGTTTTTTTTCGTAAGGAAACACCATTTTGGTGCGGAATATTAAGAGAAATGGGCATTAATTTTGTCAAAATTAGGATTTTTCTCATATCGGAGGAATTTTGCATGATATTAGGTTAGGCAGAACCAAAGTTCTTATTAATGTTGATTATAATACGAGGAAACTCCAAATAAAGTAAAAAAAGGTATAAAAGACATCCCTTCTAAAACTATAAAATATTATCCGAAATTGTTCAGATTCAAGTGTAGCCTAGTTGAAGGAATCGCATTTACTTTCAGAAACATGGAACGTCTTATGCATTAAAAACTATTTTTAGCTGACGTGTGAAGTTTTTTCGGTCAAACTTCACTTTTGTCGTATTTTTTTTTAATTTGACCACTCACCCTGGTAAATTATCCTTTTTTGCATATGCTTCCACGAAGGTTAGTTAGACCAGGCCTCTTAACATGCATGGCATGACAAAATATATCTTTTTAAAATATAAGTTCCGCTTCTGCATTATTTAGAAACGAAACAAACAGAAGAATAATAATTACTACCCGAAAACTGTCATTTATTTGGCTACCTTTTTTGCATTTGGAAGCTTATAACAGATCGCGGAAATAATCAACTTTGGTGGAAACTTATCGGCTTCCAAAGGAAAAATGAGCTTATTTGATTTTCAGTCAACTTGAGTCGCTTTTTTTAGTGGATTTAAAAAAAATGTCAAAAGTCTTCAATTTCATTGGAACATCGCCTTGGAAAATTTTACTTAACACAGAATCATTCAGTTGAATTTCCAAATAAAGCACTTTTTAAAGAGGTCATCTATTATATAATTTTTTTAATTAATTCAGAAATAAAAATACCCGAGTTCTTTTGCTCAAACATTTCGTTAACTGTTTTGAAACATTTTTATCTATGAAACACATGGCCATCTTTATAAGAACTGCAATCCAAAAACTCATTTTTGTCGGTAAATTTTCTTTGCATATATCTTACTTTACAGTATTTCTTGCGTAAACTTCGAAAAGAAGATCAGTTTGTGTATAAATAAATAGATACATTGAAAACGGAAGTAGAGTCTCCACAATTTCAATCACGACATAAAGTAAATATGCTTTTATTAACGGTAATCTTTACAACACATTTTGACTAAAAAAAGCACTTTACATATTAAAAAATCATTACGTTAACTTTTCAGATAAAGAACATATGTTAATTGATTCTTCTAAATTACAACCATTTTTTATGTCTCCAGAACTTGGGGATAATCTGGAAAATTTTATGTTTCTTAACAAAGGCTAAACACAGTCCTGCAAGTCCTGCAAACAACTTTCATGACGAAATTAATGTTGGTAGTTTGGCATATATTTGGACAAGTTATTTTGATAAACTGAGTATACTTGATAATAAGAAATGCTTGAATTTGAAAAACTGCCATATCAATGATATTCGATAAATATTAATGCACTAATTACCATAAGTGCAAAATATTTTGACTAAAGACAAGTTCTTTTTATATAAAGAAAGCGATTGCTTTAAGTGTTATACTTACCAAAATATGTAAATTTATTGTTCTTATTTGTAGCTGTTTTTTACTTCTCCACAGCCAAGGGATTATCGAGAAAATTTTATTTTTCTTATCAAACACTTAGTAATTCTTATAGTTCTTTTCAGTACTTAATATACCTAAGGCTGCTTATTATCGTTTATAAGTTACCGCAAATGCGTTCTCGCTGGTATGGGAAAAAAATCGAACGTTTGCAAACGTAGCAAGTTGCTTGCAGGACATGCAGTACTGTACTTCTTATACTTCATTCAAGTTTTCAATGTGAGTAATGCTGTTCATTATTATTTCTTAATATTTCTAAATGCGTTCACACCGGAATAGGAGTAGTGATCAAACTTTACAAAGTTTTTCAAAGTCACACGGTCTTAAGCACATACTGTACAAGGTTGTGGGAGTTGTAGGAAAGTGAACAGTAAAGATAACGACCATTGCGCAGTGCTTGAACCACTTTTACCTGCGCCTAAGCTTACAAGCTTTTAAACCTGCCTATGGTTTGCGTTTGCTGTCTTTTGCAGGCAAGCCAACACGCTAGCCACCGATTTGAATAATTAACGGCAAACGCACACACCATTTGCCTCACAGTGGTAACTGAATTTTTGGGCATACATACTGTCTCGCTGCATCGGAAAGAATGCAGCTGATCGAAAAAATTGAGTTTTTTGACATAAAGTGAGCACAATTTATAATTCCCCTTTTTTGAAATTGTTTCTTTCAGCAAGCCTATGGATTCATCTGCTGCAAGCTTCTAGTTTGGGCGTGTCTATTTTCGACTTTTCAAAATCATTTAAAATTTTTTTGCAATCTTGTACGCAAAACTACAGCCATGCCCTGAGATATACTATATTCTATGCACGACATTGTGCAGATGAAATCGAATCTAGGCATCATTTGCCCCTATTTCACGGATAATTTACAACAAATTCTGGTTTTACCAGGAGCCAGCATACGTTCGGCTTAACCTTTTTTGACAAATACCTAACGAACGTTTCCATGCTGTGCATTGTGAGTAATAAAACAGGCTTGTCGAGCACCAGCTCTGAGAAATATATTCTTTACCCGAGAACCAGCAAAATTTGCACAAATGTACTTTCTTCATTATTGCCTCGAAGAAGAACTGACACCAAGATGCCTCAGATATAAAGCTCGCCTTAATAAAGCTATGCAGAGAAGTCGCAGGAAGATTTGGCGAACAGATGACGAGAGGTCTTATCGATGACTGCTACCGACGGCTAAAAAGTTCAAGGCTAAGCTTGAAGTGAACGTAAGAGCATGTTTCCGGATCTTCGGAGATTTATCACCAATAATCTGGGAAGGACAATCTCACATTCGGAACTTCATGGACAGACCCAAAAAGGGACATTTTGGGAGCGAAAACTGAATAGGTTGAAACCAGCAGGTAATAAAAACTCAGACTTGATCACTACCTTTCTTCCTACTCTCTTACCACCACACAACCTGCAGTCTTAGAACGTTGAGTACTTTTCAATACCCACTGAGTTCATCGCTCCCCTTTAGTCAGCCATTCTGTCAACGAAGGCCTCGAAGAATACAAAAGAGTTAATCCGCCAAAAAAATATTATCATTGTGAAACTCTTGGCCGAGAAAAATAAAGAGTATTAAGAAGCCTAGGAGCCCATAAAGACGTAATCATCATGCCGGCTTACAAAGGTCGTGCCGCCGTGGTGCTCAGTAAATCAGATTACTCAACAAGTCTTTCTCCTTGTCCATGCATAGATCTGGAACGCGAACGTTTTCATTCTTTCGGGAATTATGTGACATTTAAACACGGCGAAGATCACAAATTTAGCAGGATGTATTGACTTCATACAATTTCGTGACCTCTAAATCATCTGCAAACGGTCATTGCCTGTTAATATAGTAAATTAACTGTCTAAATTGGAAAGGTCAAGCTTAATAGGTAAATAGGGTGGGTAAAATAATTCGAAAATGTTAAGGCACAGTGACGGGTAGAGGAGGGTGGAGTTAATTATCACAGCAAGGTGTTTCAGGTAACGGTAAAAGCCTGTGAAGTGTAATTAAAGGGGGGAGGGCAAATTACGGGGCAGCAGTCGGTCATAGCGGGGGGGGGGAGGGAGCGAGCGAGGGAGGGAGAAGGTGTGAGGGACTGGGGTGATCGATCGTTACCACGGCAATGCGAGGTTGATCACATGACCCAGCTGCTTAAAGAGTTCTGGTCTTTCTCTGTGTATTGCAGCGGCCTCGGAAAACCAAAGGCCCTCTCACGCCTTCTCCCTCGCGCCCCCCCTACCACTATGACCAAATGCTGCCCCGTAATTTGCCCTCCCCCTTTAATTACACTTCACAGGCTGTCACTGTTACATGACCAGCCTTGCTGTGATAATAACCTACCCCATCCTGTACCTCTGACTGTGCCCCAACATTCTGACTTATTTTACCCACCTTATTTACCTATTACGCTTCACTCTTCTAATTGGACAGTTAATTTACTATATTAAAAGGTGATGACCGTTCGCAGATTAATAATAGGTCACGAAGGATGTCAATACATCCTGCTTAATTTGTGATCTTCGCCGTGTTTAAAATTCTTCTGGGAAAACAACGTTTCAATCATGTGACATTTGCTGAAATTAAAGTTGCGTATTATCAACACCTGACTTAGCGTGGTCGGTTGCACGTCCAATAAAACTCCCAGGGTTTACAATGAAAGCTTTCCCCAGCCCTCAAATAAAACGATATTCTTCGAAACTGATGATTATATTGTACATAGGATATTGCAGTGAACTATTGCCTGAATGAAATAAAGTATCCTTATTTCCTGGTTTTACTCAACGGTTCGTCCTGACAAGTCCTCTCCAGTCCGTTTGGACAAAAGATAAGGGGGAAGGGGGGGCTGTGAGCATCAAAGGTAATACGCGAAGTATACACTAAAAGATACGCAGTTGCATACTACTGTAGGCATATGCAGGGGGATGAACAATCTTAATGTTCCGGATTGAGGCCATCGCACATGTTTTCCAAGTTCTGCGTTTTGATTAATAGTCACCATAACTGTTCTCGTGCGTTGATATCTGATTCGATAGGGATTTGGACAGTTCGTAGGAGGCGTTTAGAATGAGTGGGGTGCTCATTAGTCATTTCACAAGGAGGTATTTGATCCTACAATAGACAAAAAATTGTTTAGTGTTAGAAGGCATATAGCTGTTCTATTAGTCGTTGATAAGCTGTAACCGATCACTAATGGAATTCACTCGTTCCTCGACGTCATGGGACTAACTGTTGAAACCGGTCAGCAGCGGCAAACTGGCTAGTAGTTTAAGTGGATAAATAATGCCGTAAAGTCATAAGACGACGATGCGATCACTGCATTTTCGGAGTATGTTCGAATCCATAATCAAAGGTAACCATGCGATAGTGTGGGACTTGCGCGGATTAGAATGGGAATTGTTATTTGTGGCTCACTAACCGTCCTCTGCCAACCATACCCAGTCCCATGTGGTGACCCATCCAAGACTCGAACCAGTGTAGATCAACACTCCCATCATTTTGAAACATACGCCATAGAGATTCAAGTCAGCGAAATGCATCAGAAGTCAAATTAAATGATTAAGGTATCTGCATAAAGATAAAAAATATGCGCTGGTTAATAACATAAGAATTGACATTTCTGGCTTACTAGCCAACCTTAGTAAGTCATGCGCAATCCCATATGGTGTCCCAACCGAGGTTCTAACCCGTGACATATTTATCCAAAGTCCAACACTCTTATCGTTACGAAACTAACTCCATAGAGATAAAAGTCAACGAAACCCCACCAGAAGTCGAGTAACTTGACTAAAGTGTCCGTGTTTAGATATAACTATGCGCCAGCTAGTAAAACCACTGGACGCCAACTCACCGTACCTTATTTTCAATTACCTAGAACTTTTTTAATGAAAAACATGAATCCACTTGAACAGTAGATAACGAAGAAGGATGCTTGTTATGGGTTGTTTCTTACAAATATAGGGAGGACAATGCTACACTAAATTAGATTATTATCGTAGTTGCTAGAAGTAAACACAGGTCACGCCACTATTGTTAGTTCTGTCATAGTTCAGGCACAAATGGTCAATTAAATATTGACTTAATTGCTTAGTTTTTACTACTACACAAGAATAATTGTGATATCAACCCAAGTAAATAACTCAATGGACGAATTAAACATTACTGAAGAATCCACTCCCCTCAAGATAATTATGCTTTTCCGATCGATTGCAAACTAATTTCGTTAAAAGAGCTCAGACGATGGGCAGTCGCTTGCTCCAACAGGTCGCAGCAAATGCTGAAGCAAGCCAAAGCAGACACTGAGGCAAGCTGGACAAACTGCACGAAAGATACAGCAAACTGGAGCAACGCAGCGAACCACCACAAATGAAAACATTAGTAAAAGCAGACTCGCGGGGAATCTACCTGCTCGCTCGCCGCTCCCATTTTAGTAAGTCAATAAGACCGGGGATGAGGAAGTGTGCGGGTGGCTGCCGCGATACTCACTTAACATGTGCACACCTGACTCAGCACAACTCGCTAGGTCCTTGCCTGCCCGGCGTCTGGCCTTCCTATCGGAGCCTTAATCCGTCTAGACCTCAATGTTGTGGCGGCCGCCGGACTTACTGGCCTGCGTGACATGGACACCCACACGCTGTCCACCCACACGTTGTCCAACCACGCACAGGCCAACCTAGCCAATGAACCCGCTCTCTCTCTCTGTCTACTGGCCTGACTGCTCTCACACGGGCATTGAAAATCAGGTCAATCTCCTGAGTGGTCGTGTTCTCCCAAGTCAGACTTCTTCCATTTATTTCCCTTTCCTTTAAGCACAAAAGTTTCTATTCCTGCTACGCAAGCTATGTGTCAGAAACAAAGCTTAGACGGCTGCATCGAGATAATATGTGCTCTAGATACACTGGAGAAGGATCGCAAAATTATATAATGCACTCTGTGAGGAAAAGGCTTTTCTAAAAACATTTATACCTAACTATTTGCAGTAAAGATAAAAATAGATGAGGTGTCAACGACTGGAGAGAAAAAGGTTGTTTTCCACAGTGTCCTTCTGGAGGGCATCCCACAAGCAAACTTTTACACTGTCACTTAAGCGCTGCTATCGCCCATGCAAACTCCGCCAGGAAGATAAGACTTGTTTACTCAAGCGGTCCATTGCTTTGTCTTACAGTTGAGGATAGTTTGCTTTATCATACATCTTTAGTTTGCCTGTACGCTTTCATGATCTCCTGTGAGAAATGTTATATTCCCCAAAAAACATCCTGCCTGGCTTAATTAATGACTGGTAAATTCAGTTTCTAATGCAATTGCTATTAACTTGGTCTAAAGCCGTCGAAGTGTGATGTCAAACAAACATTCCCAGTAATTGAGAAGGGAAAAAGGCGTTCACCAGGAGGGGCTATTTTTTTTAATGACGTTTCGGGTACTTGCATCCTCTCTCCACCTTCAGAGAGTGAATACTCTGGCTTCCGGCTCTCGCTGTATGCCGATCCTTCCCAGTCATCTTTAAATTCTCACGGCTGTTGCAAATTGCTGACGTAGGCATAGCCTATCGACCGCAGGGGACAATAGGCCGCCAGATGATTCAACCTTAAGACAGATTGCCTCCTACCGTAACCTCTGCACTTGTCTAGAAGATACTTTGCAACGATGGTGACGGAAGTTAAGTTGAAAAAACAGGCCGCAAATTGAAAATCCGCCTTCACGAGTAGAAACTGGCAACTCGGAGACTAGACCCACACGCTTAACTTGCAGCTCATGTCGCAGAGACTGGCCCTGACTTAAACCTTCCGGGAGCAACCATCATAGGTCGGGAAAACTCAAAAGCCGAAAGCTGATGCTTGAGGCATGGTACTCAGATGCAAACTCCGTCAACAGGCATCTAGATGTCCCCGCGGCCTTCACCGTCTTGTACCATCGTGTGAGCGAAGGATGCATTAAGACCAAGCCAAACGTAAGGATTGCAAATGAAGAAGAATACCACGACTAACCGGGCAGAAGAGGAGGCAGCGTTAGCAGTACCCTCTACCGGATGAATAGGCACCACACTAATTGCTCTTCATGATTATCTGCTCCACTGATATTTAATAAGCGTACACGACTATTATTGTCTCCGAATCAACTGACAGCTAATTTCCCTCCTCTTTGATCTATTTTGATAGCTTTTTCTACCTCCTTGATGATTTCTGACGGTTTATTGGCCTACAGTTGCTATAATCAGCCTATTTTGTTGGCTTCTTCTCATATCTGAAGATGAACTCCTTTAAAAATTCGAAAGCTCAGGACAATAAACTAATTGATCTGGTGCTTGACAGATCTTCTTCCTCATCCACGCAGATATCTGCAACGCAAACCTTTGAATTTATTCGGAAAGGATAATCTAGGTACTTCAAGTTACTGTGGCAGTGTATACTTTTGACGGCACAAGTAGTGAATGTATTGCTCACCAAACATTTTGTTCTCTTAAAGCGTTCATATAAAATCTCTTCGATGAAGATGAATCCAGCATGCTTGAGGAAGAAGGAAGGTCAAGCACCGGATCAAGTTGTTTATTATTCTGAGCTTTCGGGCTCTTGTGGGAGTCCATCGTCAGCGATAAAAGCATCCACGAAAAGCAAGCGACAGTTATAGCGGTTAGGAGCCAATCAAACGTCATAGGAAAGGGATGAGTAGAGGTAGGAAGAAGGGAGGATCAGGGGAGGGAGGGTCCATATGCCGTTTCATTGGCTCCTACCCCCTATAACTGTCGCTTGTTTTTCGTGAACGCTTTTATCTCTGACGATGGACTCCCGCAAGAGCCCGAAAGCTCAAAATATTAAACAACTTGATCCGTGCTCGGCCTTCCTTCTTCTTCAACCATGCAAATACCTGGAACTCAAACGTTCTCATTTATTCATGAATCCAGCATGTTTGTTAACGCCTGTACTGCGCTGGCGTTTTGGCGTTGCTAATTGTTGGACGTCGTCCCCTTCCCCCTGGCCCCTACCCTTCCCTCTCTGAAGGCTGACCACCCGCAACCGTCTCCACGCGCACTTCGTCTTATGGGAAGTTTAAACTCTTGTTGTACTGCCTTCATGTATACTGCCGTACAGACCAGATTATTACTTCTCGAAAGCCTGCGTATGCCGATGCTGAGTTATTTAATTAAATAACTGCCTACACAATCTGAAAATTTATACACGTCACTTTTTCTTCTAGTTCCAAATCTTAAGCTTCGCCACGTGCGCACAGGTTATTTAGGGAAGTTTGAAGCAAGCAAATAT
>JAYGXS010000001.1:2386534-2402252 GCA_036362985.1 Ligula intestinalis | reverse complement strand
TGTCGATCTGAAAAAATCTTTCCGAGTTCTTGTTCGAGCACGAACAAACCGGACACTACGCTACATGGAAGCAGCCTACATACGGCGGGAGAAACCCGACCTATGTAAGCAATTAGAACATGTGGCTAACCTACAGCTGCCTTGGGGTCCATAGGCCTACATTTAGTCACCTTTTGTTTGTTTTTGTGTTGTTTTCTCCCCCTAAATTTCCGCCCCTCCCGAGTTACGTAGACAATATGAATGTTCGCTTACGCGTAAATTTGACCTTGCTTTTATCGATTTTGTTGATATTCAAATTGTGCTGTAACCCACTTGTTATTCATTCATGCAAAGACGGGCCGCAGCTGACGAGCCGTCACGAAATTTATTTGATCGAATAAATTCTGCCATATTTGCTTGCTTCAAATTTCTTCCTGGGAAAAGATGTTTCATATTTAAGAAGTCTATTTTCCTCTGTTTACGCCCTTAGAATTAAAATTTAAAACTAAGTGCCGATCACTATTATTTGAGGTTTAGACCGAAACCTTATGCAAATAGGTGGGTCCGCGGATGAGCCGGCATGAGCTCCCGCTTCCCCCTCTCCAACTAGAATCTGACCGCTTGATCCCCAAACACCTCTCCTCCTTACTCATTACTGATTTAGTACTTAAAAATTTGTTAATTCTGCCCTCCCTTATATTATTATATGTGTCTTATGATTAATAATTAAAAGAGTTTGTTTGCCTTACCTTAATTTCACTGACATTGAGACAAATCGCTTCGCACGTATTATACAAATACAATCTGAACAAGCCCCGGGCTGATACATCTATTCAGTCTATTAGCTTTGAGGACGGCATCTTCATTTCAAACAACGGTAAGAATGCCGCGAAGTTGAACAATCTGTTCGCGCTCCACTCGTTTTCCAGTCCCAACAGTCAGCGCTCCCTGCTTCGCCTCCTCAATAAAGCCCCGCCTCCGGACATTTCCTTATTTGCCCATGCTATCTTCACCGCCGTCAAGAAACTAAAAACCTCGAAATCGTTAGGACCAGATGGCCTGGCACCTATGTATTTGCGCCATATCGACCTTAAGGTGGCTGCCTACCTAGCTGCTACCCTTAACATTTTGCTGGCTCGTCCTATCATCCCCGATTGCTAGTGTTAATCTGTCATTATCCCACTGGTCAAAGCTGGCGAGGACCCCAGTCTTGAAGCCTTTTATCACCCAATCACCCCCTCAGTCCACTGGTGAAGATTCTGGAACGACTCCTCCATCCAATTCTAACGTCATACGCAGACGATGTCATTTTCGTCTGCCAGCACCATCACATTGATCAGGCTGCGCAGGTCCGCTCAGAGTCCATGCCCAATGCCGTGAACTTCTTTACTCAGCGCGGGTTGACAATGGCAGCAGCCAAGTCGTCCGTCACTGTTTTTAGACTGGACCTGAAGGCGTTCAATCGCCACCCGGCCATCACCGTCAATGGTACGTCTTTAGCCCTCGTTCGGAAGCCCAAGCTCCGTTTCGACCCTCGGTCGCAAGCAAAGTTAGTTGCTGCCTGGGCCTGTGCGAAAGAGATGCTGGCGACCACATTCAAAGCGTTGGCTAAGCCGCATCTCACATATGTGGCACCCATATGGTCTCTTACATTCAGTGATTCCAGCCTTCGTCGCCTTCCGTCAGCACAGAACGCTGCCCGCCGCTCAATTAGGTGTTATTTCAAAATGTCCTCTTTCGATCGCCTCCATGTGGAGGCGTCTGTCTTGCCAGTCGCCCCTCACAACGCACTCCTACGTCAGCAGTTTTGGTAGACCTGTTCACAACCTGATTATCCAAATCGCCACCACTGCCACGCACTTGAACCTAACCGCAGTAAGCGACCGTAGCTTAGAGCTCTCCACAAGAAGGCTGCTACATCGTGGCTCTTGGATCTACCCGTCGATGGCTCTGTCAGCATGAAAGGCCTTCAAAGTCTTCAATAGAAAGCTGCTGTGCATTCACAATTCTGCTACCACCCCCCGATCCACCTCTAATGGCGGCCATGCAAGGAAAACTTCCCAGGGTCACTCGCTGTACCCTGGCGCAGCTACGCAGTGGCTACTGCATGCTCCGTCGCCAGTACCAACACCGACTCGACCTGATAGTTGTCCCGACTGCGGCGTCTCGTCACATGACTCTTAGCACCTCTTCGCCTGCAGCTCCCGGTCAGGCACCTACCTCATCCCAGTGGACCTTTGGTCCAAGGCAGCTGAGTTCGTGGCTTTTCTCCGTCATCAAACTGCACCCAGTTTAGATTTCCTGATCCAACAAGAGCTACTAACCTACCAACGGATAATGAAATCGAGAAAATTAAAGCCTCGGACGCGAACTGCAAAGTTATAATCGCACGATTCCCCAGCAGTGACTACGAGGGCTCTCGATTGTTATACGGATGTCGCCACGTGGCCACTAAAAACTATAAATACTGCACACCTCGCGGCTCTATCACCGATTATATTGAATAATTGTGTTTGAGCGAAACCTCAAAGCTTCAAACTAAAAACCTCTTTTCTCAGTGATTGCCTCTTTTCCTACTGCTGAGGTAAGTAACGACGTTTAGAGGACGTCATCTTTGGGTTGGTGCCATAGACCATACATAATGCGCATCAAATAAAGCATGCTGCTTTCATCCGGAGCGGATGTTTTCGCTCGACTGAGCAAGTTGTTGATAGAGCTGCATTTGTGAGACATTGGCTGGTTACTCCTCGGATTATACATCGCTACGACTGACCACATACTGAAATACGGTTGACTATGATCGTCCCGCAGGCTGACCCACCGTAGAATTTTGCATTACTCATCGTTTTGACTTACCTGTTTACGCAACACTCGTTTCTGTAATGATGGGCTGGGGAACCAGACTCTTACCTTCACACAATAAGCATTCTTCTTTTCGAGATGATTTTATCGCTAAGATAGCTTATAGTTGGACACATTCTTCCCCTCCCTCCTCCTTAGGTGTGCCGATCAGTCTATTCGAGATATAGGCCGACATGTTGCGCAAATAAGTGGGTCCCCTGACGGGCCGGACTCCACGCCGCTCTGTCAAACAGTGGTGGATGAATTGCGGTGAAGCATGTGTCTCGGATTTAAGCTGCTATCTGTGCTGCCACCATTCTGAATTATTCCATATGGTATATCACTGGCTGCATATTATGAATATCACGCAGTGATTGTTAGACTGTCAAGCTAAGACCTGTTCCCTCAGACGCTTCAATACTTTGTCTGGAAGGAAGTCAACTCCGTTTGCAACGTTCAACCTTTAGCATCTCACGACTGGTAGTATGCATGCAGTTTTAGACCGACGCCTATCAGGTCTGATAAATCAACTTCTCAAGGCTTATCTAACTAGAAGCGCTTGTCGTGACTCCCACGATCAGAGGCTATAAGACTTCGGCGTGCATCTACGTGTTCCTGCGCTGGTGTGGAGCAGATTGTGTTAGTCGAATGAATAGACGCCTATCCATGTGGATTCGAAAGCACCATTCGGCTGAGGTTAACCACGGACCGGTAAAATCGACCTCTAGCTCAAAATATGGGCAACCGTGGCCAAGAGAATCGTCAAGTCTGAAGATACTTGCGATTGCAGACGCAGTGGCCATACGGTTGAATACTTCAGCCTTGAAGGCTCGCTTGGCAGGTCTCTTCACACGGTAGCTAAAAATAGAAACATAGCTAATTGTTAAACGCTTCCTGACCCCTTTCCTCCTTAAGGCCCCGACAGGACTAGATTATAACAAAAGACCTCCGAACGACCTCAACACTTTCCCGCTTATTTATATTTTGAATGAGTTTCAACACTCATGTTACTCTACCCTTCCCCTTTATTTCAAAGTTCTTATGATGAAAAATTGAAAGCTAACTCCTCTTCCCAGATGCGTTCACAAGAATTTTCGCTCAACTTCCATTTAACTTATCCTAGAAACGTAATTTTAAATGTAAGCGGAAATCCACTTCTAAGTAGCCAAGGAGGTTAATTAAAATTTTCATTGCTGACGCCGATGCCAGGTAGCGATCCCAAATCGCCCTAAACTTATGGTGACAGTTGTTCACTCAATCCAAAGTAGCCCCTTCCTTAGCCTATTAATCTCTTAATGCGAAGCTCACCAAGCGCATGGTGTAAAAACGGTAAATTTTAATCACAAGACAGTTACAAACGCTGTTTACAACTCTGCCATTCTCTTTATCGATTTAATTAAAGAGGTCAGATTCTAAATTTTAGGAAACATGCATTTGCTAATTATAACTTTAAAATGACGCTTAGTGGAATTGTTATTACGCCTTATATCCAAGATTTTGTGCGGATGCTGGAAGGGCTGGAGATGCCTCCACGTGCATTGAAAGAGCCGATGGTTCACTGGTTAGAGTGTTCGACTTCTAGCGTACGGGTCGAGAGTAAACGCTTCAGGCGTTTCAAACCCGGCAGCATCCCTCTTAAACCAACTAATAGGTAACCGAATGAGATAAGTAAGTTGAACTGAGGGACGATTTGGCAGGTGAAAACGGCCCACGAGCATTACCAACAGTCACACATATTCTCGATCTTAACCGGTGAGAAGACTAACACGCAGATTAATTTTTCAATCGTTGAAGGTGTAATCAGGTGGTCGTGAATTGAAAATTGGCTCGACGAACAACATTTCGGTGGGTATGGCTGGCTGATGACAACTAGAAAGCGAGAAACTACCATTCTGCTCTGCTTTTTCTCTATCTGTAATGATATTCTGTCTGACCGTTGATAGTGAGCCCCTGGACACACACTCACCGCCTATTGTGTTCCCTGACGCCCATCTGCGGGGTTTCTAATAGACACATGAGTTTTCTTTGTCTATTACCTGCAGTTCATTGTCAGTCGCCTTTCTTGACCTCGAGTGAGTGCAGCAGTGAAGGCAATATCGGCGCAGACGGGAGCAGTGCCTACTGTCCGAAGCATCATAGGCTGGAGGATAGTCACTGGAGGACAGACTCTTGGGAGTTACCGTCTCCAGGCCCACCGTGTGATGAAGACTCGTCTCACTGACACTGCTAGCTCTGGTGCCCGATAAACCGTGCTTCTTCAGGCTGTGGCCGGCTGAAAATGTGCCATGTTTCATTGGTTCGAGGACCGGAGAAAATTGACGATCCTAAGTAAAGACAGAGAGAGGCAAGACTGCAGAGGAGAGGGACAAGAAATGACTTAGAAAGAAACGCACCATAACATGTGATAGCGAAATGGTTGGCAGAGAAACGAAAACCCCTTACAGCATCTGGTACCAAATACCTACGTCCTTTTTCATCGCGAGCATCAAAGACATGAACATAAAAGGCGTGATTATGCCCCCCTATACGTCTCATCTCTGCTAAAATACGTCAGCGTCAAAGAGACGGTTGACTAAATCTGCAAATCCTTAGTGGCCAGTCAAATAGATGAAGGAATACCAGCTGATGCCTCAAAGGAACTGTTACTTCAATGAACATTAAATGTGTAGTTTCTTTTTGACAACCAACTAGATTGACACACAGATGGCGTCACAATCGGCTCGATTATTGGGCCCCTTTTGGCTAATATGTTAATGGGTAACTTAGATAAATTTTAGCTTAGCGAGTCGATCAAAGAGTTAAAACACTACGGTCGAAAGACCAATAATATCTTCGCCATCGCTCCAGCACGAAATCTATGTAGTTGCGCTCCTTAGTACTCTTAAGGAAGCACACCCCTCCATTAAGTTCACGTTTGAGGCAAAAACGGCAGCTTTAGAGTTTTGTACCCATCCACCGGAAGCGCAAAATATCCCACTGCTTAACGCAAAGAGCCAGCAAAATCTGCTCGGTAGACACTATTTAAGAACAGATGCAAAAACTGCAGGACCTGCTTCGAGCAAATGGATATCTGGACAGATTTAACAAGAAAAATATTATGGAGGGAAAAACAAAACCGATCACAATACTGTAGTAAATAAGAAGCTATTTCTCAAAGCCCCCTTTCAGGACGATGCAGCAAGTGAACTCTTATGCAGACGCCTCAGCTTAGCCATATCACTAACGTTCGGGTGTTATTCTTAACCAACCTGGCCCTGCACGGCGAAGTAAGAATGTGCTGCCAGCTCAGACCACTTCTATGTGCACTTACTCGTTTTCTTGCTCCTGTGAAGCGAATTATAGCGGTCGCACAAGTCGGCGCTTATGTACAAGAATTCGGGAGCATATCCGGCATGGCTGAACAAAGGTTAAGTCAGCAGCATCAAAACCACCATCCTTGCCCACATGCGTGTCTCAGGACATCATGTGGACACTAACACAGGCTTCAGGGTTACTTATAAGCTCCCACCAATCAACCCAAAATTCCTGGATTAGCTGTCGCTAGAAGCAGTCGAAGCAAACACGACCCGGTTAAGAAAGCCAGCTGTGTGCGCACACAATAACCTTCTGTAAGCTCCGAGCTTGGCATGGCCAACGGTTATATAACTATGGTATTTTACCGACAACTGTAGACCACAGCCATGAACCTTTTTGCATTTTTGGGCATCATCAGGTGGTGGTAGGTCAACTCTAGTGTAGCATATGAAATTCCCGCCACGCGTGAGTTTTGAACTCGCGTTTCTCCGGCCACAGACGAAAGCTCTAACTCTTGAGCCACAGGTCCGCCGTATTGTCTGTTGCAGGTTATATAACTGAGTGCATCGTTCTCCGTTTTCTCTTCCTTCCACCGCCCCCTTCCTTCTGTCCGGATTTAAAAAACCCTCATTGCTTCGTAGCCAGCCGAATACTGTCAACCACTACCCCCTTCCTCTATTCTCATGACTTATTTGCCTGTACTTATGAACACACCATTATCATTAACCCCTTTCCAATAAAAATGTACAGGCCCGAGGATAATTTATCCAAAGCTACGTATGCTTGCCAAATACTCTTCTTCCATAAAAGAAGCTGTGTCCGCACTCTTTTCCAACGGGCCCACCGTTATTGCAGTAACGATGCTTTGCTCAAGAGAGAACTAACGTACTTGTACAAATTTTTCCGGGCCAATGAATATCCGACAAGCTTTGTCAATAATTGCCTTAGACGTCGGGGTCAAGCACAAAACCTCCCTCCCAACGATGTTACATTGCCACGAAAAAATTTTATTCTCTACCCTACATGAATGGAGTATCTGAAACCATCTCTCGGCAACTAAGTCGCTTTGGCATCACCGTTGCCCACAAGCCCGCAACCTCACTGCGTGCAAGCTTATGTCGAGTAAAGGACGCTCTACCCGTGGGACAACTAAGTAACGTCGTTTATCGTATACCATGTGCTGGTTGCCCTTGCGTTTATATTGGTCAAACAGGCCGACGCCTTGAGACTCGCATTAACGAACACAAGTCAGCCGTTCGCCTATGGAACCATTTATCACTCATATTTGCACACTCCATTGAGTGTGATCACCGCTTCAATGTGGATGCCACCGACGTGATCGCAATGGCTAATACGCGACAAGCGAGAGAATTCCTAGAAGCTTGGCACTCGAATCCGGCTAGTATAAACAGGCACGTAGAGCTTGACTCACACTATACCGGGTTTCGTGCATGGTCTACTAATCTGGACACAGTCTGAAACAACAACTGGCTCTCTGTGCCCGGTCAAGTGGAATTTTTCTGACTCTTAACCAGCCTGAAACAACAACTGGCTCTCTGTGCCCGGTCAAGTGGAATTTCTCTGACTCTTAACCAGCCCCCCCTTCCCCCCGAACACGCGGCCCATAGTCCAAACGCTAACACCCCTCTCCCTTCACTAGCACAACCTATCGCCGCGCGTGTCACGTCACCATAACCTTTCCACCCAATCCCCCCCTTTCCCTCCCTCGACCGTTGTAACCTCTGCCTCCAAAACATCTAGTGCGACATTCCCAGCCCTCAATTTTAATTTAGTCTGATGACGAACACGTGATGCTTGTTCGAAAATTCACGAGTACAACTCGATTTTCCGAAGATCTTCTTTCTTTTCATACTCTTCTTAATTGTATGATGGGCATTTTTGCAGGCCCCAGTATTTGTGGCGTCTAAACTGTTGAGAAAGCACCTGCTTTTATTTACGGAAATGTTTCGGTTCGTTTTCCTTCGAAAGCGGCTAAAACAGGGTGATTTCTCCGAAAAAAAGTATTTGCCTGATGGGATGAATACACCTGCAGTGTCCTCATGCACACGCATTTGAACTGGCTCGTTGTGCCTGATTTTATGCTTTCGTGTGCGCATACATTATTTAGGAAGTAGGTAGCCCTAGAGCCCTAGTTTTTATAGTTTTTAACAGCTTCGTCGTAGTAAGGGTCGAATGCAGTCCAAAGAACGCAATTCCCTTCACGGGCACTACAAATGCGTACTTTCAAGCAACATTTCTCCCATATTAAATAGCAAAATACTGAAGCAGTACAGGGTACGATTCCCACTGCTAAACCGAGCCTTGATAACCTGTGCAGGGCTAAGGAGAACGAAATGGGATCCTGCCTTGCAAGCGGTTTTTTGCTACGTTTCGATCTACGATTAATATATGCAATATTTTTTTCAGAGTAAAACACGTGAATAAAGTCTTGTCGCAGGCTTCATAGTTTTCCAACTGTAATTCTAACCTGATGTAGGTTAATAAAGTAATGAAAATGTAATGGTTACTTCAAGGGCATAAGTCGTTCTTCGTCAACTGCAAGGCAAAATATGGCGCAGGGCTACTAACTTTGCCTCCCTAGCTGCTTTGGTTGCCTCCCTTCCCGGAACTCAAGTCCGATACACTACAATTTGGTCTGCGAGTTTGCCCATATCTGGCTGGTGTCAGCAAATGTAGGGACAGCTGCGAATGACAATCAATACTGTTATGCGATTGTATAGTTAAAGATGGAGCATTTAGTTTTCCAGCAAGTCAAACCGTCATAAAAAGAGTTGTGCCATTAAAAAACTTAGCGATACACGATTATCGTTACCGACAGTTCGAACTTCGCATCTAAAAATTTCCATAGTGTGCACTTCAGCAAGATGAGTAAGAAATGGAGACTTACGCAAGGCGTTGTCTTACGTGATAGTAGACTTACGCTGCATCTACCACACTATCTTGTCCCTTACTCGTCTGTGACCGGTGCCAAGGCGCAGTCGCGAACGCTAAAGGCCGAATCGGATCCTGGTGCTGCACAGTTAGCGGCCACTGAGGCCCAACGACTTCGTAACTATTGACGCTACAGACGAGGTCACTCGACGCATAGGACCTCGCGCGAAGGCACTTTTTGGTGTGCCTCGGGCCATACACAAACTGGCGCGTGACCGAACGCGTGCAACATTTCTCCCCTTTGTCCAATCAAATTTCCGATTTAAGGGAATGGCCTCATTTAGTAGGTTGGTTTTAGTCCATGCGGGTACAGACGACAATCCGGTGTCTGCCCCCACTTTAGACCTAGCCTACTTCGCGGTTGGACGTGCGCTCCGACAGTCAAAACTTCATTATACATATTCTCCAATCCTCTGTACAGAATAAAATCTTCCTTCTACTCTGGCCTTCCCATGACTTCTCTCGTCTCCTAAGGAACAATGGCCTGGAAGATCGCAGCCTTTAGGATTAACTTTTTTAATCTTAACACCAGACGATACATGCACTGTATTGAAGCCGGTCTTGCTGTGATCAGTCAGGGTCAAGCACCGGTGTCTGGTATGGCGTGAGATTGAACTCACACGTGTCATAACGCCCTATTCCACATGTGCGGTATTTTTAATGGAGGCACAAAATGAATAACGCCTACCAGGCCCTAATTTAAGCCCCTGATGGTCCAGCGTAATTGCAGTGACTAGCTCCCTAGGATGGGCATTTGTGAACGCTTGTTATGACTAGCACAATTCGAAGTGCATTTGTTAGCGCTTGCTACTTCCAGCGTCTGGGACAGGCAATCACAGGCTGACTGATACAGGACCTCATGTGACGACTGTCCAGCAGATGACACTTCAGACGCCGTCCGCTGGCTGGCAGTACAGTCCTCGCTATGAGTGCTAATGCCCAGACCTCCTTTTTTCAAACCCTGATCCTATTTTAACTGCCAACGATATCTCTCGTCACGCATAGCAACCAGCACTGATACGGCATTCTGGTTTTTCAACGCAGCCTAACTAGCTCACTCACACTTAGTCGACATGGCCAACCACCTATCAACATGCCAATGTACACGAAGTGGATAGTTTTCCTCCTACCAACCGACAATGCCACGAGTCATGCATGCCTGGCACAGCCGCTCATGCATGTCACAAGCGTCTCTTCAACTTGGCTCACATAGGCCAGCCACACAAACACCAGCTGTTCAAATGCTACCGCTAGTACTTACCTACTTCCTTATCCTTAACTATTCTTCCTCCGTTTGCTCTGCTTCATCAACAAACGCCGATCTAGTTCCACACGCTGTGCGCTTGTGCATTCTCTTTGTGACTAGTTCACGTTGAAGTGCCTTTGTGAAGGCTTGCTGCTTCCGGCCTCTCGAAATGCCAATCACAGGCTGACTCACTAAGGGCCTCATGTGACGACTACCGAACAGACATCCTTTCAGCGTCGTCGTGTGATCAACCTCCTCTTGCCTATTCTCCGTTTTCCTCTAAACAGAAGAAACTTCTCCTACCACTCAGGCCCTCTCATGAGGTCCCTCTGTTGTCGCTTTTATGATTTTGTTCTTCTACTTTGTTCTCCTATTACGGCCTGTCTGCTTCCCATCTTCCTGTAGCACTGCGAGGAGAGCGATGAAATTGGCTTGTTTTGTCTCAAATATCATCCTCATCATTTTGAAACTGATCATTTTGTGCAATCCTTGTAATTATTTTGTGTTTTCACCCGCGTCTGGATTGATCATCTGCGTCGCCAATCTTATAACAGAGCACTGTTTTTCAAATACTTTTCAAGACATACAAAACAAATGAATAAGATTGATATATTTGAGAAGGGCAATCATCCTTTGGGAAACCAAATTTTCCTTCTGCGATCAATGTCACCAGCAACTTAAGGGGCTCCCCATGGTTTCGCCCATATCCGGCTTCTCGGCGGAAGTCGTAATGCAAAAGTTAGAATTGATAGCTCTTCCCACAAGTCAACCATAATTCTGGCTAAGCTATGTAAATGACAACTTCCTCACCACGAAGAAGAATGACGTAGACCTCCTCCACAAGAAGATCAATTCTACATTTCCAGGAACGAAATTCACATACGAAACGGACGTTGATGGACAACTCCCATTTCTGTATGTCCTTGTTCATCGAAATGCTGATGGATCACTCCGTACATCAGTTTATTGTAAAAGAACGTAATCCGAGGTCATCCCAAGCTAAAAGAGCATGTGTCAATATCCCCCGACCTAAACCAATAAGAAGCCTAGCTCATGGGTCAATAGTTAGAGCATATGACTCTGATCAAAAGGTCGCGAGTTTGAAGCTCGAATGGGGCACCACATGACGCTTTGAATGGGTAAACGATTGTATGCTACTTTTCCTTCCAAAACATCACGGAGGAGTAGCTAGAGCCGGAATTTTAACAAATCAGGCTCAAACAGTCCAATACTGGCTTTTATCTGGCAGCGTCATCCCTTTTTATGTCGTAAAAGTCCGTCTCTGGAAGAGCTTCCAAAAGGAAAGAAGGAGTTTATGAACCATTAAATATCTAGGTGAGACATCACTTTCTGCGGAAAATTCAACTGCTTAGTTGTGCGTAAAAACATGCAGTGGGTCTCTTAAGTGCAGTGGTATAACCAGGGACTTTCCAATTCAAAAACCACCACTGGCCTTATAGCTTCAATAACAAATAATTACGGAAATGTGTTAAGCGCGTTAAAGTAGCCACACAACCATCTAGTTCTAAGAGTTAATTTTTTTTACAGGAAATCAGGCTGCTTACGGGTCTCTTACAGCAATTAACTGCCAGGTCGGTGGAACTGAAATAGAATCAAATAGTCAGAGTGTTGAACTTGTAAACACAAGTTCGCAGGTTCGCGCCTTGGGTAGGGCACCAATTGGGGTTGGATTTGACCGGCTGAGGACTGCTCTTGAGCCTCAAATGGTTACTGTAGTCGCCCTTGTCTTTGTCTGTAATGCTATCTGGCCAGATATTGCAGTATGCTGTTAATTTGTAGCTGCTATGCGCTTGCGGTCGTGTAAACATGATCGGTTTCCGAGTTCATCGCACGTGGTTATACCTTGTCCTCAGCCAAATAGCTTACTGTCGAGGTTTCGTCTTCCGCGTGGTTTCTTGGGCCCCGTGCCTGACAAGAGGGTAGCCGTACGTTCCTAACGCGGCCCACTTTTTTTTCCTCAGCACAGGCTTAGCATCTGACATGGCGGAAATTGATTGCTGCGCGTTTTGACTGATAAAAGACAGGAACGGCATGCCTCAAGCGTTCGCGGGGCACATTTTTTCGCCTCTAATAAAAACCTCAGTTCTATCAAACTGCATTACGCGTCAGGATTCGTGAAACATGCTGACATATGCGAAATACTGATACACTTTCGCTAATCGGTTTTGATTATGGTAGTTATACTGATTATCGGGTAGCCTATCCTGAAGCTATTTCAGTCACAATAGAATGCTGGCTTTTAATGAACTTCGTTCTGACCACTAATGTAACGTATGAACTGTACAAAGTAAAAACTATGATCGTATGGCTTTTTAAATTGATTTTGACTGCCTTTATGAATTCAAATATATTTTACAGACAAAATGCACAATAAAATTGTATCTTATATTCATTTGGTAGAAAATTACACTTTTTGGAAGTCTACATTCAAAGAAAAGTTATCCTTCTAATAAAATATTTTATGAAAACTATGTGACTTCTTCCTCAACTTGTAGGCTTGACTTACTTTTTCTCAAGCAGAATGTACGAAGTGCGCAGATTCTTAACCTTGAATAAGAGTTTAACAGTCAGTAGGATTCGAAATGTTTTGGAAATTTATAAACTTTTTAAAAGCAAAAGATACCCTTTCTTTGAGTATAAAATTTAACGAAGGCGTAATTTTTTATCAAGCGAGTACAAATAGTAATTTGTTTGTGCATGTTTTCCATAAAATATATTTTTAATTTATAAAGGCAGTCAAAATCAACGATAAAAGCGCGTAATATTTGAATAGTTACTTTCTACAGTACATACGCTTTGTAGTGGCCAGCACTAAGCTCATTAAAAAGCTCGCATCCTAACATGACTGAAATAATTTCGGAATAGACCACGATAATCGGCATCATAACCTAAATCAAAGCCGATTAACGGAAGAGTAGAAATATTTCGCATATGTCGGCAGGTTTCACGAATTCTTGTGCGTGCACTTGATGGGTTCCGCTGAATAAGCTAGGATTGCGGAACTGACACCGCTCGTCTTAACTGCTTATGCGCGCTGCCCATTTGCGTTTGCAACATCCAGAAATGACATTGACATACAGGTCTTTTGCAGTCGGACCTTCCATCGGCTTTCTGATTTTGCGTTTGTTACGTCTGTTTGAAAGGAATTCAAGTTTTAGCATCGTCTACCAGCGAATTTTGACCTTCAAATGACAGAGTATCCGTGCTTCCTTTCCCTCGGGACTTCAATAAATACTCGTTCAGAAAAAACAGTATTGCCTGTGATACCGTCAACCAAAGATGCATTTCCAATCCAAGCGAACAAGAGCGTTCCATGATGTCACTGAGAAACAGGCAGATGCAATCGCTGAGAGAAGAATTTTGCTCACTTGACGTTTCTAACTCCCTTGCGAATCCATTGTCAGATAAAATATTAGAAACTCAACTGGTAAATATTCATCGCTTTGTTTGGATACAAACCCACGCCAACAAACGACACTCGTCGGATGCGGGCCTGATAATTGCAAGAGAGTAATTGTGGCAATTCGTGAGTCGAACGCGAAGTGTCAAGCCGGTACCGCAACAATTCAGACACAAGCGGTGGCTACAGAAGTGAATAATTATCACACACATGCGGAAACCACTATGAACTACAGGGTGTCCCAGAAGTAACTGACCCTTTTGCTTTGCCAATAAAAGGAAAACTATTAAGACTTGGATAATGAAACTTGTTTTATTCGAAAGAAAACCTTTATATAATTTATTAGAACTAGGTTTTGAATAAACTGTCTTTTAAATTATGGCAATGGTTGTTTTGACAAGTTAGGGTTCGTTTCTTTGTCGTTTGCATAACGCTCCTTAGTGTATCAGGCAATATTTGTCTTATTGCAGAACAAATTATGTTTTTTAAGTTTTTGCAGATTTGTTGGATTTGTTACCTAAACCCTTGACTTCAGGTTGCCCCATAATAAGAAATCGCATTGGGTCAAATGTGGAGATCGAGTACGGCCAACGAATGTTACCAAATCATGAAATCAAATGATTTGGAAAGCACTAATTTAACAATGTCATCGTTTATCTTGCTGTAAGGGCCGTGGCTCCATCCTGCTGAAACCAAGTATTGCGTTGGCCATGTCTCTCAATTTTAGGAATAAGAAATTCGCTTATCATAGTTCGGTATCTTTCACCATTAACTGTTACTGCTGCGCCATATTTTTTTTCAAAAAAGTATGGGCCAATCACATTTGAGGCAGTTATTCTGCACCACACCGTCACATGAAGAGAATGTAGCGGCGTTCCTTGAATTTCTCTTGGACTTTCATCGCACCGAATTCTAGAATTATGTTTTTCGAATAAAACAAGTTTCAACATCCTAGAGTTAATAGTTTTCGTTTTATTAGCAAATCGAAAGGGTCAGTTACTTCTGGGACACCCTGTATAATTACCGTGCAATCTGTGCATGTTTCAACTCTATCTGTTCATGAATTTGACTAAGCTACCATCACCTATGATTAAGGATTTCCGACGAAATCCTTTTTGTCAGTTGAATAAAACTTTTGTTCCAGTGATCGCACCCCCTTCTTCTGAACTGCTTCCTTGAGCTCGCATATTCTCCATTATTGGCAATATCAATGACAATCGGCAGCCCATTCGAGTAACCCTGGCGATAAATTCATTTCGATCAGCTCGAAACTTCTCACAAGAGGTGATAAGCACGTGAGCCGCGAGTTATTTGAGTCTTGGCCTTCTGACCGCCAGTCTATAAACAAGTGCAATGACCTACCCAGCCCAAACCCATTTTGGCAAAAGCAACTCTCAGGCGAACGCTAGCGAGCACAATGGCTCAGCATTCAGGTCACCCAGGTCCAGCACGGATGATGACAGTTCAGTAGGTCACGATCTACGTACCGCCAATTGAGCAATTAGCGCAAAAATGGGCAACTTTTCTGAATAAAGGGGTAGGCGTTTATGCGATAGGTAAACAACAGCATTGGGAATACATCCTATAAAATATACAAGTCCCTGTGAATGAACTAACCGTTTCCGCCACCGCCTTTGATTATGTGTTCGAGGGTGGATTTTCAAGTTCAGGCGAGTAAGGACCTGGCCCAGTTATTGTACAAACCTTTTCCTTTGACGAGAAACACATGTAGAAATGCAACTTGGGCAAGGGTTTCCTTGGTAGCGAAGAATGTTCTTATTTATATTTACATGCCTACTCAATGAATTTCTGTTAGGGTTGGGGTTAGGGTAAGGGTTAGGATAAGGGTAAGGATTGGGGTTTGGGTAAGGCTTATGGTGGGGTCGAGATATCGTTTGCAAAAAGGGTCAAGTTGCTGTCTTACGGGAAGCGGGGGAGTAGGCATGTAAATATAAATAAGAACATTCTTCGCTACCAAGGAAACC
>JAYGXS010000001.1:2368833-2386524 GCA_036362985.1 Ligula intestinalis | reverse complement strand
CATGTAAATATAAATAAGAACATTCTTCGCTACCAAGGAAACCTTTGTCACATATTGGTTGTTTCCAAAAAATACTGAGCTCTGTACATTTTTCTACGCGAAGCTATCGTTGTCTTAAACTTCCAAATATCGATATCGATTTTTCGACCTGACATAATAATCTAAACTTACCCCTTACCACGATGGTAGTAATTATCACCTCTTCACAACCATGCCGTGATCTTGAGAATTTCAAAAAATTGCAAAAACTAGGTATGCAATACTGGTTATTTCTCTTCTTGCAGTGGTGGTTCACCGAAACATCGCCCTGCTTTAGATATCAGATTGAGACGTCGTCCTTTCGCTACTTCTAAATCCAGTCAGCCGTGGACATGAAGGTTTAATGGGAACGGCGCGCCTACAGGGCAGGAGAGGAAGTGATTTACCATTAGACAGCATCTGCCAAATTGCTCACCAAATATGATCCTACTCTCTCTCTCTCTCTCTCTTGCTCTCGGTAACTTACGGCCGCGCGCTCTCCTAAAACCCCGCCATCACGTGTGAAGGTGTGCCGATGTGCAGACGTTGTCAACAAAAAACCCCAGCTAAAACTAGTTCTGTAAACGCGCGCACACGAAGTGATGATGGGGGGGGGGGGGGGGGGCGCGGGAGAGGGGGGGGGAGGGGGGGAGTAATCCGCGCAGCAGGTGAGAGTAAACTTACGGCCACCCTCTCGAGGCAAAGGAAGAGGTGAATCAACTGAGCACGGTTCAGTTGTGAAGTCAGGCCGTGGGCCGAGGCGAGAGAGGCAATGACGGCGCGGTGGTCTACCGTCTGCTGTAAGGGACTGTGATGCTGCTGCTGCTGCTGCTGGTGATGATGATGATGATTCCGTCGGCCCAGACTCGCCCCCCGACTCAGCCACCTACTCCTTCGCCTGTCCTTTATCACAGCAACAGATCCAGCCGTTCGGCTCGCTGCTGCTGCACTCTCGCCTGCCGCCGTCGCCACCGCCGACCGCGGCGGCGGCGGCGACGAAGACGAGGTTTCCTGGTCGTGTCGCGTCCTCGCCGCGGCGGCGGCGGCGGCGGCGGCGGCTGCATCCTTCTTCTGCCCCGCCGCTGCGGCTGTGACGTCAGCGTAATTCCGGCTCTCACGAGACCCCTCGGCCTCGTCCTCATCTTCCTCCTCGTTCCCGCCCCTGGCGTACTTTTGCTCCATCGGACAGACCTCGCCACCAACCTCGTCTCCAAAATAGTCAAACGAGTCGAGGGAGGGGGAGGAGGTGGAGTGCAGCACGTTCTCCGTCACGGTTGCCTCATTGCGATGTATCCGTTCAATCCGGGCCTTCTGTGAGCAAACAGGCAGGAGTTAGAGCAGCAGCTCGTTAAGCGAAAGGGTGTCAGAGAGACACAGAGAGAGGTAATTTGACATGCGGCCTTAAAGTAAACAGCCCTCGCGGCGCAACAGGTTGTTTAGAGTCTGTTTCCGCAACAGCAACAACGATAGCAACAGAAAAGCGCACATTCTGAGTGAATCTCCGTCGGGCGTATAAGCAGGCCAAACGGGTAGGTGCAAGCTGAAGGAAACTTCAAAGGCCGACAGCCTCAGAGCAAATGAAAATGCTACTTACTTACCGTTGATTAATGAAGCCAGAACTGTGCTATTCAAACCGTGCATTTATAAAGAATTACTGGGTTTTTTGCCACGGAGAGTTTTATTGATACTTTTGTTAATGTCAAGGCAGATTAAATCACACACAGACACATACCAATTTCAGATGAAGGATTCTCGATAAAATTCGAAACGTCAGAATAAACATTAATGTTCTAAATATCACTTCTTCTTCTTCTGAGCAGATAAGATTATTAATTTAGTATTTTTTTCAGTATGATTCATATTATAATGCGCTGCGGACAAGTGTTTGCCTGGTGGACGTTTTAAATCGAAAGCGTTAAAAACAAAAAGAGAGGAGAGTTGTGCAGATACAAAATAATTTATAAAGGAGCCTGTAGTGAGGGGTTGCTCCATCTGCGAGCATTTCAAAGTGACCAGAGAGCGACGCGCAAAGGATCTGTTTCGAGTGGCGACGAAAGTTGACGTGTTCGTGTGCGTGCCTTTATCGCCTGTTGAACTTTAGTTTTTCTGGGCTTAGGGCATACAGCCAATCAGTGAATTGGTGCAGTTTGATTGGCTTTTTTCGCAAGACGAGCGTTTCACATGGCAAGCTTTGTGTCGGAACGGATTAAACTGGTTTACCGAGTTTCCACTGTACTGACCGAGCATTTTAGAAATTAATGGCAGAGGACAAACGGCCTGATTTGAGAACTCGTCCTTAATCTTCAAAGGACGCCGAACAACCTAAGAGACATCAGCTTTCTATTCCTTGCATGTCCCTGAGGATATTTTTTTTTCGTCTTCACTTTCGATCACGCGAATCCTACATGTTATAACTGATATATAACAAATTCTTTTGCGATTTGAAATTTTTGACTTCGCACTGGTTTTGACCAAAAATACGCATTTCCCTTCCTTTCATCTTCCTCCTGTTGTAACTTGAGCATTTTTTCTACTTTTTAACTAAAATTAGTGCCACAATCACTACTCGGTATTTTAATCCCACCACGCTCAGAAATTTGAAACGATACGCTGGAACTATAAATATTCCCTAACAGAGGCAGGAATACCTGCCATCCATAGGCGAGGATAAAGCCATTTTCCAGTACATCTTATAAGCACCTTCAAGTAATTTCCAGTTATATCAGTAAAATACACTAACATATATTGTCATTCAAATTTTCTGTGAAAATGAAAAAAAAAAACGCGAACAGCAACAAAGAATTGCAATGTTTAAGGACATTTCAAAATTCTGGTCCCACAGGAACGGTGGTATCAGTATACCTTACTTTTTTAGTTTACTATTAAGTTTATTGATATATAACTAACCAAAAAATAAGTAGGCTTAAGTTAAACGGGGACGGACCCAACGAACTCATGAAGAAGTGCCTGGGTCAAACTGTAGCAATCACCTTCCCCGCAGCCAACGCCCATGTATTATGTTTGACTAATCCCATCCTATAGGAAGAATTCAAAGACAAACTGCCAAACCAGACCACTTCCGTGTGCATTTATTCATTAACTTCCTCCTGTGGGGCAGAATATATTGGTCGCACGAGCCGGCGTTTGCCCAAAAGATTACGAGAACATATTCTAGCGTGGCCAACTAAAGGGTGAAAACAGTTCCATTCTAGCGCATCTGGTAGGCCAAGGAGGCCTTCTGAGTGATCTACAAGGTACCCTGAAGCTATTCAAAATGAATTGGGCAGCGTCTGTCGGCTACGGCAGAAGCGGCCGCCATTAGGCTACGCAAACCGGTCCTGTGAGTCCAAGAGAACTTCATCGCGGTGCAGCAGTTAGCATGGTCAAAAGCTGCTAATCCAACAGGCAGCAGCTTATCACCTCGGCTGACTACCAGGTCCCCTAACGCTGATCAGATGTTGACCCCCTTTCCCCCCATTCCCCCTGTCCTAATAGCCGTTCTATTTTCTACAAACCCATATAGTTTATTAACTTGATTACCATAAAAAATGTAAAGGCTTGATGATAATTATCGAAAAAAACGTATCTTCGCCATTTCATTTGCTAAATTTTTAAGTGGAAAATTTTGCAATTATTTAAGTTAAACCATCAAAAACTATAATTGACCACAGGATTACGGTCTAAGGCAGATGTCGGCACCCTTTTGGAGTCAGAGAGCCAAGAAAGCAAATATAAGAAATATATTTCAGTGAGAGCCATTTAATATTTTTAAGACAAAATTCAATCAAATGTGAGTATAATAAGCCTCTGGATTCATTTTTTCAATAATGTCCTTTTAATGCTCATTTTAATGAGACTTCTGGAGCTGCATGCATCCGCTTATGGCTTTTAGTCTAATTGGTTGCTGATTAGGTTCAGCTTCATGCAAGGGTTGAAGCTTTCATCCTTTAGACGTGATCGTAGGGTGGACTTGGTGTATTTAATATGTAAGAATGACTGCTCACATGCATACCTAAATACACACGATCGAATCGTTGTGAAATGTACGATACTGCCTATTAATTTTTTTTTCGATATCTTATTTGTTGCAGGGGTGAACTTTGGGCAAATGAGAGAGAGAGAGACTGTTGGTAGCGATCAAGGATGTATGATATACCATAAACACTACACTAAGAGTATCCCATCTAATGAAAGAAAGAAGTCAGATGTTAGGAACGATTAATTAGTACACAAGGCAAGTTTCTGTGAATGGACTGTTTGCTTGCATGTAATTACTGCGTAAGCTTGCCAGGCATAAGCACAAGGGACTATAGTTGACAATAAAAGCTGGCCTATGCGCGTAAAATAGCCTTGCCTTCCAGCGTGACCTTGAGTAAACTGAGGTCAAGTCTGGAGGTTACCATGTTTTAGTAGAGCGTCTTCCATTTGACGAGCCTGTCGCGACCGTTGGGAAGCAGGAGAAAAAGGCAGCAGATGCTGTCGGCTAGCCGGAAAGGCTAAACTAAAACGACTGCTAGGTCAAACCTTGGGGGTGAAGGGGCGAAACGCCAGAGATTGGTCGAGATTAAATCGATTCTTATACGCGTTTCAGCGGCGGCACGTCTCTGGAGGAACCAAAATCACAAAACCTGAAGTTACTTACTCTAATTTTATCTGAGAGAACCAGACACAATCATCAAAAGTGCCACACCTGACTCGCGAGCCATAGGTTACCGACCCCGAGTCTAAGGGTTTATAAGGTAGAAGACCAACTCCAAGTGTTACTGGCGTTCCTTCCCAGTGTAAGTTAATGCCTCAGGAGGAAACTCTACCACTACTTCGGTAGGACTGCCTTCCGCACCATATAAGTCTTCGCCAAAAGGCGTTAATGTGGCAACCTGGTACACTATAAATTTACAAGCAGGCAGCGTTATCGGAAGGTTAACAGAGACATTATTATCTGCATCTTGTCGGTTTATACGCTATTTGTAGATTGCAAGAACCGCAGAATTTATTGGATCCATAAATTTCAGGAACGTTTATCAGCTGCTACCTCTCATTGCATAACGGAACCGAAAGCCCCATAAAAGCCTGTTTTTGTTTCCTTGCGCTTTAAAGGCACCGCCACGGAACGCTTGCTCAATGGCATTAATAGAACTTAATATGCTGCCGAGCTCATATTTTGCTCTCCAACAAATGCGAAGAATGCCTTGCCACTTTACGCCAATTCTAATTGTGTTTATGAATTAACATGCACTTGCGGTCAAAACCAGACCTATAAAAACAGTTAAAGCATGTGCTTAACATAGCTTTGACCTGGTAAAATCCGGCTCCCGAGATTTGCGCAGTCCCCTTCTGATTTTTTTCTACCTAAGACGTTTATTCCTCATTTTGCTGACCACAGTGTTTTAACTTACCTACGTTATTGATTTGCCCCTTGTCCTTGTCCTAGGACCTTGCACTTTGTGTCCATTTTTCTGCAAAAATTCAATTTTGTATTTCCTTTACTTTATTTACTTTATGCAATGAGAGGTAGCAGCCGCTGAGCACTCCCGAAATCTAGGGATCCAATAAATCCTGCTGTTCTTGCAATAATCAAATTTGCCCCTGGGAAACTTTGCTTTTTACTTTACCCTGAAGCCAACCGTAACCTTAAGGCTAAAACTCTCAGCCCTCAGCGCACTCATTAGCTGCCCTTCTCACAACCTCGAGGCGGGTGTTTGAAAATGAGGCGCCACGTTTTTCTGCTGTCCAATCACACGAAATTCTACACTTATATCGGGTGACCTGTATTCAGCATTATTGTTTTTATGCCAAAAATAATAAGGTCAGCTTTTTAATCTCCCCTGAGAAATTACTTTCTGCTCGAGATAAAAATCAGTATATTTATGGTCTCGAAGCGTAGACCGAAATTATCAGTGTATATTTGGGTTGAAACCCGTCAACCACTGCAAAATATCCACTTCCTGCTGACAGTAAGACTTAAGTAGTATAAATTAATGTTGGAACTTACCGTACTAACAGCCTAGGTACTAGCTTTAAATGACAACATTACTTTATACCACTTAAATCTGTCTGGTGGGAGGAAGTGGAAATTTCGCAGTGGTTGACGGGTTTTAACCCAAGTATACACTTAAAATTTCGGTCTACTCCTATTGACCTTAAATATACTGCTATATAGCGCGAACAGAAATTGATTTCTCAAGAAAGTAAAAAGCTGAAGTTTCAAAACCGGTATATCTTACCGAAAGCAGACCGGGAAAGCTGGGGAACCCACTGATGAGCTGGAACCCTCGCTGCTGTGTGAATCAGCGACAGAATACCGGCAAAACACGTGTCTGGGCCTTTTACCTAGTACCTTAGCTGTTATTGTGGTAAGTTACAACATCAATGTATAATAATAAGGTCTTCCGCGCACAATTAATAAAGCCAAACCTAGTACTTTGGGAAACGGTAGTTTATTTTGTGAATTTTTGACACTGCACAATAGGTCGTCATCAGGCGCATGCGAATGGTTTCGATACAGTTAATCCAAAATGATCGCTAACAGAGGCTTATAAAGTGAGTTGGGGTTATTGTTGGTAATCGTCAGTCGTATGTGATTATCGGTCCGTGGGGAAGAAAATAGTTGTAACCCGTATGTAATTATGCGGTCGGTTTGGAACTAATTGTTGACTGCATTTAATTGTGCGGTCGGTGGTGGCTGGATTTTGCTTCCTTTAGTCCAGGGAGGCTGTCGTGTCTTCCATGCTTCCCTGCGGTTGGTGTACATCGCGTCCAGTTAGACGTGCCTGTTGATGCACGAGTCGTCGGAGTTGATGGTTTCTAAAACCCCGCGGCCTTTCTTGTATGGACAACGGCCAACAATACATGTTTCGTCCTAAACAAATTGCTGTCCAATTTCTAATGTGTGCATGGCGACTTCAGACAAGTGGACGCAATGAACACCAACATCAAAGAAGCATGGAAGAGATGGCAGCCTATCCGGACTAGAGGAGGTACTAAACCGGCCACCGCCTACGGCACGAGCAAATACTGTTGGAAATTAGGTCTCAACAACCGCATAATAACATCCAGGTGACAACTATTTTTCCCTCACTTATTAAATGCAGGTGACCATTACGAACTGCTAACACAACCCACTTTAAGGTTCTGTTAGCCATCATTTCGGATCAACTGTTTCCTACAGTTCCCATCCGTCTGACGGCCACCTTGACCTAATAACCTACCGTTTCCCAAAGTACTGCTAGCGAGTTATAATTCTTCGGATGCCGATTTCGAAGTGAAAACTAACCTAAGTTTTACGATTTTGTTCACTGATGATTTGTCATAATAACGACAGTTAGTTTTCTTTGGCCAGTATGTCGCGGATTTTCTATCTGTTTTAAATGTCAATCAAAATTCTGCAATGGGTATTTTCAACTCGGTGGCAGTATTGATTATTTTTCAGCCTGATTCCAAAATGTGGTACTCAAGTCACGATGCCCGGTTCTGAAAGAGCGTCTTCTTCAGTACCCGTAAAAGGTATACTTTTTATAAATGGATATTGGATAGTATGCGTTATTAGTACTGATTTCCAATACCATTATTGTTTCAAATATATTGTATGTACAATGCATAAAAATTTCTCTTTTAAAACTGATATTACATTACGCATTCTTAAATTTGTTTTTATTACAGACTGGGCGACTTTGTGTATAAAAGACGTTTGTAATTGTGATATTTTCACGACCGTACAATGTGCATCCCTTATACACCATTTCCCTAAATTAAGTAATGCTGCCTATAGCATATATATAAAGATCAACCGTCAAGCGCCGGATTAATTGGTTTATTGTCCTGAGCTTCCGAACTCATACAGGAGTCCACCTTCAAAGCTGAGAAGAAGCAAAAAAGGAGGGTGATCATAGTGGCCATAGGCCAATCAACTGTCAGAAGTCATCAGGTTGTCAAGGCGTTAGAAACAGTAATCAAGAAGGATGGTAAGAGAGGAACTAAAGTCGTGTAGGCTTATTAGCAGTCAGGGGCGGGAGAAAATTATAGTTGCTACTTCTCATCTCTGAAGATGAACTCCCTCAAGAGTTCGAAAGCTCAGGACAATATGCCAATTGATCCGGTGCTCGACACGTCTTCTTCCTTGCCTATACAAATACCAGGAACATGAATCTTTTCATTCATTCGTGATCAACTTTCATCACCAATTTTATGAGAAACTTGTAACCTCTTCCTCATACGGTTGGCAAATGTGTGATTTTATTCGGACACAATTTATGCAGAATGCATCTTCTTAAACTTAAACCAAAGCGCTATGACCCCTAGGAGTAAAAAGCATTTAGCGGTTTAAAAGTGTTGTTTTGGAATC
Organism: Ligula intestinalis; assembly: GCA_036362985.1. Lineage (NCBI taxonomy): Eukaryota > Metazoa > Platyhelminthes > Cestoda > Diphyllobothriidea > Diphyllobothriidae > Ligula > Ligula intestinalis. The sequence continues at coordinate 2,378,165 of JAYGXS010000001.1, read as the reverse complement.
TAAAGCATATTTTAGCATTGGGATTTTCATTTCAATAAATTAGAGAATACACAGTATACCGCCTATTATATTCAGATGTGACCATGTTTGCTCCTAATTTTGCAGTATTTTTTTCGAGTAAAGCCTGCATATCTTACTACTCTACCACCTCGTAACGCCAAATCTACTACAATTACAGGAGAGTGGTCGAAGGACTAATCCTATCGAATTTTTAAAAAGTGATATCTAATAAAATTCACCTGTCCCTTTAGTCTCATATTGGGCAATAAAAACACACTTAGGTATAGGTGTGTTGTACCAACGCTTCATTTGTGGGATTTGGTTTATGTCCAACAACATTGCCTTGATTACTCACTTGCCAATTTCAACATCCCAGTGTCCTACACGCAGACTTTTTTCTGCCTTGAAAAAACCCGACACAGGGACTTTTTTTTCGAAGGCGCTAATTGAAAAGCACAGCCAACAACGCCCTTGTTAGTAGGCGCTCCTAGCTTCTTGGGACTTGGTAAATCACGAAGGCAATGACTGTTGAGGACACGCGCGCATACTAACCGCCGAGCCTACACGCGTCCTTGCCCGAAAACTATGACATCCCTAACATATTAGGTGATATTTCTTTCACAAAACAATCTACATTTTTGAATTCCCTGCGGCACATGCGGCTACGGCTACAATGGCAAGTAGATTACTTTCTTGCTTGCTGGTTGGCAGCAACTGTGTGACTTGAGAAACAGTAGTGCTCACTTTTTTTTCTTGTTTGCAAGATTGCTAAGACCGAGTTAACTGAAGTTGACTGCTAGAGCTAAAAATATAGGCTTTAGGCTGCATTAGTAGGTGGTAAAACGACGCAATCTAAATGATTAGATGGCCATCATTAATGATATGCCTTCCAGCATACCTTCCACGTAAAGATTTTTGCGATTCTCACTATTTGACTATTTGCAAAACGTGATGATACCGTCAGCAATCGCAGCGATCAGCCAAACCTGGTAGCCATAGTCCACTTGGCCCCTAAACGCTCTCCCTTGGTTCGACCCATAGCGGACTGTCGACGATCTGGGCGGATATTTCTGCTTTTTCAACCTTGTCGGCGGACTCTGCAATCACCAAGGGAGTATCAAACCGCATATTCTGCACTCGAGGATGATCCCGGAGGCTTCTGCAATGCCCCTCCCTGTTGGACCCTCTACTCAAGGGCGGAGGTTTTTCTCCTAGCCCCCACCCTCCCACTCATCACATCATCCTCTCCCCTCCAAGAGTGACAGTTCTTTCTCCTAAAAAATTCCAACAAGTTTTTTTTCACTGTCTACTGCACCTCATGGATCAGGTTAATTTCAAACATTCAAGTTTTCTGCTACCACGACACACCTATAAAAATAGGGAACTCAGAGGCAACCCACCTACCTATCCCTCAAATATTCTGATTGACTGACTGACTTCATACGCACTGAAATGTGCTAAAATGACGTATTTTACCCAATTCTTTCTACGGTCACCATGATCAAGTAATTACATACACCAGTGACAGTAAAGGTAAAAGGTTTAAGTACAGACACCATGTTTTTTGGATCTTTTGCCATCGCCTGACGCAGCTACCTGCTAGTTCGACTCATCAGTGAGTGCGCCAGTCATCCTCGTGCATTTTCAGGTGTATGAACTCCAGTTTCCATCGTGTTTTGTTAAATTTCGGAGGAAAATACTGTCCGTTCTTGGCATATTACCTTTCGTAGGGAAGATTTTAGGTGTGATTCGAAAGTGGATGTGATTATTTCGGCTAAAATCCCCCCCCCCCAGCCTCAACCCTCAGTAGTATAGAAATCTTGTATCCTTCGAAAATAGGATACTTACGATAAGTTCACCGAAGTGTTTCGCCACTATTCCAGCCCCACCTGATGCATTTGTGATTCTCCCGGACCAAAAACTGTATCAAAGTGTTTTTAGGCTGATTACAATCCAGGACAAAAGCTAATAACCGAAGATCACATCGACGAAGGAGAGGAATTTAACAGGAAATGTCTTCCATTGCATCAGTATTTGAAAATGCTATCTCTTTTATAGCCTAAGTCAAGTTTATTGCTTATTTTTCGAAGCGTTGCATACACTTTTGCGCTGTCAAGGTTTCACACCATTTATGCTGCAAAAAGATAACCTGGCACTCACAAAAAACTTATCTACAAATGGAGCACTGCATTTATTTGGTTTTTTGAACCTGAAATTTAGTCAAAACAAAGTTTGTATCACTAACACATTTACCATAGCTTGTAGATTTTAAAACTGGTTCATTGCCAATGGACATAGGAGTTGTAAGAGCGAAGTAAGATACCAGACCTTTTCTCCAAATACCACATTTTATGAATACGTGTCCTCACGGATGAAGAGACCTCCACCATTTCCTCGAATTAACATCTCAATTCACACAATCTCCGGATATCCAACCTGCATGTATTATGCTCAGATAATGGCTAAGGTGTTCTTCGAAGACGTTATTAGCACTTTTGCTTGGGGGATGCCTAATAGTTTGGACTCATGGCTATAAATGAGGACGCGTTCTAGGCTCGTCGACATTGCAGCTCAAATTTGGGTTTTAGTTGGGGAACTTAAACCAGTGCTGCAGCCTACCTCCCCCAAACACGAGATGCCACAGACGTGGTCTCAAGGAAAAATCTTGGCCGCCCAGTCGCTCGACCTAGCGCAATGGCCGATGTCTGCATGCAAGGCGTAACCTTTGTCCTCTGGCGGTTGGGGCGCACGCACGCACTCCACACTGGTGGAGCCAATCAACAGCCTAAAGCTAACTCACGCAATGCCCGTTCTAGGCCCTTTTAACTATTCCCGCACTTCGGATCAAGCCGCTCTAGCGGATGTTTGTGCTCTCCGTAGCCAATGTCTTTCCTTCTATTCTTCGTTCCTCTGTGTAGACAATAAACTCTTTCTACTATTATAGCCTCAACCGACTTCCTCTCTACTAAGTAACCATCGTCTGATGATCGTAGTTGCTAGGGCTTAACGTAATTAACCCCCTGCGGTAAACTCGGGTGGGGACGGGGGGAATTCCGACTACACATTCAGTAAGCATATCAGGTTTCCAGTATGCTCTATCCTTTGACTCAGTAGTCAGTCGTAATGCGTACGTCAATTCCCACGGCTAGTGCAGTACGCTATTATCAAACAAACAACGAAGGAGAAACGACGTACAAACGTTAACAGTGGATAGGCGTAGTTAATAGTGATGTAGGCGGCCCAATATCGCCTAACTCTAAACGAAGGAACACTGTATGTGCAATAACGCCAAACACGCCTCCATTAGAAGTGTTTCTAGTGTATATGCGATAGATTATATCTGAGCTGTCACCCATCAGCAAATGCCGTATACCAATGTAAAATTTCCCACAAGCAGTATTACTTCTCAAAGTAAAAATAATAATTTTCTCGGAAAGTTGAGCAAGATACATCACATTTGTTTGACTGTTCGTTAGTCCTGGCAGGTTATATAGCCTGCGTTTTGTGCATACACTCGGCATAATTGCCCAACAAAATAGGAATAACTATACATCACTGTGTCCTATTTTGAATCCGTGAATTTTATTTTGTATCGGGCAAATACGTTAGGTGTATCCGCTCCCCTATCCTGCATAGCTGGGTTCCTTTTATTGGTACGTCTTTCTCCCACTCTCGGCTTATTAATATTGCCAGAATATCCTACTGGTGGATGATAAAATTCGGTCCAAATCTTTACACCTTAGTGTGGTTTGCGGCAGTTGCACGTAAACTGAAAAGATCTACTCCAAGTAAAAGCCTAATGTCCGAGGAACTTATAGATCTACCCTCAGAAGATAAAATTGGCGAACAAACGTTTCTTTTTGATTAACTGTCAGCAGACCCTTTAATTGATGAATGTTCACCCGAACGCTCTGCCTGGGGTCTCAAAAGTAGCTTTGGCGGCTAGTAGTCTAGGCATATAGCATCATCGGCAAAGCCAAAGGAGACTACAATGGCCGTTTCTGGCTAATTGGCCATCATCAGCCAGTCATACTTAGACCCAAGTAGTCTTCAACCCGAGCCTCAAACTCGCGACGTCTTTGATCAGAGTCAAACACCCTAAGTATTAAGCCACGAGATCGTTATCTTGCTGGCTTATTTCAAGGGATAATGAGACTCATTGATGAACGCTCAACAGATCGCTAATGGAACTCATATAATAAGCTAAGAATGAGCATTCCAGTCTCCTTGACGTTTAATACTATCTGCCCCTTCTACCAGCTGTACGACTGTCAAGGCCTCTGGTGGGGTCCAAAGCAGAGCGGTACCGATGAGTTTCGTTGGTGGTCAGGTAAACGTTCATCAATGCGTGTCAATATCCCTCGAGCTAACCCGGCAAGATAACGAGCTCGTGGCTCAATACTTAAGTTGTTTGACTCTGATCAAACAGGTCATGAGTTTGTGTCTGGGTATGACTAGCTCATGACGGCTAATAATTCAGGAATGAGCATTCCAGCCTTTCTTGTCTTTGGCGATAAAAGCTATCTGCCTATAGAAATATCAGTTGAAAACTAAATGCCGGGGCACCCACTGGTCAGCCAACATCCAGGCATTTGCGCCATAAAACAGCAAAATGACGACTTGCACCCCGTTCCCAGATGAAAGTACTGGCCTGGTGATAATTTATCGAATAATTACGTACGCTCGCCATCTACCCTTCTCAACGTCGTAGTCAGTGTGAAACGTTACCAAAAAGGTTGTCTACTTTTTAAAAATATATTCTGCTTTAAAGAAAAAAAAGCCAGACAGTAATATTTATGTAATGTCAATGACTTTGCAGGTTTACATCTGTAATTATAGTGTGCTGTTTCCTCAGTCGTTGTCCTAAACGAGCACTATTCAATCTGCCTTTGCGCATCGGTGATTCACCCCAGGGGACATGGGACGACAATAGAAAAATCGTGTTTATTTATTTATGCCTTCAACGGATGTTTATGACCTGCTAATGACTACAGATAACTGAGTGTATTTAAATTTGTCTCCCACGTTTGCCAGTGGCAGATTCGATTAAAAAAACTTTTGTTAAGCTGTCGGAAAATAAGTCGTTCGCGTGGTTGTTACGCAAAGGCCCTGGCACCTACTTCCTTTTTTATGAATTTCCCAAGTACCCGTCAAACGGCATTTAGAGTTCGCTGGCAGAACTCAGATTGGATAAATCTGCGCATTCAGCACGCAAGTTACTTATTCCACAGATGAGCGACACGGGTAAGCAGAGTCCATAAGAAAAGAAGTAGCTAATAATTTGCTTAGGCGTTGCATGTTTTGAAGAACTTGTGTGACTCAACTTTGCTCCGATATGGTGAGGTAAAAGGCTTACAATGCCTAACTTTCTAGGGCAAACTTTTGCTTTAGGCGCCCTTACCAAGGCCCATCTTGATATTCTCAAGGAGCTTTGCCAAAATGAAAACATATTGATTACAAGACCAGAAAAGGTTTCGGGGATTGTGTTGCTGGACAAGAAAGATTATGTGACGAAACTTGAAAAAATATTATTGGATCACACACAATTTTCACAATCCGATAAAGACAAGGACCGGACTGAAGCTGTTGAAGACGAACGGACAAAGTAAGTAAAATAGCTCCACAAAGAAGGACGTTTATCTGACAAGGAGGTGGAGGAACTTAGGCCGGTTTGTATTACAATACCAACAATGTATGGCCTCCCGAAAATCCATAAACAAACTGTGCCTCTCCATCCTATCTTGGAAATGAGAAACTCACCGCACCAAACAATGACATAATGGCTTGCCGACAAGTTAAAGCCACTTGGGAGCCACTTGTTCCCAAGAAGCCTGAAAGACTCGTTTGCATTTGTCAAGGCTGTCAAGGATACTTATGCTGGCGAAACGACGATGCTCTCATAAGATGTATCCTCACTGTTCACCAACGTCCCGGTAGTTGAAACCATAGAATATCTATGCGAATTCATACGGGAAAAACACTACCAGGGAAAATGACAGTGGAGATGCTGAAAGAGCTACTGACATGCTGTACACAAAATGTCCAGTTTCTCTGTAATGGCCGGCTTTACAGGCAAATAAACGAAGTGGCACTGGGCAAACCACCTGGACCATTCCTGGCAAATGTCTTCATGGACGAGATCGAAAAAACGAAGCTCAAAGACACTTTCAATCACCTTAAGTTCTATAGTCCATATGTGGATGGCCTATGTTGCCTGTCAAATAACACCACTAATATCGATGGTCTAGTCTAAAATTTAAAACGGCCCACACAGCACAAAAACTTACAGTGGAAACAGAGGCGAACGATTAAATCGCGTTCCTAGACGTCCTCATACACAGACAGGAGGATGGCTCAATACAACGCCGACTCTTTAGAACGAAAATCTGGACTGGGAAATCCGTAAAATTTTACAGCTTCGTTCACCTTAACGTCAAAGGAAACTAAGTCCAAGGAATGTCGTGCCTGCTCTCCTGAAATGTTGGAAGTAGAATTGCAGCAACTAAAGGACACACTGCATAAAAATGGTTATCCGGAAAGGTTTATCCTTCAGAACATCAGGGAGCGTGTCACAAAGGTCGCAATTGCAATGGTGAAAAAGAAAGATCTATTCACAGGATTGCCTTTAATGGGAGATGCAGCGAGTGAACTGTTATAAAGGCGCCTGAGCACAGCAGTCATGAATAGCTTCCTGGCTGCAAACTTGCGGGTGCTCTTCACTTACCTTAACCTCCTACGAATGGGCGGTAAAGACAGACTACCGTTGCAGGCCACATCGGTGTGCATCTATTCGTTCACCTGTTCCTGTGGATCACGCTGTATGTGCCGAACAACGCGACGTCTGGAGAAGAGAATACGCGAGCACATATCCACCTGGCTAAGCAGAGGGGACAATAGATCGTTCTCAAACTCAATCCTCGCCCACCTCATTGACACAAACCACAAAGTGGACGCGAGAGAAGCCTTTCGGGTCATATACCGCACGCCAACACACTACTCCAAAGGCCTGCACAAACGAATGTTAGCCACAGCAGAGGCAGTGGCAATCCGGCTAGCAAAACCCACTTTATGCTGTTAGAAGGCGCTGTTACAAGCACTCTGCCTCCCCTGGCCGACTGCATGCGGAAATTCCACACCTCTTGAAGCCGCGTCATCCGAAAACACACAAAACGACGCTACAGAGAATATTCAAGCGCAAGCTGCGCGGCTGACATACAGAACTCAACCCGCTGACCATCAGAACATCCCCCTTGTCTTCTCTACGCATGGCGACCAACGCACTACCCACGCAGGCGCACGCATTCAGGAGACGAGGGAAAACCCAGCTGCCTAATAACCCTAATCCACTAACCCCCTCCCCCCACCAAACTGACTGTTTTATAAACGCTGCAATTATCTGACCATTTTGTCCCCACGTCATGCATTGGCCTGATAATGAATGACCGAAAACAATTGTTGACCAAAAGGACTTTTTAAGCTTCTAAATCTTTCACGTTTTGAAATTTATTTCGAATATTTTAGTTTCAGAGTTGCGGCAACCCTGACTTGTTTAAAGAAACTCTACTAACAGGAATACTTAGGCTCAATCATACGGTCATTTCAGATAGCGTACTTGATGGCGTTGCGAAACTATGGCTTCGAAAAACAACCATTTGACCAAGATGAACTAAAGTTTATATACTAGCGATAACAAAGTGACCAGTGTTTGGGGAAAAACCCTGCCTTTTTTTAGAACACAAAGTTAACCAGATTCCGTAGGTTTATATTCGAAAGCTTCCGATACCTGTTTATATTAAATGATAGAAGGGCCTCTGCAGTATGAATCAGTATGTTTCAAAACAATTTTGCATACGATCTTCAACATCATGCTGTCTCTTTTTATTGTTCAAAGTATAATTTCTACGATTGCTCTAGAGGTCGAGTAGATCCTTCAGTTATGATTTTGTAGAAAATTGCATTCCCTTTAATTGCTGGTTGCTTAAGACGAATGTTTAACCAGACCACACACTTTCATGACTTCGAATATGGAAGACTATTGATAAGTTAAACCAACCTTAGTCAGAGGACCTGTTTTTAAATATTTTTGCAGTCCTTATTCACTTTTCCATGAGAATTTATCGGCCAATTGTGGTGCGGCGACTTGTGTGTCCACCATGGGCTCGCAGGGGTCCGGATTAGCGTCGGGTTCTGCTGTTCGCGCCTCCGCCGCTGTCATTGATCTAAGTTACCGTCTCAAGGCGTCGATGGTTGAGCATCCCTCCGATGTCCCGCCCCCTTTCCTTTGCATTGGCTTAAACCCTTTTGACCATGACTGTCACCTACTATAAATACTGTGAGGCGCCGTACAACCCCCAACTCTGATGACGGAAGCATGTACGCTTTTGAAACCTGAGGAGAGTAAAACTATGGTTGCCGTGATCACCTCTTCTTCTCATATATATAAAGCAGTAAGGGAGGTATGACAGCATTTGGGTGTTACTTGATACATAACTGTTGCGGGCTTATTAGCCTTAATCAGCCAAGCATAACCGTGAACACCAGCTGGTCAGACAACACAAACAAACGCACTCACAGACGGCGCAGGTGGTCCACCACTGGTGTCTATCAGATGGGTCATAAGCACTTCATCGAACCGCAGTTCATCAGCGCCTCGTATCCTGCCATTTGCTGTTTCTGCTGATCGGGTATATATCCACTCAGAAATGTGCAAACATCGATTGAATAGGCTTCCGAACTAAACAAAGTTCATGTGGTGGTCAGAGGTCCCCAATAGGTGACCGCCTGCCAGGCCAATTCCGGCCAAGTCATAATTGCAGTAAGGAAGGTTTGGCAGCCCGAAACAGTTCTGTATCAAGTTACTCGAAAATGCTGTCATACCCCCTTTCTGCTATTATGACTTGGCCGGAATCGGCCTGGCAGGCAGTCACCATTTCGGGACCTCTGACCACCACATGAACTTTGTTTAGTTCGGAAGCGTATTCGATCGGTGTTCGCACATTCCTGAGTGAATATATATATATATATATAGCAGTAAGTGGGGTATGACAACATCTGGGGGTAACTTTATACAGAACTGTTTCGGGCTTATTAGCCTTCATCAGCCAAGCATAACCCTGAACACCAGCTGGTCGGACAACACAAACAAACGCACTCACAGACGGCGCAGTTGGTCCACCACTGGTGTCTATCAGATGGGTCATAAGCACTTCATCGAACGGCAGTTCATCAGCGCCTCGCCACCTGCCATTTGCTGTCACTGCTGATCAGGTATATATTCACTCAGGAATCGGTGTTCGCACATTCCTGAGTGAATATTTACCCGATCAGCAGTG
>JAYGXS010000001.1:2341033-2363833 GCA_036362985.1 Ligula intestinalis | reverse complement strand
GGTGATCTAATTCTAGTCCTAATTGGTGACGAAACTCTACCCTCCCTCATTTTGTATTTACCAGTTAATTAATTTATCGAACGTGTTCGGTCGCTTTACTCGACTTTCTGAATTGCCGATGTGTTCGCTCACCTATTCTGTGTTAACTTGGTGTTAACCTGTAAAGCTAGAAGACATGTTCATAAAAAAATTGGTAAAAAGTCATTCAAAATGCTACGCAGCATTTTGCGAAGCCCATATATGTTTTTACCCTGAGGACATACAGGATTATTAATGTCAGCAATTATATGCTTTCATGCATACTGTTTTAAAAATCAAGTTTTCATGCACTGGCTCTGAGTTTTACTTTGAAGAAAATTCCCTTCTTTATGATAAATCACCAATATCTTAGTAATAGAACACCGAATTAATCATGTATACTGTCATAAAGTATGCAAACCTGGCCCAACAGATTTTCCGAAATGATAAAATGTAGAAGATAGGACTCATCTGCTTTGCGTCCAAACTATCATGCTAGTTGTTTTATTTCACAAACCTGAAACTATTAACACAGATGTTGATGAGCATAGACACAGACAGAGCGATCAAGTTGTGGTTACCATCACAAAGTGACCTCAATTCTTTACTTTCGTTTATGAATTATACAATAATTTTGAGAAAAACGGAAAATGTTTGTAAATCTGCGTTATACTAATCATTTTCTTTTTTCAACTGACTACCTACAACCCACCTGTTTGTCTTCATGCTCTTCGAATTTTTTCGATAGTATTTAGACCTAAGAAACACTTAAAAACTAGTCCTGTACTATCCCATTTCCAAGTAAGGTACTTTTCCATCCAAGCCGTCCTTCAGAACAAAATGTTGCCTTTTTCCAAAGAACTATGCTAGGAAAATGACCCCTTAAAGTAAGCACTGGCATTTAAAAAAAGTTAATTACCTTAGTTAGCCAGCCACATTCAAAATTAATTCTGACAGTCGAACCACAAACTCAAGAAGGCAAAATTAAAGCCAATTTTGTACGTCTTGGCGGCGCAGTTCCGTTAAAAATGTTTTTGATAAGGCAATGAGAATAATAATCGCCACAATTTTGTTGACCGTAGGCTAACATTCGGAAAGAAGACTTATCGGAACGCCCTCAAGTTAACACTTACCGTACCCTGTAGCCTCAAAATATAACCGTACTCCTAAATGTAGCTGGAAGCGCTACCCTAAATCTACTTCTCAACAATAGCCAAGCATTTATTCTAAGTGGCAAGAAAGTTATGCCCAGCAATCTAGGCTTTTTATTGGAAAGGGTCCAGTGCTTCCATTCTCTTTCTGGAAACTATACAGGAAACCCCGTGCATAGCAATCAGAAAGATGATTTAAAAATATAGCCTTTTCCGCATTCTGCAGGTCGAAGTTTCTTTAAATTGTATTTTGAACAGCAAGGTTTAAACCAACAGCTATGCATTCTATTAAACAATTACTGTTATTTAATCCGAAACTCAAAAACTCTGACGATTGCGCTAATGGCGGGAGAGATTTTGCCTATCACCCGTAATGCTGATCAGTTTATAAAACATGTAAACGTTCGTTGTCGGCCGAAATTACACGACTAAACACTCATTTGTTGCTGTCCCAGTGTGTCAAGTGTGCCGCATGATGAAGTTGAACCCATCATTGTTTCATAAAAAAATAGCAATGACTTACTGAGGTCTTTGCTGTGTGTAGTTATGTTTTCTAGTCTTAATTATTCTCACACGAACAACGCTTTTCTCTATATAAACGCACGGATATAATTTCCCACAATCTTTGCATCACGTGTTGGATTAAGTAGAAGTTTTACTGAGAAATTAAAACCTCGCACAAATCCGCACGTATTCGTATCATTTTATCGAGAATGGGCATTTGACAGCAAGGACAGTTTAGGCGCCAAACAATTGGCAGTATTCTGCTTGCTACATAAAGAGATACTCAGAAGGGAAATGAATTTGTAAGAGACTTGCAAAGCAACAACTGTGCGCTTCCTAAGCTACTCCACAAAATAACCAATCTTTGTCAAACTTCGCAAACCAAAATTAGTGAGAAACTATTGAAGAAATGTAAAAAACATATGATATAAAGAACCTAAATAATCTTCAGTAAGCACTTCGTTTAGGCTAAATGCTTTCGTTAAATTCGACCTTACCTTCCTAAAATCTGTGCATTTGTTATACTTCACAAACAGAGTGCAGTTTGAAGAATAAAAATATGTGACGTTTTTATGAACATGCTTTTAGACAGTATGCTACTGGGGAGCAAGAAGTCCCAGCAAAGCCTATACATGTCTTCCTCTCGTTTTATTCACAATCTTTCCAACATATTGTGACTAAAGTAACGTCAAAACATTATGATTTTCCCAAGGGCGGAAAAACGGATTTAACTAAATTCAGCATTTTGCCATACGGCGTATAAGTGAGTGGTGCACAACGTCACGTCTTATAAATGTAGGTAAATACACTTCCAAGTCCCTCCACTGCTGCGCATTCATTAAAAAACCAAAATATACAAAGGATCCCCTTCTTATGGTTAATGAAAACCATTCTTTGTCAAGGTTAGACACTTTATCGTAGTTCTTGCACCTGATGTTTTGTGATCCTGAAGTTAATATACACCTGAACTTATATCCCCCAAAATTTTAACCACAATTCTGAACGTTGTTTCGGACTAGAAGGGGAGAAAGCCATAAACACTTAACAATGCAGCGACATCTGAATCTATTTTAATCGCGATATGAGGCTGAGTTTTGAATAAATCTCTTCAAAACCTGAGGTATGTAAAAAACAGCTACGTAAATAGTTTCCTCTTTTCCATTAATTTGTATTGCCTTTATTAATTCGACTGTACTTTAAAGAGAAAAGCTATGCAGTTTTCTTGCGATATTAATTTGTTAGCGGATTAAGTCTCTATTGAATGTAGATTTTTTAACGATTGATACATTTCAGATTTTAAAAGCGGTCAAAAGTCTAGGATAGATTTCATCTTTACCTTATGGTAAAATTCCCTCCAGGGTTTCTAAATTATAACTTATATACTTTATATGCGTACGTTAAGAAATATAGCATGGGTAAAAGTGTGAAGTCAATAGAAAACCATATTATATACCTTTCACACATCATTCATAAATAAAGAAATCTGATGCATTCAATGTAATCCATATAGTATACCCCAGAATATATTATGCTGCGTAAATGAACATTTCATGGGCCTAAAAAAGTTCATACAAAAAAGCTTGTTTAAAAAAAAAACATAAATACGTTTTGAGGAAGACGCCTTTGCTTACCAAATGCGGTCAACAAAAGCTACTTTAAAAAATACCAGCTACTTAAAAGGGCACTTTGTTGCAAATGCCGTTGCTGGAAGTGTCAGTAAAGACGATTGGATCGGGATGACATTATGTCTGTCCATACGGGACATGGGAATAGCAACGACTGGCCTGCATACAATATATAGCCATCTGGTTATGCTAAAGAAGGTTTAAGAATTCCTTGTCTTAACCCTAAAAACAACAAAAGAAAACAATTACCTCAGTTTTTATCGCAGTCCTATCCTACCGCTAACACGAAACAAAATCATCCCATAATTTCTACCCTTTCTCCCATGCTGACCTTAAACCCAAACTTGAACCTAACTCTTACGTTAATCCTCATTCCACATTACCTGGAAACTTTGGGCGAAGCCGCATGCTATGTGTGCGACGTTTTTTAACGCCTCTTGTTCAGGCGAGCACTGGAGTCACCAAATAACACTGCCAGTAAGGAAAAGGGAGACTGAAAAGGCCATTTCCGGTGCATAAGCCGGCGTCAGCCGGTTACAACCAACCCCAAATGGTGAAACATCTTAGGCTCACATCTGCGACCTCTTCGTTGAAATTGTAACGCTCTTATCATTGAGCTACAAGCTTGCCGGTTTAGCTCGGGACGCATTGACATTCATTGACGAACGATCATGGAACGCCAACAGGACTTACTCGCGTCGCTGGGGCGCATTTTTAAGTTCAGTTATTGATCGGAGAAAGTTCATCATCTTATAGTCTTAACATTAGCCGCGTGATTGGCTTCTGTAACAAAGCGTCCACCAGCCATCCGGCTATTCCCGACGCTGCCTTCACTCCAAAAATTGACGCCCTGGAAGCCGGACTGCAGTCATCCGAGAGTCAAATATTTTCATCCATGCCCCTTTCGTTCAGCAGAATACACTGTTCCTAACAATCTGGCTTTCCGACAGTCTTCTCTCCTCACCTAAAGGAACCATGGGCCTGGAAGATAGTAGCTGCAAGGGTTAAGATTCTGAGCCTCAACACCTGTCGATAGCATCTCAATGGTTAGAGCGTTGAACCTCTGCTCAAAAGATTGCGGACGTGCGCCTTAACTGATGCACCACTTCCGATTGTGTATAAGTGGCTGAAGACGGCTAATGAGCTGGAAACTGCCATTCCAGACTCCTTTGTCGGCCATGCTGTCTGCCTAGACGCCTTACCCTTTTTGTATCTGATTTTAAGCCCTAGAAATGAGCTTCACGGCAAAGCGAGACGAGTGAAATTCTTCAGCGATCGGTGAACATTCAGCAAGTAATACGAGTTGTTCGTACCGAAAAATTTTCAGAATTTGACCTTCTGTTGATTTCCTGGAACTATGTTGCGAAATAAATAATATTTCTTTGTAACTTACGTAGACAGGTCAGATCAGGTCTAAATTCCAGTCTTATGCTATTCTTAAACACAATTAAGAAAGAGCTCATGTCAGGGCTAGCAACTCTACTGAACATACATCCAGTATTGTGAGTGCTGTAAGCGAAATGCGGCAATTTGCACAAGATTGATAACCACTTAAAAACCTGCAGTAAGTAGGGTCACAATACCGATTATCACGCAGTCAAATTTTAATTTTTTTCAGTCACGGCTGATTGCCGACTTTTTGAGGAGATTCTTTCTGACTGCCAAGACAAAGCATGTACTATAAAAGTGACTACGTAAGTAGCATGTCTTTTTGTCATTAATTTGGACCACCTTTATAGATTTTAATCTGTGTTTTGAAATAAATGCATGAAAAAAATATCTCTTGTACTCCTCCTTTAAATTTTATACTTGAAAAATGGTATCTTTTGGTTTTAAATAAGTTTCTTAATTGCCGAATAGTGACCGCTGTACTGGACTTCAAGGTTTACAAACTGAGCACTGTGTACACTCTGTTTAGAGAGAAATACGTTTTCGCCTACAGCTTGAGGAAAATCTTACACATTTCTCATAAAATGTTGCAATAGATATGGAGAATTCTTTATACAGTGAAGGCAGCATATACAAATGACGGATACGGTGTCCTTTGAATGAACACCCGAAAATTGTAAAAGAGTTCACAATAAGAATTATTTTTTAAACCGAAAGATACCCTTTCTTTAAGCATAACCTTTAAAAAGGCGTAATTTGCTACCGTAGGTGTACAAGAAATAATTTTTTCGTGCATTTTTTCCAAAAAATATACTTGAATCTATAAAGGCAGTCGAAATTACTGACAAAAAGGTATGCTACTTATGTAGTCACTTTTATAATACATGCCTCATCTTGGTGGTCAAAAAGAAGCTCCTTAAAAGGCCGGCATTCTGAAGTGTCCAAAATATATGGAGATTAGGTTGTGTGCTCATCTCTATCACAACCATCCGCAAATAATATGTTCCAATCGAAAACGCATTTCAGAACTCCGGCTGCCATTGCACGAGATAGTGAATCAAATGTATGTTCTACAGAAAACACGCACGAACTTATTTTGCATTTTAATGCTTTGGTAGGGGGGTAGTCTTCATCTAAATGTTATGCTTAAAAAAAGAGTGCCCGTAGGTTTTAGAAACATTTCTAATTACGGCCGGGAGGTATTCTTTTATAATACATCGTATACGGCAATGTAGTGGTGCTGCCTGTAATTTGCACATACTTTTGCTCATATATTTTTACATTTTGTGAGAATTATACAACTGTCTTCTCAAACCGTAGACGGAAAAATTGATTGGAAACCTTGAATTCAGGTTAAGCAGTTGGTATATTTCAAAATAAGTCGGCTGTTTAGAAGCATTTTTGAAGTCGACTGATACCCTTTCTTTAAGTATAACCTTTAAAGAAGGCGTTTTTCCTAGCAAACGATTACAAGAAAAAAATATTTTTGTGCATGTTTTCTATGAAATATATTTAAAAGCAAACAGGCAGTCGAAATCAACGGTAAACAATCATACTATTTAAGTGTCCAGTTCTTTTCATAATCAAAATTTACATGTGGCTGGAAGGATGCTCATTACAGAGCCCGATCCCTGACAGGATACTTGAGCTTAGAGTGCCTGATAATTTACAAGGTAACCCTAGTTAATGTTTGTTTGCGAGTGATAACCAGTCTTTCGCAAATTGTGGCAATTTTCTCACAACCTTCGCTAAGTCACTGGGGTGTTTCAGTTGGCAATTTAATGCACAAACATTGCAAGAAAGTCGAGGTAAAATCTGCAAACGTACTAGACAGAAATAGAGTGGGATGGAGAGTGACATAAGGATGGAGAGTAACTCACTTTCTGTGACTTCCTTTTGTCTGCACGCTGATTCTGCTGGTAGATGCGTGAGAAGTTTGAGACAATGACTGGAACCGGAAGCGCGATTACAAGAACACCAGACAGGGAACACAGTCCGCCCACAATCTTGCCCATTATTGTTGACGGAACCATATCGCCGTAGCTGGAAGAAACAAAACCGGCAAAAAAGCCTTTGACAAGAGCCTACTACGGGTATGAATACTGAATGGGAAGGTATGCAGGGCATCCTGTTTTGTCAGAAAAATGCCCCCTTCTACGTTAATCGGCTTCATTAATTTAAAATGCTAGCAGGTGCTTTTTTTCATTTATTTTAGTTGACGGTGGCTATGGAGACGGAAACAAGCTAGGTAGCCCCTTACCTAGGCACAGAGTTGTTTTCCTTTTGACTTACAGTGGTATTTTCTTAACGTGGGTTTGAAGGTTATTTGTCTGTAGGGGTTACCTATATCACAGCTCCGTTAGAAGACAAATTTAACAGCTTATGGAAGGCTGTCTAAGTAATTTGTGTAGGTAAAAACCCAAACTTGCCCCTCAATGCAAAAATCAGTGAATGGAAGGAAAAACACAGTAAGTATGCTTAGGTGCAGTAGACTTACAGAATAGCTATAAAGAGTAAAGAAGACAATGGCGTTTCGATTACCGGCTTCATAATTTTTTTTCTTTTGAGATTTTCCGCTCTTGCGGGGCGTAGTGTATCGCATGCCATGTCTAAACTCTTCCTCAAATTACATCGACCAGACTGGACCCATGCTTGGTTCACGCATACATGCACATAACCTGGCTGTCAGACGGGCTTCTAATTTAACTTTGCAGCCACGAGGATAATTGCTCATGCCGGCCCCAAAGCAGGACGAGAACAAATTGAAGCCTAGGCTTTGGATCACTACCAATGGATTGAGCTGGCACCCGCTTATATCGTCCTATGCAGGCATATTCGCATGGCTTCATCAGCTCCCTCTCTCCCCTATAACAATAGATTGGCTCCTGCACCCTTTACATGTGCATCGCTTTTCGTTGACGGTTTACGTCTTTCGATGGACTCTTGCAAGAGCCCGACAGTTCAGAAGACTAAAATCATAATTCCGAGGATCTCGAAATGCCTTCGTCTTCTTTAGACATACTTTAGATCCTGGGAACATTTGACTCAATTCGCTAAAAAGAATGTTGCGGGGCGGGCTGTCAGTATTCTGCGCATAGAGGAAACCAACACAAATTTGTATGCAGAATGCAAGTAAGCATTGTGTTTTAAAAATTCTTTTTTCATGGTGATCGGTTTAAAGCCAATCTGATTAACAGGAGCTGTATTTTGGGTTAAAAATGCACCAGTGCTTCATAGCTGGTCGTGCTAGAATTGCAGTAGAAAAAAAACGGCCAAAGGAGCCTATACAGACCCACTCATATACCTCAAGGCCCGGCAATTTGTCCTGAAAAAGGCAGTGGTTATAGAGTTTTGGGGGTATGGAAATAGGATGAAGAGAAAAATACATTTTAAGAAATGAGTGCGAAATTAAAAATATTAGAGGAAGTTTCCTTCTCACGGCAGCTTAGTCTAGGTTGCTCCGCATGTAAAGTTCAGAAGTGCGCTGTGCTTTGTGCCGCGGACTGCACTTATCTAACTCCACAACGGTATGTTTGGCCTCAGGTAAGTTGAAGTAGACAACCTCCTAACCGCTATTTCAATTTTTTCGGGAAATTAAAAAAACCTGCAATTTGAGAATCAGGTTTTGTCCGCAATAAGTTAAACGATAACACAGATTAGTAAAATCTACAGATATAAATTAGCAAAACTTCTTAATACAGTAAAATAAAGATGCTTTTAGCATAAACTAAAGTATATTCCACTGAGTGTTCTAATGTCTCACCCATAAAACCCTGATATTACCGTTTTTTTTAGGAAAACATGCAGGGAGTAAAGATAAATGAGTGGGCCTACATAAACTACTGTTGCCAAAAAACGAAAGTCTGTTGATTTTTTGGTGTTGCTGTCAGCACTTTTGTGCATAATGCAATCGGAGGTTTTCCGTTCGTTCACATATGAAACCAGTTCCAGGCTCATGTCGCATATTTTTCGGTTCTTTTAAGTTAAATTAAGCCGTGCTTTCGTCAGTTCCTAGCGAGAACGCCCTCGGCGTTGGCATAGAATTTGGCTACATTTTCGATAACAGTTAATGAAGCAGCTACTAGATGGGGCGTCATTATGGGAATTCAATGAGCAGTAAGATGCAAATACAAATTTGCTTTCTAGGACTGAAATGGTGGAAAAAGCCCTTGCCAGGATTGGGAAATGAATCCTGGTGTTGCACGAAGAGAGTGATTTCAGGTGCTTCCTTCTGCTAAACATCATTTTAGTCGACAGAACATGTAAAAAGTTTGCACAGAACAATTTGGACTTCCAACGTGTGCTTTAAACCCTTTATTTATAGATATGATTATGTGAAAGGGAAACATTAATTTTTAGCTTACGCCTTCACCAAAGTTGCTGCCTCTGATTCAGGCTTCTGACACTTGTGTGAGTTAATGAACAATGTTCATGCACAGGCTAGGATTCCGACGAGGAGCAGATTAAGTACGCCGCAGCAACACTCACCGAAGAACGTTCATCAATGACTGTCAATAGCCCTCCACCTAAGCCGGCAAGACACCGAGCTCGTGGCTCAATGGTTAGGATTTTTGAATCTGAGGTCGCGAGTTTAGAGCGCACGCGGTACGCCACTTGGGTCAGGATCTTACTGGCTGACGAAGCCATAAATGGCCAGTCCAGTCTCCTGTGTCTTTGCCGGTAATACCATCTGCCTATATCACCAACTGTCACGGCTGTCAGGACTTCTGGTATGGTTCAGGGGACAGTGGAGTGTATGATTTCCGTAGGTGGTCAAGTGAACGTATATCAATGAAGGCCTTCTTCTCTAAACCCCATTATATCCTCACCGTGGTTGAAGCGGATTCAAGAGACAAAAAATGTATTAATGTATTCAGTACACATGGATCTATTAGCATCATTAGTACATATTTGCTCTTGCTGCTGTAGGGAGCGCATTTGCTTTTCTGTTCGGTCACAATTATCAAAAACGACTTGACGATTCTAACACTACACTTTTAATGGTGCTAAAAATTCATTTTTCAGGTTGTAAATCAGAAGGAAAAATACGGGTTCGTCAGGCAAGGTTTTGCCTCAAAATCCATCCAATGGTAAGAGAATATCAAGAGTCCTTAATAGAGCTTAAACTGATACCTCAGATAGCTTATTTACCCAATGACAAAGGCTGTTTAACCGTTCTAATCGATAAGGTGGACTACCGAAGCAAAAACCGAACACTGCTCAATGCTTGGAAGTCTTACAGAGTCAGCGAGGCTGCAGGCCTAAAGCCACTACAGACAAAGGTAAGCAGGCCCCTGGGTCGACTCAAGAAAAAAAAGTTCAACACCATGATGGACTGGCACATGGCTGAGCACACAGAAGCAGCTATGTAAAAATTCTACGGCCTTCTGAATTGCACAAGCTAGAGGGTCCCCTGCGGCCAATCGTCCCCCTCCGAAACACGGAGCCTCACAAACTGTCTATTCCAGAAGTTGAAGGTTCTCACATCAGGCGCACAGACAACAGTCCAGACTGCTGCTCAATCCCTTGACAAAATTAATACGGTCACAGGTGAGCCAAAGGAAAATAAAATTTGATTTGATTTCATGTCACCACTCAGGTCCATACCACATGCGCTTGTTGTCAAAAATATGCGTGACCTCCAAGATCAAAATTACGATGAGAGGGAATTGGTTGACCCACGGCTCAGGATGTCAAAGAATTCAGCGATAATTACTTCAGGACCTTCTGCACCTTCGAGGAGATTACCTATGAGCAAAAAAAGGCACTCCATTGGGGTCCCCAATTTAGGGGCTCATTGCCAAGGTTGTACTGCGAGTACCCGAGAGACGGTTGTTTGCAGATTATGAACCGAAATTTTAAGCATACCACGGTGACGAGACTTTTGTTGTCATCAACCAGAGTAGAATCAACTACTTCAAATAAAGATTAAACTCATTTTTACCGATCTATAGTTAACAATGGCACAATAAGTGGAAGGGGCACTTCCTTTCCTGGACGTTTTCGTATGCTGCTAAGCACACGATAGAATTACGATGTCATTCTACCATAAACCAACAAGCACGTGAAAAATGTTGCTTTGCGATAGCACTCGCCAGTTTGACCAAAGATTTAGACTATTAACAGTACAAGCTTCAGGAAGTTGAAGTAGGCAGTTACTTCTACAAGATATATAGCAAAGCAGACATGCGGAGCATCTACCTCACTCTCTGAGCACTCCCGCACCGGGAACCGGTCGTCAAGACAGATTCAAGAAGGCCATAAATGCGGGAGGATGCAGAAGGCTGGCACGTACACAACACTCAAAACGCGTACTAACAGCAGGTCTCGCCAGGTAAATTCTCGACAGAAAGTGCCATAAAAGACCGCATCTGCCTCTCAGCCAGCAGATAGCCACTTCACACAACAAAACAATAGGAACTACTTGCTGCAACATGAGCGAAGTTCTATACGCCTGCAGTAACGATGGGTAGAAACTCACTGCAGCATGCTAGCTACAAAACACAATGAACTGGAAATTTTTCAGGGCTTTTATTGAATGGACTCGAACGTCACCAAAAACGCGAAACGATGAGTCTTGCCCACCGTCGTCGTGGCAGAGCAGCACACACATGAAAGGAGTCTACCAAATTGTGCCAATATCCGTCGCGACTCTTGGAATAGGGGTTGCCCACGGGCATACTTACACAATCCAGCAACACGTAATACGGCCGAAAGACCCTACACCTAAGCAAGAGAATTTGGACGTCAGCTATCTACTGCAGCGTAGCTGCGGGATGTGCAATTATGTTGAAGAAAATTGTTGACTGCTAGAAACGCATATGAATGAGCATCTGCTGACTGAAGGAAGCTTGAACTCCACGTCAGAGGTAGCCAACCAGGCTGCAGAGATGGGGCATGACTCTAATTTTTATGCAGTTGAAAGTGTGGGCCGAGACTGTGATTGTACGTCAAGAGAGATTAAAATTAGCCTTTCCCTATATTGTTTGAAAAATGGTCTTATCAGGGCGGAGTGACGGCATATAACAATCGGGCCCGTCACCAAGCTCCGCGACCTAGAGCACGCACCAAAATTCGTGCAACATGCCGACATATTCGAAGAAAATAGTAGAAGTTAGCTTATCAGCATTGCTTATCGGGTAGTCTATTCTGAAGTTATTTCAGTCATAATAGGATGCGGGTTTTTTAACGAGATTCGTTCTGACAACTAACAAAAGGCATGTACTGTAAAAAGTAACTGCTTAAATGGCATGCGTTTTTATTATTGATTTTTTCTGCCTTTATGACTTCAAGTATATTTTATGAAAACATCCACAAAAAACGTATTTCTTGTGCTCCTTTGGTAGGAAATTATGCCGTCTTAAACATTTATACGTAAAGAAAGTGTATCTTTCTTAATTGCCGAAAAATTGGTGAGCCTACTGACTGCTACACCTAACTTGAAGGTTTAAAAACTGCGCACTGTGTATACCCTGTTTAAGAAAAAGTAAGTTTTCGCCTACAATTTGAGGAAGAAGTCACATAGTCCTTATAAAATATTGCAATAGATGTGAAACATTTTTTCAGCAGTAAACATAGCATTAATACATTGATGGATACAATGTTTTATGAATATACACCTTACAGTCATAAAATTTCTCATAGTTAGAGCTCTCTCTTTTTATATCTTGCTGAGTATCACTAGCCGATGGCGTCTACTTAGAGCGAAAAGGCCTTCCTAGTGTCCTATGTCTTTGCTGGTACTGTACTTCTGCCTATATCCTAGCCGCCTTGCGGTGGAGGCTCGATAGATCTCTAATGGCAACACGAATGGACGAGTTGGTGTTCTCACAGATCGCTGTTAGCATATATACCACTATTTATCGATATATATCTTAAGCGAACCGTGAAACAGATAAATATAATCCCCAAAATCTTTAAAAGAATAAAACAATGCTTTCCTTGCTAGATAAAGCTAAAGATGACGTACAAAACTGATTATCAAGCCTAACCCAAATCACCTCAACATAACTCTCCTGTCTCATTTATTGTGAGAAAAGTAAAGCGAAGGATTATATTATATTTTTATTTTGTGTCAACCATTATATGCACTACCCACCTTCACTACAAATACTGACAACTTCAAATTTTAACGTACTGCACGACGAATGTACCATCAGCAATGATTCATCCTTCTTTGAAGGGTTCGTGAAAACAAAATAATAAATTTTACACATGTAGCCGACTTATTCCGCCAAAATCGGCACAACCTACTTCATTTGAAACAACCTATATTGGACTGGTGCTGAAAATGTTGATAAATGTAACCTTAATTTACTTCTACTTCCTTGTTATCGCAATCTCTGAGTGGCAGCAAAGCAGCTAGTTAAGTCCTAATAAAACATACTAGATGTTTGTGCTGATTTTTAAGCCGACTTTTGTGAAGCATATTTAATAAACATGCTTTTTTGCCTAACATGCTGTAGGGCTTTTAGTCTGGCAATAGATTATATCAATATGCGTGCAATAAAACCGGCAAAAAAGTGCCTTGGGAACACATATTTTTCTGGGCCCGCCAAAAATCCTCTGTTTCAGCTGACAAGGGGTTTTTCGTTATGTTTATGCTAGTGGCTTCTTTTTCACCGCGTATGTAAAATGAAATTGTACTAAGGATTATACAATGCCGACTGTGTAGGTATCAGCCTAAATGCAATTTATATAGGGATTGGCGAAGCCGTTGGTGCACACAACTTGCAATAATGGGTTGCGTCTGTACTTCCGGATGTAGTAAAATGACCTTTAAGAGAGACCGAAAAATTTGCTTTTGATTGCCGAAGCGAGTGGCGTATAAAGCTTGCAGCAGGGCTGGGAAAATTTGAAGTATATTTTAAACAGCTGCATGAATGGTAGAGCAGCCAATTGTGTTGGTAGTAGCGTTGCTAAAACAATTAACATTCTGCTCCAAGCACTTCAATAGAAGTATAGTAATCGAAAGTCGACATTAAAAGTAGTGTAACTGGGATTTTACCCTAAGGAATACTTTTGCGACAAATAGGAATAACTCTGGGCTGCGAATTTACGCGCAAGGATGAGCAAACCATAGTGAAGGCTGGAACTGAATAATGTGCCCTCAGATTATTGTTCGCATGCTACTGAACGCCCTTAAACACACATACATAGAGAGTTGAAACACTCTCTTGAAGTCACAGATTTTGTTCTCCGCATATGCTAGTGTATGCGGATTTTTTAATCTTTTCTGTGCAATTTACCGGTTGTGTCCGATTTATACTCATACTTAAGGTTAATTCATTAGAAAAACAGTAGAAGAATATACTTAGCAGGTAACCAGCTATTTTTTAATGTAATTTTTTTAGTTTTGCCAAACTTTGCCTCACTTACTTTAACTTGTGTTTTTGCAAGGTGGACAATGACTACGTCTGAGAGCCAGGTAAGATCCAAATATGTATACATAGTAGCCCCTGTTAACTAGGTGAAATAACATAGACTTCTGCTGGACTTCGGGGTGATTGCGCCTTCTCCCTTGTAGTGGCAACTCAAACAAATTAATTTATAGCCCAAAGAGATAAGTACTCGTGTTGAACACCAAGATCTGGGTCTTACAAGATATATGTCATGCACTACCAGGAGTGCCCTAAAGCGTTATTTATTGACTCCCTTCGCTTTTGCGTCACGTATCCATAGAAACGTCTCGGCGTATGTACTCCACATATTTGGATCAAAAGCTTTCCGTTTACTTTGAAGTTAGCAGCTCGCATTAGTGCCCCGGTTACTTTCAGATGTAAGTTTGGTTGTAACAGAGGACTTAGCAAGCGTTCCTTGCCTTCCTTGGCATAGTATGCAAGTTCCTAACGGCCTTTGGGTGTACGACCAGCAAACAATTTTCCAAACACATATTTAGGTATGTATTCCTTGTTCAGATGAGTGACTATTTCCTGGAAATATGTTTACGTTTATTAAATGGAAAAAGGCTGCGTTTACTTTGTCAGCTAAGTGACACTGTGTAAAATGTCCTATCCATTATTATGGCAAGAGTGATTTCACGATCGTCACCAAAGGACAATGGCGACGCTACCTATTGTAGATCATGCCCGCAAGAATCTTATCATCCGACTCAACCTACGGGTTTGAGGATTTAACTTGGTGCCCTGGTACACAACTTCTACAGGCAGCTTAAGGTCGTACGTAGGCTTAACAAGTAAATGCAACGGAGCTCACGATGTTAACAGCTGTGCAATTGCTTCTGAAAGCGGACACACAAACCTCACTAGACACATATTCAAAGCGGCACTGTTGACATCTGATGCCTTTCTGTTAACACCCTCACCAGATACTGATGAAAAAAATTCAATGAGAATAAAGGTTGCGAGTTTGCAAGAAGATCAATATCCTCTTAACAGCAGCGTGTCCAGGAAACAGTGGACGACTTTATAGGGTGACGTTATCGGCGCTATTAAAAACATGACGTCAGTCAACAACAGCGAAACAAGCAGCATAGCACGTGGCTGATTTGATCTGTTCCGTCCTTTGGATTATTCATCCCCGGGGACCTACTTATTCATGTGGTGGTAAATGGCATTTTCGGTCCTCCGCTTCATGTATCATTTTGTAAGAAGAAACCAACAACAACTTTGGAAAAAAACTAGCAATAGTTGCCTTTTATAGCCGGCAGAATGTTTGTGAGCGGTAACAATGTGTTGTATTGCAGGCATTTCGTTGTCATCAGTCACGTCTTGTCGTTCGAAAGCGAGGTAACGTGTTTAAACCATACGGTTTAAGGACATTAATTTTTTCATGAATAACATAATTTTCTATATTTCGTACACAATGACCATTTTATCAAAGCATCAGTCAAAAATGATAATTATTATGCATGTAATGAAGATAGCCCTGTAGCAAATTATGTTTTTGGCGCTAAATTGGTTTTAATATTTATTTTAGACATTCATGAACAAATTCCTTGTTGGGATGTACGCAGATGCTCCAACTAAATTAATTTTTTCTGAAGCAGGCTGTTGGAAGAAATGCCATTTTAATCATATTTTTATGAAACAATGTATTTCTTATTCGTGGCCACCAATAATTATAAGGAGGCTAACAGAGCAGTCAGGATTACTTTACATCGGCAGCCAATAGTAGTTTGTACAGTAGTCTAATACGATCAGATAATTTAACTAAATGATATTAAAGAATTTAAATAAAAACATTCACTCATGGTCAGAATATTATAGCAGCAGAAGACGCATACTTATAGACTCTTGAATTATAAAATTCATAAAAATATAAGTATATTTTATTAACATTGATTAACATCAATTTCTCAGCGAAATCCTGTGAATAATAACCTTATGTTATTAAAATACTGCGCAAAATTTCAAACGTTCTGGATAAATAAAGTCCCCCGATGTTGGGAGTTCAGTTAATTTCAAAGCCAGTTGTTCAGTCAGATGTAAATACTTACCTACCAACGCTGTTACGCGCGCGTATGTTTATGGCTTTTTCCAAAAACACTGCATTTGGTCCTTAGCGCGTTAATATGCCATATTTCGCTCGTCTTCCATTAACTTCAACATGTGAGACTTAATCGCCCAATCAAAATTTCCCTCGCAACCATTTTCGCTTAGTTCTATTCATCCTTTCTAGTGAAAAAAAAAAAAACATTTTGAGAAATTCCACCTGGTGTTACGCATAGGCGTGGGCATAGCCCGTCAACCACAGACAACAATACGCCGCCGGGCGATGCAACCTAAAGACAGACTGCCTCCTACTGAAACCTCTGTAGTTGCCTACAAGATACGCTGCAACGATGGAGGCTGTAATTACTTTGGAAAAACAGGCCCCAAATTGCAGACCCACATACACGTGCACAAACAAACGGCGCTGAAACTATACTCAAACTCCCAACTTGCAGCGCACATCGCAGAGACTAGTCACGACTTTGGTCTCCAAGGAACGAATACCGTAGGCCGAAGAACCTCGAGAGTTTAAAGACTGGCGCTTTAGGCATGGTATTCAGATGCCAACTCTATTGAAAGGCATATAGACCTGCCCGCGGCCTACAAAGTCTTGCGCCATTATGTGGGCAAAAGGCCAAACAAAGCCGAACCGAACGAAAGAATGGCAAGCGAAGAGGATCCCACAACGAACCGGCCAGAAAAGAAGGCAGGGTAACCAGGACCCTGTCCCGTGGGACAAAGCGTCAAGCTAATTGCTGTTTATGACCTATGACTCCACAGACAGATAGTTAGCGTGCACCACTATAATTGCTCCGTCTATAATCTAACTTGATAATTGTTTCTAACATCTTGACAAACTGGTCACTTCTGACAATTGCTTGGCCTATGGCTACTATAATTTCCCTCCTTTTAGTTGCTGCTGTAAGATTTGAAAGCTCAGATCAATAAGCTTATTGATCTGGTGATCGAAACGTCTTCTTCCTTGTTTATTCCATTTGCTTAAAATGAAAAATAAAACGGTACCTAGAATACTATCACTGTGGAGCGTAAACGTGTACTTATGCAAACAAGGATGCAATGATTTTGTGCGTGGCTAACAAACGTCTAAGTTCCACCTACGCTGAGCTTCCAACTGCTTATCCATAGTTAGCATTTGAATATGTGAAAAGGGAAATCTTTAGTCGGTAGGTTGGGTAAGTTTTGCTAGTGAAAAACAGGAGGAACCATAGGTCCAGCAGCAGTTTGACACGCTCATGCTAACAAATAAAATTAACTGTAAATGTCATGTCTCCCTTATGCCAGCATTCTGTTCTACAATAATGGCTGTTATACTGTTTTGGGCATGGGGTAATAGGATAGGCCGATAAGGAAATGTTTAGAGGTAAGTAGAAAGTGGAAAAATGTAATTAGATTTGCTTCCTGCGACCGCTGAGAGTAAGTTGTTGCGCATGTAAATTGAAGGTGTGTGCGGCGCTTAGCGCCGCGGACTATTGTAATCGAACTCCAGAACTGTAAGTTGGACATCAGGTAATTTAAAGAAAGACGACCCTCTAACCAGCATCGTTATTTTTAACGAATGTTTAGAACGAAGCAATTTTATAGTCAGGTTTTCCCTCAATACGTCAAACAACAATACAGATTAGTAAAATCCACAGATATAAATTAACAATACTTTTATGTAGGATAAAATAAAATGCATATAGCAGTAATTAAAGTATGTTTCACTGTGTGTCCTAATCCCCCACACATAAAGCCCTATAACAACGGTTATCGAAGGACAAGATGCAGGGAGTAGGGAATAATGAGGGGGACTAAATACCATCAATTTCTTCAAACGTAAGTAGGAAAGCAAATGGGTAAGCAGGTTGTAACTGCTATCTTCAACCTCGCCATATTTACCCACGCAACTTTTTAAACCTGCCACAGTCGCGTCAGTAAATTATTATCTGATAGCCCTGCCATTCTTTTCAATCAACACATCATTCGATCAGTTGACAAGCATTCGTTTAGGCAGCTCTAACTATGCCTGATATAGTTAGTGCGCAGACATGGCCTGACGCTCTGTGCTTGGCTTTATTATGTGGTTTGCGCAAAAGTACAAAACTATCTGATAAAGTTGTTTGTTACATATTCATAGGCTGAAACATTTACAAAGCATACCACACGAGAAAATATTTAAAGGATTTTAGTTAAAGAACACCTCAAATGTTATGATCGTGAGCAAAATTTGAATGCTTTGCATAAGCAATAACCACCAAAAACACAACCAATTGCGATATGAAAATTGCATCCAGAGAATTTCACTATCTGCCGCCATGAAAAAGGGGAATAAATGCCCCAGCGTTTTAACCTCTCGGTTTTAGATGATATTCGGTAAAAAATAATAAGTGCCCTAGGCCGATTTGCTCGTTCTACATTACTTGTGGGGCATTTGACTAAGCTGGAGCCACTATTTACAGTAGGGTATTTGGTAAAAAAAGGTTTTTATGAGCTAAAACACCAAGTGACGGAGACCTTAATCAGTTTAAAAGGCAATCGTAAGCGGTGATTAATATGTAATCAACGTTGTTTTAGTTCAAATTTTCCTTATTTTATGGCTGCCTTGAAACTGCTGTGAACATAACTTGCAGTTTTCTGTATTTCGTTTTAGTTTCCCGAAGGATTCCTAGCTTATTCGTGGATGAACACAGGTTTATAAATAATACCACCCTGAGAACGTAACCCTAAATACTTGCTTGGTAGACATTCCCTGTAGAAGCTGGTCCGCCTTAGAGTTGAAGGCTACAGTTCTCAGAAAGCGGATACCCAAAGCGAAGGTCTTCGAAGAATATTACATTGTTTTTTTTTGATAAACCTTCATACA
This sequence comes from Ligula intestinalis, assembly GCA_036362985.1. Lineage (NCBI taxonomy): Eukaryota > Metazoa > Platyhelminthes > Cestoda > Diphyllobothriidea > Diphyllobothriidae > Ligula > Ligula intestinalis. The sequence continues at coordinate 2,344,830 of JAYGXS010000001.1, read as the reverse complement.
AGCTATTTCTTTAAGCACTGCTTTGTAAGGGTAATTTGCGAATAAATGCTAACGATCTCTATCACTTTCTACATTACATTTTCGAGAAAAAGTTTAAAAATTCCTACCTTTACCTTCCTATTTGATACTTTTATGATTTTGAATGCCAACGAAAAAAGAAATTATAGCTAAAAATGTTTGCAGCATCTATGTTTATTTTAAGCCCAAAAATATTTATCGACCTTCCATACAGGGAGACTTAATAAATATTAGAACATTGCCACATAAGTAATGTGGTATCCTAGTCCTTTCATGTGCCTATTATATGACCTGACACCTCACTTTAAATATTGTTCCATCGCTTTAGAAATTAAAATCTATAATTTTAGAGTTATTTGCGGAGTTTTTTCTTTCGTTGTTGTACGGATTTAAATCGCAAGGTGGAGTTAAGTAAAACAAATTCGACCGCTTGTGCTCTTATTATTTCTCACGGCACAAAATTGAATAGATTCGCAAAGTCAAAAGAGAGGAAGGTGGAATTTGCCCCTTGAGACAAACCAAACATAATCAGTACTATTTAGCTCATTATGTTTTTTGGTTTGAGAACATTGTCAAGGCACGCTTTCCCTAGTTTCGTTGGTACATCCATCAAGGGAAGCGTACTCAAATGAACTGGCGTCGGTCGTGGCCATAAAGTTTGCTTGAAGCTTTCGATTCAAGATGATAAAGTGAATAAATTTTAAAAAATATGTCTTTAATAAAATGAATTAGACAAACACTACCTCTTATAAGCAAGGTGTTTGACTATCACCGTAACGTAATACTTAATCAGTAAGGGGAGATATTTTAAGACCCTAAGATTGCAATACATAAGCTGACCTTTTTTGGTTTATTATTTGATAGCAATGGAACATATTCTTCTGCGTATTCACTTCGAAGTTCATATAATGACATGCACATAATTGTTTTGTTGTGGTTTGCGCAATTATTTTCCTTTTTTTTAATTATCACTGTCAACTTCATTGCTTGATATCGGCCCTAACTTATTTTATATCGTGTTGCTCTGCACCAGAGAGCTCTCTCCTTTCGAGTGATCTAACTGGGCACAATGTTTTATGAGTATACGCAAAAGCTGAAAAAAATGAGATCGCTGAAACAGAAAATTTAGCCTGACATTTTGGACTATCGTTCAAATGAATCCCAGAGACAACTGCAGATAAGGCTGATAAAGTCACAGGTTACGCAGTATTTACAGCCCGTATCGCTCACGCAGAAAAATGTGTACTTCTTAAATTAGCAACTTCGCGATCATCGTTGGGGATCGTAATTGGCAAGATGATGGCTCGGCGATCTTCGCCCGAATGGGCTTTCACGGAAATTTCGTCATTCTTGTTGGATGTCAACGTAATAATTACGTGGCCATTAAGGTTGGTCGTCACTAGAAGTATTTGTCGGCCGCGTTTTCCTCGCGTACGTGGTCACGCGAGGATTTGGCACAGGATGGGCTTATGACGCGGCAGTTTCGAGATGGAATTCGAAACTGCAGGCCAAAAATAGACTGGGTTAAAGTGATTGCATATTTGCCTCATGAATTCCTTTCTGGAAGTCGCCTTTTCGTTGCCATCGGTATACTTTTTCCAGACAACTCTCCTGAGTGGTTTGAGGATAAGAAGTTAACAAAAATACGCTCAGGAGCTACCTACCACCCATTAATTATCGTGAATGTGTTTTCTGTTGAGATGACCTGGTCGTATTTCGGCCCGCAGGGCAGGTGCCTCTTTGAGAGTAGAGGGAAAATAAAACGAGTTTACTTGACTGACGCGGCAAGTGAAGGCCTTAAAAGAAACCTTGACCAAGACATTTCACGAACCTTCCCGGCAGCGAGAGTTCGGGTTTGATTCTCAACAAACCCGGCACTGCACGGGAAAGGTAAGGGTAGGTTGCCAGCTAAGACCACCTCCACGTGCATCTACCCAATTCCCTGCTCCTGTTGGGAAGGTTATTTTCGTCGCTCGGGAATACGGGAGCACCTCGCGGCATAGCTGAGCGAAGATGCAATCAGGAGCATAAGCAGTGCCACTTGATTCCGTGCCACTGTTGATTCCGGACATCGTGTAGACCCAAACAAAGCCTTCCCTGGGAATTTATAAGGTCCCACCAAACTATCAAAAGTCCCCAGCTATCACATGATAAAAGCCTCCTATAAGATCCACGCCTGGCATCCACATGTCCGCGCTCTCACTTTGTTCCTTTTGACCCCCCTCTCCCCGGAGCGGCTCACCAAACCATCCCGCCGCGTAATCAGCCTTCGTTTGTCGACCCTTACTTCCCCCTTACCCTCCTCTCACGATGCACAAGTATGAAAATATTAAAAAGTTGTGATTTGTATCCCCTTCCTATATATAGGTACCGGCCCGATGCTACGGCCAACGCACGCTTGCCAACCGTCCTTCTGAAAGCAGGAACACCTTTAACCGTCACCAGGACACTGGACTGACTGCTGCGGTCGGCCAGACACCTTTGCCAACCGCTCATCGAGGACATACTTTTTAAAGCCGACCTTTCTAAGGCATACTACAGAATGTCAGTAACCGCGGCTGTTTCAAGGCCGGCCTCCACCCCGAAACGGCACGGTCGTAGGCCTTGACACCGGCTTACCCATTACTGATGCCTGCACCTCCCTCTTCTTTCACCCCCCCCCCCCCCTCCCCCAAAGGGCTGTTCGGAAGTGTTGGGATGTCCAGCGAGAAGTGAGGGGCCGGAGGGGTGGGGGTGGATGAAGTAGGGGTAAGGCAGGAGAGGCCAAGCTAATTAAGACGCTCACGTCCTGTCGTTAAAACAGTAAGAGCCGGAGGGCGAGGGGGAGGGGGGAGGGGGTAACGGGCCGCAGACAGTGTGGGCCAAAGTGTAAAGTCAACCTGTCCTCACGCGCTGCCACCAATTTGCTCCACCACGCAAGTGCGTGGTCACACGCGCACGCTGGCTCGCACACGTGCGCACATTTTAACCGGCAAATGACAGAGGAAGGGGGAGGGGATTTGCAGCCTGGTCTTCAGCGAGCATAATAAACCCCTCACAACGGCGCTTTATGGAAGAGCAGGAGGAGGAGGAAATAGTGGAATTCTTAGTGAAAAAAGCAAGACAGCCAGCCAGCGGGTGGGCGGGCAAGGAATCAATTAGGCCTACTCGAAGAATGGCAGGGAGAATGGGCGAAGAAGCCGGGTTAAGTGCGATGAGAGAGAAAGTACGACCAGCAGACCATAGGAAGAAAAAATGGAGACGGCAGCCTCTTCAAACTCCGCTGTATTTGCCTGATATGTGTATGCTCTTATTCACCATCAACGAGAGAGAAGAGATTACCGCAGAGTAGAGTACGGCCTAAAATTCGTGCAACATGCCCATATATGCAAAAGATTGATACTCTCTCGCTAATCAGCACTGACTTAGGTTATGATACTGATTATCGTGTAGTCTATTCTGAAGTTATTTTGGTCCAAGTTGGATGCGGGCTTTTTAAGGGGCTTTGTTCTGACCACTAACAAAAGACATGTTCTGTAAAAATAAACTGCTGAAATAGTATGCATTTTTGTCATTAATTTTGACCGCATTTATGTATTGCAGTGTATTTTATGGAAAAAATCCACGAAACACTTATTGCTTGTGCTCAATTGGTAGGAAATTATGCCTCCTTTGAATTATATGCTTAAAAAGGGTATCTGTTGGTTTTAAAAAAACGTTTCTTAATTGCCGAATAAGAATAAAGCCTACTGGCTGTCACACTCAACATCAAGGTTTACAAACTACGCACTGTGTGCATC
>JAYGXS010000001.1:2329033-2340633 GCA_036362985.1 Ligula intestinalis | reverse complement strand
TGTTACTGTTTCTCCACCTCTGACGATGGGCTCTTGTAAGAGCTCGAAAGCTCAGGAAAAAATAAATTTTGTTCTAGTGATCAACCATATGTCTCCCTTACAAATAAATCGATATTTTGCCTAGAATTTGAGGAAAAAATCACATAGTCCTCATAAAAGATTGCAATATATATGGACCATGTTTTATGCAGTATTGACAGGATGAATAGATTGATGGATACGATGTTTTATGAAAGATCACCTTACAATCGTAAAAAGCTCATAGTTTTAAACTTTTTTGATAACCGAAGGACATCGTTCTTTGAAGTATAAAATTTAACGAACGCGTTATTCGCTAACATGCGCGTGCAAGAAATATTTTTTCCTGCATGTTTTTCTTCAAAATACATTTGAATTTATGAAGACAGTCAAAGTCAATGATAAAAAGGCATGCTATTTAAGCAGTTCACTTTTACAGATTAGGTCTTTTGTAAGTGGTCAGAAAGAAGCTCCTTAAGAAGCGCACATCCTATCGTGACTGAAATAAATTCAGAGTATACTACTTTATAATCAGTAGTACAACCATAATCAATGCCGATTAGCGAAAGAGTATCAGGTGTTCGCATTTGTGGGCATGATGTGCGAATTCTGGCGCGTACTGAACGTGTGTCAACCGGAAACAAGCCAAAGCGCGACGGGAGCTGACAGGACGGACGCACATGAGGACAAACTCAACAAACTCGGCATACAGTACGCGCAACAATCCGGCAGATGCAAAAGATTGGTACTCTTTCGCTAATCGGAATTTTTTATGTTTATAATACTGGTTAAAGTGTAGTCTATTCAGAAGTTATTTCGGTCACGATAGGATGTCGGCTTTTTAAGGTGGTTCGTTCTGACCACTAACAAAACGCTTGTAATGTAAAAAGTGGCTTTTAAGTAGTATGCCCTTGTATCTTTGAATTTTTGCAGCATTAATAAATTCAAATATACTTTATTGAACACGCTTAGGAAAAAAGATCTTTTACTCGCTTGGTAGGAAATTATGCCTTCTTTAAACGTTATAATTAAAGAAAGAGTATCTTTGGGTTTCAAAAATTTCTAAAGTTCGGAATAATTTTGAAAACTACTGATTGCTAAACTTAACTTCAAGGTTTAAGCCAGGTACGCGTTGTGTACATCCTGATTACACAAAAATACATTCACGCCTACGGTTTGAGGGACAAGTCACATGGTTCTCATAAAATTTTGCAATTGTTACGGATCATATTGTACACGTTATAGGCAGCATTAAAAAATTGAGGAATACGATGTATTCTGAATGAACACCTCATTATCGTAAAAATTTTATAAATAGACATCATTGTTAACATTTTCTCCAAACATAACATTTAAATGTGTAATTTTTTACCGAACGAGTACAAGTAATTATTTTTTCGTTTATTTTTTAAATATATTTGAATTTATAAAGGCTTTCAAAATCAATAACAAAAATGCCTAATCCTTTCTTAGCCATTTTTACAATGCCAACTTTTTGCAGGTGGTCAGAAAGAAATTCGTTAAAAAGCCGAAATCTTATAGTGACTGAAATGAATTCAAAATAGACTATATGATAAACAGTAGTGCATTTTAAGTAGATGCCAATTACCTAGGGACTATGAATATTTCACATATGTCGGTCTGTTGCACAAACTTTAGGCCGTAATCTATATATCTACGGAGATTGTGACTTGGTGTTTAAGTGGCACATTATTTAAATCTGTAGATGCATGTAGCTTTATGCTGCTGGGAAGCAAACAGGTAACATTAAGTGCGGAAAAATAACCAGGCATTACGGCATTCCAGCACATTTGCCTCAAAATATGTTAGAAGATAAATTGGCGAACATACGTTTGTTTTCGATAAATTCTCGTCAGGCCTTTAGATTGATATGGTATGAATAAACTATGGTGGTTGGTGGACAGATGAAGTGTTCTCGTTGTCACGGTGGGGAGAGGGGGGAGGAAGGTTAGGGGGAGGAGTTTACTCATACCATGTAAATGTAAAGGTATGATGAGAATTTATCGAAAACAAACGTATGTTTGCCAATTTATCTTCTGAAATTTTCAATGGGAATTTTCGCAAGCTCAAAAGATGTGTCAACATTATTCTATCATTTCGGTTCCCACGTCTCATGGATCAGACTTCCATTGTTTGATGGTCAAGATTTTGTGTCAGTCTAAATGACGTCCAAGTCCATCTACTCGACGATGGGCTTTTGGGCAGGGCCTATTCAGATCAGGAAATGTTTAATGTAGTTTAAGGATCTAACCTACTGTCCGTCGCTCTTATTTTAGTCGGCAGGCCCGATAAATAAAAATGCAATTGTGATTTTATTCAAGGCCAGAATAAATGACACAGAATTCGAAATCATAATTGTATTTTTCTAACCTTTATAACTCCAGCGGGAGTAAATCGTTTAATTCCGGTTTAACACTTGAACTGGTTCTGCAAAAGGCGGATCTGTAGGCGCCGACACGTTGATGACAAGATTTTTTTAGCTCAAAAGGAACACGATCACCTCTTTCACTCGCTCTTCTCAGATATACAATTCACTAGGGAAGAATAAAAGGGTCAGCAGCTACCCTTCCTTGACAAACTCGTTATTCGATCTTCAAACGACGAAACCATGGTCTATGGAAAATAGGTGAACACCACGAAGCTTCTCACTTTTTATATCAGCCATCTACTTACTCACAAAAGATGCTTCGTGAGAACGCTGTTCAAAAGAATCCAGACTGGATGCAGTGACCTGGAAGAAAAAGCACGTGAGGCCAGATATCTCCGCGAATATTTTAAGCAGAATGGTTACCCGAAAGCTCTCATAAGCCGATGCCTACGCGCTGGCCCTATTAGGACTCAATCAAGACGAACGCGTACGATATAACCTGTGCTGCCATATATCAAGGATGTGTTGGAATCGACCGAGCGCATTGCTGCGGGACTACGCATGAGAAATGCACACCTTCTCAAGGCTACCACGCGCAGCCGGGTCAAACAAATCAAGGAGAGGTTAAATGCCAGCAAGCAGCTGGGCGTATTTTATCGCATAGAATGTCTGAACTGTCCCTGAAATAAAACAGGACCAACTGGAGGAATGCTTGGTTCGTGCATACTTGAACATAAGCAGGCTGTACGACGGGGTTACGTCGAATCATCACATGTGGCTGCCCACACCTATGAGACGGGTGACGAATTCAACTTCGCAGCTATGAGGATAAGTGCCCATGCCAGGAAGAAGGCAGGCTGAGAACTAATTGAAGCCTGGATCTCGGATGGCAATTCATTCAACCACTCTGTCACTCTGGTGCCCGCATACATCGCCCTGCGTAGGTAGCTCCCAAATGACGGCACTGATGGTTAATTGCCTCCTTCCTTCACCTGCGTCCTCTTTATGTTGCTTGTATTTCCTTGACGATTTTGCGTCAGATGATTGACTCGTGCAAGGGCTCAAAATCCCAGAAGAATAGCATTATGATTATCTATCTATACGTATAGCTGGGATGCAAGCATTTGCGTCAATTCGTACTTTTAATTTCTCAATGAAGTGAACAGTGTATTATGGTAAGACCCCTTACTTCCAAACTTCTTCCAAACGCTTTGTGACAAAAAATTATGAACTATTAACAGTTGGAAATTACGTTAACGAACTCCAATAAAGTCGCAAGATCAATTTCTCACTCAAGTAGCAATACCTGCAAAGACGGAATATAGGACGCATGCATTCTACACTTCTAAAAAGGACTAACTCGCTCTGGTCTAGCAAATTTCTATGTGCCACGTATGTCTTAATTCGCGTAGCAAATTCACCTTCCGGTGTTGATTTTCGCGTGAAAGAGAAATGTCAGGTTCCAAGTAGAAAACGAATAGTCGACCTCTTCAAACGGATGCACACCCATCGCAGTAGGCCCTAGGAAAAGGTACACGAGGCTTGATATCTCTGCGATCAATTTATGGGGGATGGTTATCCAGAAGCCTTGATGAACATATGCCTACGTGGCCGGCCCCAGCGAACCCAGAAGCGACTGAGCACATCGCTGCGGGACAAAGTGTTAGAATTGCACACAGACCCAGAGCTACCATGCGCAGTAGGTTGATGAAAATAAAGGCGAGATTACGCCCAACGCACAATTTGGGGTAGTTTATCGCATCCCATGCCTAAGCAGTCCTTGTAACTACACAGGCCAAACTGAAAGCATGCTCGAATCACGCATATATGAAAACCGTTGGGCCGCACGACGACGCGACGAATCATCACAAGTTGCTATTCACACCTATGAAACAGGCCATGAGTTCGACTTCGCGGCAGTCGAGGCAATTGACCACGCCGGAAACAAGACGAGCAAAGAGTTGACTGATGGCTAGTCCAGAGACGGGAATTCAATCAGGCAACGTGTTGAATTGGCGCCGTTGTACAGAGCCTTGGGCAATCAAGTACAATCACGGCCAGACGTCTAGCACAATTATTTGGACCCACATTATCCATAAGTGCCCCAATTCCGTTGCTGACGCTCTGACGAATCTTGAGGGCACTGACGGTTTACCAACGTATAGCTCTATTCAATACTTCTTTCCCCTGGTGAAAATTTAAAGATTGTATAAACAGCAACATTTAATGGATCCATCAAGTTCGATAGTGCTCTTCAGTTGCTACCTCTCATTGCATAACGTGAATTGACGTCAGAGAAAATACACAGTTGAATCTATGCAAAAAAATTCGATACCAAATGGCAGGGTCACTGTAAATGGCCAAAAGGCCATCAATAAAGAAGGAACTTTAAACGTTGTACGCAGCAAAATTTGGTGAAAAAAGTCTAAGGCAAAAATCTATGAGAAAAAAAACTATGGAATTTGTAACCAGGGAGCTAGTGTTACCAAAGTAGAGTTAGGTTCACTACATGCTCCAATTTTCTACATAGGTCGACTTTAAATCGCCGTATGTATGTACTTTTAACGATCAATCTTTTTAATTAGGTGACTTCTACTGTTGATCTGTGTTGCAGTTAGACTGATAAACTAGACCAGGCAATAATCAACATTGCAGCTGCGGCGGCAAACGCACAAGTAGAAATCTAAGAGTATTTTGCGATGGTTTATTCGTAGCAGTAGTAGTGGTAGTTTCTGTTTTGGAAAAGTTTCATAACCTGCAACATAAAGTCATGGATACGGCTTCTTCTATTTTGCACGTTCCCAGAAGATGACCTGATGAAGTGTTTTTTCCTTCTATCGGAGAAGCAATTCGCAATGTGATTGGGCAAGAGGACAGGACTGTGGCTTTCAACGTTCTCTCACTGCTGCCTTTCGCATATTTTAAAATAAACGCCATAAAATAAAATATTTGCAACGTACAGACACTGTTCATAAATATTTGTTTTTCGTATAGTCAGGCTGATTTTACGGATCAGAGCTCACGCATTCAAATCGGTTATAGTTGGAACAGTGGCCAGTTTAGTGCTGCACTATTCAATTTTCAAAAATTCCAACTCAAAGTGTTTTAGTCGATTAGTAAAACTGCCAAACGGATCAATTTTCCAAAAATGGATAGCCCCTTTGGTGAGCATAGGAGAGCCGTCGATTTTTATTGTACCTTAGGCACTGTTGGCTTATGTAAGACCCTTAAGGCACCATTAACCGCAGGATTACGCTAAACGGAAAGGAAAGTTTTATATGCGCATCTTCTTAACGAACCAGTCCATTAAATGCATGCAAAAAAACATTTTAACTCTATAAATTTCCGTTAAATGCATTTTCCGTTGCCTATACACGGCAACGGAACTAAGCGTGAATCAAGGCGGCAATATAAACAAAAAGGCTGCGCCTCATAAGAAAGTATTTGATTTGACACCGATCTGTCTGTCAGGATGTATCAATCCTGTACTTGGGTTATCAAGTACAATTACGGCCAGACGTCCATCACAGTTAATTGAAGCCATCCTGAAATATAGATCGGTGTGCAATCAAATATTATATGCTCCCGATTAACAACCGGCAAGACAGCAAACTCAACGGCCCAATGTTAAGGCCATTTGCCCCTGACCGGTGAGACGCGAGTTCGAAACTCTAGTAAGGGAGTGATTTCAGCAGCTAAACTAGGGTTGGACAACTCCTAGCCGATGACAGCCAATAAGCCAGAAATACGCATTCTAGGATTGCCTTTGCCAGAATACTACTAGTAAAACATAAATAAAATTATTCAAACGAAACAAATCACTAATAACAAATGGCGTGCATATGATTACAGGAATATAGCACTTAACACGCCTGGTTCAACTTCTCGTACCTATAAACTTATTACAGCATGCTTTCTAACACATATTTTAGACATCTATGCATGTTCAATCTAGCAGGCCGATAAAATCCATCCCTACCAGACTGTTGCACTCGCAAGCTCTATATGTTCAGAAATGCGTAATCCAACTACTCTGCGATCAGCTTCCAGGGGTGATCACAAGACACGGCTTATCGTTTGCCTGCCGAGCCTTTTGATGGCCGCGGCTCTATTAATTTCAATTACCTCTTTTCGGTGTGTGTTGGTGCGGTGTGTTATGAATTAATGCGCAATTGGCGTGTAATGAGGAAACGGATGATTCGCACGTAAGAACCTGAAAGCTGAATATTTATGGATCAAAAAATCTTAAGGTAAATACAAAGTCCCAGGAGCCCAAACTGAACTACAGTTGCCACTGCTGATAATATGGTTGCTGTACCATCCTCTCAAAAGTCACATACATCTCCATTTGCTGAAGGATGCCTTTGACTATGTCTCAGCATGGTATTCAGTAAATGGCCTTCTACTGAACGATCATTTCCTAGATCTGAATCCATTAACATTCTGTCCCACGAGGTGTCCTCAGTCCGGTGCCTTTGTCTAACTGTGGCATCTAACCTCTCAATTTATCTTCATAGTGAGTGTGTTTTTATAAAAAGCCGAAAAAAATGTATATTTTATCCAGTGTTTTCTCCACACCGGAAGCACTAATCTGGCGATATATAGCTGCCCGCCTTCTCCCTCTTATTCTTTACCAATCTCCAGTTCCAGGTTTGCTTAAAAAGGACCTGGTCATTACTAAACGCATCCCTCGAATGCTCTCTTCAGCTGCCGGTGTTTCCTATGCCTATTTAGCTGACATTATAATACAGCGGCACTTCAAAACGGCCAAGCAATTAGCTACTCGTGTCCTTAGTGAGGCCGATCACCCTCTACACTCTGAACTAACGGCTGCAAAGTCTCCCCGTATTCCGAAGAAGAAAATGCGATCACTGGAACAAGGACTTTATTTTTTTTCCTGACGTTTCGGATTCCGTCGGGAATCAGAAACACTAGGACAAAAAATTAAGTCCTTGTCCCAGTGATGGCATCTTCTTCTTCGGAACTGCTGCCTGGAACTCAAATATTCTCCTCTATTGGCAATCTCCCCGAATTATTCGCCGAAGCTTCCGTAATATGCCTTTTTGTACATCGGAATACCAGCACTCTGCACTCCCATTCCCGGCGATGGGATAAAAGGTAAATTGAGAGGTTGAATGCCGACCTGTCTTCATCTCAATTGTGGATATCTTGTAAACGCCAGGAGTCTTGGATACAACAAGCCGCAGGTTTTTTTCATACGGTTACCGTGAGAAGGGGTTTTTTAAGTTGATAAAACTGATTGGCCAAAAATGTATTTCGTGAAAATAAGAAAAATAATCCGTAAAATTTTGTTTCAATCAATTAATATGATGGCCAAATGTCGACGGCGTTGGGCACGTAAGTCGAATAAATGGGCAAAAAACAAATCGAGCTTGAACTGAGCTCGAATCAAGCGCAAATCGCTGTTGACAAATTCGACAATGTGGAGTTCTATTCCAAAATTTATCCTTTGCCCAAAACCCAGTAACAATAGATTTTTCAAAACTTTTTGCAATATTAAGCAGACACTTCGGGCTTTTTACATAAGATAGCACTATCCCACAGTGAACATAACACTAAACCTTACTCAAACCTTAACATTAACCCTTAATCTAACACTAGCCCCTAACCCTAACCCTTAAGCTAGCATAAACACTAACCCTCACCCTTACCCTAACCCTAACCCTTAAAGTTACCCTTACACTAACCCTGACACTAACCTCTAACCTTTAGAGTAACCCTTACCCTAACCCTAACCCCTGACCCTATCCATTACCCTAATCTTAACCCCTAACCCTTACACTCACCGTTATCGTGCTCAAATCGAGTTCGAGCTTGAATCGCTGTCGACAAACCTAGAAATGTGGAATTTTGTTCCGTTACAACCAAGGAAACTCCTGCCGTGTAAACCTTTAACTTTGAGTATTCTATGACCATTTACCATAACCCTTAATATATCTTATCCCTTGCCCTCCGTGAATCAGGCCATTTTTGTCTAAGACATTGAATATTACCTTCAAAAGAAAGTATTCTCTCCCTCAATGTTTAGGACAGCACTGCTTTACTTTTCTAAAAAAACGTTAAATCCTTTGCGTCTTTTCAGCCAATTTCTTAACTGAGCCTTGAACTTGACGAGCTTTACAAAACGTGAAAAATCCCCTGGGTAAGTATCAGATAGCCATTCTGATTGCGGCAAACAGTCGACCCTTAGGACCGAGAGAACCCCTCTAATTCCGTTATTCTTGCTTTAATTATGTCAGAGTATTTACTATTGCAATTTTCACGCTACACTCTGCATAGGTGCGGTCATGTGGACCTGGACTGCTGTATACTTCGATATATATAAAAGGAAGATAGGCAGAGCCTTTGTCACACCTATTTACAGCTATATTCTGGCATGTCATGCACAGTCGTTGGTGTCTACCCAATTTTCTTTACCATCAACTAAAGTTTCACTTGTCTCCATTTAAATGCGTCAACGCTTTTAAGCAGGCATAACTGAAGGGGTAGTTTGTTCCAGTCCCCGGGGGGAAACCACGTCAGCCCACACTTCTGGTTCTTCTGTTTGCTAGGATTAGCCTCCCGGGGGTGGTGCCTGAAAAAAGCGTTCTGAAAACGATGACTCTATTGATCAAAATTAACTGTTCTGAGTACGTGGGTTCGCAGACTGTTTTAAACTGATACGCAAAATTCGTAGGTTTAGGAAATAGATGGGTTTGCTAGTAGTAGGCCAATCATATTTTAAAACGATATTTTAAAACGGTTATCCGGAACGGTTCATCCTTCAGAACATCAAGGAACGTGCCCCAAAGGTCGCAATTGCAACGGCGGAAAAGAAAGATCTGTTTATAAGACTGCCGTTTATTGGAGACGCAACGAGTGAACTAGTAAGAAGGCGCCTGAGGACAGCGGTTATGGATGCCTTTCCGGCTGCAAACTTGCGGGTTCTCTTCACAAACTCTCCCCTTCTACGAATGGGAGGTAAGGACAGACTACCGTTTCAGGCCACATTTATGTGCATCTATTCGTTCACCTGTTCCGGTGGAGCAGGCTATATTGGCCGAACAACGCGACGTCTGGAGAAGAGAATGCGCGAGCACATACCAGCTTGGCTCAGCAGAGGGGAGAATAGACCGACCTCAAGCTCAATCCTCGCCCACCTAATTGATACAAACCACCAAGTGGACGTGAGTGAAGCGTTTCGGGTCATATACCGCACGCCAACGCACTCTTCTAAAGGCCTGCGCAAACGGGTGTTAGCCACAGCAGAAGCAGTGGCAATCCGGCTAGCAAAACCCATTCTATGCTGTCAAAAGGCGCTGGTTCATGCCATCCGCCTCCCTTGGCCGACTGCACTGGGAAATCCAACACCTACTGAAGCCAAAAAAGACGAAGCTATGGAGAATAGTCAAACGCAAGCTGCGCGGCTGACATACAGAACTCAATCCGCGGACCGCGAGAACATCCCCCTGTCTCATCTGGGCATGGCAACCAGCGTCCTACCCGCGCAGGCGCCCGCGTTCAGGAGACGAGGGAAAACGCAGCTGCTTAATTACCCTCACCCTTTTCCTCCCCCTCCCCCTTCCCTAACCTGACGATTATATAATCGCTGTAATTAATTGAACAATTTTATTCCCCATGTCATGTACTGGCCTGGCGATGAATGACCGAAAACGATCGTTTGCCAACACGACTTTTCAAAACCAAAATACTTTGGGGTAGAAAAGAAAAGTGCCTGCTACGCACGCAAAAACGATGGGTTGATAAGAGACAGGCACGAGTCAGTAAAATGGAAACTGCAGGGCAATAATGTGCACTAGAGGAGAAGAAGAAGAAGAAGAAGAAGAAGAAGAAGAAGAAAAAGAAGACGAAGAAGAAGAAGAAGAAGAAGAAGAAGAAGAAGGAACTTTACGTTTTCACTGGAAATTTCAGGTTGCAAAACTGAGCTCTCTCAATTTGCAATGCGGATTTTGCTGGCCATTCATTTGAAATCACCGACAAAATACGAAATTCTGTTTAGAAATGATGAAACTGGCAAACAATTGTTTTCAGTCATCCATCATCAGGCCGATACAGTGACATGAAGAATCGAAACAGTCAGTCAAGTGCAGTGTTTATATAATCGTTGGGTTGGTGGATGTAACTATACATATGCGTTTCCCTCCTCTCTCGAACGCGGGCACCAGCACGTTCACGTTCACGTGTTCCTGTGGAGCAGGCTATATTGTCCAAACAACGCAACGTCTGGAGAAGGGGATATGCGAGCACATAACAGCCTGGTTCAGAAAAGGAAAGAACCCATCGATTTCAAACTTAATCTTCGCACACCGAATTGATACGAACCGCCGAAATACAAATCCAAAGGCCTGCGCAAACGGGTGCTATACACAGGCGAGACAGCGGCAAGCTGGTTTGTTAGACCAAATTTCTGCTCTCAGGCAACCTGCCTCCCTTGGCCGACTGCGCACGGAAATGCCACGCTTCCTGAAGCCAAGCCGTCCGAAAACACTCTAAACGAGTCCACAGAGAATAGTTAATCGCAAGCTGCGCGGTTGACGTACAGCCTTCAACCCACTGACCGTCTTCTCTGCCGATCTAAACCAACATCCTTAACGCGCTGGCGCCCGCATTCAAGAGACGAGGAAAACTCAGATGCTTAATTACACCCTACTACCCTTCGCCTACCTGACGGTCAAATAAACACTGTAATTAACTGACCATATTTGTTCTTCATGTCACTGTATGACTGAAAACAATTGCCTGCCAAAATGCCTTTTCACTCTAGGAAATTTGAGAAGTGTTGGGACGCGCTTCGCATCAAAAGTACACTGCCTTGTATTGATTTGTGGACGTCTACCTAGTCTGCCAAGTGCCAATGACTGAGTGTAGTTCCGAGCACCTGTAGGCTGATTGAGGTAATTTTTGATCGACTGAGGAAATCCTACAATAAATACAGGCTCTCAAGCAGTGTTGCATCCATCTTAGTTGCGGAACGACAAGGCGTACTTTCATTTTATTTGAGACCTCAGAGCATGTCAATGTGCCTGCCTCCGACCCCCATTGGACATAAATATACAGTGCTCCTAGTCTTTGTCGGCAGTTCTAATCGGCTATTTATGACTTACCGCCATGCCTGAAGTTCAGGGTAGCAAGTAATTTTAACATACGCTACCGGAAGAGACGCTCATGGTTG
>JAYGXS010000001.1:2296527-2329023 GCA_036362985.1 Ligula intestinalis | reverse complement strand
TTTCTAGACAACCGTCCATGTGTTAAGTCTGAATGATGGTTAACGCACGCGTCCACTGGCTGGAAGCTTTTTGAAAAGGTAGCTGAGGATTTACAATCAGAATCGTTTCCTGGATTAATCCTGAATTTAAATGGCTGTTTTCGAAAATATCATACGGTTTTTTCAAAGTAACCTTTGGTGTGTGACATAAAATTTCGCGCTATTCTGAGGGTTTTTAGTTGAAGACCTCACAGGACACAGTATTTATACTGCACCGTTTTACGGGTGCTTTACGATATAGAAAAGGAAAATTTGCATACCTTTCACGGCTACGATTATGTTTTGGGTTTAAGGTAAGCTTTAAATTAGGGTTCATGTTGGAATTATGAAACACATCTACGTCTACCTCCGGAAATCTACCCCAGCGCCGCCTGTATTCTAGAGGGTGATGGGCTTTCCTTTCTCTGGTAGATGACATATAAACGAATCTATTTATGAATGAATGAGAAATTTCGCATTTCAGGTATTTGCTTGAATAACGAAGGAGACGAACCGAGCACCGGATCAATTAATGTATTGTCCTGAGCTTTCGGCTCCACGTGAGAAGCCGAACTCATTTATCAAACGAAGCAATCGCCGAGTAAACAGACGACGGAGGATTTAACAGCAAACGAAGTCTGAAGAGCCATTTCATACATAAGAGGAGTCTCCGAAGTAGTTTCACGACTGGAACAACCCGCTGGAGTAGCCATAGCCCATTCATCTCAGGTAGCAATACGCCGCCGGGTGATGCAACCTAAAGACAGACTGCCTCCCATTGAAGCCTCTGCAGTTATCTACAAGCTATTTGACAGCGGTGGAGACTGTAATAACGTCGAGGAAACAGGCCGCAAATTGCAGAGCCGTCTACATGAGCACAAACTAGCGGCTCGGTGACTGGACCCAAGCTCTCAACTTGCAGCACACATCGCAGAGACTGGCCACGACTTTTATCTTCAAAGAGAGACCATAGTAGGCTGAGGAAGCTGGAAAGGCAAGGAACTGACGTTTAAGACGTGGTTCTCAGCTACCAACTCTGTCAACAGGCATCTGGACCTGCCTGCGGCCTACAAAGTCATGTTCCATTATGTTGGCAAAGAACAGAACAAGGCCGAACCGAACGTAAGAATGTCAAGCGAAGAGAACCCCACAACGAACCGGCCGGAATAAGAGGCAGGTTTACCGGGACCCTCTACCGTGGGGACAAGACACGACACTAACTGCTGTTCATGACCAGCTCTGTTTTTTTGCCATCTGTGCCCGCATCTGGAAACCAGAGCCCAGTTTTTAAAAGCGTGCAGGCTGCCACGTCAGGGTCACACTCCGCAACTCCAGGGACGCGCGCAGGAGACACACGATAAGATAGCGTGGAAATGGACGCTGCGTGGACATGTACCAATCAGAAATGCCACCCCCCTCCCCTTAACAACCCCATTCACGTATAGCCAACGCTTGCTGTTTTTCGTTTTCTCTGACGAAGGCTTTTCGTGAGCAGCTGAAAGCTGAGGACAATAAATTGATTGGTCCGGTGCTGGATTCGTCTTCTTCTTTATCCCAGTCGATTCATGACTTATTCCTGTAGGGTAATCTGGATTGCGCTATCATGCGAGCGTGAAAACGAGATTCGCTCGCTAGGACATGACACCCATTTGTCAGACGTACGGGATTTCTTCACCAATTCTCAAGTCACGATGAAATCTGGCCACATACTCAAATACTACGAAGCCGAAATTCTCGAGAGAGGTGACAATCGCGTTAGCTGCGCGTTGCCTGAGTTTAGGTCGACGGGTCCCAGTGAAATTTAACACAAGTGATGAAAGGTCAGCAGGTCAGGAGCCGCACGCCGGCCACTGAACCCTTGGCGCACAAGGGGGTAACTATCCCAAAGGGGGCGCAGCTACTTGCTATAGGCATACTGTACCCTAGGAAATGTTTTCCTGTAAATGAATTTTGCGATTTGATACTGTTTCCAACGATGGATCCACGACGACTTCTGAAAAGTCAGGCAAATAGCATTCTTGTCACAGCAATCGCATATGCTTCTTTTATGGTATCCTTTTCTATTGATTATGGTGTCCAAATTTGGTGTTGTGTTCCGTATAATGGGGAAAGACCAATAAAAGCAAGTGTATGACAGCTTATCAATCCCATATTGATTAACAATGAAACGTCAGTTAACGACTTTAATCCGTTTGGGTACTGAGCTCGTCCTGTGAAAAAATTCGCTTCGAACAACTAGTCAACAAAACTGCATCAGTTAGCTAGTTGGCTGCAGGCGACGAGTACCTACGCCCTAGGCGCAAGACTCAACGGTGGACCGAGGCACCACACACACTCTCTGAAAACTCGTTAACTGAGCAGCGGAAACTCGTCAGTCGAGACAACGTTGCTGCAACTGACTCGCCCGTCATCTAAAATACTCGTAGATGCGGTTGCTCGTCACTAGAAATTGAAATTGTTTATTAATTTTTCTGGAATTTTGCTTACATTTAAACAAATTTAATTTGCCTCTACTCTGCCTTGAGTATGCGTATACTACTGAAAAGTGGGGACATGAAGTTTTACCTCATGAAATACTACTTTCATGTGACCTCACGTTATCCAAAGATGATGTAAAAGTCCCTTATGGGGGACAGACTGGTTGACATTAACCAAATTTCAAGACGTCAGGCATTATAGTCGTACTGAAAGGTGAAAGACCTCCTGCTTGACCGCGGGTGGTTTCTGCATCTCATGCATGCTTACGCAGTGTAACTACTCATAAATGCGATGAAGGCGAGCATACCTTTCCAGAAGTACTGTACTTTGTTGCGATTATGTGGGAAAGTTTCTCAGCAAACAAGGAGGGGGAGGGCATGCACAGCAGACCTATTGCTCCTGAAGGACCCTGTTATCGCTTGCCCACCCGTCCTCGATAGTACGCTCGATAGCATGCTGGTCTTGTGAGCTTCAAAGTACCGAGCAGATCAAAGGCGCCAACGCGACAGTGGATAGATACTCATCCCCAAAACAAAAAAAAGGTCAACCAACTTTTGCTAGGGGAAGAAGATATGCGCATGTGCGAACCTCCGGAAATGCAGTCCAGGTTGATGAAGCTGCCTTGACAAGCAGGGATAAATTGTCATTCGGACGGCATCTCGGTGCGCGGCTGCCCACCTCCCCAGCATCTTTAAAGAAAGAAGTGCTCCCTTCAAAAACAAGGGAGACAGAGAGAGACAGAGAGCTTACAAAACAAGGGGATGCCCAACTAAAGGAACAAGCACTGCTACTACAAAGTCAGGTTTGTACAACAACACCCACCTCTGTCTTCCCCCCAAATAAAACATATTTTGTTTGGGCAGGCCATTTGAAACAATAAACGGTTTTTATAATTGCGGGTTTGTGGTGGGCGGGTGCGCACGCGTACGCAGAAACAGTTGGGATTCATGCAACAAAACATGGTAGGATTATTTTGTGGAGTCGTCTGTGGAAAGTGTGAAGCGCGTTCTGCAGGCTGACGAACGCATGATATTTGGAGAATGTACGGGCGGGGAATGGCAGGGAAAAAAATTAGAACCCAATATGTATGTCCAATGAAAAAGTTACGAGGGCAAGTTGGGTCGCGTACTCAAACCTTGGGAGAAGACACTGACGGTAGCTTTAAAATCATCGCTAACCCCCCGCTCGACCAACGGCGAACGCGTGCATGTAGGAGGGTGTGCCAAAACCTCGGGCGAGGTCATTAAGAGACATTTTCTACGGTTATCACTAACACCAGCTGGGAAAAACCTTAACAAAGTACAAAAGGCAGGGAGATTAGGCAAATAACCCTACTGAAATTTTTTAAGCAAGCGGTTATTCCCGTAGGTAGTTCAAAAAGGTTAATTTCGCTTAGTTTGGCGATTTAAGCAGTTATGGAATGTGTTTGTCTTCGGAGAACCGTTCTGCATTTCAATGCCATCAGAAAATCTCTGCTAGATCGATGGATGGCGTGTTAAAAACCAGAAGTGTACAGATAATTCAACCTATTTAAAATTTTAAGTAGGTAGCTATAATACATTAGGACCTTCAAAAGACAGAGACAACCTCACCCAAAACATCTATCAAAGCTGTCCCCTGCTCCTTATTTATAGAGCCCATATTGGACTCTGGGCAAATTGTGAAGGTAATTTTGTTAGGCAGGAACGTTGTAGTGTAAAGGAGGCCTATATGCTGTGTGACGTCGATACATTCATAAAAGTTCGCCGATCGCTAACGGAACTCACTCTGCTTTGTGGATCATTCTCGAACCCCGAGAGGCAGCTGGGCACAGCGCGGCTAGTATTCGAGGCAGAAAGCGCTGTAGTGGTCTCTATCGTCCGACGTTCTCCATTGCCTTGTCCGGCGTCATTGTTCTAGGCCAGCTGCCTCAACGTCATCCAATACCTCAGTCAGCGCTCACAGACGCGCTGACCTGCAGACACTTGACCTACTTCCATTCAGATACACACGTGCGTCTGGGTTCTCATGGCTGCCCAACCACCACTCAAACATGCCCTTTTTCCCCACCCTCGGCCACCAGACGTCACTTAGGTCCACGACGCTCCAGTGGAATGACGTGTGCTCCGAAGTCCAACTTCTTTTCATCTATTCTTTGTTCCTTTGTGCACTAAATAAACTATTCCTAATATTCTCGCCTCCACTAACTTCTCCTCTACTAAGTAACCATGGTCAGGAAATCGAAGTTGCTAGGGTTAAACTTACTTAACCCTCTGCGATAGGGCTGCCATCGAAGACAAGAGAGGGGACCTGAATGCGACTATCTCTGGTTTTTTAGCCGTCGTCAGTCAGGCCTACCCAACCCCAAGGGATGCAGCACTCGAGGCTCGAAATGGCGACTTCTTTATCAGAGTCTAACCTTCTAGCTGGCGAATCAATCAGAAATTGCCATTACTGTCTCCCTTATCTTTGCCGTCAATGCTAAATGTTGTTAAATCAACTGAATCGACAGATAAGTCTAGCACTATCAGGGCAATAAATCTGCCTAGCCTGTATCATGCACATTTGATAACCATTATGAAAGGCGTTTCCTATTGGGAAATGGCGCTTCAGTTATTTTGGAAGATGAAGTAACACGCGGCCTAATGCGCCTATGTTCCCGACAAGCAAGGTGCCAGCGTTTGAATGCATACTTCGTCGGGTGGCCGTAAAAATCGCAATCGGTGCAAACTCTGACTGCTTAAGTTCTATGTATAATGCATATTTGTGCCCGATGCACTTATACATGTGAACGTACATATACTATGGAAGTCCTCCCAGTCGAAGATCTGGCAGAAGCGTCCGAAAGAAAGTTAATCATAAAGTGCTAGACAAATTTACACCATTGACATGGAGCTTAAAAAGATCCGGGACCCGCTTCGTGAGAACGGGTATCCTGACAGATACATCGCAAAGAATATGACGGAGAGGGAAATAAAGTCCACCTCACCCACTCTAGAAAATAGGACCCTATTTCTAAGAGTCCCTCTTCAAGCTGGTGTGCCAAAAGGGACTCCTAGGAAGACGCGTTCCCAGCAGATAAATTTTCGGTTCTATCCTTAACCAACCCCGCACTGCACGGCAAAGTTTATGGGCAGTGTACGGACAGTGTATAGACACAAATGAACGCTCAAGATGATTTATAAGGTCCTACCAAGCTATAAAAAGTCTCTAGGTCAATACCCACTAGCAATTGCACAAGCAACCACCATCAGGCCGAGGAAGACGGCGTTGTGGGTGCAAGATAACCTCACAAAAGCTCCCCGTCTGGCCTGGTCTACAGCCACTTAGTTGAGTGTGCTTGTCCGCGCTCTGTTTGTCTTCCCCCTCTCACTTCTCGCCCTTAAAGTAACTCCAAAAAACCCTCCCCGCGTAACCACCCTTCTCTTATTGACACCTTCCCCGATTCTCACGACCCACTGGTAACAAAATACGAACATTATTGCCTTCCTGATAAACTTTAACCCCGTTTCCATATAAATGTAATGGTCCAATGAGAATTTATCCAAAGCCTACGTATGCTCGCCCAAGTACTCCTCTATATAACCTGTGATGTGAATTATTTGCAATTTAAAGCCAACTTTATAGAAAATATCAACAAAAATTGTGATGTATTGTGTGCATTTGATTGCAAGTCTTGGCTTCTTCATATTTCATACCATAAAGAAGGATATGGTTGGCTTCAGAAGGCGTTTTCCGATTCCTGACTGTATTTGAACATGGTCTGCCGTAGCATTTTCACTGATCATTTCCACTCGAAAGGCTAGTAAGCCCTTTCACATGGTTGACCATCATGTTTTATGACGTTTTTTGGTCCCTATTCAAATACTTACCCTACACTTTACTTCAAGTGGCGCATTCAGACCCTACTGTTTATCCGTATGTCATTCGGACATGGCCTGAAGATGCACTGCTAACGTAACGTAGATAAACAACTACCGTTGGCGGTTAAATAAAAGATCAACTGGCGGGATATGTCTACTGCAATGTTGTTGTTGGGAAACAGTAAGCAAATTATTTCCCAGTATCACGCTTGGGCGCTAGCAAATTTTCTGGAACTCATACATTTTCTTCTACTCACGACTCACCAAATCCTAACCGTGCACGTGAAAATGAACTTGTGTGCGTTTTTGGAAATTATTTTGCATGATGGCACAAGCTATAAGTTATTGACATTTGCAATCCTACTGCTGGCAGCCTGTTTTTTGTTTTAAATTTTATTTTTCTGCGTCCAGTGGATATTGAAGGCAATTTGGATGCTTAAGAAGACGAGCGCGTAGGTGGTATTATCCTGTGGGGCACGGGCAATGAATCGACATCACTGTCAGTGGCAAAACCAATACAAACCTACAGCTAACCACATGGGTTTTGATGGCCTGACTTGCATAAGGCCATTAGTTTCTGTTGCTATAACATGTCAGTTTTCTTTTTTCCTAGCTGAGCCGTACTCTGCGGTCGGATCTTACCATGCTAAAGGACATCAAGGCCACTCTACGTGGTAAATCGTGCCATTTACATTAATTTTGGCCTTAAATTGACCGCAATTTCCGGAATGGTAAGTGGCGAATTCGGAAGAGAGTGATCCGCTAGTTGAACTTGGGCTCTTGGTTTATCTGAAACCTAGTCACAAAATTAACCCTACGCATATAGCATTTCCCGCAAAGACAAGGTCAACGGAAAGGTCATTTTTGGCTCATAATAATTCTTCAGCCAACACCCTGTGTTGCACAACTGGCGAACCTTTGATCAGAAGCCTAACGGTTTAACCAATGAGCCGATAACTCGTTTTCTGGCCGGTTTTCATCAGGACATATTGACACACGCTGATGAACCTTCACCGACCATTGACGAAACTCACTAGTTCCGCTCTGCCTCGTGGCCTATGCTTGAGGGCCACCAACAGCGCGCAGCGTCCAGTAGACTGAACAGATAACAGAGCGGAACAGGTGAGTTCCATAAGGGTGTTTGTTAACCCACGCATGCCCCGATTAAAATCCAGAGTTTGGCTGAAACAATTGTCAACCTGGATGGACACGGGTACTGCGGTGGCAGTTATTGACCTTTCGGTCGAAGAAGTATTATACGTATAAGGTGAAATGCCTACTTTCGAATAGTACACAATTTGTTTTATTGGGGAAACATCGTCAAAATCTGTGAAATCTATTTGCCATATGCAGTGTCCTGACTTCCGAAAAGTAAGCAGATTTTGCAGTTGGGTAATACCTTTTTAAAGTCATACTCAATTGATCAAAACTAGAACAGAAGATGGCGGCACAGCAGCGTTACAATTATGACTGATTGAAATTGTTTCTGCTGGAAGAGTGACGGCGTGTTTTATAGGAAAATTACGGAAAACTCCAGAGAGTCCATTGATGTCTACCTGTTGGTCCCTATTAACCTACTGGAATCGAAAGTATAATTTTAAATTGGGTCCCGCTTAGGTGCATTCCCCAAGCATTATCTATAAATTTTCAAATCACGTGGGTAGACAACGGAGTAGAATATATGACTTGTGAATTTTTCAAAATAATGTTCCGATTTAACTGCGATGTCCTTAAAGGTTTTAAACTATGAAAGAAATATGTTATGCACACTTTCCAAATCAAAATATATTTGAGAAATTGAATAGAATTTCATTTTTATGACGGTTTTTCTATTCAAAGACATTTAAAAATGTATATACCTAGTAAAACAGAGAAAAAATATCCTGCTGCTTTCTGGAGAAACAAGTGAAGATTAATTTTTGCTACTTCTCCTAAAATAATTTATATTCTCCTCTCTGTGCGGAACCTTTAAATGCTACTCCAAAGTGCATTTAATCATATTTCAATATCTGCTTGGTAATTAATCGATTAATATATGTTTATCAACAAATTCGACGTATATTTCCATACTTAAATGCACCTTTATATATCAAGTAGTCTATTGCAGTCGGGAGGTTGTGATTAAAGTCAGATGAGTTCGACTGTGACTATTTCCTGTAGCAAGTGATAGAATATGCGCTTAAATTAGAAGTATTAGAATGTCCCCTCACTCACACTCCCATTATAAATTCTGTATCTTTTCAAGGACCCTCGAAATGTCTTTCCAATCACACATGCCAATTAAGTCTTCCACCAAGAATCTTATACCTTATTTTAAAACCTACGCATTTATTCAAAGTACGCCTGATGTCAAAATAGCAAATAGCAAAAAGTCCTAACCAAGGTTAAACAAAGCACTAGATGGATTCCAAGTCAATCTGCATCTATCAGGCTTCTCGGGCGAAAGGTATATTTGCCCTTGGATAACTTTGTAGTAAACCCAGGTAACCAATGTCTGAGTCTTCTGCCTTCAGTTCACCAAAGTACAGAGCGCTGATCCACGCATTAAATGACCACTAATACGTTGCGTCAGCACAGATCTGCTTTCAGGAATGCCACGCTTACCGAACTGTCCAAACTGTAAAAAACCGGGAGAACCCCTACCCAAGCACCCATTGAATTTTTTTGGACTCCTTCCGACTGGCCATTATTCCAGCGCCTGCTAATGCACAGGCTTGTCACGCATTACTAATGCAGACGTGTTTGCTAGATCCTGCTATTAGGACGGCTTACCGACTGCCCCCGTCCCACGTGCCAGCACATTTGGTAAATTTGTATGGTTTCCGTCCAGATTGGGCAGTCAACTACAGGCCTGTGTATAAAGGGAGTTTCCGCTGCACAGTGGTTATTTTAAAATTTATTGAGCAACAGTTTAGTGGTTTCATCAAAGTAGACTTCCTTATCTCAGTGTAGCCCTATACCACACTAAGAGACGTTGAAAAACTAGGAAGTCAGAGAAAAGGTTAAAGATAATAAACCAGACATGTCTTATGAATGCTTTTGACAGGAACTTGTGTGCTTGTTAACAAGGCCTCAGAAGTTAAGGAAGTGGCAGCTGATGATGAAACCAGCAGATATGAATGCAACGTTAAATAAATGGCTTATGCTTCCCGGACGTTAAACCGAAAAAATTGTTTTTCATGGCGTCTTTCATATAATCGCTCATGTGCCATCAGCTTTATATACCCAAATTGAATAGCGCCCCTTTGTTGCAGTAGGTGGGGCTGTTAAGCTGGTCAAAACATCGTTTAACCACGGATTTCGAAAGGGGGTTTGAGTCTCACCACAGCCGCTGAATTCTGCCATCTAAAAGAACTTAACATAACAGTTGATGTGAGTCTTTGTGGGAGATTTGCATGTGGTGACCAACGCTTTTGTAAAAACGCAGTAACTTTGGCAGTATTAAAAAGCAAGCGCCACATATAGATACAATTAGCGCTACGACCACTCAAAGTGCGAGGCTCGAGCCAAAGGTCTTAACCGTTTCATGCTGTTGTTACTGCCCATGCAAGTGCTTCTAAGAACTATGTAGTTAAGCAACCAAAATTCTTACTTTCTGACTATTAAAGGAAGTTCTTTTGGCAGATTTATTTGCCCACTATAAAGGTAAAAATAGTAAGAAAAATTGGTGAAAACTATAACTGGCAACCTCCAGGAAAGAATTTGATTCATTAATTCAGTCCTGTTTGGACTTTCCCAAGTTTGGTCCGAAATGCACAACTTAGATTAACATTTAGCAGATATTCCTTTTGCGAGTGCAACACTGGTTAAAAATATTCATCTTGGTCCGTTTAAATCCAAAACATTGAAAAAACATATAAAATGTTTTTGTGATAAAATAGTGTTTTTGAATATGAACAGAACTAACCAGCTCGGAACTATTTTAATTTCTTAAACGCATCTTAGCTGTTAAAGCCTAAGCTGGTGTGTTTGGCAAGATCGCTTTCCGTCAACTTAAGATGACTCAGTTGAATCTTTTAAGAATATTTAAACATCATTTTTCGAATGATTTTACTTCACGAAGATAGAGACGGCGGGGTGGAACAAACCTAATCAGTCTTTGATTAAGGAGACTATTTCGGTAGCTATCAATATTGCAGTATTTAATGTTTGCTAATCATTACAAAAACATTTGTATTTCATACCGGTTTGCTCCTGCCAATGCAAAAATCCTATCTGTACAGAACTTGAGAAAACTTCGAAGTGCGCATGTACACCAACATGAACGTTATAAGTGAAAGTTTCCACTCAGTCGCTTAGAAAGATCAGGTACTAAAAGAAATGGGTCAATATAAGCCCTAGAAGGGTATTTAAATTTCAATTCATCGAATAATTACAGTGTAAAGTAGACACTTACATCTACCTTAGCTAGAAGAAGAGGTGCTTTGCCTTATTCGTGAACGTGTGCATTAACAAGCAGTAAATATTTTTAATTTTAAAAATTGTTTTCAAGTGCCATTTAAGCGATTAGGTGATTTCTTGGTTTTTTGAACACAATTATTGTTTTCAGCATGTACGTGTGTTGAGGTAAATGCCCAAAGGTCTCAATAGCATGTGTGTGAAACATTTACAAAATGATCCTTTTATTCGCTATTCTGTAGCAAGTGAAGTTGATCATTATATGATAGCTATAAGGTAACTGCAGAGTGCGACTCCACCTCCACGTGTATCACATAACTTATTCTGTATTAAGATGCGTGTAGTACTTGCATTGTTTTTTTCAATATTTTACACTTTTAGTTGACAAATATAGAAGCATTTTGACCAAAACAGCAAAATGTAAAAATGAGCCCTCTGATGAGCTCTGTTTAACCCAAGGAATATATCAAGATCATTCAGGGAAAAAAAGATCAGCTTAAATGATATGTCACCAGGCAGGAATAGGGATAAGTGGTTCATACGTATTGACTTTGCCTATGGGTGACACTTAAGATTCAGATTAATTTGCTTTAACTATAAAAATGTGTAGTTAATTTATTCGATTAGTTTCAGAAGCAAGAACGTGGTCAAAGTAAAGAGAAAAGGGGCATTAACTTAACAGCTGGAGTAGTGCGCATGTGTTTTTTAAGAGAAATGTGTTTATCTTTAACGTTAACTTACCCCAAGGTCGTCATTGTCACGATAGTATACCAGAATGCGGCAGGAATGCTGACAAAGCGTGTTTCCGCGTCACTTTTTTCAGTATAATACATCACTGTGGCAAATATTATGATTGCCATTGCTAGGCTGAAAAGTAGGAATCCCAGTTCCGATGCACAAGATTTAAGTGTGTAGCCAAGAATTCTCAGTCCTTGACTGTGTCGCGAAAATTTAAAAATTCGGAATACTCGGAAAACTCGTAGTGTCACAAAGGCACCTGATAGATTTTTGTTTTCAGGAAGTCCTAGACCGATATAATATGGTAGAATGGCTATAACGTCAATGAGAGCCATTACAGATCGAAGGAACTTTAGTCGGTCGGGAGCAGCATAAAGTCTTGCTAAGTACTCTAAAGTGAATATAAGCACACAGGCAGTGTCGAGGCAAAAGAATGCTTTTTCGTATCTTTCCCCGCACGAAGGATTCCTTCCGGTCTTTTGGTCGACACCACATGGAATAGTTTCGATAATATTAGCCAGGACAGAAACGGCAATAAAAAAACCACAGACATAGTAAACGACAAGGGAAGAAGTCGAAGATTGAGGATTTTGAAATATTCGCCACAGTTTTTCGCGTAAGTTTTTACATGGAGCCAAAATTAACGCGTCATCTTCATGATCGTCCATTAAACGTTCGTATATATCTCGCTTGTGATCCCGATATTCCTCGTAGCAACAGTCTCCCATGATGTCACTGATTATTCCAAAGAAAACAAGTTCATCGTCGTAGGCTGTGACGCATTCGTTTTTTGGATAATGCAGCAATCCGGTCCTGTAATAATTAAGGATATGACGAAAAATATCTGGATCTCGATCAAAAAAATATTCTTTGGTATCTTCATTATAGAAATATTCCCTTTCGCTGGAGCCCAAAAGCGTATCTGGATATTTTTCAAGCGTACTACGATATACGTCATACCGAACCCCACTTATATTTATATGTAAGATCTCATCAGCGTTATGTAAGTTGGATACGGGCTTAAGAGCAGGAAGTGGGGAAGTGGCTAAGGGTATCCAGCCAATAGCAGAAGCGCGAGTAAATGGGAGCCATGCCGCCAATTCTGACATGTCCTACCAAGTTATGGTCACCTGGAAAAACATCTGTCATTCAAACGAGAAACTTCTGGCTCAACGACGCGAAACCTTAAACTTAGCCCAACAAAACAAAAAAACCCATATGATTTACTCGAAACGCAGGAGCAATATAACTTTAAACCTACTAGCAAATTAAATTATTTATCAAACAAAACCAGATATAATGCAAACAATATTTAGCGTTACTAAATTTAACACCTGATGTAACTAAATATTTCATATACAGTTGGATAAAACCAAAACAAACTGAAAGCTAACATCTCATTTTATATTAAAAAATAACCATGCGTCGAAAAGACAAAACAAAATTGATAAATGGATAGATTTGTGTTACTTATAGGAGAGGGAAGGCTCTATATCATAGATATTCTAGCTTTTACTTCGAACAGGCCAACAAAAGTTTGCAAGTTTGCTATGACTAATGGCCCTCTCCTTAGCATACCACGGTCATATGCATGACTTTAAGAATTTTTTTATGTGGACTCGAGGTTGAACTTCGTAAATATTACGATTGAACCGGCAAACTTTCGCAGGCTAGGGCAAGTCTTTCCATTTCGTTCTTCAAGGCTCGTGGCCCCATAGACGTGTCGTCACAAACAACTGTTCTGATGCTTTCCTTCACTGTCGCCCGCGCCCCTGAGGCTTGACCTCGCAGCTGCTTCTGGCTTACCGATAACAACTGTGTCAGCCTCCCCCATCCTTCAGTGTACCTGCAGTACGGACTGATTAACTCAACTTAATAAGCGCGCCTTCCAAAGACACACTTAATGCGTCACCTCTGGCCAACCCAGCAGGGAGCCTTCGCAGGCGACATCCACTCGGGCAGCTTACAACACACCAATAGCAAACCACTTGCACTTGCTTCACAATCCTACTTAAGTAACTGTTATCACACCACACAACAGAAAGTAAACGCTTTCGGGCCTGTTTGGACGCAGTCAGGCACAGTCCTGGCTTCGCCAGCGGCCACTGATACCTGCGACTGCAACGGAGAGTTCTGTATGCAATAAAACCTCTCGTTCTGGTGACTCATGCCTTGTTACTTCCAGCCTGGTATTTGGCCTGATTATTATAGTGATCTAAGCACAACTACTACCTACACCTTGAGCTTGAGTGGACACAACTTTAATTTCTGCATTCCAACGTGGACTATTTGGATTCTGATACCAGTTCGCCAGAACTTTTTCGGATATTATCGCTTCAATTGCGTGTGCAAAAGCACTTTCAGCAAATTGTGAAATTTGTTATTGTGTCTTACTTCATCAGAAGACTGAATCAAATTCCAATTTGATTTTAACGTCATTGAACTGAAGTCGCAGCCTATAACCAAAGCAAGTACAAACAGCCTGTAAAACCACTAGTGACAAGATCAGCATTAATTCAGGACCTCAAAGATCTAAACACGGCTAAGTCGTTCCTGCATATCCTGCATTTGTTTTTACATATTTGAAAGTGCTTCTAAGTAATTAGGCGTAATGTTTACTCAGTCTGCTAGAAGAATTTGCAATACTTTAAACACCTTCAAAATATTTTCATTTTTTGAATATCAGTCAACACTACGTCGAAGTTGCAAAGGCAAATGTAAAATTTTGAATTTAGTCATTTTGTTTGCAAATGGAAGTAAAAAATATTACCCTCGATGATTCTGCAAACCTGTCAGCGGAGCCAGGAATCGAACTGCGGTCGCCTCGAGTGGAAGTCGAACGGCTAACCGATGGAGCTATAGAAGAATATAGCAGTTAGGATCATATTCGATTATCAACCAGAATAGAGCGGTCTTGAAGTTTATTGAAGAGTCCTCCCAGCAAATGGTCGAAAAGTCTCAGATATTTAAGGGGGGCAACGTATAAAGATGGGGCTTGCACATCATGTCTTACGCTTCTGCTCAAATCTGCAGACCACGATAAGGAGCTCCATAATCTGAAAATGGAGATGCAGGAATTGAAGAAATCTCTAAGCTTCCTCCTTAAAGTGGAAAACAAAACACCTGAATCTGACAGTAGCCAGCATTGGAGAGTAATTGCAGAATCCCAGGGCGGAGCATCTACTGAGGCAAGTGAACAGACACCGTCAACCCAGGCCGCGAATTTCGTAGCGTCCACCTCAAATCCTCTCGATGCTGCACGAAACAACACACCCACCAAACAAAACGCTTAAATTAGAGAAGGAGATTGCACAACTCAACTTTCTAGTGAAGTCGGTTCAGGCACAGACAACCAGCAAAAACAAGGTAGTGGGTATGCTAAGGCTGCATACAAATCAGTGAAAAAAAATACAAATGCAGAAGGGGAACAGCACGAAGCCAGCTCTGAACAGTGTCCTTCCAGCATCCAAAAGAAGCCTATCTCTGATGATGGTAAGGAAAACACAAAGTCACAAACCATTGCTATCAATACCTTGGGGTTTTCCGATAGCAGTAGGGCTGGGCATATATCTAGAAATTCCCTTGACTGCCAAAACTGCATGGTTGTTCAAGACCTACCTGAGTCAAATTGAACTACTCCAAAGGAAAGGACAGATGCGGATGTCGAAAAGTTTCAGGACCTGCTAAAAGACATTCTCAGAAAGCAAGAGTCAATATGAGATTTTGGACCTTTCAGGATAGGAAGACAGGTTACTGAACAGTCGGAAACTGTCCGACCTCGACCTATCAAGATAGTCTTGGATTACAAAGAACAGGAGAACTTTGTTCTGTGCCGGAAAACAGCCCTCGTCCACACACATAAGACGGTGTTTTTTCGGCCGGACTTAAATCCAGCTGAACGTCTTAAACGCCGGGAATTGGTGGCGGAACTGTGGATATTAGAGAGCTGGAGAAAGCAATGTGGCTATCTTCAGGGACCAAACAATACAGAAAACTACCAGAGTGCTCTGGAAGCAGTCAATTCTGATGACGGCTGCGGTCCATTAGTACTGGCAAACTCACGCCCAAACGCATTGGACACTGCGGAGTCACGCCAGCTAAAATTTCTCGAAGTTTGATGAACTTCGAATACAGGTAGTCGATGGGTCCCCTGATTTTATAGTAATAACAGAAACGTGGCTGTCACAGAGCATCAGTGATTCAGAAGTGGCGCTATGCGGATGCCAACTATTTAGACGAGACCGAGTGAAACGCCTGGATGGAGGAGTTGCTGTGTATGTAAAGAACGAATTAAGTGTGTGTGAGAGGCCTGAAAGGAGACATTATGGTATGAAGGCTATTTGGATGACAATTAAGGCACGGGGGTCGCAGCCCCTAGAAGCTGTGTCCATCTTCCGACCACCGCGGATAGACACTGAAACAGATGCGTGCTTACTGCAGTGCATGAAGGAGATAGGAAGTTGACCTGATGTTGTCCTCGTGGGTGACTTTAATGCGCCCAGCATACGTTGGAACGCTTTGCGGCCGAAATGTTCTAAAAATTCTTTTGATGACCATCTTCTAAAAACAACACATGAGCCTCTTTTCATACAACACGTCCTTTTTTCAAATAGAGCACGTGGAGGGCTACAGGCTAGTTGTTTAGACCTTGTCTTTACTCAGCATCCCAACAGTATAGACGAGGTATGCTGCGTACCTCCAATAGGTCAATTTGATCAGGCTGTACTATCGAGGGTTTATGGTCTTCATTCGTTACCTCCTACGGTAGACGAACCTAGGCTGAATATTTGGCGAGGTGACTTCCCTCAAATGAGATAGAGACAGCACAAATAGAATGGGGTCTTCTTTTCTCCGGGGATGTCACTGAGGACCGGAATATATTTAAGGAGTGGTTGTTGTATCTACTGCGCATTCATTGTCCACTTTCAGTGCCCAACGTATCTAGCCAACCTCCATGGCTGAAAATAGATATCAAAAGAGATATCAAAAAACAGGAAAGCTTTGGAAGAAGTATTGCAACACAAACCGAAGCGAAGATTTTAAACGGTACAAAATCCAGAGAAACAAGGAAAAATGGTTTTCAAAGCATGACGGGACTTTGAGAGCGATTTAATCTCTCGAGCTGTAAAAAATCCACAATTGCTAAACAGTTATTTACGGAAAAGCCCATGCGACAGGTACCCCGATTCCTGTGATGCAAAATGATGATGGTCTCGAAATCTCCAACTGTAAAGACAAAGCGTAAGATTTGCTGAATTCTTTTAGTCGTTCTTCACCATAGAAACTCCCTTCGTCGCAACTGTTGACGAGGTTGTGGAAACACCAAATATTGAGAATATTTTATTAGGAGAAGAGACGATTTTTTAAGAACTGAAAAGCTTGAAGGGATCTAAATCTCCGGGTCCAGATGTAATTCCTGCCAAATCGCTAAAGGAACTTGCTAGAGATCTAGCTAAACCGCTTTCACTGATGTGCCTGAAACGTTTGACACTAGAATACTTCCATCGGACTAGAAATTAGCGTATATTACACCGCTTTAGAAAAGCGGAAGTCATGCATCTCAAAAGAACTACAGACCCGTGAGTCTGACCTCCATTTGCTGCAAAATAATGGAGAGCTCATCAAGAAGCAATTGATGATATATTGTGAAACTCATAATGTTTTTGTTGAATGCGCAGTTTGGATTTCGCAGGAGTAGTCATGTGTAACAAAATTGCTCTACACGCTGAAAAGCTGGACAAGAGCAATTGATGCAAAAGATACCGTACATGCAACCAACATTTATTTCCGGAAGGCCTTCGACAGTGTTCCACAACAACGTCTTCTGCGTAAGTTGACACTGATGGGTATCGGAGGCAGACTTCTTATGTGGATTGAGAATTTTCTATCTTGTCGTTTCAAACGGTGTGTGTAGGACGACAACAATCAAGGCCGAAATTCATCGAGAGCGGAGTCCCTCAAGGTTCAGTACTCGGACCCACCCTCTTTTTATTGTTCGATAATGATTGTGTACAGGAATTGGACTGCGAGAGTGCCATGTTTACAGATGATGTAAAAGTATGAAAATTTTTTATTATGTCATTTTTATTTATGTCATCAAGTGTGCTGCCGATGAACAAAACTTTCAGGAAAATCTTTGTCGATTAAACGATTGGTCGCTTAAATGGCGGCTTTCCTTCAATTTGAAAAAATGCACTTAGCTGCGCCTAGGAACTCGAAGTAAGGTCCCTGATGCGTGACCCTAACATTTGAACGGAATCCTACTCCAAGAAGCAGAAATACACAAAGATCTTGGCACCTGGATGACAGACAACCTCAAACCTTCTACAAATTGTTGTAAGGCCGCTTAAACTGCAATCTCAATATTGTACGCCATCAAGCGGGCATTCACAGTTTTTGATGCAGACTGTTTCTCGAAAATCTTCGGTACCTTCATAAGGCCACATCTTGAATACGCAATTCAAGCCTGGAGACCATGGATGTGGCAGGATTAAAACGTAATTGAGAGGGTGCAGCAGGGGGCAACAAAATACATAAGAGGTCAAGGTCCACTACCAGATGATTTCTGCCTAAATAACCTTAATCTCTATTCTTTTAGTTATAGGCAGTTACGCAGACATTTGATAAAAACCTTACTTATCGTGCTGGCTTGGACCGCGCTCTCAAATATGACGACTTCTTCCTGTTATGTAGGTCCGTACGGGATGTCGGGATGGTTCGCGCTAGGCATAATTGCCTAGCGCTGACGTGTGACGCGCGTTACGCCCTATTCTACTCTGACTGGCTACCTTTCAGCCAATGACGTTTAAGCCCCACCATAAATCCCCTTGCTGAACATGACTAACACACAAAACTTCTTACATGTCCTACAGCACACCTTCCGCTGACGGATACCCTTCGGTTTTGCCTATACAACCTTCTGCCTACAAAATGCCTTCTGTTTTGAATGCATAACATTGGCGACGCAAGTGCAACGAACATGGTTTCTCCAACAGCTCCAGAATCAGTTTCTCGGCCGCGACCTCTAAAAGTTATTTTAGAAACTCTTGCTAGAGCGCAAACCATCCTTACGGAGTCTGCATTCGCAAGTTTTTTTTCAGCCGGATTAGGAGTTGAAAGAGCGGAGAAAGATGAGACAGCTAATAATAGAGCTGCAGAAACGGAGAACCAATGGCGAGACAAATCTCAAAATAAGAGAGGGACAAATAGTTCAGGTCAAAAGGATATCGCTCTGGTCGAAGCTGGTAACAGTGAGGGCCTAGCTGTCCCGCCACCGAAACCTCAGACATGCCCTCTTAAATTGGTCGTTTTAAATGCCAGATCACTGATTAATAAAATGCCTCTGCTCCAGACTATTGTTTTCGTCAACCGCGAGACATGGGCATCGGCCTCTGTAGCTGACTCAGAACTCTTTGTTCTAGGCTATTCATGCGTTCGGAACGATCGAAACAATGGCCGTAGCGGAGGAAGCTGCATCTATATTAAGCAGCCACTTGCATTTCTCCCGCTGGACTATGTACAATTCACAGCGGTGGAGGAGAGCTGCTGGCTTTGAGTTGTTCTGAATAACAAATACTCCTTACTTGTTGGCTGTGTTTATCGCTCACCTAATGCCAATGCAGACAGCGATCTCCGTCTCTCGCAGGCATTTCATGCCGCAGCTGACTTGAATCTTAAGTATTGCTTGATTGCAGGCAATTTTAACCTTCCTGGTGTGCAATGGTTTCCACCATCCGGTCCTTCAAAGTTCGAGAACTTACTTGAGGCAATAGATATCGGCATGTGGGATCAGGTAGTCGATTTTCCCACTCGAGGAGCAAACATAATCGACCTAATTTTTTGTAGGGGATGCGAACCACTTTTAGTGTCATCCTTAGACGCACTTGGGAGTTCAGACCATCTTACAGTTGTTAGTGAACTAGAACTGGAGGCGGATCAAACATTTTTTTAAAAGTACAGTCTTTATCATGACTTCCGATCAGCAAACACGGCGGATCTAATGGCACATCTAAACGCTCTCGACTGGTCTGAATTTTTCCAATGTTTGGATGTTAATGTTTGTACCGATGCACTGTACAAAGTGTTGGATCCACTCATCCTCCACTTTGTCTCCCGTAAGAAAGTAATACATGTCAAGGATGAAGTGTACCTTCCTCTGTCTTTCCGTCGTAGGCTGCGTAAACTTTCTCGTCGTTTGCATCGGCAGAACGACACTTCCGTTGTGCCCTTGATCACACTGATCTTTGAGCAGGCTATGGAGCTGTCCGAAGAAAAACAGATAGCCGATGAGGCCCACTTCGCTGAAAATCCTACCCTTAATGCAGCAAAACTCTTTTCGCGTACAGTAAAAGCGCAGAGGAAAACGCAACATTCCATACTTCAAGATGCTTTAGGAAACCCCATAGCTGACGCTAAGTTGACCGGCGATAGCTTCAATGCGTTCTATCCAAAAAGTTTAGTGAAAGCTCGTTCGCTGCACCTCCGGCTATCCAGGCTTGGACGGGTGCATATTCGAAACCATAATTTTTACCCTCTGGGATGTGACTGTAGCCATTCGTCGTTATCGTCAATCTCATAGTCCAGGACCAGATGGCGTCCCAGTTAGCCTTCTAAAAGCTGATGCGAATGATATCTTTCCATCTTTTCTTTTTCAGGTATTTAATCTTGCTCTTGAGATCGAAACCTTTCCTTCGTTTTGGAAGGAATCGCACATAATGCTTTTTCGCAAGCATGGCCGATCGACGTCATTCGACCACTTTAGGCCAATAAATACACTTCCCGCAGCCTCAAAGACCTTGGAGACCTTGATCAAAGAAAAGATGATGCGTCACTTGACAGACAACAACCTGCTCAATACAGCTCAACGTTACTTTCTCGACAAGCGATCTTGTGAC
The DNA here is from genome assembly GCA_036362985.1 of Ligula intestinalis. Lineage (NCBI taxonomy): Eukaryota > Metazoa > Platyhelminthes > Cestoda > Diphyllobothriidea > Diphyllobothriidae > Ligula > Ligula intestinalis. Next base: position 2,308,655 of record JAYGXS010000001.1, on the reverse strand, counting down.
ACCTGCCAGCTCTCTTTCTTTGATTATGTGCTGCAATCTAGAGACAGCGGTTTTGTCACCTATATCGTCTACTTTGATTTTACCAAGGCCTTTGATCGGGTCGATCATAACCTCCTCCTTCTGAAACTGGCCTCCTTCGGAATAGGTAGCAAGCCTCTGAACTTCATATCTTCCCATTTGGATGCTCGCACACAACGAGTAAAAACTTCCAATGTTATCTCTAACCCCACGCATGTAAGGAATGAAGTTATACAGGGTAGTGTACTGGGTCCGCTCCTATTTTGTCTGTTTTTCAATGACGTTTCAGATTGTTTTCATTATAGCAGACCCTTCATGTACGCTGATGATTTAAAAGTCGCTTATCGATATAAACCGGCAGATCGCAACATCGTGCTCGAGCTGATAAAAAAGGATTTTCAGGCCTTCGCCGAGTGGTGTTACACATGGCGCCTCACCCTCTCATGGCACGAATGTTCCGTTATGGTTTTTGGCGACGATCATCAACCGGAATTAGGCATTGACGGCCACAAACTTAATGTCGCAGGAGTTATCAAGGATTTAGGCATATCTTACTCTAATAGTCTCAATTTGTCAGGGCACTGTGCCCTGATAGTCTCGAAAGCACGCCGAACCACCGGATTTATCCTTAGAAATTTTAAGACTATCAAGGTTAGAACAAGCCTTTATAATATGTACGTGAGACTTAGTCTTGAATACTGCTCGCCACTATTCAGTCTTCTGCGCACTAGTGAATGGAAGAAAATAGAATCGGTGCAGCAATTCTTCGCTAGAATAGTTTTCACTACAGAACACCGTAACTTAACCTACCAACAATGGTGCGAACTTATAAAGCTGGATGTCCTATGGCTTCGTCGATTTCAGAAGGGTCTATTTTTACTGTTTAAACTTTTGAATGGTAAAACCTTTAATCCTCTTAGTCAAATAAGGCAGCTTGAGCACTCTCGACGCGCCAGTCATTGAGACGTATACTTATTTTATTCCTATGGCACGTACAGTTAAGTACCGGCAATTCTTTTCAGTAGATGTCATATCAATCTGGAATAAGCTGCCCAAAAGTATTAAAACCCAGCAAAACTACCCTATGTTTAAGAGAGCTATAACTAGCTTTCTACATTCAGGACATCTTTCACGAATTTTGGGTGTTGACTCGGTGGAATCTCTCTTTCACTCTGATGGCGTTCGTGGACTTTGAACCCCGCCAGGCTTCATGCTGAAGATAATGCTGCTGAAGCAGCAGCCCGCAGTCTGATAACCCTTCAGCCGATAGCGCACAACTTTTGCCGACAACCATTGAAGGAAGACTGAGAACACTGTGTTCTTGTGCCAACGCTCTCCGTCTTGAACTAATGTCCTCAAACGATATGAAAGCATTCTCCTGCTGATGATTCAACTCAGCTTACAACTGTACATTTATTCCGTTTGTATCATACCTTTGAAGGCAGGTTTTTTTCACTTAACAAACTCCCTATCTTGCCCAGTATTGACAAAACAAAAAACCTGAAACAAAACCAATGCTGGCTGCAACATAGGGAGTTTATTTTAGGTTTTTTTCCGGTCTTCGAGGTGTTGGAAGGCGCCCAAGAGGTGCATTACCAACTCTTTACAATTGCTTGTAAACCGGCATGATAAACATATAATTATTATTACCTACACTATCCCCTTGCTGGCCAAAAGACGTTCCGAAACCCTCAAATGACTCGTGGTTTCAATGAAAAAAGACATTTGAGGGTTATATTCAATTAATTCAAATGCTGTCTCCAACTATTAAACTAGACGTTACTTCGACGTTGAAACTCCACCGTACCCATTTCGGAGAGCTGGGGCAGCGTTACTTTGACGCACTTAAATTACAAGAGTCCGCTGATCTTCCAACAGCATTCTCTAAGCTTGAAACAATGTGGGGTGGAAAGGACTACATCTTTTTGAGCCGATATCGGTTTTGTCAAATGCGTCAGGAATCTGGCCAACGCATTGGCGATTTCATTTCAAACCTTACACTCGCCGTACAGGACTGCAGATACACCGAGATTGCGGCATCCAAGTTCGAGCAGACAATGCTGGTGCAGCAGTTGCTTGTGGGTTTGAGGGATGAAAAGGCCCGGGAGAAGGTGTTATCTATGAAGGACGATTTATTATGGGAGAAAGCCTGTGATATCATCCGTCATCAAGAGGACGTACAGCAAAACCTCCAGAAGCTGCATCAACCAAATACGGGAGTTATAGCCTCCTTGGAACCTGATTTAGCGATCTCCCTAGTCAATTCGGCCGGGTTTTCATCGAAATGGGAACCACCAGCGCCTTCAAAACAAATACCATCCTGCTACCGTTGTAGTCAGCACCATATCCGTTGATCTGACTGTAAGCACCAAAAGACGATTTGTCGATTTTGTAAGAAAATGGGCCATACAGAACAAGTCTGTTTTTCCAAAAAAGCGGACGAAAAAAAATGCACGCCACCTATTCTAACTCAGCTGAGGATGACGAAGCGATATTTCAGGTGCCTTCAGCAGACAAACTGCTCCAGTCACTCTACACCATCACACTTCCGGTGGATCACGGGGAAGGGGAAACGAGTCCCGTACAGTGGCTACGTTTAAACGGCGGTAGTCGATGCAGAGTCTGGGGGAACCGTCTTTCTTCGGAACTATGGCAAAAGGGGATGCCCAAGGTGAGGACGAAGGACGGATTACGTCGCATCGTTGGACTTAGTCGAGAATTTTGCCGACTTCAGCTCGATACTTGACGTGGATACGTCTGGGCGGTTGCCAAATAGGTTTGGCGTCCCCAGTATCTATAGTATGTTGGATAAGCTGTGTGCGTCCTAACGTGGAAGGGGACCAAGTAAAGAGGCCAGGGAAGGAGGTGGGGATGACTTTAATCTGCGAATAAGCAGCTTCACCGACTGACGGAAGAGGGAGTAAAACTGAATCTAAATCAATGGGTTTGAGGGCGGTGGCCGACATAACAGAGTTGTAAACGAGGTCGAGATCAAAATCGGGGTCAGGTGGGGAAGTCTTAACAGAGGTGGGGCTAAAAGTAACTAAGCGCTTACGGACATGAATCACACAGTCGTGGTCAGAGAGAAAATAAAGACCAAGGATAAGGGGCCAAGAACTGTCCGGGGCAATGAGAAATGTGTGAGTAACACGTGCATGGGCGGTAGCAAAGTCAAGGGTAAGAAAGCCTGATATATGTAAAGCTGTACCGTTAGCGGTACTTAAGTTATGAGTAATAGGGAGGGGATGAACGAGATTGCGAACATAATGGGAGAGCCTAGACAAAGAAGCTAGGAAAATATTAGTCCCTGTGTCAACTAAAGCTTGGATACGAGATTCAGACAATGAAATGTCTATAGTAAACGCAGGTGGGTACAGAACGTCAATAGCGGAAAAAGAGTTAAAAGGAAGGGACTTACATGGGGGGTTGTGGCCGCAGTGGCGAGCACGAGGACTGAAGGCGTCACAGTTCTCACGCTCAGGATGATGATTGGGGAAGCGGACAGGGACTGGTCGATGGGGATTGTTTTGGGCAGAAATAGGCGGCTGGGAGGAAGGCGGTTGTGCCGAAGGAACCGGCGTTCGAGGGTAAGTGGGGGTAACAGGTGGAGACAAATCCTGACCAACAACTTGCTTCAAACGATCACACTGAACGAGAGCAGAGCGAAGATCCTTAGGGCGACTGATAGCCAGATGGTGCTTGAGGGTGCGGTCATTCAAACCGACGATGAAGCGGTCGAGTATAATTTTGTCGCGCTCATAGGGTGATGCGGATGAGTAGGCCAGGGATGCCAACCGCTCAAGCTCATGGGCGAAATCCTCTGTCGACTGTTGGGGGCCCTGCCTGAGGCGACAAAACTGATCGTCAGCGGTGGAAGTGGAGAGGGGTTTGACGAAAATAGAAGTTAAGCGTCTACGAGCATCAGCAAAATCAGTTTTAACCGTAATGACATTCTTGAGGACAGGAGCAAGAGCCTCGGGGAAAGAAGGGCAAGTAAATAACGAGTGTGCTATGAGGGGGAGATGTCAGCCAAGAATAGGTTAAGTTTAGCCAGCCAAACGTCAATGTCCTGCCCGGGTTGGAATGCAGACGGTGCGAAAAGCGGTTCGGGCTGAGAGGTGGGAGGGGACGGGGTGCTGGTGGGAAAGCTGCGTACATGTTGGATGAGGGTGGGGGCAACACTTGATAAGATGTTGGGCGCCAATGTAGTATTCCGTACTACTCGTGGTCTTGAAGGGACTGGTGCGTGCTTTGATAACGAAGGGGGCAACGACTCTCGGCAGATAATATAGAGATCTCTTCTAAAAGGCGGTTAACCTCAGAATGGACAGCAGACAAGGCTATCTTTTTCTCGGATATTATGACACATGCAATGACTGAGGATGGAAGGTTCTGGTATAAATATGGATTTAATAGGATAGAAGGGTATCAACAAGAAGTGTAGAAAACCAGATTAACAAAACTGGTGGGAAAAATATTTGGAATCCTAGTCTCTAATTATACAAAGATGATAAGGAATGAAAAGGTCAAACCAGGGGATGATGTACGCTAATTCGAGACGGTAAGGGTGCGGTACGGGAACGACGTGAGAACGATAGTAATCCCGTACGCGAAGTGGAAGAGATCAATTATCGGATCCAGAGCGTGACTCAGCTTGGTCTCTAAAAAAATTGAAACCAAAAAAGTCTGACCTTGAAAACGTTCAAACCACTCATCGACCCAGTGGGTTGGATTGGCCCGTTACATGCACAATCTATGAAATTTCCTACGATTTATTAGAGTATTTGTTGTTAATTATGATAAGGGCAGTACGTTTTTATATATAAATGGTCATTTAAACCATTAAGGGAACTTCCGAGTATTTTTGTAAAACAGACATGGCCATGGCCGCGTTTGGCCTAGTTTTGCCACACCAAGTGGGCGCGGCCATGTGTTGGCAGGGCTTCTGGCTGCGGTTTGATAGGTAGGAGGCAATGAAATCGAGGAGGTGAGGCCTGATGCCTAGGGCTTCCAGTTTAACTAAAAGGTGCCTATGCGGCATTTTGTAAAAAGCTTTACTAAGGTCAAAGTAAATCACGATGACTGATTGCTGTTCATTACGAAGTGAAGTAACTAGGTTAAGGAATGCCAAGTGGCAGGTTTCGCATGACCTTCCAGGAAAAAATCCATGTTGTGAGGCTTTAAATAGTTTATTTTCTACACAGAAATCAAGAATTTGATTAATAATGATCTTTTTCAGAAGTTTGGTTAGGGCCGGGGTTTTATGAACAACTCGCTAGATATTTACGTCCAAACGAGGTCCTGACTTGAAGACTGGAAGAATAATAGATGTCTTTCATGAGTCAGGAAAGTAACCGCTATGGAGATAAGCTGAGAAAAGATGACTTTGCACTCGGGGGAAGCTGAATACTCTCTTGATAAGTGAAATTGGAAGGCCGTCAGTTCCCGAGGAGTGCAAGATTTTTCAGACGGATAATGTGCTTACGAATTACTTCTATGGAGAAATCTATGGTACTGATAGTATTGACTGAGTATGGCTGAAACGATGGGACCGGTTCAGATTCTGTCGTAAGGTGCTTTGCAAATAATGCATTGAACAGTTCAGCCTTCTCAGACTCATCTTGCACAAAGGCTTTATTTTTATTCGGTAAAGGGGGGATTTCGTGACCTCGTTTAGCGGAGGACCGATGACGGAACAGTTGGGCAATCGATTTTGCAGAGTTTAACTCGCTGAGTGCGCAAAATTCCCTCTGTTTGTCACGTGCAAGACGAATCTTAGACGCTTATTCGAAAATCTCTGCGATTCTAAGGTGCACAGATAATGAACTAGTTGACTGGTCTTTCAACTGCTTTTGCCATTTCTTTAGTCTAGATAAAAGAAAATTAGGAAAGGTGGGGTCCGAAGGATAATGCTTAACATTTTTGATCGGCACAAATACCCAAATTCTATTCGAAATTGCCGTCATTAAGTCGCAGAGAATTGTTAAACTGTTCATGAAGGAAAGCTCCTGCCAGTCTAGTGAGTCCATAGAGTTGTTAATTAAATAAATATCAGCTAGGTTTGACCTAGATGCTGAGTCATTCTCGGGCAATTACTGCTTTGCATCCAGGATCCTGTATCGCAATCAAAAGGCGATTATCGGATGCGGCTATAGTTCTCCTAACTCATCATCGGAAGATGATGGAAAGCTTTGAGAAATATTGCGGCCGATTTCGGAGACAGCTTTTGATGCTAAACTTAATTGTTTAAGAAGGCTGCATGCTCGCTGTTGAGTTCCGGATCCCCCTCTTTCGACGACCTGAATTGGGTGATTTTGTAGAAGGTTTGGAGGACTCTTTTCGACTAACGAAGCTGTTGGTCTACCTGACGTGGAGAGCTTTTCGGAAATACTAGGAGGGCTGCCAGAATTACTAGCTATGGCAACTGGGGTAGCATCTAATTTGGAAGAAGACGGGTATGTCTGGTCACTTGAGGGGGAGGAGATAGTTGCAGTACTGGGGAGCAGTAACCCAGGTTTACCAGGAGTAAATGTACATGGCTCCCTAGGCTTTATAGGGCTACGACCAGGAACTTGAGCCAGTTGTGGTAAATTTAAAACTTTATTAGAAGAACTAGACGCTATTCTTCGCTCCAGTGGGGTTAGATCATGACAAAGGAAATACTTTGTATCATTCACATATTTAGAAACAAGCTCTTGCTGTTTAAAAATGGAGTTCATTTCAATGAATGAAAATAGCTAGACTACAAGTGGTGGGTTGTTACTCCGAGATTAAAGTCTAATAGCATCTGCTATTTTATAGTTAAACCCGCAGGAGTAGAGGAAATGCATGGCAACTTTCATTGGCCAAATCGATTTTGGAACGTTTTTTAGAATAAAATTGAACGTTCTTTTTCTCTGTCATGTGACTTAATTGCGACCAAATTGAGCAGAGTATGCAATCATTTGCATTTCTGCGAGGAAACTGCAGAGATATTTCTGTCAAATTGGGTCCCAAAGATTGAGAGAACTGACCTAGATGTCAACATAAACTCGTTGCCATTTTTCATTGCAGACAAATATATTTGATCGGCATTTGGATCTGGCTGAATATCGATGTCAGGCTGAAGACTGATATCAGTTATGATGTTTGCTGTTCGCAGACACCGCTTGGGTCTGGACGTCAGAGGCTTCCTACTAAATGAAAGTGTCGCCTTCATACTTTTTCGAAGCAGCAAGTAGATTTATTCTGAAAACAGTCAGGCATTCAGAATAAACTAACGCTTCAGCTTATATTAGTTGCTAAAAGCAAGACAGACGGATAGCAGATTGCTTAACTACACTGATAGCACAATCCTCGTTGTCCCTCATCGAGCGGCGGGGGAAAACGGGGCAGAACGGAGCTATACCCCCGTCGAGGACGGTGCTCAGGACGGGGATGTCAATCCGTTTCCCCCCGTCGCCGAAAAAAAATTGGCAGCACGACGCGTTATTTTGCTCATTTTAGCCCCTAAACCTTTCCCAAACGCTCCCTTCCCGTTGCGGAAAATGCCCCCGCCAGCACCCGGCCCCCCTTAACCCACCCTTAGGTCCCCCAAAGCTGCCTATTGACGCTTTTGGGCAAAGGAAAAGTCCTAATGCAATAGAAATTGTGTTATATTAGTAGAAAAAGAAGATATTAGAAAATTTCTACAAACGTTTGTCAATGTCAATGTCAATATATAAATAAATTCTCGATACCCTACAAGATCACAGTCGATATTTCCCCTTGCTCCTCCTAGGACAATTCTACATCGATATCCCTCATCAATTACGATCTAGGATATTTTTGGCTGCAACCGTCGTAAACAATCTTTTTTTGTACCTCTGGAATTATTTTTCTTGCGTGGACGATCTTTTGAAGTCGGAATTTAAGAAGATTTTGTTTTCCAACCAATTCTACCGAGACGCAACCTCTTTAAACTGAAAACAACCTCGGAATATCAGTATTAGTATCAGTATATTGAGGGTATGTAGGAAAAATTCCTTTGAATGTCCTATTTGTACATATGTGCACTGGTAGCAAAAATTTTTGTTGCTTAGACTGTTGGCGATGCCAGTCGTCCTGTGTCATAGGATGAAAATAGGAGCAGACAGTGAAAAAAACTCCTCAGGGATTTTTAGGAGAAAAACTGTCGCCCTTGTGGGGGTAATGCGTGGGATTTAGGAGAAAAAAGGGAGTTCCCACTGGGGGGGTATTGCATAGGTTCCCAGGATCATCACCGTGTGAAAGCCACGTCCTGATTCTTCCTTGCTGATTGCAAAGTCCGCCAACGGAACTGGAAAAACAGAGGCCTCCGTCCAGATCGTCGACAGTCCGCTTTGGGTCAAACCAAGGGTATATGTTTAGGCCGTCAGGTCTGGCTGATAAGATCACCAGCGGGTAATCATGGTACGCAGATAGCCAAGTAGGGTAGACCGTGGAGACCTTCGCATGAGGCTATGCGTGGGAGGGCGTTATAAATAGCAAACGTGACTGGATATAAAACTAATACTACTGAAAAAATTGGAAGTAGTATAATTATTGCCAATTTTCTGTTGTGATCCATCGTGCACTGCTATATCAATCCAGTTTTCTCTTAAAACCCTCTAGCGATTCCGACATTACAACGTCCTGAGGAAGCGCATTCCATGCTCCGACCAACCTTTTTTAAAAACAGTGTTTCCGAGTGTTCAGCCTGGCCCCTGTCACCTTTAATTTGAGGGGATGACCCCTCAGATTCGTGGTCGTTGCTTATTCGAAAAAATCCCCTGATAAAAGACAGCAGTCTTGAAGACGTAATACGCGGAATGCTAGCATCAGTTGCCCGCAAAGCTGCCTGTAGCGCAATGGGAAGAGGTTGAGATTCGACAGCCGTGTTTCTTAAGGCTGCGAGCCCTGCCCCATAACAAGTTTGGTTGCGCGCCGTTGTACCTTTTTCAGGATGTTGATGTATTTCGTGGCCCAGGGTCTCTGAGCTTGGAAAGCGGATTCTAGGTGCGGTCGTACGAAGGTTCCGAAGACTTTTGTGAAGCACTCTTCAGTGAAGGTCGAAAAAGCTCGTCTGACGAGGTATAGGATCGACATCGCGGGCGTGGCTACCTTTGTGAAATTCAGGGAGGGTTTAAGCGAGGGTGTGATCCAGACTCCCAAGTCTTTCTGGGCGTTCACTTCATTCAATGGTATGTCATTCAGTCGGTAAGCCATGCCGTTTGAAGAACCGGATTTGCCGACTCGAATGGTGGTGCAATTGCTCTCATTGAACGGTAAGAGCCAGTCCGCCGACCATTTTGAAGTCTTCTTAAATTTTCCTGTAAGTGCACTTCGTCAGTCGCATTTCGAATTACGCTCCAAAGTTTTATATCGTCGGCGAACATGGCGAGACCTTCAAAGGCTGAGTCGTTTCCCAATATTGAATATACTTTTTCAAAAAAATTGAAAGTGCTTATTAAAAAATAGCTATAGTATTTGTTAAGTTCCCTCTGATTATTTGTCGTAAGTCATAATCTGAAAATCATATCGACTGTTTTTTTTCTGAACGTCATAACTAATACAGTCTGTTCAGCAATTTTTAGAGATTTTAACAACCGGCTGCGGTAAAATCATAAAAACTGAATTTTTCTAAATCATCTCACATTTAAAGCAGATTTCCATCAAAATTATGAGAACGAATATTATAGCTCATCGTAAGATATCTGCTCCCAGACCCAAGCGGTGCCTGACCACGCCTACTTGTCAATGCCTTGCTATCAACATGCAGCCCATTTTCAAGGCTAAGCAAAATGATTTATCTGCATTGCAAAAATTTTATGACTTCATGATGAATATTGGTTCTGTTTTGTCAATACTAGGCAATCTGTTTGATTGTAAGTTATCAGATGTGCCCTCGCAAGATTGTCAAATGTTATACAGCTTCGTCCATCTTATAACCACGAAAGCTTTTGCGAGACAAAAGCGAAACTTATACTTTATACTAAAAAATGCCTCCATATTAAGTCGCCTTTGGATATTGCAAAAGATTTTGTATGTTCGGGTGGTTTCAACTACAAAATTGCAGAAGCCAAATGCCTCCAATCGCGTAGCAAAAACCCGCCCATCCTAGTTAAATTGTTTTCACCGATCGATGTGGACTCAATCTTTGCTCAACGGGGTCGCATTTTCCGATATTTACAAATGACTAAAAGTTTCCTCTGTCGAGATCTTACACCAATAGAGCGAAGAAATGCTGCTCTCCAGTCCAATAGACGAATGACTTCTCAGCCTACCATTCCTAAATCTGTTCGTAGTCCCGATAGGGTAAATGCACTCGCTAATCCTGCCCCCGCATATCTGGCCATACACCCACTAACGTCAGTGCACCAGTTATCCCTGCCTCCCAGATGTCTATTCATAGTCCCATAACCGTCAGTACACCTGCTATCCCTACCTCCCGAATGTCTAGTCATAGGCCCATAAACATCAGTGCACCAGTTAGCCCATCCCTCTTGATGTCGGGACCGTCAAGCCCCGCTGCTCCATCATCTACTACGATAAAAACTAGTCTAAATACATTCTCTGTCCAATGATCGATAAATTCCACCGCCTCTAACTCGGCAACAAGCTCATCAAAAATGTCGCCAACACCGTCGAAAGCATTTAGGCCGAGCGCTTCCCCACCAAAACCTAGCTACTCCCTTGACCGTAGGATTCATATTATTCCCCCGTGTAATGCGTTTTTGAACACGCCGGGCCCGAACCAAGAAAAATTTAATTTGCACGGCAGTTACCCAAACTGGTATAGTTTTAAATCCAATCGGAGTTGCCCTACAGGACATTCACTGACTAAGACCACTAGTCCTTTCGCGAGCGGCCCCAACACTAATTTTATGTCACCGTTCCCCCCTATCAGTTCCTTTACCCATCCTCTACCACCCAAACCTGCAAACTGCTACATGCCTTCTCACCTCCCCCCATTCCTCTTAAACACCCCAGAAACTTATTTTGGTTTATCCTCTCCTCATTTTTCTCTGCCAGAAAGCGAGGCCCCTAGATATCTCAGACCTTATCAGCCATCCATTGTTGGCTACCCGTATGCTAACAGCTCCATACCCGTCAGTACTTATTCCACAAATAATAACGGCCTACCGTTTGCCTACCCACCCTCAAATTCTTTTTTTATGAATAAGGATAGCCATAGTCCTGTCACTCGAAACACACCAAATGTCATAGTGCTTAATGCCAGGTCCGTTATAAATAAAATGGCTCAACTTCGAGCTATCGCTTTCGAGATGATGCCCGATGTTATATACATAACAGAATCTTGGACCCATCCAATTATTTCGGACTCCTCCCTTATCAAAGACGAGTATGATCTCTATCGTCACGATCGCATTAATAAGCGTGTTGTTGGTTGTCTTCCCTATATAAGAACGTCATTTAGGCACTTTCCATTTTATCTAAATAGCACGTCCTTCTCTGGAAATAACTGTTTCGCTTCCATTATCCTGTCGCCCCGGCAAAAGGCGATTATTGGATGTGCACCTAATCATCCCAACTCTTCATCTGACGAAGATGCAAATTTGTGTGAAATATTCAAGTTTATTTCAGAATCCACTTTTGAAGTTAAACTTTTTGCTGGAGATTATAATTTTCCTGAAGTTGACTGGCCTTCAAACTATTGTCCACCTAGATTTCAGTCTTTCCTAGATACCATTAATTTTTCATACTGGTTTCAACGGGTTAGTTCCCCAACAAGACAGAAGCATATACTAGATCTGATTTTCACAAATGGTATTGCCTCCAAAGTGATCACACATTAATTCACTGATGTCTTCCGTTTCCTTCTACGGAAAAGGCTATTGCAAGTCGTACCTATCATGCGTATGACCTCGCAGATATTAGCTCAACCAAAAATTTTCTTGACTCATTAGATTGGCAGAGCCTCTCCTCCATTAACGACGCTACATATATATTTCTGAACTCATGGCGGTCGTTTCGAATAATATGCTGAAATTTGTGTCCACTAAAATTGCGAAACCCTACGCATCAGAATCAACCGTCCCTCATTTTCTTTTGCCCAGACTAAAGAAATTGAGGAGGCAGCTGAAAGATCGATCTACTAGTTCGCTGTCTGT
>JAYGXS010000001.1:2259698-2288613 GCA_036362985.1 Ligula intestinalis | reverse complement strand
GGAGGACCTACGACGAAAGAGTTTTGCAACCGATTTTGAAGAGTTTAATTCACTTAGGGCGCAAGATTCCCTGTTCTGGTCACGTGCAAGACGAATGCTTGATGCTAATTCGAAGATCTCGGCAATCCTTAGATGCACAGACAGCGAACTAGTAGATCGATCTTTCAGCTGCCTCCTCAATTTCTTTAGTCTGGGCAAAAGAAAATGAGGGACGATTGATTCTGATGCGTAGGGTTTCGCAATTTTAGTGGACACAAATTTCAGCATATTATTCGAAACGACCGCCATGAGTTCAGAAATATATATGTAGCGTCGTTAATGGAGGAGAGGCTCTGCCAATCTAATGAGTAAAGTAAATTTTTGGTTGAGCTAATATCTGCGAGGTCATACGCATGATAGGTTTGACTTGCAATAGCCTTTTCCGTAGAAGGAAACGGAAGACATCAGTGAATAAATGTGTGATCACTTTGGAGGCAATACCATTTGTGAAAATCAGATCTAGTATATGCTTCTGTCTTGTTGGGGAACTAACCCGTTGAAACCAGTATGAAAAATTAATGGTATCTAGGAAAGACTGAAATCTAGGTGGACAATAGTTTGAAGGCCAGTCAACTTCAGGAAAATTAAAATCTCCAGCAAAAAATTTAACTTCAAAAGTGGATTCTGAAATAAACTTATATATTTCACACAAATTTGCATCTTCGTCAGATGAAGAGTTGGGATGATTAGGTGCACATCCAATAATCGCCTTTTGCCGGGGCGACAGGATAATAGAAGCGAAACAGTTATTTCCAGAGAAGGACGTGCTATTTAGATAAAATGGAAAGTGCCTAAATGACGTTCTAATATAGGGAAGACAACCAACAACACGCTTATTAATGTGATCGTGACGATAGAGATCATACTCGTCTTTGATAAGGGAGGAGTCAGAAATGATTGGATGGGTCCAAGATTCTGTTATGTATGTAACATCGGGCATCATCTCGTAAGCGATAGCTCAAAGTTGAGCCATTTTATTTATAACGGACCTGGCATTAAGCACTATGACATTTGGTGTGTTTCGAGTGACAGGACTATGGCTATCCTTATTCATAAAAAAGAATTTGAGGGTTGGTAGGCAAACTGTAGGCCGTTATTATTTGTGGAATAAGTACTGACGGGTATGGAGCTGTTAGCATACGGGTAGCCAACAATGGATGGCTGATAAGGTCTGAGATATCTAGGGGCCTCGCTTTCTGGCAGAGAAAAATGAGGAGAGGATAAACCGAAATAAGTTTCTGGGGCGTTTAAGAGGAATGGGGGGAGGTGAGAAGGCATGTAGCAGTTTGCAGGTTTGGGTGGTAGAGGATGGGTAAAGGAATTGATAGGGGGGAACGGTGACATAAAATTAGTGTTGGGGCCGCTCGCGAAAGGACTAGTGGTCTTAGTCAGTGAATGTCCTGTAGGGCAACTCCGATTGGATTTAAAACTATACCAGTTTGGGTAACTGCCGTGCAAATTAAATTTTTCTTGGTTCGGGCCCGGCGTGTTCAAAAACGCATTACACGGGGGAATAATATGAATCCTACGGTCAAGGGAGTAGCTAGGTTGCGGTGGGGAAGCGCTCGGCCTAAACGCTTTCGACGGTGTTGGCGACATTTTTGATGAGCTTGTTGCCGAGTTAGAGGCGGTGGAATTTATCGATCGTTGGACAGAGAATGTATTTAGACTAGTTTTAATCGTAGTAGATGATGGAGCGGTGGGGCTTGACGGTCCCGACATCAAGAGGGATGGGCTAACTGGTGCACTGATGTTTATGGGCCTATGACTAGACATTCGAGAGGTAGGGATAGCAGGTGTACTGACGGTTATGGGACTATGAATAGACATCTGGGAGGCAGGGATAACTGGTGCACTGACGTTAGTGGGTGTATGGCCAGATATGCGGGGGCAGGATTAGCGAGTGCATTTACCCTATCGGGACTACGAACAGATTTAGGAATGGTAGGCTGAGAAGTCATTGGTCTATTGGACTAGAGAGCAGCATTTCTTCGCTCTATTGGTGTAAGATCTCGACAGAGGAAACTTTTAGTCATTTGTAAATATCGGAAAATGCGACCCCGTTGAGCAAAGATTGAGTCCACATCGATCGGTGAAAACAATTTAACTAGGATGGGCGGGTTTTTGCTACGCGATTGGAGGCATTAGGCTTCTGCAATTTTGTAGTTGAAACCACCCGAACATACAAAATCTTTTGCAATATCCAAAGGCGACTTAATATGGAGGCACATTTTTAGTATAAAGTATAAGTTTCGCTTTTGTGGTTATAAGATGGACGAGGCTGTATAACTTTTGACAATCTTGCGAGGGCACATCTGATAACTTACAATCAAACAGATTGCCTAGTATTGACAAAACAGAACCAATATTCATCATGAAGTCATAAAATTTTTGTAATGCAGGTAAATCATTTTGCTTAGCCTTGAAAATGGGCTGCATGTTGATATCAAGGCATTGACAAGTAGGCGTGGTCAGGCACCGCTTGGGTCTGGGAGCAGATATCTTACGATGAGCTATAATTTTCGTTCTCATAATTTTGATGGAAATCTGCTTTAAATGTGAGACGATTTAGAAACATTCAGCCTATATGATTATACCGCAGCTGGTTGTTAAAATCCCTTAAAATTGTTTAACAAACTGTATTAGTTATTACGTTCAGAAAAAAACAGTTTATATGAATTTCAGGTTATGACTTACGACAAATAATCAGAGGGAACTTAACAAATACTATAGCTATTTTTAATAAGCACTTTAAATTTATTTGGAAAAGGTGTAATCAATATTGGGAAACGACTCAGCCTGTTAAGATCTCCAGAATATTCAGATCTTGACAATTTCTGTTACTAGGCCACGATTTTTTTGGTTTGAAGAGGTTGCGTCTCGGTTGAATTGGTTGGAAAACAAAATCTTCTTAAATTTCAATTTAAGAAGATCGGCCACGCAAAAAAATAATTCCAGAAACGCAGGAAACAATTCTATACGTACGGTTGCAGCCACAATATCCTAGATCATATTTTATGGAGGATATCGATGTTGAAATGTCCTAGGAGGAGCGTGGGGACCGGAACTTCAGTTGCAAGTGACATAGACTATAAGCCCTCCTCCCCTAGTTGTTCTATCGTTCCTGAAAAGCTGATATCCTCTTAGCGATAATTCAGAATCAGCGATATCTTTTATAAGCCAGGTTTCAGTTAAAGCCATGATGTCTGGTTTCACCTCATCGACCAAATTCTTTAGTTCGTCCAGCTTGTTAAACAAGCTTTGTACATTTGCGGTTACGATCTTTAGTGATAGTTTACTCGGTGAGGCCCAACCATCATCGTGGCAGGTTTTGTCCAGAGGAAGGGCTTCTTGACTTGTATTATTTGCCCCTCTTTTATTTTCACGCCCTGTGTTCCGCTTTGGGTCCTCTCTCTCAATTCTATCCTTAGATGCCTCATTTTCATCCGCTCCCTCGGCTCGTACTCAGGCTGAAAAAACACTTGCTTGTGTGAAGTTCATAAGGCCGTTTTTCCTTTTAGCCCTTTTGATGCTGAGCCTTCGTTATCGAAATAATTTTGAGAGGCCTTGGGTTTGTTTGTAGGTCGTGGCCTAGGTCTGCTTTACCCAGACGGAAGGCTTTATTTACGATAAAGGTTTCCCCATTCTTTAGAACAGCGCTGACGTATTCGTGTATTCGATCAGAGTCATGTGCAACTCGTTCCGTTGTACTGTCAAACGTGAACTCAGGAGCACCCTGTATGATAATTTTGTTTTTCCGATTTATGGACGACTTCTGTAATACCTCACCTGTAGTTCCGTTTAACTCGTCTTGAACAACTGTGCAGTTTCTTCGGTCAAGGGAAACCCTTGATATATTTTCAGCCTCACTGCTATCGGAAGACCCTGAGATGTTGTTAGGAATAGTTTTTGACTTTGTGTTTCCGTTACCATCACCAGAGATAGGCTTCTTTTGGAGGCTGTGATGGCACTGATCAGGTCTGGCTTCGTGCTGCCCCCTTCTACATTTGTGGTTTCCTTCTGTAATTTTTATGCAGCCTCAGCATACCCACTAGGAGTGTTTGATGTGCTGGGTCCATTTTGCACTTTTGGTCCGGAAAATGAGCCTATAATTAGCGGCGTTTTTAATTCGGAAAGTTTCTCTTGTGCTGAAATTGGGCTGAAATTGGATTCTATCCGTTCCATATGATGTGGAATCGGACAGTTGGAAGATAGCTTTTTTACAGTATATTCGTTAGACAATATCTGTTTTAATACGAGCGCCATCATTTCTGTTGGTTGGGGGATCGGTTCTTCGTCGACTGAATAATTAATTGAGAAATACTCGTTAAAATAATTTGCTATTTGGTCGTCATTTGTTATTATTATTCCTTGGTCATCAAGCATGATTTGAGAACCTTGTTTCTAATGCTTATTTATTTGTTTCCGGAAGATTTGGGCTGTCTCTTCGGAGGACTTGAGTACCCGATGTAATGCTGCTATGGTCTTATTTGTTCCAATTTTCTGGGCTAACTCGTGAATCTGTGTAATGCATCTGAGCGTGGAAAGATAACTTGTTATTTGCCGAATAACAAGATAACTCAAAGTACTTGGTAAGCGCAGTAGCGTTTGTTTGAAAAGGCTGACTGGTGTACCGACAGTCAAGCTTCATTGGTTTATTCCTTATGTGAGACCCATGACACTCCCTCTCCCATGAATATAAACCAAGTTTGAAGGCACGCTTACGGGCGGCTCTGATTGCACCACTCACCTATACCATCTACCATGTCCAGTCTTCTTTTCTAGGTTATAGCTTTTTTTCATTGAGTAGTATTTCTGGCAATCAATTTGACACAAAAAAGAATAACACAGGTGAACAGCACCTTATGTGTCAGTTACCAACGACCTTTTTATTATTTACGACATTTGATATAAAAATTTTATCTTATATTAAAGGGGAGGGTGATTCCTATTGTAGATAATCATGCACTCGGACCCATGTTGGAGATCAGAGACAATGTCGTCAATGCACCGAAAGTTTACTGCCACAAGTCAGTCATTGGGTTCGCCTTCTGCTGGCTGAAATCAATGTTCAGGTCTGCGGTCCATTGACGTTCTTTTGCACTGCACCGCATTTTTGAGTCAAATGGACATTTTAGGTAGTAAGGGTAGTTGCATTGCTTGAATGGCCTTAATAGCACGTTCTCAGCAGCAGTTTTGTCGGCTGCAGACGACGGCGTCCATACAATTTGGATGCGCAAATTGCATTTCAAATACATCATTTTAAGTCACTTTTAGTCATTTTATTAAGGGAAGAAAGCTTTCGCCCTTGAGCTCACTATTCATAACCAAAATCGCTTAATAGGTCCACCGTAATAATAGTACATAATACAAATGTACAAATGTAGGCTTAACATCAGCAATAAGTGTGAGCCAGTTGCAAGGAGCTGCTACTGACGCTTTTTTCATTATATCTGCCACAGTTTCTTAGCAAATGAGAATCAAGTCTGTGTCTAAAAATGTCAACAGTATCTGAGAGGACCACATCTTCCGGGAGTCCGTTCCACACTTCAATGACTCTCTGAGAGAAGGCGTTTCGTCGAACGTCGATGCGGGCCAGTTTCCTCTGTAGTTGAAAAGGATGACCTCGTTGATTGTCAGTCCGAGCCAATTCGAAGAAATCATCAAATTCTAGGGCACAGTCTTGGCCTCTAACAATGCGGTAGATTTGTATGAGGTCCCCGCGGAGTTGCCTATAATTGAGAGGGAAAAGATCACGTTCGGTCAGTCTGTCTTCATAAGGCAGATGACCAAGATTCTTGACCATCTTCGTAGCCCTCGCCTGCACTCGTTCCAGGTGCAGGTAATCCTTCTTGAACCACCGATGCAAGGCCTGGACAGCATACTCCAAGTGGGAACGGTTTTTGCAAATAACTGCGGTAAAATTTTGTTATTTAATGTGTTTTCTTATCAAACATATTCCAAGAAATGACCAGTTTACTGATATTTATACCATCTCGCAGTCGTCGCAATAACTTTGTTATTCTGTGCTATTTTTATTATATAACCGAAACTCCCGCAGAACATATATGTAGGACCGAGTTACCGCGACTTTGAAATGATTGTCAGAAATTTGCATTTAAAATTGTAAAATTATGTCTAGAATAAAAGATATGAACCTTATTTAAAAGTCACTTTATTTTTTAAGTGCCTGATCACTGCACTTAGAATTCTTTAGCGTTCAGTTTAAATCATTCTTTATGTTGGGAAACTGATTAGTTAGTATTAAAAGTAACCAATCATACGCATTTACACGTACGCATATGAAATTTCATATGCGTTTATTTAGGTAAAAGGGATTTCTTGGGATTTTAACTTAATGCAGTTTTTTCTGTTGACAAAATTTTCAGTTATTCAATAACCACTTAAGTGGTTATTGAATAACTGGCACTTTCACTTTGGCTATAGCGAAAGTGCCAGTTTCCACTTGCCAACGTTTGCGCGATAGTATGGCATTTGGTTTTGAAACCGCGAAATGAACCGAAAATGCAGTCATTAATTTTAAATATGCTGAAATTTGTCAGCCCAATCAAAACATAAATGGCGTTTACTCTAAGAATGTCATTTCATTTAAATGTATACCTATATCCCCTAAGATTAATTTAATATTTTTGGTTTTTATCATAAAAAGTAACTTTCACTTGCTTTTAACCAAGCGTTTTGTTTTTAAGCCGCAAAACTAACCGAAAACACGTGCTTGGTTTATCAATAGGCTGGAATTTGTAATACCTTCCAAAATATGAATGGCGTTTACTCTAAGTATATAATAGCATTCAAATGTAGTGTTTGTAGCTTTCCTGCCAAGACATCAGCCCGCTCTAGGCGGGGTTGAGGAAGGGGCTATCTGACGCAATGGTGAACTAAATTTTTTCTCCTTATTTTTCGAAATCCACTTTTTTGTCAAAAAAGTATCAATGACAATTTAATTTCGTCTTTTTCTTTGATAAAACAATCAAGTTGGGGGTTGAAGCGGGAAAACAGTAAAAAAGCGGCCAAAAAGTTGATTTCAAAAATGTGCACAATGAATTTAATTTACTATTGGCCCCGGATAGCCCTTGATAGTCCTGCCTAGCCCCGGCTATCTCGAAGGGACCAGGCGGGGCTGGTGCTGGCAGAGCTCATAGGTGAATTTAATATTTTGATTTTTTTGAAAATGAAAAATAGTTACTTTTCCTTGCTGCGTGTGAGATCATGGGCGATCTAGCCGACCTTGATTAATCTGGTACATGCACTCGGCGGAAAATTGACACACCCGGAGTGAATCTGACAGGGCGAAACGCATCTTCGTGACAAAGCAGTCCATTCACGAATTGAGGGCTGCTATTTATCATGAAACTAGCATGAAACATGCAGGAAAATTGTGACGTAACTGAAGGATTAAGATTGAAACCGACAGCAGGTTTTCCCACTGTGAACTTCCTAACAGCCTTATGCATGTGAGTCCCAAGTCGGCTTCCTTAAAGCGTGGTTTATACAGTGTGGGCCATGCCACGTGCGTCAGTGGTGTCGAAAGTGTCTAACTATTTAGTCTCATTGAATGAGCCTGAGTCCAGTCGTTTTGTTTTGCGGGAAGTGGAGAATCTCTACCACTGTTTCCGTTTTTACACTTGCATTACGTTTGATGATATAATTGCAAATCCTTTAAGATAAGCGCAATATTGGCAGGTGAGCCCGAAATTTGGCACATTTTTATCCCTGTTAAGTCGTCTGTTACAAAAATATCCGCCAAAAATGCCCAGGACTTCGTACTTACGTTCCATATTTACGGAACGCCCACCGCTCAAACTGGGATGCTGCACTTCAGGTTGAACAGGCCTGATTTGTTTATTTAACAAGCTTGCATTGTAATATCTTTTAAAATGAATTTCAAGCTGCCTTTTTCTTAAGCTTGTTTTTAAGGCGGACAAGATGAACAGGGAGAGGCATATGAAGGAGACTTTAGTTTTGTCAGCTGCATCGAAGGGTTATGCATAGTAAACACAATAGCTGCTCTGCTCTCGATGGCCTGAATGGTATGTACACTTTACGCAAACAGTTCATCAATTTCGTTGGTACAAAATCTGCCTTATTCGTGGACAAAGAACTCGAAATGGCTGAAGTGTGGTTGGATATTGGTGAAAACCCAAGGAACGTAATGCTCAAGATAGCCAGAAGAAAAATGAACTGATCCACCAAAGCTTACTGCATTGTTATTTTTTCGCCGTTTATTACAATTGACTTGTCTGTCCCTTTTAACCTTCTCTATAGATAAGAATAATCAATTTATGAAAAGGATTCACAATGGCAACTTTAGCATCCAAACTACCTCAGTCGTGGCGCATTCCACCGCATGTGATTCAAACAGTTTCGTGGTTATATGAACAGATGTCTGGCTTGCTATCTTACTTCCTATTCCATCTGCTAATTTACGTCTGCCTGGTGCTGTTTGGGGGAAAGGAAGCCAGGCCGCCCGAATGCATCGAGTATCGCCGATATATATTTGAAAAGCGGCTGGTCTACTGCACGGGTGGAACCTATCTAAACGTCTTTATTTTCTTCGCCTGTGCCAATCTGGCTGGGCAGCTGATGGAATTCATAGGACTGCCGGGGTCGATAGGTCAGTGTGAAGGCCTTTTCTACGCTATATTGATTTATAATCATCTGTTGTCATAAAGCACTTGCTTACTCAGGACGTAGTGAAGCTATTTGGTACTAAATGTCTCTTTTAGGCGGCATTATATAGTTGCGACAAGAAAAAAACGACGCTGTCATATAAAGGTATGGAAGAGCGCTTTTTTCAAACAGTTCACTTGTCCACGCACATTACTATTTAATTATTTATTCATGCATCTGCTAGGTACTACAACTTGATCCGCGCTATGCCTTAATTTCTTTTGTTGAGAAGCTGAGTAGAGACGCATATGTGTTTGCTTAAGGATCATTCTGATCCTCTGCAAACCGGTACTTTATCTGCTATCGTCCTATATGGCTCCAAACTACCCCTCGATTCCAGTCAGATCATCGTCTGTTGCCCCTCTATTACCTCGTTTTACAACCACTTTCTAATAGGCACACGCCTAAGTCGACAATCTTGTGGTTTTTTTCTCGTCTCTACTGTAATTAGGCTCTGGATTATCGTCAGCAACTTATCTGAAATTCAGTTGGACAATCGTGCAGTGACAAAAAGTCAAGCATTGAGGAGCATTAGTGGCAATGGTAAGACGTACTGGAAAGACCACGTTTAATTTATCAGTTAGCAGCAATCAGCGGCACCACAAACTGAGGTTCCAACGCGTCTGGGGCTTGAATATGAGTCAACTGACCCATTTTAATTCAAGACTATCTAAACGCAGTAATGACCTGTTGATTCTGATTTGAAGCTTAAATGTGCTGACCGATAGCAAAGACGCACTAATTAATACTTGTGCTTGCAAGGCAGAAATTCTTTTAAACTAAACTAGGTTATCATAATTCTCAGAGAGTGCTGGACGTTGCCAATGCTTCGAAAGCCAATGCAAGTAGATAAGGCCACCGGACGACCACATCAAAGTGTTCAGGTGAAAACGGATGTAGGCACACGCGTGGTGACTGTTTTAAACACTGTTGGACCTTTTCAAATCCCAACGCGGCTAACAAATTGCGAAAAAACTGCACTAAAAGCAACATAAACTGTTGGTTTTAAAACTACTCTAAACCATTACAACCGTTCATTTACACGAACCTGTAACCTTCCCTTTCAACCACCACCATGCTTATACACGACAGGAAGACAGTGACTTCAATATGATTTTGTTTCTAGCGGAACAGACTGCCACAGCATTTGGCGCAATATCCACACTCTCCTAACTATGGACTATTAAAGTCACCAGAATTAGCATAATCATTAAGTATCCAAAAGCCAGACTATGCCTTTTTTGATAGTCCTTTTTCATGTATTTTTGCCGTACGTTTCTAGTGGTAAAACTTTGACCTCACCAGTTCAACTATGCAACGTCTTTTCTCTACGCTCCTCTGCAGGTATGGTGCTTAGTGGCTGCGGTCTGCGTTGGTTCGCTGACTTAACTTATCACGCTGAGATTATCCGTGGACCCCTTCCGAGTAGCTGGTGGAATATCTTTTGGACAACTAACCAAACACACACAAACCTTAAGTTCATCATGAAATGCAGTATTATGGTTATGGACGAGGATATATTCGCGAGATTGCGCCAGATTGCTCTGGCGACAGTTATCACGCGCGCTGGCCTAAGTCTCAATCCCTCCCTTGTTAAGCAGATCTCGGGAGGAATTGCTCGAATGCCCATCATTCCCTGCCTCATTGAAGGACTGTTAACCATGCCTATCTATAAGTATTGGGTGAAACTCCCCTGGGCGTGGGCTATCATGTTAAGGTATGTTCTTACTTTAAATACGCTTATTAACATTTGCTTGTTGCCGACTTTAGGCCTATTTGATTTTAGGAACTACTGTCGCAAAGCCTGTCATAGTGGTGAGTATTTACGTCATTTACTTGAATCGGTAAGAAGTGAAGGTTTAAAACTCCTGATGCAAACCTAATTGTTCACACCCGAGCCCTCGTTGATATATCCAGGGTATTAGACAGCTTATCTAATAATCATAAAGTTTAACTTCGGGTTTTGCGATGCACAGAATCCAGGATTAATGATGACCTAATGAAAGTTCCCTGTTTCTGCGATGTTCTAGATGTCACCACCCATTGGATAGGACTGGTGGTGTCAACATGGACTGCCTAGTAGAACAAGAATCCAGCCATAAATTAAAGCTACTTTTATCCGTAAGAAAAGCTAAAAAATTCACCAAATGTTTTAAAAAGATGAATTGACGAGTAGAAGTTCGCTTTCGATAAATTATCTCCAGGTTTATACATCTTCCTAGTAATTAAGTAGGTAAACTATGCAGGTTGGTAGAAAATAGTGCTCATCTCTGGTATGTGGGAGTAAAGGGGGTGGAAGAGGGCAAAATGGGAGTCCGAAATCTGATCAGCTTCAGTGGAAACTGGTAGCTGAGAATAGAAATAATCTTGGGTCCAGCCTCATCCCAGTCACACTTAGCTTGAGAGGATGACCTCATAAGCTAATGATAGTGGTCAGCTCGAAGAAAGTTGCTGGATGCGAGGCAAATATTCTGACGATGTCACCTGCTAGATCACCGTGAAGCTGTCTGTAATCCAGAGGAAATAAGTTAAGATTGGACAAGCCTGTCTCGTAAGGTAGGTACTCTTGGTCTCGTACTAGTTTAGTTACGCGTCGTTGGTCCTCTTTAATGGTTTTGCGGTATTTGGCTATCCACAGCCTCAAGACTTGGTGGCAAATTCTAATTGTGGCCACACGAACGTCCCGCAGGACTTGCTAAAGTTCACTTCATTGACCTACGCAAGGGTTCTCTTGATGAGATACGAGCTGGACTTTTCTTGTACTTTATCAAGCATGCCTTCGCCGAAACCTACTTTTTGCGGGTTATAGATACTCCTCTATCTATGGCCTATGACTTATTTTGGCTTAAGTTAATGCCAAGGTTTAGACTTAGTCTACTGAAGCGTCCATTGCTAACTTATGAGAGTCGGTCTTGCCTGTATTCCCTACCCATTTGCTATCGGCAGCCGTTCACCTGCTTGGTGTTGCTATGCTATTCAAGTCAAGACTAAGCTAGTGTTTCGGTCATGGCCGTTCATACAACCTAGTTCTACCCCCTGCTATAAGTAAATATGTATGAGGAAGAAGGGTTGCCGAGCACCAGTTCAATTTGTTTATTGTTCTGAGGTTTCGGGCTCTTGCGGGAGTCCATCGTGAAAGATAAAAGCGTCCACGAAAACTAAGCAACAGTGATAGGCAGCATAAATTAATCAACCGTTATATAAGGGGAACGGGGAGGGAATTCATCAACCACCAGTATCGGCCGTGTGAATTGGCCTGCGGAGAGCGATGTATGCCGACGCCAGATCGATAGATCAATTGACTGACTTCTCAGCCGAGTTGCAGGCTTCAATCAATTTTCGGCCTGTCTTGCTGCCGACGTGGGTGATTATCTTCAAAGCTGCGAAGTTACACTCGTGACACGTCTCGTAGGTGTGGGCGGCGAATGGCGTGGGGCGATCATGATATCGATTATCGATCTGCCCATGCCACAGGTTAAGTGTGAGAAATAGCTAACGCCGTCGGACTCCCGACTCGCGCATCAGGCGCTGCACAACACAACAAACACGCAAGTAGGGCAGGCTCCTACTTGTACTTACTTGTACTTGTAACGGCATTCACCTCGGGCGGGTTGAGCCGGCATCAGTTTTGAAGTTGACTGCATCATGAATCACAGCTGTCCAGGCGCGTCGATCTTGCGCCTGTTCACACGAGAGCACCATTCATTCACGGTTCCACTGGCGTAGGCCGTAGACGCATGGGCCGGAAACTGACGACAGATCCTGCTTGACCGTTGCTGTCCAAGTTTTCAGCTGCCCGCCGCGACGTTTGCGCCAGGTGGGGGGAGGCGTCGCCACAAGCAGGTCACGAATCAGCTCACCATCATCACGCCGGGACGCATGCCCGAACCACCGAAGTCGTCTCTGAAGCAGGAGTGGAGGGAGAGCGTCCAGGTGACAGCGTCGGCGGAGATCGGAGCAGCGAATTCGGTCGACGCGTCGGTGACGAAGGATGCGGCGTAGGCAGTCATTGTCAAACACCTCAAGGCGCCTCATGTCCTCAACACGCATAGGCCATGTCTCTCCGCCATAGAGCAGGATAGATCGAACCACTGCTTGGTAAACACGGGACTTTGTGCGTAGTGATATTTCCCTTCTATTCCATAGAGGAGCGCACAGTCGGTAGAAGGCAGATCGGGCACGGTTGACGCGTGATACAACCTCGTCGACACCTTGACCCGTTTCCGTGACCAAAGAGCCTAAGTATCTAAACGAGTCGACCTTTTCGAGAGGAGCGCCGTCGAGAACAATAGGAGTGACAGATGTAGGGGGCGCACAGGAGAGCATGACTTGGGTCTTAGTCGCGTTTAGGCGTAATCCGATGGATCGGGCACGCTCATTCACCTTGTCCAACGCCTGCTGAACTGCATTACAGTTGTCGCCAAAGAGGACGACGTCATCAGCATACCCCAAGTCAGTCACCCATTTCGAGCGATCAAACTGCACTCCCGGGAAGTCATCCAGTGCTTTGGTCATGATCCAGTCCACCGCATAGTTGAACAGGGTTG
Source organism: Ligula intestinalis (assembly GCA_036362985.1). Classification (NCBI taxonomy): domain Eukaryota; kingdom Metazoa; phylum Platyhelminthes; class Cestoda; order Diphyllobothriidea; family Diphyllobothriidae; genus Ligula; species Ligula intestinalis. Next base: position 2,275,336 of record JAYGXS010000001.1, on the reverse strand, counting down.
GTGAAAGGGCACAACCTTGGCGGACGCCCGTCCTGACGCTAAAGGCTTCCGTGTCACCGTTCTGCGTCCTCACCCGTGTGGAAGTGCCACGATAGTATGCCTGCATGAGATTGAGAAGCGTAGGTGGTAGGCCGTCCGTCCTCATTATGTTCCACAGCGAACTGCGATCAACAGAGTCAAATGCGGCAGCAAAGTCGATGAAGCATAGAACAGTGGGTTGTTGGTGACCCCATCTCAGTTCCAGTACACGGCGGAGATTGAAGATCTGGTCGGTGCAGCCACGACCTGGTCGAAATCCACTCTGGTTTGGGCGGGTGCGCTGGTCTCTCGCAGTTTGGAAACGTTTGAGAAGAAGAGACGTGAATGTTTTCGCCGCTACATCGATAAGGCTAATGCCTCAGTAATTTCTGCACGCTCGTCTGTCGCCTTTTTTAAACAAGGGGAGGATCACTGCTTTTCTTCAGTCAGAGGGCAGGCTCCCAGTATAGTTAAAGGGTCGAGTACTCGGAGGGAAGATCACTGTCCCGTTTACGGAGTGGACAACTGTCATCAGGGTGTGGGGATGACATGTGACCGCCAGGATGCCTAATGAGGTTCTGCTGAAAACTTATGTTTGCTAAAAAGATTTTTCAATTTAAACATATTTGCAGAATTTCGAGATTCGCGGGTTCGTAAAGGATACTGATATTGCAGATGAAACAAGCATGTGATTAGCTACGAAATTTGCATTCATTTTGAAAGTCTGCCGATTGCACTGCTACTTTTACCAATCCAATGTTATTTTAATACCTTCCCCCTACAAAATCGACCTGCACTTTATCCATTAATAGATTAACAGAGTAGCGTTTAATGGCTAGTCAAGGCATCAGAAAGGGAGAGAAAACAGAGGTTGACTATTCATAGCGTAGTTGAAGGAAACCAATAGCTTTATCGGCAAAAGTAGTCCCATTCATATACGCCTAGTCCCTGCATTTTTTCCTACGAAAACGGGAGTTAAAGGGTGTCGGGGTGTGGGGAAATAGGAGAGGCAGAGAAAGAACTTTTTAGCAGCGAGTTTAAAGTGGAAAAATGTAGTCGAAGTTGTTTCCCATGGCCGCTGGAAGTAAATTTTTCTGCATCTGATTTCAAGGTGTGCGCGGTGCATTCCGCCGCGGGCTATACTTATCTAACTCCAGAACGGTAAGCTAGACCTCAGGTAAGTTAAAGTAGACGACCTACGAACAACCATTTTTATTTTTCGGGAATTTCAAGAAACCTGCAATTTGATAATCGGATTTTTCCGCAATACGTTGAACGACAATACACATTGGCGAAATCTAGAGATATAAATCAGCAACACTTCCAAATACAATAAAATAAAGTGCATATAGTAGTTACTAGCGCGGAAGCCCGGCTTCGCCTTGGGCTTCCTTACATGTTGTTGACCCTTAGGTAGGCAAACCACATATGAGAACTTCTTAAAATGATTATCTTCAGTTAATTTCAGCTTTATTTGGGAAATACATAGGTAAATACCTTTGAACTCCCTCTTTGTACATAGTTATGATGCAGAACCTGTGGCGCTGCCAGAAATGGATCAGAATTGGATAGGGGAAGACAGAAAAATAACTCCTTAGGCATTTTCCATAAGTCGAGTTTCGAATGCTGTTTTGCGCGATTTTAAGGAGAAAAACTGTCGAGTGTGGGGCTAGGGCCGGGAGGGGGGAGGCGACGGGTATATTTAAATCGGATGTCCTGCTGCTGAAAGTGTTGGAATCATGTCAGGAGCAGGCCATCGCTGTTGATCAATACCCTAGTGGTCACATGAGGGGAAGATCGCAATGGGCACGAGAACATCGCCGAGTACCGGAGTTGAGCCCATCGTACACCCATGCTGGTTAGCGGGTCTGCCGACCAGATATCGAAGCACGGGAGCCCAACGATCGTCAACAGTTATTCTAAGCAAACAACGTACTTAAAAGTAGCGAGCCGTATCGTTTTTAAAGGAAATTTCTGCCAGATAAGTTCGATGGCAAACCTTACTTGCTGACGAGTGGCACTGTAATTAGTCTAGCATCGTCCAACTGCATCACAAACGTGTCCACAGGTGGCATTAAAATATGAGCGAGTAAATAAGTATGTATGCGGCGGAAAGTGGTAAATGCTGGCATTAAGACAGCAGAATTTTGAAATTAAACAATAGTGAGAAATACGGGATCATGAGAAGGCAAGAAATAAGGATCAATGCGCACCGTAAGGAGATGGAAGGTAGATTCGTCAGAATAATGTTTCTGGGTAAACGACATTTTCTCGTAACGCCGTTGGGTGGCAATACGTACAAATTGGTTTTCGAGCCAACCCGAGATATCGCAACGTAGAGCTGACCGTGGGAAAAGCACGATTCTTCCAGGTGAATTCCAGCCACCCTGAAGGTTTGACCTTGGGACTTGTTGATGGACATGGCGAAACAAACCTTCACGGGAACTTGAAGTCGTCGGAAATTAAACGGAGTGTCAGATTGCACGATAGGAATGAGGGGGATATAAGCAATCTTCCCTTTTGCACAACCGGTCATAATTGTGGCCTCTATAAGGTATGACATCAGTCGCTTGACAATTAGCCTAGTGCCATTGCATAGCCGCGTTGCATCAATATTTATCATCAGCATAATTGGCGCGCCAACCTTCAGAACCAGTTTGTGCGATGGAACGCCAGATATTTCTAAGCTGTTCAGGAATTCAACACAGTCAGAAGGATCAACCGTCGTATCGAATGATATATGCCGTTTTTCCTCACCTGGAATAAGACGACTAATTCTGTCGTTAATGGAATTGAAGAATTTGTTGGTCGGAGCAAGAATTCCTCGTTCGCATAGCCATTCTGCGTCGGTAAAGTTATTTTGGAGATCAGGGAAAACTTTGTCTTTAAGATCTTCGTCACTGCTTAGCAAATTTGCAACCAAACTAAAAGGGATGTTTCCGGTAGCATCACTGCCAATTTTCCCTTCGCCAATCTTAAAGAAGTTGGTGAAGAATCCGTCGTTTTCATGGGCATTGTGCAGGAGAACTCTCATATTGGTCGTGAGTTTTAATGTCTTCACCGTTGACCATAGCGGTGAATATGTTAGGCAGAATTTTACCTGGTCACCCCTCGTACCCCTTTGAATCACCGGTAGTGTCTGGCGGAAATCAGCAGATAAAATCATTGTGATGCCACCAAACGGAATGTTTTTCCTGTGACATCACGCAGCGTTCTTTCTACCTCTTCCAGTGCAATTTTGTTGGCCATGGTACACTCGTCCTAAATTATAGCTGAGCACCGGTTCAACAATTCAGATGATCCACTACCTTTGCTTATGTGGCATGTTGCGGTGCCATCATCAGGTAACCTCAGAGGAAGCTTGAAGGTACTGTGAGCTGTTCGGCCACCGGGAAGTAACGTCGCTGCTATACCAGCCGATGCAGCAGCCAAAACAATTTCGCTTTCTTTGCGTAGCTCAGCCAAACGCAGCTGAATAACGAACGTTTTGCCAGTTCCACCGGGTGCATCCAAAAAGAAAACGTGGTCGCCATTACTGCCGTTGTGGACACTATCAATAATAGTGTTGAATGCGTGAAGTTGATCGACCAGCATCCTTGGTTTTTGAAGAGCCACGTATGCTGCCAGCTCGGTAACATTGTAGCAAAGTTCCCGCTGAATTTCATTTGGAAGCTGATTCCCAATGCTCCTGTCAAAAGGAGGGAATCCATACCTTTCAAGTTGCTCCACCCATTTCAACCAAGGTGTTTTCAATGTGAATGAGTGACATGTTGTAGATGGCGGCATTGAAGTCTACGGGAAGATGGGCATTTTGCAACTGTAGTTGATGTCGGTAGTCTTTCAACATATCATTTCTGTACTTTACCCATAGATCATGGGGGCAGTTCAACTCACAACTTCTGATCAACAACGCAAGCAGTCGTCGTAATTGAAAAGGAGCGTTAGCAACGACAGCTTCAGCAATGGTGTTCTCCCACTGATTATCATCTTGAAGCAGACCACGTCTCACACAGGCTTCTCTGTAGGTAGAACACAGAAAACCGTCAATCGTCCTTAGATCTTCAAACGATGTTGGACCTTTAACTTCATGGAGTAGCATTCGTAAGTAGAAGCATTCTTGTTGAGAGGGGTGAACAGTGTAAATTCTGCCCATTTTCACATCATATTTGATGCCCAGATGTCCGTCAACTGGAATACCTACCTTTCTTCGGGCCCACTTGTTTCGATTCCATGTGTAGTATGAGGGGACCTGAATATACAAGTGTCTGGGCTGAAGAATCTTGCTGGCACAATTTGAAGAAAGCAGTGAAAGTTGTATCGTTAGGATGCTGAAGCTGATCCAAGAGGAACTCTTCCGTAAAGTAATTCCGTTGGTCATTTTCCAGGTAGACGCTTAAGTGTTCAATGGCCGGAAAATGATTATAATATCAAAACCAAAGATTCTCCAGAATGCCTCATTGCTGCTGATGTATCTGACCATTTTACACTGGGTAATCTCATCATTGTTGTTACGATGGTTGGGAGAGTACATGGCGGCATCGGATCTTTTGTTGCTGTACTTGCAGACGTACTTGATGGACTTCGCTGAGTTGCAAAATTCAACGTTGATGTGGGCGTTAAATATTTTTGACAGAAAGGGGCAATACGGCACAATCCAACAGTTATCAATTGCCACACTACCGTTTCGCCTTTCATTGATAACTGCTTCGAATCCGCCAATCTCAGGTTGTCGCCTTCTATAGAGAGGGTAACCATCCCCATCAGTCTGATTTGCATCTAGAAATCGCTTGGGATATCTCTTGGCACATTTCCCATCCTTCATGCAATGGCTGTTAGGATTTATCTGACTGCATGGGCCATGCACCATTTGATTTTTGATCGTTTCAAACAGGACAAGGTCAACGGATCGGTCCGGCATCTCTGCGCATATAAATTTGTCGACATCGGAAGAGTGCAATTTTTCCTTCAGCCAGACCAAAATGTGAGCGTGGGGCAATCCTCTCTTTTGCTCCTCAACAGTGTACATGTGACACCGAGCATCACCGAAAATTTTGAATTTTGTGATGAGTCTCATCATGGTTTTCAATTTAAGCTGGAATACCCGCGCGGACAAATCATGGCGATCCTGTGGTTTTTGACCGGGGAACAACTCGTTAGTAATTTCAGGCCACGATGGGTTGCACGAAACGTAATGAATAGGTACGCGCGACCATAATGCCTAACGTAAACCAACGCATCTGGGGTTTTCTCATGCATGTAGCGAGGAGACCCAGTGTGGCTTGACGGCAAGATGAAAAGTTGACCACGACCAGCACCATTACCACCATCAGAAAGGATATTGTCTCTAAGGTGGATGTAGTTGTCCACGTGAAGTTCTTTCTGGTGTGTGCGGAAATAGCAAGGGCGTTCTGTTTCCATTTTGGCAAACATATCAACAGCAAATTGCAGGAACAACGTTTTAAATCTACAAAGTAGGTTTAAAGTTCGTTCCCGAATCATAAAGTGATATGATTAGAAGGCTTTACAACTTACTGTTTTACGGGTGCCAATTTAAGGTTTACCGAAGCGATAACCGTCTTCACCATTAACATGCATGAGAGGATATTATGAGGCGTCGTATGAATGGTGCGTCTCGTATATCCTTTGCAACCTATCGTCCCTCATTCTCAAGACAATATCCCTGTTGCCGTGCTGTGTTTCTGACATAATGACGGCCACCTTGTTGCATGCGGGAGCATAAAATCTTCGTTGGTGTTCTCCACGAGAACGTTTATCTGCATCTATGACAATAGTGAAGTCAGTGGAAGCGTGCATCTCCAGGGCGGACTTGAAACTGTTAACGTAGCTGTAGCGCTGGTGTAGCATGTCTTGAAGGGACAGTATTATATGATGCTTCAAGCCTGGGTACACTCGGGATCGGCTTTGAGCCTGTAGGTTTATGTCTTCTACGAAATATATTTGTAGAATTTTGGCTCGCCATCAGAACGAGCTAGTAACGATCCCATCCGGTGACAAACCTGGCCTTCCACCTTAAAGGTAGGCATAAATCCAACCTCACGAACAACGTTGGCACTAAAGTAGGTCATTTGAAACGCACCGTTGTATTTTCTAATATTAGAAAGAAAATTCTTCGAATCGTCGGTATTACCAGCAAGCAATGTTTGAAGTATTTCTGGTGGTGGGGGGAAGTTATTAAGTAGAACTTTGCCGTTGGAAGAGCACATGCTGATTGTCTCACCAGTCCATTTTTCCCCTGACAATGTCCGCAACCTTCTACCATCTTCCCAATGGAAACATTTACATCTTCCGCATAACCAAGACTTGGGTTGTAATTGAGTGCGGCTTTGTCCCACAATTAAGCATTTATGGAAGCAACCAACGGGCCAGAGTCGCCAAACCGTAGGGGAATTGGTTGCAAACTGGAGTTTCTAGCATCGTTTGGGCGTTGATCCGCTCTCTTTGATGCTTGCATAGTCAGACGTGCACTTCTACATCTGGGTAATTGGTTTTGCCGACGTTACGAATCTCTTAACCTACCTAGCCCTCTCCTTCGCAAGGTTTGGACCTCGCTTTCTTGGGAGAAGTTAATTTGATGGCGAATCGCGTCTTTGCGTCTTCTTTGCAGGATTTGATCTTCGGTTTCTTGCGAGCGTTGATATCGCTGACGTATAGCATTAGTCTCCAGACGGAGCCGTCTCTCTGCCTGTGTTTCTTGCGAACGTCTATTAACATTGGCAAGTCTCTTCTGTTCCTTCGTTTGAACTTGTGTTCTCGCGGCTGCTCTAATTCCTTTTCTACCTAATGAGTTAGAACCTACCAATAGGTGATTATTTTGAACAGAATAACATAAGGTAGAAAAGAAGTAAGTTCAAAACTTTACCTTCAGTCACTAGCCCATCATCGTTTGTCGAGTTTTTTTTGTTCAGAACATGTCTGACGTCATCACTGTTGTCCATAATGATAGTTTGCGAGGGTTTGATTGAAAGAGAAAGGGATTTATGTGGTAGGCCATTCAACTTGACCTAAGAGCTATCCGCATCGCTGTGGAGGGGGGGGGTGGTGGTCTTTCAACCGGCCGCGACAATTTACGCGTAAGTAAAGGGGGAGGTCCGAGTGATAGTAGGTCAAAGGTTTACGCTCAACCCATTCAGAAGTAACAAAGGGGTAAGAGGGAGAGAGAGGAGTAAAGGGATCATGGGCATCAGATTCTAGTCATAACTAGCGCGGAAGCCCGGCTTCGCCTTGGCTTCCTTACCAATCTTGTCCTTTTATGAGGGAAAAAGGCCAAGCGTCCTCCGCAGTAAAACCTTTTGAAACAATTAATACGTCCTAGGCATAAGTAAACAGTAATGAAGAAAGGAATTGAAAGACGGAGAACGATAATTGTGGCACCGGAGGGAGTGACGTACGTAACCACTGAGGGAAAACAGGGTAGATGTCAAAGGGAACAGTACGGAGGACACGCGTAAAAGTAATAATGGCAAAGACAAAGTTAGGGTGAAAGGGCAAGGGAGGAACGAAAAATGCCAAATTTTGTGTGACTAAGGAATTACAGGAGTGATGGTCATAAGTGAGGTATTAATGGGAACCGTAAGGATGTGAAAGATATAACCGTCAGACCAACGCTTCATGGTAACCAACATTCTCCGAAGTCCTATTACGTGCTCAGCCTATAAATTCCGTTTTGAACCAACTCGAGATATGGCAACGTAGATTTGGGCGTGGGAAAAACACGACTCTTCAAGGTTAAGTCCAGCCACCTTGAGGGTTTGACCTCGGAACTTGTTGATGGTCCTTCACAGGAAACGGCAGGCGGTATCGTATGGGGATGCTACGGATTTAAACAATCTCTCCTTTCGCACAACTGGTAATAATTTTGGCCTCTATCAGGTGGCTTATCAGACGTTGGACCGTCAACCTAGTGCCACTGCATTGCCGTGGTGCGTCCAGATTTCGCAAGAGCATAATAGGCGTGCCAATTTTCAGAATCAGTTGTATGGGAAGGGAAGCCAGATATTCCCAAACTGTTCAGGAATTCAATTAGGTAATTTACGCAAACTGTGAGATCCAGCGCTTCCAGTGCAATTCTGTTTGCCATTGTGCACTCGTCCCAGATTATTGCTGAGCATCGTTTCAGCAATTCAGCTGAACCGCTGCCTCTGCTCATTTGACATGTTGTGGTACCATCGTCGGCTAACCTAAGAGGAAGCTTGACGGTACTGTAAGCAGTTCTGCCGCCAGGAAGCAACGTCGCTGCAACACCAGCCGATGCAACAACTAAAAAATCGCCGTCTTTGCGCAGTTCGGCAAGGAGCAACTTGAGGATGAAAGTTTTGCCAGTTCCACCAGGAGCACCCAAAAAGAAAACGTGATCACCATTACTGCGACCATGGGCACTCTCGAGAATGGTGCTGATTGCGTGCAGTAGGTCGACCAGTAGCCTTGGTTTACTCAGAGCAACGTAGGCTGCCAGCTCGGTAACATTGTAGCAAAGCTGACGCTGCAATCCAGTGTGGAGCTGATTTCCAACGCTCCTTTCTAGCAGAGGGAATTCGTATGTATGAAGTTGCTCACCACCAATGCCAACCAAGATGTTCTCAATGGAATGTACGGCCATTTTGAAGATGGCGGAAATAAATTCGATGTCAGCATCGCCATTTTGCAACTGCAGCTGAAACCGGTAGTCTTCAGACATATAATTTCTGAACTTTAACCAGAGGCTGCAAGGGTAGGCCAACTCACAACTCCTAATCAATCAAGCAAGGAGGCGCCGTCGTTGGTGTGGAACGTTATTAATTACAGCCGCAGCAATGGTATTCTCCCCATGATTTTCAAGTAGACCACGCATCATGCAGGCTTATCTGTAAGTTGAACGCAAAGGACCATCCACCGTTCTGAGATCCCAAAAATATTTTGGACCCCAGACCTCGTGAAGATGTATTCGTAAGAAGAAACACTCTTGTTCAGATGGATGAATAGTGTAAATCCGACCCAGTTTAAAATCGCATTTGATTCCTGAATGTCCTTCAACCGCCATCCCTTCCTCTCGCAGGGTCCACGTGTGCTGTTTTCAAGTGTACTAGGAGGGGACATCAAAATAAAAAATCGTCCGGGCAAGTAAATCTTGCTGGCACAATTTGAAGAAAGCAGTTGAGGTCGCGTCTCTGGGATTTCGAAGTTTATCCGCTAAGGATTCCTCCGTAAAGTAAATCGGTTGGCCGTTTTCAAGGTGGACGCCTAAATGTTCAACGGCCGGAACTCGGAACAAAGCAAGGAGGCGCCGTAGTTGGTTTGGAGTGTTAGTAATAACAACCGCAGCAATGGTATTCTCCCCATGATTGTCATTGTCTCTTGATGCAAGCCACAAAACAAACCGTCATTGTAAATTCAGGTCGTGGACACTTAAGTGTTCAGTGGCCGGAGGCAGCGGACTTAGCCCATGCTGCGTCGGCAGCGGGGGGGAGATAGTGGTTCCAGTGGCCGAGGCCGCAGGGGGGGGAGGGTCAGCGTGGAATTAGGCAAAAAGTTTAAGGTCAGCCAGTCTCTCAGACCCAGCTGATACGGAGCGTAGGATAGACAGCCCGTGCAATGCATTTCTGGCATGGGCGGACACACACGCGTGCTAGCGGCGCCTTTGGCGAACTATGCCATCGGCGAACAAACCTTTGACTCTTCACTCCAGCCAATCAAAAACGAAAAAGGAACCGGACAAAGCTACAAGATCTCTTTTATTTAGTATACAGATTGGGGACCAGCGCAACGGGGGTGGGGGGAGGGAGTGAGAGGAGAATTAGTCCGACAATTAATGTCGTCCCGTGGTCATCATCTCAAGTTTTGTTTGGAGGTGTAAAACGCAAGGTGTCGACCTCTTGAGAGGGTGTCGGTGGCGTTTGGATGCTTGGTTTACGGTGAGTGAATTTGAAGCAGCTGTACAAACACGGTTATAGCCTTTGCTACATTGGCGGGGGGTGACCTTTCAAGCGGCCGCGACGACCTGGAAGCGACGACCCCTTCCCCACCCCCCCTGGCGTATTCACATCCGCATTTCACGTCGGACGTCACTTGAATCCTCACGCGCACGGTAGAATGAGGGAGCGACGTAGAGACCGACACGCACAGGCGACCGAGAACGCGTGCCGACGAAGTGATCGTGGTACTAACATGCGCGCGTCGAAGGCGCACAAGGCGTGTCAACCTGAATCCGGCGACCAATGATAACGGAGACACACACAGAGACAGTCACCGATTTTATTAAGTATGCAGATTACAGAATATCTTTCATTGCCTATCCTAATTCTCCTACCTTTGAAAACCTATAAACACCTTTTTCGTAGGACAACATGCTGGAAGAAAGGAGTAATGAGCGGGACTATAAAGGTTCCTCTTGCCACTTTATCTTTTCCCCATGCCGTGCTCAATGTATTTTATCTATGTTTGTTTGTTTCTTTACTAGTTGTATGATGGCTGCGACTTCTACGGTTGTTGCGGTGCCTAGTTCGGTGCAACTGAGAGTGGCTAGTTGGGGACTAGACGACGTGCTGGTCATGGTGGGCTTTGGGATGGCCTATTCAGTTGAATTCGCGAGAGGCAGCCTAGTTGACCGGGACCAGTTCGCCATAAAGACACTCGCGGGTGGTGCTATCGTTGGTATCGTCCTAGGGGTCCTTCTCTGGTTCTACCCCGATCCGAACATGGTAAGTGTGCTGGATAAAGTCTATTCCATCTGTACTTTTTCACTTTAAAAATACATATTGTATAAGAGATCGAAGAACTGGAAGTGTTATTTTTGGGCAGGAGTTTCCTTGGTGGTGGTCGTGGATACAACAAGCCGTAGGTTGTTTTCATACGATAACCGTGAGAAGGGTTATTTCTTATTGGTAAAACTGATTTACCAAAACAGGATTTTATGAAAATAAGAAAAAAAGTCGTAAAATATTGTTGAAATAATTAAATACGGTGGCTATGGACCGACGGCGTTGGGAGCGTAAAGCAAAAAAGGCGCAAAAAACAAATCGAGCTCGAATTGAGTTCGAATGAGCACGAATCGCTGACGACAAACTTGGAAATGTGGAGTTTTATTCCGAAAACTTTCCTTTGCCCAAAACCCAGTAATAATTGACTTTTTGAAGACGGTTTTCAATATTAAACAGAAACTTCGGGCTTTTTACATAAGAATTAACTATCCCACGCTGAACCTGACAATAAGCGTTACTCTTAGCCTAACCCCAACCCTAAACCTAACCCCTAACACTCACCGTAACCCTAACATCTGACCCTGACCTTTACCCTTACCGTAATCCTTTCCCTAACCCTACCCTCTGACCCTAACCCCTAACCCTAATCGTGCTCGAATCGAGCTCAAACCGCTGTCGACAAACCTGGAAATGTGGAGTTTGTTCCGCCGCTACCAAGAAAACTCCTGCCTATTTTTGTAACAGTCGAAAAAAGTCCGTAGTCTAAAATTGATTACTACAACTTAGGCTGTCTTTTCATCCAGCTGACTGAAACCGTGGCTAGGAGACCTGCAAGAAATGCAGCCGAAAGTTCCTTTCCCTAAGCAGAAGGATTCAGGCAGTGCAGTTGTGGGATTTGCAACTATATTGAAGAATGCATGTGAATGCGTGACTGTGATGCGATGGGACCCAAAGTCTAAGATAGCCACGCAGGCTGCACAGATGGGGCCCGTCTTTTACTTCGAAACTGTTTAAATTATGGGCCCATGTGATGATCCCTCAAGCCGGGATCGCCATTTGACTAACACCTTTATGGTTTTGAAACAATCTTATCAGAGAACAGTTACGGGGCGGAACAACCGGAACCGCCAAATAGCTCTGAGGCCAGCGTGCATTCATTCACCTTACTCCCCCGCCCCACTCTCCCACCAGGAGGTTACTAACTCCAGGTGTTACCACCGAATATGCTTGCGCAACTTAGTGCAGCCAGAAGGCGCTGGGAGATGACGAAGATTTTGGGAATCATGTGAACTGCTAGTGAATATACTAAGTCGAATTCTCCTACCTACTAGCAGGAAGTCAGTATCCAGGGTCAGTTAGCTGATAACACTGTGGAATATGGTACCCGACTGAGGCCGAACGAAGCATGCCTCTACTCAGAATGGCACCGAACCTGTTCCCTGAGATACAGCGCATGCCAGACAGCGAAGGGAAGTACATTCTGCCCAAACAAGTTTCAAAAAGGAATATAAAGGAGCGGAGAGGACTTATTATTTCTAAAGGTCAAATTAGGTGAACGAATATTTTCAATTATTCATCATGAGGCTAGCCAATAATATGAGAGAAAGTAGAGTTAACACAAGTTCAAGCGACCAATTATTAGTAATTTGGGGGAGAGGGTTATGGCATGCGTCAGAATGCATCCCCACGCCGTTACGAGACAATGGTAAGTTTCTTCGTGGGAACTCCCTGCAGGACGCAAGTCAGGAAAGCTAGTGAGATATGGCTTAATGGTCGAAGCCCGTTTCCTTTCCCCTCTCTCTAGTAAATAACTTAGCATATTGAGAAGTAAAGTTCGGCAAACATATGTTTTCAGCATATCATCATCAGGCAAAAAAATTTGCAGGATAATTAAAGCTGTACAGTTTAAAAGGGTTAAATAGAAGGTATTTTGTCTGATAAAGAGCTCGAAAGACTGAGACCTGTAGGTACAACGATACCTAGAATATATAGCCTTCCGAAAATCCACAAACAGGAGCTACTTATGCGTCCTATCTTGGATATGAGAAACTCCCCTTATCACACCATTGCCAAAAGGATGGTAGAAAAGATGAAGCCACTTGCAATTGATCTATATCCCCGAAGCTTTAAGGACACATTTGAGTTTGTTGAAGCTATAAAGAACACGAACGTTGGTGAAGGTAAGATGTATCTGTGACTTTATGCGAGACTGGAACTACTAGATAGGTATGCCCGTGAAAGCCGTCAAAGATCTACTTACACGATGCACGCAAAATGTGCAATTTCTCTGAAATGATCAGTTTTACAGACAGGTAGATGGCGTGGCGATAGGCTCATCACTTGGCCCGTTTCTCGCAAATTTCTTGATGGGCAAGATTGAGAAAACGAGTCTTAAGGACAACACCAATAACCTTGCACCTACCGCATAGTCTGACGATGAACTGGGGCACCAGTCTCAAAAATGTCCGCATTGTAGATTCAAGTTTTCCGAAGAAGCCTTCCTCTACTAAATTAAACCTCGTGGGATGCCCATATTTCAACACATCGTTGCTGAAGTATATTTGCATAAGTCGTGTGCATCATCTCCCGAAAAGGAAGAAAAAGAGAAATAAACTTCATGGGCCAAAGTATATTTTGACTGACGTTTAAAAGCACACTCGCCTCCATCATCGGAGTACCGTGCTTACTATTCCATGCTCCTTGAACGAATCCGCCTTGCCGCGAGCCCTGTGTGATATCGGTGCTATTTTCACGTGCTTTCGCCTGCCTGGTGGCCGCTTGTTGGTTCGGACGTTGTGCTACCGACCAGTGGCGGATCCGCGTCCCCTTTGTTCCCTGCGCCACTATCGTGGTTGCCGCAGCGTCAGCTTGCACGCCAGCCTTCTCCTCGTCAGCCGGTAGATTGATCGGTCGTTGGTTTTCGCTCGCAGCGCTGTCGGCACCTCCGTGAGAAAGCATGCCACGCCGGTCATATGATTGCCGGTCGCTGCCGCCTTCTTCCCCGTGAATATTGGCTGTTGGCCCTGTGTGGTTTGTTTGTCAGCCTCCCCCTCGCGAGACCATGTATCGATCGGCTGTTGATGTTCGCTCGCAGTGCTGTCGGTGCCTTTGTGAGAAAGCATGCCGCTCCAACCAGCGGCCAACCGCGCCAACCAGCGGCCACCAGGCAGGCGAACGCACGTGAAAATAGCACCGGTATTATACAGGGCCTGCGGCAAGGCGGATTCATTCAAGGCTTATGGAAGGGTAAGCACGGTATTCTGAAGATGAGAGTGTATGTGAGCTTTCGAAATGGCAGTCAAAATATACGTTAGTCCATTAAATTGTCCTTTCTTTTCTTTCTTCAGGAGATCATACACACGATATAATTTCTGGACATGGAATCTTCGCGCATATTAAGTCGCATAAGTGTACCGTGAAATCTTCACTTTTACTCATGTTTTACGCACTGACTTCAGGAGCACGGTACTGCGCTGCGCGCTTCTTCTGTCATCTTGGCGGCTGTGGCACTCCTTTTGGGCACTGCGACATATAAGAGGCCCGCCGCCGGTGCGCTTGCCAGCATCCTCTTCAGTTTCATTGCTTCCGTTGGCTGTCAACGGGGCTGGGAGTGGCCTCTAGTGTGCAAACGGGAGGGAATGGCGTCCACCACAGAGCCAAATGTCGCAGCCATTGAACGCGGTGTAGCCTGTCTGAAGACGATGCGTCTCGTCGCGGACGCCGTTTGGTGGTTTGTGCAGCCACTGTGTTTCGCCTTCCTCGGAGCGCATGTGTCCTGGGAGATGTTTCAGCAGTATGGTCGTCGCAAGCTCGCTGGTGAGTAAACCCTTATCTCTGTCGAAAATAAAGACGATAGTATAAACTAGAAAAAGCAAGGAATTAATTAGCCAAATCTAAACCACAAAGACCAGGCGAATGAAAGCCTTGTCTGGCTGTCTACTTTCGGCTGAAAACTATACACCCTGAAAAGCGATCATTGATTGGTCGTTAGTCAAGCCACTATGCATAGAATTTCGGCAAAAGTAGTTTATGTAGCCCCAATCATACACCCCTAGTCCCAGCATGTTGTCCTGCAAAAACGGTGGTTATAGAGTTTTGTAGGGTGGGGAAATAAGAAAGGGCAGAGAAGGAATTTTTTGGAAGTAAGTGTGAAGTGAAAAAATGTAGTCGAAGTTGCTTCCCACGGCCGCTTGGAGCAGGTTGTTCCGCGTGTAAAAGGAAGGTGTGCGCGGCGCTTCGCGCCGCGGACTATACTAATCTAACTCCAGAACGGTAATTTGGACGACCTCCTTACCACCGTTTAAATGTTTTTCGGGAAATTTACGAAAAATACGCAGTTTGATGATCGGGTTTTCCCACAATAAGTTAAATGATAATACAGATTAGGAAAAGCTGTAGATATAAATAAACAACACTTCTAAATACAGTAAAATAAAAATGCATTTAGCATTTATTAAAGTGTAGTCCACTGCGTGTCCTAATTTCCCGTCCGCAAAACGCGATAAACACCGTTTTCTTAGAAAAACACGCAGGTTTTAGGGATTAATGAGTGGGGCTACATAAACTACAGTTTCCAGTATTCCTGCGTATTGCGCCAGTCACAACCTTTAGCTGTGTGAATGAATTAGATCAAACGTATGCATTAAAAGATTAAAATTGCGTTTCTTACAACTGTTAGTAACAAAAAAATCCGCTCTTGATTTATTTTGCGCCACTATTAGAATTGTTCTTTTGGCAATTGAATTTTAAATCTTGCCAGTTTTCTTTTACTTTCACGCTCCGCTGGCTGAGAGTAGAAAATTTTAGCTCAACTCGGAGTGGTTTTAGCTTATGCTGAATCAAACATCCACATGTTCTTCACCCAGAGGCATTTTTTTCTAAAAAAAACAGATTTTTTGGGGGAAATCAGAAGCACATTAATCCATC
>JAYGXS010000001.1:2235919-2259688 GCA_036362985.1 Ligula intestinalis | reverse complement strand
AAAAAAAACAGATTTTTTGGGGGAAATCAGAAGCACATTAATCCATCATGTAACATCCCTGTGTAAAAAGTATCTACCGCCGGAGAAAGCAGCATTTGCGGAAATGTTTGCAGTTAGTTTACATGAGAGCTAACACACCTCAAGCTGCCCCTCCGATGCAAAGTGAGGGCTAGCGGGTGTGAGCCACGCGATCGAGTGTGAGTTCCCTTCACACGAGGCAGTAAACTCGGTCGGTTTGGTTCGGACAGAGGTCTGCTGGTTCGGTCTGGCGTTCGATTAAGTTGTAGCCTGTCTCCGGTTCTATTCTCGGGAAAGCTCTACATGAAGACTATGCTATTGCGTTTGCACCCGGACGCCGGCTGACAGATCTCGACTACGTCGTTATCGTCTTGCTATCTTCAAGCTTCGATGGTTCACAGTGTATGCTATAACGAGTAAACGAGGTCGCCTCTAAGCAGCATCTGTGACTTCGAGGAAAGAGCTTTTTGTACGACCATGGGGAGAGGCAAGGCGAATAAGGGCGAAAAGTTATCTCTTCGGGATTTTCTTTAGCCTAATAAGATGTCCATGGATCAGCCGCGATATATCCAATACCATGAAGATTCGCGTGCATCATATATCTGTCCGGTCAGTCTTTCTGTATGTGTGAAAATACTGGACCCGAAATTTGAAAAGGCGGAGGTACTTGACCACCACTGCTCGAGCACCATCCTTCGAGTAATATACACTGACATCGTTGTCATAGCACCAAAAAATAACTTTAGGTCATCCTAGAAAGATGACTGGGGTGAATTGGGCCACATTCACGGTCGTCTATCTAACGAGCCCATTTTTATCGCCCTCAATCCGGCCCTGTTGCTTTATTAGAGATATTAGGGCGGGGAAAGCTCAAAACCCGACTTAACCGGGCTTCTCAAACCCGGGAGTGTTTCGTCCATATTCAGACTTCATCGTTGCTTAAGAGAATGGATAGAGCGCTTCAGGTCTTCTGCCGCAGAGGGGTACACTTTTTTGACATTAACGACGCCAGTTAAGTCGGGCATGATCGCGACCTTATCAAATAAAGGCAAATATACGATTTTTATGTATGTCAGAGAGAACGAAGTGTGGGGTCGAGAGGGAGGGAGAAGACTATATTTTGAAAGTACTATCAAAAATTTTCAACCGAAAATGGCCTATTCACGGTAAACGAGGAAAAGGTAAGGGGTCATGGCAAAACGTCAAATGTAAAATATCGCAGCATATTCAAAGTTAAAGCTTTGCACGATATCTACATCTCTTTTTGAGACAGGTCGGCTTTCAACTTCTGAATTTCCGTTCTTTCACACTTGAGGTAGCGTGCTAGGATTGGGAGTACGGTGCGCTGACATACCGATGTACGGCAAGACAGATGTCTGAAGTTTCGGCGCATAGTACGGAAGACTTCATAGCCATTAGTTCAGAATGGAGCGAATGAGCGACCTTACTAAGGCTACGATCAGAAAATTAATTGACTGTTTTAAAGTGTCGCTGTATTATCATGTCAGTTTGAAAAATAAAGGAAGCACTGACAGCTGAAGAGAGTATTCGCAGGATAGTTTAATAATGGCCAGGTTTTTTTTTAACTGAAGCTGGAAAAATAACTGAAGGGAGGAACATATTGAGGCGGACGTAGTGACTTTGCCAAGAGAGTTGATTATGCGAGTTCCAGGAAGCAAATTCAAAGAAAAATAAAAATAAAAAGAAGAAGAAGAAGAAGAAGAAGAAGAAGAAGAAGAAGAAGAAGACGAAGAAGAAGCGATCACTGAAACGAGAGTTTTATTTTCCTGACGTTTCGGATTCCGTTGGGAACCTTTAATCGTAGCTAATCATGGAAAAGTCTGAGGCACGCGAAAATAAGGGTGAAGCATGCACAGATTGCACTGTATTTATCGTTCGTAGCGGTCATTTGCATGCGTATTCTAATCATCACTTCCTGTAGCCACCGCTCGGGGTCTTAGTTGGTGCGGTGAGGGCTCATTAATGGCCACGGTGTTCTTGTCCGCGTCGAATGCGAGCTTGATTGCGTGATAGTTATGCCCGCTGTCGTCAGCGTTGTTGCTGCGTCCGGCCCTTCCTACGTGACTGATTCTATGCTCAGGCAATGTCTCAGTACACAGAAGGGGAACGCCAAATAGCTGTGCTTGTTGATGGACTGGGGACCTGAAAAGCATGACCCGAGCAGCTCGCGGTTGACACACTTGTCACCTCCTGCGCGGATTACGGCCTGATCAAACTTGAAAATATGGCCGGGTACCGTCGAGTGAGCTGCAATCTGGGAGTAAGCGTCTTTCTTCATCACCATCGTTGCATGCTCGGCCATTCGCATCCAGAGTTATCTCCCGGTTTCTCCGACGTAGCTGCTTTGTCTGTAACTGCACCAGGTCCGGTAAACGACTCCAGCCGTTTCCTGCCGTGGCAGTCCGACCAGATCGCGGCTCACGTGGTTATCACCACTTTCGAGGAAAAAATACACTACTATTTTAAATTTTTTAAACTTTTATGTTATCAAAGTTGCAAAAATTCCCATATGATAATTCAGAACACAATTTTGGCGAGCGAACGCTTTCAGTAACTTCTCATCAGGCCAAACAGTTACAAAGGAGTTTAAATTTAAAAATCGATAGTTTGTCTTTCTTTACATGCAGGGTCCAATCAGAGCGCGGAAATGTGCAGCCAGTTAGGTAATCGTTGGCCATGCCAAGTTGGGGGCTTGCACGAGATTCTTTTGTGCACACAAAACCGGTTTCCTCAATCGGATTGCGGTTGCTTCTGCTGTTGCCAGCAGACGTTGACCCAGGGACTTTGGGTAGTTTGGTGGGACCTTGTAAATTACCTTAAAGGCTTCGCTTGGGTCCACACGATATCCGGTGTCAACCATGTGTGCGAGTATAGAACTTTTTATGCTTTTAGTCTCGCCTCTGGCTAGCCATGCCGGGAGGTGTTCCCGTATTCTTTTAGATAAGCGCCCACTCGTGCGACCGATATAACCAGCTCCACAGGAGCAAGTAAATGAGTAGATACACATAGAAGTGGTCTGAGTTGGCAGCTTATCCTTACCCTCACCGCGCAGTATCGGGTTGGTTGAAAATAACATCTGAATTTTCGCTGCTGGGAAGGTTTGTGCTACGGCTTGCTTGAGGCGTCTGCTTAAGATTTCGCCTGCTGCATCCCCTTGAAAAGGGACTTTGAGGAATAGCGTCTTCTTTTCCACCGTGGGTGTGGTGGGCTGTGTTCCTTTCTCCATCATATTCTTTATGATGAATCTGTCTGGATATCCGTTCTCTCAAAGCAAGTCCTGGAGTTTCTGGAGCTCTATTTCAATAGTGTCAGCTGAGCAGATTTTTCTGGCTCTTTGCATTAAGCAGCGGACTAAGTTACGCTTCTGTTGGATAGGTTCAAAACTTTTAAAGTTTGTTTACTGTCCGGACCAGGTTTTCTTTCGGTAAACGCTCCTTTGGATGCTACCGTCAGGTCTTCGACTTAGAAGGACATCCAAGAAAGGTAGCGAACCTGCCCGAGCCTCCCCGAACCTCGTCCGCCTTTGATTATGTGAGCTGCTGAGTGTATATCCATTTACTTTGTTTTGTGTGTGTGTGTGATTGGAGGGTGCCGGGAGTGTCCACACTGCAAACTGCTGGGCCAAACTTTCGTGGGGGGGGAGGGGGGAGCAGGCATGGCACTCTTCATTCGGACAGTCAAACAGTCGCATACCTCAAAGCTCCTCCGCAGTTTTCCTTCGAAATTTTGTTCAGGAAGTCAAGCTGGGTGAACTAAAGTTTTTGATTAATTTATCATCACGCAAATAAACTAATATAAGGGACTTAAGAAAAATGTTATAAACCAATCAGTAGTAATTAGGAGTAATAGGCAGGGTAATGGTTAATTGACCAAATGGCGAAGACTCTAGCCTAAATTTGGGACCAGAAAGGGAATAGTGATGAGGGAAAGGTCGGGGGGGTGTCCGATAATGAGTTAATGTCGTCCCGTCGTCCTTGTCTCGCGTTTTGTTGGAAGGCATGAGGACACAAGGTGTCATCGTCTTGTCACGGCGTGTAGCCTGAGGATATTGCTATCTCTGCCTCGTCACTGTTTTGTGGCATGGTAGTAAGCTTTTGGACGGGTTTTGAGTTGGCCTTCGGATACGGGAGCCTTAGGGCTGCTACAAACGCCATCTGTGCACAGAAGATTGGGTTCGTGAGGCGCATGGCGACTGCCGTCGCAAATATCTACTGACGCAGGAACTTTATGCATGACTTGAAACGCTTCGTTGATATCTACCCGACGACTACTGTCAACTAAGGGAGTCAAAATCGCGCTTTATATTGACCTTACCTTGCCTCTCTTTAGCCAAGAAGGATGGTGTTCTTGCATGCACTTGGACAGCCGCCTAGTTGTTCGACCAATATAAGCTGCCCCGCAGGAGTATGTAAGGTTGTAAATGCACATTTAAAAGGTTTGGAGTGGGAGTCTATCCTTACATTCAGTGGAAGAACTGGAGTGCTTGAGAATAATAAACTTAGCTCCTAGATACGTACGCTCGATTGCAGCGTTCAAGTGAAGCCGTAAAAGTTCGCTTGCTGGATCCCTTTCAAAGGTACTGTCAAAAATGCGATTTTCCTTTCATTCGTGGGCCCTTAAGATTTTCGCGTACGTTTTTACTTAACTTTTTGCATAACCGTCTTATGAAAGCTATTTTTGCAGTGTGTTTTGAATTAATGCGAGGTCGTCCTCCATTGTCCCCGGAGAACGTATTCTCCTAGCTCGGTTCGTGAAGCAGCGAACTAGTTCTCGTCCCCGACTTAATGGGTCAAAACTGTTAAGATCTATCATGATGCATACGCCGGTTAAATGTTAAGTTATGGACCAACTGGTATCACCTTACACACGTCAATTCGCTTTCGAGTTTTTTTCGGACACTACATCTCAGGTGGCTTCATTTTTTAAATAGAAAAGGGCAGCCGAAGACTAGATGGCAGGAGAAGTGCAAGTGTTGAGACTACAAATGAATCTTCAGCTCTTATCCGACAGGGCTTGGAATATAGCTGGCTATAGAAGACAAACAAGTATAACACGGTCACCCGAAATAGCGTACGGCCCTGATTATCATGCGGCAGAGTTTGTGGACAAAGACTGGTACCCTAGAGTTAGGTCAAATTCCGTCCTGGTGACGGGTATTTAGGGAAGGTGTCTCTCGCCTAAGCGGGTAGCGTGGTCTTAGCTCTCCCTGTATGTGGCCACTATGCCACCCTAACACAAGTCAAGGGTTACTTCCTGTAGGTTCCTTAAAAGTGGCCACCAGTCAACAGACTGCGGGAATTCGTGATTGGACGGCTTTATTCAGTCACAAAACACATCGACAAGAGCACATTCTGGAAACTGATAGGTTTAATGGTAGGGATTCCTTATGGGGCCGCCTAAGGAACGTGTAAAGCACGCCCCTCAGGCTCAGGAGAAGACACTTAAATAGGCTTTAATATCATCGCTACCCCCCTGCACGGTCAATGGCGAACGTGTGTATAAATGGGGAGTGTGTTCTAACCTCAAGCGAGGTCATTGAGGTACATTTGCTAGTGGAAGTACCAACACCAACTAGAAAATAGGTTAAAGAAGTACAAAAGTGGGAAACATTGTGGAAATCACCGTACTTAAAATTTACAAGTAAGCAGTTATCCCCGCACTTAATTCAAAAGGCTACTTTGGCTTAGTGTACTGACTTAAGTGGTTATGGTGTGTTGTGACCTTCGCAGCACTGTTTTGCATTTGAATGCCATCATCGAATTCCTGCTGGAACGATCGATGGCGTGTTGAAAACTTGAAGATTATGGGTAATATAACCTACTCAAAACATTTAAGTAGGTCGCTATAACACATAAGAATCTTTCAAAGACCCTACTTGGAAACTCGACTGGTTAAACTACTTTCATCGTCGATGTAAGTGTCATACCCCCTCATGGAGCTTTCGTTGTTCACATATTCTCGACAGTTGTCGGAGTAGGGGGGAAAGACTGATTACCATACAGAAAAGGGCATGAAAACCCATATCTGCGTGACTACAGATCTACACAGGCAGGTGGAGTAGTGAAATACTGAGAGGGAAACAACAACTGTAACATATTGATAAAGGAATGTTAAGAGTACTTACTGGGGTCTCAGAAGGGTATGTATGTATTGTGCCCACCTAACATATTTAAGTATGTTGAATTTCCCACAATCTTCCAGTTTTTAGCACGCCGGCCGTTGGTCCAGTAGGGACTTGGTGATGATATTGGACTGCAGAGTGGTCCTCGGAAGGCCACCATGTACAATAGCCCCTTAAGCCAGCATATTAAAGAAAATGACTTTAAATTGACCATGGGAATAACTGCTTACTTCCAAATTTTAAGTAGGTTACATTTTCAAAATCTTCCATATTATTTACTGATTCGCGGTTATTCTTCTCGGAGTTAGCAATACTACTTAAAAATGTACCTCATTGATCTCGCCTGAGATCAGCGAAAACCCTTTCCGACGTACGCGCGCTCGCCGTTGGTCCAGTAGGGGTTAGCGATGATTTTAAAATGTACTTCAGTGTCCTAACCCGCGGTCTGGGCTTATTCTCCAACTTACGCTCATAAATTTCTTCTTTTGCAGGATTATTGCGAATACATTCGTTCCCTGACATTCCCCAACCATCCTATCCCCTAGAACTAGACAGAGGGGCGTGCTCCGCGCCACAACCAGGCGGCTCCACGACAAATTGCTACCAAAACACTATTGCCAAATGCATGTCAGTAGAAAAAGAAACAGCAAATAGCCTCTGATAGGATATAAACCTGCTCAATTTTCTCAAAACCGGCAATTCTGCTATTATTTGTGAAACTGTACTTTCAAACTCCTATATCTGTTGTTAAATTTTCACCACCCGCCTCAGTTAAGCTCCTGAAAATCAATAGCATGGCCGTAGCCATTCGTGTGATCCTCGCATTCCTCTCAAAGATGTGTTCTGATGTCCCCTACCGTCAGCGAATCTTCCTTGCTATTGCGTGGATGCCCAAGATCACGCTACAGGCCATCTTTGCCGGCATGACTCTTGACGCAGCTAAGAAAAATGGCAATGACAGTCTCAAATCACACGGTTATATGGTAAGATATTTGTGTGTGCAAACTCCAGTTGCAGAGGCTAACAAAAGGTGCAGAGGAAGTCTAAACCGTTGAAGTAGCCAGTTTTAATTGTCTCGTTGTCTTGCAATTTTCCTCGTTAACCCGGAATCGGCGTTGAGCAAGTATAATTATATTTCACAGAAATCTGTGGTGGTGTATCTGACATACAATACAACGAGGAAGTCATGAAAATCACTCAAGCTCCGCAGACTTAAAAATAGCTTAAAATTTGAAAAGTAAATCTAAATATTGTCATACGTTGAATTGAAAACCATAATGCTTCCTTTACACCACTATAACCTTTCCTTAGTCAAACTATTGTAAACATGCTTCCGTTATTTAATTAAAATAAACTGCAGATCATCCTATCATTTCTAGCAAGAATTTGATGATTTTCTGCGTTTCTACACTGTATTCCATAATAATAGATTCTGTTCAATCTTCATACCTAAATCTTTGAAATAAGATATGTATTCAAAGCATTTAAAGCGTTTATGAAGTTCTTCATGTTACCCTTATTTAGAAATTCCTCGAAAAACCAATACATGCTGTCGAGCAAAAAGAACGGTCTCAAAAGAAATTTTGTATTACTATTCTAGAATAATTTACCTCTTAACAAATAATTCTAATTAGATATTCGGCTGAGGCATATTTTGGCATGTTATCTCTTTCCTAGGTAATGTCAAAATACAAATAGAGAATTTTGATGAGTATTTTAACTTGTCTGAAAAGTATCAACGCAATTTGGCTGGCTATGAAAGAATTCAATTTGCTCTTTATTTTGGAATATGTTCAACATTTTCCTTGCTTAAAGGCTACCTTATAAGCTTACGATTGCAAAAAGATTGATTGAATATACAGGGTTCCCAAAAAATGTATACGCATTTGAAAAATTGTTACCTTAATGTTTACTATCATTTCATTATTGCAAAAATGTAAAAATATTTAGAAGTATCAATTTATTGTTCTTCCACCGCATTTTCATTATATTTTAAGTAATTGAGAAAGAAAGAAGCCACTAAACATAAATGCGCCCAAATACGAATGGATTTGTTTTATGGTGTGTGTGATTCCATTGCTTCGCGGTGTCAGCAGTGTCTGGATTAAATGAACGTCAGTTTGCGAACATGCAGTGAAAAACTATTAAGTGATACTTATCAATAGTTTAACATTTTTGGAATAGTAAAATTATAGTAAAAATCAAGGTTAACATTTTTAAAATGTGTATGCATTTTTTGTTCAAAATATCCGCAAAAATATAAATCTTCTGTCTTTTCCGTTTCTAAGCTACACAAAAGCGGGAATGATATTGTACGAGTTAATTTATACACGTTTAAGATTTAATAAGATTTGCTTTTCGTTTCCTTTTACCGATAATATATATGCGGTTTTGGTTATCATCCAAATCGTTGGTGTGGTAGAACAAAATGTGATCAAAAGGGTTTCCTTGTTGCATTTTGTGGCAAAATCTACCAAATTGGTAAAACGTTGAAATAAAATTTCAGAAGATGAAATGGCGAACATACGTTTGTTTTCAATAATTATCATCAGGCCTTTAAATATATATGGTAATTAAGTAAATGAACTATGCAGACTGGTAGAAAAAGAACTGTTGTCAGGACAGGGGGAATGAGGGAAGAATGGGGTCAAAATCTGGTAAGCGTTAAGGGGAACTGGTAGTCGACTGAGGTGCCAAACTGCTGGTTGTTGAATTAGCGACTTTTGACCATGGCAACTGCAGCGCCGCCTCGAAGTTCTTTTGGGCGCACAGGACCGGTCGGTGTAGCCTGATGACGGCCGCTTCTGTCGTAGCCAACATACACTGTCCAATAAATTTTCAATAGCTTCAGGGTATCTTGTAGCTCACTCAAAAGGCCTTCTTGGCATCCACTCGATGGTCTGAGTCTACCAGGTGCGCTAGAATTGAACCATTTACAGGCCCCTTTCCTCCCCCCATTCCCCATATCCTGACAACAATTCTATTTTTCTACCAACCCGCATACTTCATTTACTTAATTACCATATAAATGTAAAGGTTTGATGAGAATTATCGGAAAAAACGTATGTTCGCCATTTCATCTTCTGAACTTTCCAATAGGAATTTTCGCAAAAAAAATAATCAATAATATTGTTCCTTGTTTCTTAAAATAAATGCAATTCGTTACTCTTGACTTTCCCTGCATTTATTAACATGTGACAGCATTTTGCAGTCCCAGAAGGGAATATTTTAAACTATTTTAAACTATTCTTAATTTTTGGCGGTTCTCCTGTAGGGTTATTTATGTAAACAGAAGGTTTGGTTCTGTCGTACGTAATAGCACAGGACATTTTTTCCTACCAACTGGTTCTGATTTCGCCAAAATTATAGCCTGTTACCCTCCATAGTCTGAAACAAAAAAGCAAGCTACCTTTTTAGGAGGTTTCCTCGGTATTTAGTCTACTCAGTTAATCAAAATACTGTTACAGCAGTCAACGACGCTCCCTGTGTCCGCTCGTAGTCAGCGTGGATTCCGGACTATGATGTCGAGCTGTACTCATTCGACCAATCGCCGTTAGTGGTCTTTGTCTCAGTCAGCCTTGACTTTATGACGACTACGATCTTGACGCGATGAGTCACCGATCAGCGGCCACTAGCGGCTACTAAATGTCTTCCATGATGCTCGGTGACAATAGTTGCTGTCTAGAAGACTGTAGGGACTCATTTGAAATTTGAACTACAATTGCATCATCCTGTGCAGCAAGGCTCTCGTTGTTCCCATGTCAACGGTGTTTAACTATATACAGTCTGGCGGGAATACTAGAAACCAATTTGGACTTAATGGCTACAGAACCTGATGGAGGCACTTAACTCAGCAATCATCTGCCAGTTTTTTTTATAAATTGGAATACAGCTTGTTTGGACGTTTCATCTAGGTCTTATATCCCTCCTAATCGGTCAATCGGCAGTGCTCAGACATCATTTCAATTCTTTTTTATGATAATTATAAATAACTTTATTGGTCTAGATACATAGAATCAGCAGCCGTGTCTCCACGAAGCGCACCAAAAAGACCTAAAAGTATCTTATATTTTTAAGTCAAACGCGCCAAAGTACAGTAGTCGCCAAAGATCACGCAACATGCCGACATATGCGAAAGATTGATGCGCTTTCACTAATCGGCATTCACTCAAGTTGTAATACTGATTATCGTGTAGTCCATTCTGAAATCATTTCAGTCAAGATAGGATGCGGACTTTTTAACGAGCTTCGTTCTGGCCACTAGCAAAACGTATCTATTATAAAAACTGGCTACCTAAGTAGTATGCTTTTGTATCATTTATTTTGACTGCCTTTATAAATTTAAATATATTTTATGGAAAACATGCACGAGAAAAATATGTCTTGTACTTGTTTGATAGCAAATTATGCCCTATTTAAATGTTATACTCAAAGAAAGGGTAGCTTTCGGTTTTAAAAAAGTTGATTATTATGAGTTTTTTTACAAGTGTGAGGTGTTTATTCATAATACATCGTATCCATCAATATTTTTTAATGCTAGCTAAACTGCATAAAATTTGGTCCGCATCTATTTCACGATTTAATGACAACTATATGACTTCTTCCTCAAACTATAGGTGAAAGCGTACATTTTTTTGAACAGGATGTACACATTGCGCAGTTTTTAAACCTTAAATTCGAGTGTAGCAGTCACTAGGTTAAAAAATATTTTGGCAACTCAACAACTTTTTTTAAAACCGACAACTACCCTTTCTTTGACCATAAAATTTAAAGAAGGCATAATTTGCTATAAAAAAGAACAATAAACATTTTTCCGTGCATGTTTTCCATAAAATATATTTAAATTTATAAAGGCAGTCAAAATAAATGATACAAAAGCATACTACTTAGGTAGCCAGTTTTTATAATAGATAAGTTTTGCTAGTGGCCAGAACGAAGCTCGATAAAAAGTCCGCATCCTATCTTGACTGAAATGATTTCAGAATGGACTACACGATAATCAGTATTACAACTTGAGTCGATACCGATTCGTGAAAGCGCATCCATCTTTCGCATGTCTTTTCGCATGATCTTCGGCGTCTACTGTATGTAACTTTTCAACGAGGTTCTGTGCCGTTTTCAGCTGCTAAATCACGAGAAGGGGCAATGCCAGCGTTGAGTTCTCTCGGCATAGATGCTGACCGTTTTCTCTTCCTTTAATACTGCACAGATTAACGGGCCATTTTTTACCCGTTTTAGTTTGTCCAAATCGTCTTAGCATCGATCCTACTATTCTCACCTCTGTGGACCCTCTTCCTGGTGATAACCACACCTTTTCTACTCAAGTAACAATCCAAATAGCGGTTACGAGGAAGAACTGGAAGGAAAACATGCGTAATCTAGGGTGCTGGAACGATTTGAGCATCATCAAAGCGTCATTTATAATCATAATTTAAGTGTCCTTACTTAATAGGATTATAAAGAGCTGTTCTAGGTCTTTCAGTTTGTTCCTTCTTTATCATCTTTGGTGCCTTTAGCCGCCAAATTATAAATTTTATGAAATACTGGTGTTTTTCTTATGGAAACACAAATTACATTGAGGACAATGCAATCCAGTCCGTCTGAAAAAAGAACGGTTTAGAAAAGGAGAAAGAGCACACTGGTGAGGTTGAAACGCAGTCGACTGACCGTCTAGGAAGACTTCTGAAGGACGACTTCATAAGCGAGCATGCATTAGAGCGTTGCCGTCACACTGGCACGCACGTAGCCTCGAATATATGGCCTACCTGTTCGTCCCATGCGTGATATGAGAAACTCGCCGTAGCCTGTGATAGCAAAGTGGCTAGCGGAAAAACTAAATCCCATGAAGAGTCACCTTTCCGCACACAGCCTCCAGGACACCTTCCAGCGGTTAAGGATCTCTACCTGCATGGTATGATTATGTTTTCACTAGAAGTCTCGTCCCTGTTAGCGAAGGTTCTGGTCACAGGAGCAGTCAGTTACATTTGCGAATTAATAACCTCAAAGCAGCAAGACACAGAAATGCCAGTTAATACACTCATGGAACTACTATTAGGATGTTCCTTGGATTTGTAGTTCTTATTTGGCAAAAACCTGTACAGACAGTTGGACAGAAAAGCTCTGGGTTTATTGCAGCGTGTTAAGGCTGAGAATGTTTAACCCTAACGGCTGCGATCGTCCAGGTCCGGTTCCTTCGGAGAAGAGAAAAGGCACGGAAGGCCAGAGTGATAGGGAGGGTATATTCTGTACAGAATAAATGGGAGAATAGGCGGAAGGAAATTGACTATCAGAAGACCGCACAACCGTAAGCCAGCGCATGGCGTCTGAAGTGAGGTTTGCTCGACAGTCGTCACATGAGGACCTGTGTGAGTAGGCCTGGGATTGGCTGTTACAGGGGCCGGAAGCAGTAAGCGTTCTCAAAAAGCTGTGAAATGCCCAATCCTGTCTCGACCAAGGATGACAAATGTGTCATCAATGTACCAGATCCAAATGCGTAGTCGATAGTGGTTGAAAGTCAGTGCCTCCAGTCGTAATACTGCCTGGGCAGTCAGGCCGAACAATGTTGACTCCCTCGGTGTACCTTTTCCTTGCTCGTACACATTTCCATTGAAGTTGAAAAAGGCGCTCAAGCTGTGTTTCAGCAGTCCAATAAAATGCCCTATCTTGACCGCCGTGCCTGTCTGAGTGTTTTATACATCTAAAAGGGGATTCGACTAACGCATGACGAAGTGATGGTGTCCTTCCATGTAACTTCATTTTTCAAATCGGTACCGCAATGGAAACCATTAAAACCCTGACGGAAGAACAGTACAATGTGGTGAACGTGAACTTCCTTTAGATAACGTTGCTTGTCAACACTGTCCTTCTATCACGTTCCTGAACCGCGGCACTAAATGACGCAGCCTCGAAGACGGATGCAATCCTTGATCGAAATTTTGGGATTTTGGGACAGATATTGTAGGACTATAAGCTGAAATGCAACAACAAGACGCTTAAAAATTTAACCAACTTCAAAACTAAAATTAAACTAAAAGTAAATTCAACGAAAAAATGAAATAATAAATCAAAAACTGAAGTTCACCTGAACTAATAAAAGTAGGAGTAACCACAGAGCTCTAAAGCTTTCCGTGTTGAGGAGTGCAATAGGCAAAGCGGATTGCGGAGCCTGTATGGAATTACGCATAAGTATACCTACTTAAATGCAGGTAGTAGTTATTTAAGTATTATTATCTAGCTTTGGCGAGTGAACACGTGCTAATGGCAGCTGAAGTGTGCGGATGCTCCTCAACGGTTTCACGCGAAGCCTGACGGAATACAGTCCTCATCGGCACAATAGTAGCTGCTTATTAAGTCCGTCATTCTGTTCTGGTTGGCAAGATGAGCCTGTCGTCTTTTCGCAACACACGAATCTTGCATCAACGACTGAAAAAAAAACATACTTTATCATCAGCAATTTTTATATTCCTGCAAACTACAGCTTTCGTCCAGCGCAATTAAGAACCATTAGAGTTTCACTTTGAAGAATTAGTTTAATAACTCTCTGCGATATATGTCGACAACTGATTGTGACTGAACTGGCCGGATTGGGCCGGTGTGCATTTCAAAAGTTACTCCAGCAACTGATTTCAGTTTGCACCACACAAAGATTGATGTTATTTCGCTAATCGCCACTGACTGAGAATGTGATGCTTATTATCGTGTAGTCTATTTTAAAGTTATTTCAGTCATGACAGGATGCGGGCTTTTTAACGAGCTTCGTTATGACCAGTAACAAAACGTAGCTTCTGTTACAAGTAACTGCTTAAGTAGCATACGTTTTTATCATTTATTTTACTGGCTTTATAAATTCAAATATGTTTTACGGAAAACATGCAGGAAAAATTATTTCTTGCACTGGTTTGGTAGGAAATTTCACCTTAAAATTTTATACTTTCAAAAAGGGTATCTTTCGGTTTAAGAAAAATGTCTAATTATGAGCGTTTTTACGATTATGGGGTGTTGAATTATAACACATCGTATTCTTCAATTTATTAATGCTGCCTATAATGCATAAAACATGCCTCACATCTATTGCAACATTTTATGAGAACTCTGTGACTCCTTCCTAAAACTGCAGGCGGAAACGTACTTTTACTTAAACAGGATGTGCACAGTGTGCTGTTTGTAGACCTTGAATTCTAGTGCCACAGTCAGTGGGTTTAAAAATTATAAGCAATTCAGAAAAGTTTAAAACTGAAAGGTACGCTTTCTTTAAGTGCAAATTTTAAACAAGGCATAATTTGCTATTAAACGAGAACAAAAAATTATTTACTGCATGTTTTCCATAAAACATATTTGAATTGATAAAGGCAGCTAAAATCAATGACAAAAACGCATGCTATTTAAGTAGTTACTTTTTGCAGCATATACGTTTTGCTAGTGTACAAAACAACGCTCGTTAAAAAAGGCCAAATCCTATCATAACTTAAATAACTTCAGAAAAGACTACATGATAATCAGTATTAGAACCTGAGTCAAGGCCAATTAGCGAAAGATTATCAATCTTTCTTATAAGTCGGCATGTTGCATGAAATCTGCCGCGCACTGTAGAATGGCTACCGTATCCAGCTATAGTTTCAAAGTGACAGAACGCCTTCTGTCTAAATAAGGACACAACATTTTCTAGAACTAGGTTAGCATTATAGCAAGGTATTTTCTATGCTGCAACAATATCTGAGTGGGAATACATGTATCTTATGTTCACAATAAACATAAAAGATTGCAATATGCACTTACAAGCTTCCTATTTCTCCACGGAAGTGGTCGCGAGATCATGCTGGTTACGCTGGGATGGTGTTTTGTCGCTGTACGGATAACGCAGACCAACAGATATTGGCAGGTGTTCATGAGTGACGGAACCGTTGTAAGACACTTGATCACGCTTTGTGTCGCCTAGAGCGCCCAAGTGTGAGTTGTGAGCAACCAAAAATCCTGGTTTTGCACACGACAGGTGGGCGATCAATGATGCCCAAATTATGCTCTAAACAGGTTGGTGCAGTGACTTGAGCGCAATTTAAGTTTGAAGTGATAGTCGACTTCCCACTGAACTTCCTCTCTTTCCTTGATTCGCAAGTCCAATGTCCGTATCAACCTAAATAGCTTACGGTGTTTAGGTCCGACAGTTCGTTCCACACATCGGACTCGAAATGTTTCCTCACCTCTCCTGACCACCGCATTGACGCAAGCATCAAGTAATATTGACAGTCACACACTACCGTGAATGGAATATGCAGCAAGAGGTAGTAAAGAAGCGTATAAAAACGGTTGTAGATATTTGTCAAAAGTACTTTATGTGCTTTTAAATACAAACCGAGAATGTCGTAGAGCCGTATGCAGTCGAAACGTTGCCGACGTTTACTTGAGATATAAGTGGAAGCGAGTGTAGAGTAAGCCAAATGCAAAGTAATTGAGTAGACCACCTGTACTACTTAAGGTGCATTGTGCATTCGAAGAACTGTTAGTGGACAATAATTCTTTCCTGAGAGCGTGCAAGCAGTCTTACCTATCTACTGGACGTGGATGCCAGCCTTGGTGACCTACCAATCACCTCAGATGACGTTTGAGACGCGCGTCAGCCCATATTCCCTTCTGTTATGAGTGTTGCAATGACAGGATGCATAGACGGGAATATGCGAGTTCCAGGAAGCAGTTCAGACAAAGGAGAGCGACCACTGAAACACCACTGAAACAGTTGGCAACATGGTCAGCTGAGCATATACCGAAGCGGCTGCTCAAGGCGGAAAATAAAATACCGAAGAGCTAAATCACTAAGCACTTAGGAGATACTGGCCACACAGTTGACCAAAAGCCCGCGTTTAAGGTCATACTTCGGGCGGCGACCGGACGTCTCCTACGGTTTGCCGAGGCCGCTGCAATAGGCAGAGGAAAGCCGGAAATCTGTAAGCAGCTGGATCATGTGATCAATCTCGCATTGCCCTGGTAACGATCGATCACCCCAGTCCCTCTCACGCCTTCTCCCTCGCCCCCCCCCCCCTCCCCCCCCCTCCCCCCCTCTTTTCCCCCCCCCCCCTTAGTTACACTTCACAGACTTTCAGTGTTACCAGAACCGCCTTGCTGTGTACCTCCACCCTCCTCTACCCCTCACTATGCACCCACATCCTTGACTTATGTTCCCACCCTCTTTACCTATTAAGCTTCATCCTTCTAATTGGACAGTTTATTTACTATATTAACAGGCAATGAACGTTGGCAGATGAATTAGAGGTCACGAAATTGTATGACCTCAATATATTCTGCTTAATTTATGATCTTCGCCTTGTTCACATTTCTTCCGGGAAAACAATGCTTCAACTCATTAATTGCCGCGATTTCCTTGTCTGTGGCGAATGCGGGCTTGCTAATTGCGCGACAATTATGCTCGCTGTTGTCGTTGGGCCCGGCCTTTCCAACGCGACTGATTCTCAGAGCCGACAATGACCTCATTATCGTGCCGGTGATCTACTTGCCGGACTGCACCTTTGGACTCCAGCCAATTCATGGCTGCACTGCACTTGTCTGGGAGTCACTTGCATGTTAGTCACATTCTACGCTTGTTACCTCCTATTAACTTATCCATAACAATCTGGCCTTTCATGCCTTTATCATAATCACTAGCTTATACATGTTGGGATACTTTCAATCACCTATTATCTGGCCAGACCACATCGTAACCCACAGTGTCATCGCCTCGTGACGGCAGGGGTGGCCTTGGGATACTTAGCGCCGTTTAATTAGTTTTCGGCCACGGTAGTCCTAGGGCCACTACAAACGGGTTACTGAGCCGCATGGCGACCGCCTCTACCGTTGCAAGTATCCGCCTACTTAAGAACTTTAAATGTTTCACCGGCACTTTAAACAAGACGGGAAACGCTTGGTTTACGTCTACCCGATGACTACTATCTACCACGTGAATCAACATCGCGCTATATATTCACTCTACATCACTTCTGTTTATTTGATGCAATCTGCATCAGTTTACCTGTTCAAAGCCTTGCTAGCGTTCTGCATTTCCCACAACCGCTGCTGCACAGTACGGAGACACTCGTAGTAGGTCGCCTCGTTTGCATAGGTTAGACGACCGACTTTGGTTCTGTCTAGGTACCATTTAGGGGCCAACACAAGGCAATACAACAGTAGCAAATTTTAAAAAAAACGGACGACCTTGTTTCACTTGGTAGATGTCGCCATAACTACCAGCCATATATATCGACTGAAGAGCCGATCATATGCGATTAAGTAAGTCAAACCCTAGCAACTGCGATCTTCAAACAATAGTTATTTAGTAGAAAAGAAGTCGATAGAGGCCAGAGTAGAAGGAACAGTATGTTGTGTACACAGAGGAACGGAGAATAAAAGGGAAGACATTTGACTTCGGAGCACATGACCAGCTAGGAAGTTAGTCAGGTCCAAGTGCCAGTTTGACAGCAGTCAGACCAGTGAAAAGAGGAAGCATTCACGCCTGCAGGCTTTCTATTCGCCGCCGGGCCAGAAAGCAACTTTGCGACAACTGTGACTACCTGTTCCCAGACCTCGAGATTAACGGCCACGGGACTTCGGTAAAGTTCACTTCGGCGCAAGCTAGTCACGAATAGCCAGTGCCTGAATCACCGACACACAGCAGAGACTGCAGTTGCCATTGCCCTTGCGCTTACATCATATCCTCAGTATCAGTATACGTGGGGGATATATATAGCTGGGTTGTCTTTAAGTTCCTTATGTTTACATGTGTGCCGTAATAGCAGAAAAAAATAGTATATTAATTTGTTTGTAAGGCCAAATGACCTGAGCTATAAGATGGAGCAAGAGCAGATAGTAGGGTTAATAAGAGAAAAAACTGTCGCTCTTGTGGGGGAGGGGTTAGGAGAAAAAACATCCGCCTTGGGGGGAGGGTCCAACGGGGAAGGGGCATTGCAGTGCACAGGAAGAGGTATGTTCCTCGGCTACTTTTCTGCATCCGCTTTGGGAGAGGATGCAACGAAAGATGGGCATTGTCGGAGTCACCAGGATCGTCACCGAGTGTGGGAGATGCGGCAGACTCCGCTGATAAGGTTGGAAAATATAAATATCCCCCCAGATCTTCGACAGTCCACTGCTGGTCGAACCGACTGGATGGCTAGGCCGCCATCTGTCCCTCCATCGCAGGCGAATTTAATGCGATTCTGACGCACCCTACATACCCTTTACATCCAAAAGTTATTCCAATAAAATCCCACTCGTCAAGGGCTTGCAGTGCTTCCAGTCAATGGGCCTTATCGTTGCTGAATGACAGACTTTAGGCGGGCACAGTCGCCAG
Organism: Ligula intestinalis; assembly: GCA_036362985.1. Taxonomy (NCBI): domain Eukaryota; kingdom Metazoa; phylum Platyhelminthes; class Cestoda; order Diphyllobothriidea; family Diphyllobothriidae; genus Ligula; species Ligula intestinalis. The sequence goes on along the minus strand of JAYGXS010000001.1, from coordinate 2,241,197 downwards.
AATAGTAGTCAACTTATGAAGTTTTCGCTCACCTTGGTGTCTCCAGCGGTGTTAAATTCGGAACCTCATTCTAGAGATGGACAGTCGGTGGGGTTAATCAACCAATAAATACTCGCGGCTGAGCGCCGTCGGCTATTCCAAATTTTCATATCTCTTCCCATCAAAGTCTACACGAAGTATGGTCACGTGCAACACCGCCATAGCTTGTGTTTAAAACCAGCGCCTCTCACACGAGGAAGAGGTTTTCTTTTTGGCTACTTCTCCACGTGACCTTACTGTTGCACGTATACCTTCAATGCTTTGCGCTAAAAGCCCTGGCATAAAGGATGCCGACTGACAATAAATAGCCAGACCTCGAAGGCAGCACAAGGTATATTTGTGCGAATTGACAGGTTAGCGGTATGATGTTAAAGCTACAATAGATTCTTCTCCATTACACGATTTCTGGAACTTTTAAAAAAAATTGCATGTTAGGACGGCCCAGTCATAACTCGGACTGTCCTGAGGACACGAGAACAAAGAACTCGAACAGACTACCGGTGCATGCAGAGCGGGCAGAGAGAGCGACCGTCAAAGGCCAACGCTGCTCGCCAGGTTTTCAGGTTATGCATGACAAGGGCCACGAATGGACACATAAACGTGCGCTAGACACTGAGGGCACGACTTCTCATCCTACGGACACTCCATAATGGCTGCATGTAGAGGGGGCAATAGGGAACAAAGGCTGTTAGTCCTTACATAGGACGCCGTGGACAGAAGGCGCAATCTGCTGCCGAGACACGCTACCGACCACCCGAGATTCTGCTGCTGGGGACACTGAACAAGCTGCCGAGACGATACCGACAACAGAAGACACGTTGCTGACGGCCACACAGAAAACAACGCTGATGTACAAGCAGAACTGGTAACGGTGAAGAACTATCTAATATCCTGTTCTGCCTTCTCTTCCTTAAACCTAACTGGGGGATATAACCAGTGTTGACACGTAAACACACAAGGTTTTAACAGTGCAATAAGAGACATTCATTCCACTTTTGTGTGACATCATGCTGCTTGCGCTTTGGAGGGCCGTTCGTAGATAAGTACGCGCAGACAAAACTTCTTAGACAGCTTAACCCGCTCTGCGCGCCAACTGACTGTCCGCTTGAGCGGTACAAGCCGTGCTTGTACTCAGATTACTAAGGCAAAAGGCAGAAGTAATCTGTGAAAGGGATTTATTGCGTACAGAACTCCCAGTTGCTGCCTCAAGTGGCATTGGTCGCCATTAACAAGCGCAACGATTTAGCGTTCCCGTATTGCATACTGAGACATTGCGTGAGCGCAGAGAATCAGTCAGTTGGCAAGGGCCGGGCCCAACCATAACAATTCTGACGACAACGAGCCTAATTTTCGCGCAATTATCAAGCCCGTGGTTATTAATGAGTCAAATGCGAAGTGTCAAGCCAGTACCGCACCAATTAAGACAGAGGCGGTGACTAAAGAAGTAGACACTTATCGTACGCACGCAGGTGACCACTACGAACTATAAATACAGTGCAACCTGTTTGCGCATGATTATGCCTATGCTAACATTACCTATGATAAATGATCCCGATGGAATCCGAAACGTCTGCGGAGATTATCCTAACTTATAGCAGCAACCACCTCACTGCTCACAAAAGAAGCTGCGTTTGAACTATGCTCCATCCGGCATATCGCTATTGCAACAGCGATTATCTCCTCAAGAGAGAACTTTCTTTCCTGCATATGTTGGTTTGATCTTAGAGATATCCGATCAGAACTGCCTTAAGCGTTAAGCACAATCTTAAGTGCCCAATCCTAACGGAGAAATCCCGACACGGAAATTCTATTTTCTGCCTTATATGCAGACAACTTCTGAAGTGGACTCAAGGTATTATGGTTGCCTCGATATCCACATATAAAGGACTCTGTCCCAAAATAATAACAAGGAAACCTGCATGAAGTAAAAGCTTTAAGTTTCAGGTATCTAAATTAATAAGGAAGAGGACGCGTCGAGCACCAGATCAAGTGATTTATTGTCCTGAGCTTTCGAACTCTTACAGGAGTCAATGTTCAGAGCTGAAAAGTAGCAACCAAAAAGAAGGTAATTACAGTGGCCATAGGCCAACCAATTGTCAGAAATAATCAGGTTGTCACGGGTTTAGAAACAAGCATCAAAATGGATGGGGGAGGAGGCGGTTAGCTGTCAGTGGAGTCGGGGGGCAATTATAGTGGTGTAGGCTAGTTAGCTGTCAATGGAGCAGGGGGCTAATAAATACCAATTAGTGTGGTTCCTTGTCACCCCGAAGAGGGTCCTGGTAACCCTTGACTCTCTACCGCTTGATTTGCTGTGAGGTCCTTTTCGCTTGCCATTTCTAGGTTTGGCTTGGCTTCGCTCTGTCTTTTTTCCACATAATTGCGCAAGATTTTGTAGGCCGCGGGTAGGTCTAGATGCCTGTTGATGAAGTTGGCATCTGACTTCCATGCCTCAAGCGTCAGCCTCACGGCTTTTGAGGTTCCTCGGCCTACGACGGTCGCTCCTTGAAGATCAAAGTTTTGGCCAGTATCTGCAACTTGTGGTGCAGGTTGAGAGTTTGGGTCTAGTCTTCGAGCCACTAGTTTGTGCTCTTGAGGGTGAGTCTGAAATTTGTGGCCTATTTCTCCAACATAATTGCAATCGCGGTGGTTTCAAAATATATTGTAGACAACTGCAGAGGTTTCTCTAAAAGGCGGTTTGCCTATCGGTTGTATTATCCGGTGACGTGGTTTATCGCATACCATGTGCAGATTGCTCTTGCGTGTATGTTGGCCACATAGATCGACTCCTAAGCTTTCTTGCTGACGAACATATATAAGCTTTGTCTGGCATCCTTGGTCCAGCCAAGCTGACTCAATGTCCTCCAATACCTCAGTCACCGCTTTCAGACGCTCTGACCTACAGTGACTTGACCGATATCCACTCGGACACACATACGTGCGTCCAGATTGTCGCGGCTACCCAAGCGTCACCTGAACATGTCCTTTTCTTCCACCTTCGACCGACAGAGCTAAGACCACCAGAAAGGACATCCCTCGAGTAAGGTAACGCGCACCAGTTCGATAACACTTAACCCTGCCCCGCAATCTCACTTGAGCGGTTGCCACCACTTTCTCAAACTCTCTCAGGTCTGGCTGGACGCAGTCAACATTACCCTTGGTCAGAAGAAGACGATGCAACCACCTTTAATTACTGTTTTTCGATTATTTTTCCACCTTTACTTTAAGACGATCTGGTCATTAATAAACGTATCCTCTGAATGTTCTCTTCAGCTGCCGGTGTTTCCTATTTCTTTTAGTTTACACTATAATACAGCGACTCTTTAAAAGGGTCGAGTAATTTTCTGATCGCATTATAAGTGAGGTCGCTCACTCTCTTCACTCTGAACTAATGCTTGCAAAGTCTATACACACTATGCGCCAAGGCTTCCGTCATAGGTTTTGACGTACATCGGCATATCAGCACTCTGTACTCGCATTCCTCACACGCTACCTCACGTGTAAAGAAACGGATATTGGGAAGTTTAAAGCCGACCTGTCTCCAAACCAGATGTGGATCTTGTGTAAACCTTTAACTTTGTGTATTATATGACCTGTCATCCTGCCTTATCCCTTGTTTTCTGTGAAAAGATCCATTTTTCGCTGAGCATTTTGGATATAATCTTTAAAAAATGATTCCCTCCGTAATCATTTAGGTAGCCTTCTGCGGCACTTCGCCAAACAAGTTTTGGGTTTTTTTTTCTTCAGAAGGCAAAAGCATACTAAATTCTTTAAAATGCAAAAAATAGAACGTATCCTCTTGGTTGTATAATTTGGTTCGAAAGAAAGAAAATAGCACATGCCTAAGCTTCCGTTCTGTTCATTTCTTTCTGCAAAATATTCGTCTTACTTATTCGTCATTAAAAAGTAAGGTTGACTTCACGTTTGGTGATATCCGCTGATGCTTTTTGTGGCTCAGTGTGAAAGTCAAAAAGTTTGGTGTGCATTCTTCTTGAAGATGCAGGACTTAATGTAATTCACTAAATGTCACAAAGTTGACACAAGATTTTTTTTTATACAAACCTAGAATATTCTCAGTCGGCAAACGTATGAAAGAATTAAGGTTATAACGCACTTCTTGAGTTGCATTTATCGAAAACAGAAAAAATGCAGAATAAAACCTACCTCTCTTCGTCTGCTTCTCTGCCCTAAGTACCCTTACTTTCTACCTTGTTAGCAGCGTGCCTGTTACAGTTTCGTCAAAAGCCTCTTCTTTTACTTCCACTATGAACAACATCTCCACAACATTTACTTCTATCACTGCTGCCTGATACACTTCACTTACCGCGCTGTTTTCATACCAGACCTCCTGCTCAACATTCACTCCCTTCTAGCTTACTTTATTTTTTGTAACCTCGTCAGCCTTTTCTACCTTCTCTTACGTTTTTTTCTCGATGCACCTCGCTACTGTCTCTTTTGACATTTATGAATTAATTTTAGTTGCTAATGTTCACAATCTCTATCCGTTTTGTCGATTCAACCCAAAAGTTTTTGGCGTTCTTTATTCATTATTTCTTTTTCGAAATATTTTGCATATCAGCTTCTTAAGCAATCTTCTAAGTCGTGCGGTTATCACTTCTACAAATTATGCATGAGAACCAGCCAATTAACCCGCGTTTTATCCTAGGTTACTTTGACAGGCATTTTTATTACTCTCCTCCTGCATATGTAAGCATGTTAAATGGTGAAGAGCACATTTCTTGAAAAGAAAGATCTTCGGAAAATAGAATTTTACTCGTGAATTTTTTAACAGATATCACTTGTTCCTCGTCAGACTAAAATAAATTTGACGGCTGGGAAAGTCACACTACAGGTTCTGGGGGCAACGGTTAGATCAGACGGGAATTGGTAGGGAGATTGAAGGTTACAGTGATATGAATCCTGCTGCGATATGTTCTGCAGGTGAGAGAGGGAGGTGTGGGCCAGGTGTCCGAAGGGATTCAGAATCAGTGAAGCTCTGTTTTGGCCGAGCACGAAAAGATTGCTGTTGTTTCACGTTGGGCGCAAATTAGGCGAATATGTGCCCAAACAGGCATAGTGTAGATCCCGATCTACGTTCCTGTTTATGCTGGCCGGCCTCGAGTGCCAAGCTTCGAGGAAGCCTCTCGATTGTCTCGTGTTAACTCTGGCGATCACATCGATGGCAAATTTCTATCAATAGGCCTAAGTTGCCTGAGCAGCAGAAGTTGATCCTATTTGGGTC
>JAYGXS010000001.1:2221788-2235909 GCA_036362985.1 Ligula intestinalis | reverse complement strand
GTTATTGATAAATTTAAACAACACATAAGTAGGGCCAAGAGCCCACAGGCTATTGCAGAACTCCAAAATAAGGAATGAAAATATAATACATGTCCCTTCCAAAACCAGAAAATTAAGTGCAAAGTTGTTCAAATGAAAGTGTAGTCAATTATAAGGCATCATATTTATTTCCAGAAACGAGGAACAGTTTCTGTTTTACAACTGATTTTTAGCCAAACGCTGAAGTGTTTTGGCACGAAATGCATTAAAAAAGCTTTGAGTGCATATTTTTTACGGAATAACGTTTAAAAAGGACGTAGGCAAAGTTGGTCATACATTATCGTGAACATTTACGCAAAACCCAATTTTATTAAATCCGACTTAGACAGACATACTTTTTTGTGGACTATAATTTCCACTTATGCGTAATTAAGAAATGGCACAGATATAAGTATACTAAATATCTCAAAGATGCCACTTATATGGCCACTCTATTTTGAATTCTCAAGCTTATAACAGACCCTGGAATAATCTACTAGGGCAGAAAATTTAAAAACTAAACAAGTTTTCAAAAATCTCCATTTTCGTTTTAACAGTACCTTGGAAAAAAGTAAAATGCACAGAATTATGTTAGCTGAATATATATGTAAAGTACTTTTTAAAAGGTATCCTTTTATAGAAATTGTTTTTGATTAATCTTACGAATGACGATATCAGACCTTTGTTATGGACATCCTTCATGCTCGAAAATATGTTTTGCTATTTGAAATTATTTCTAAATATGACCCACATGATCATCTTAGTATGAATTAATATTCAAAACAAATTTCTTCGGTAAATGCATTTTTTCGATATCACATTTTAAAGTTTTTGATATAAACGTCACCTGCCATCTTGATGTACACACAAAGGCTTGAATTCACTGAAAACAGTGGAAAGTTTGTCGGTATTTAAAGGTCCATTTATAGCATAATATAATTGTAATTAAATAGCAAATATTGGTACAATAATTTTGACTTAAGAGCAATTTTTTGATATAGACAAAGTTGTATCGTTAAACTTCAAAAGAACGATAATATTTACCGATATTCTTTTAATTGTAGCAATTTTTACTCCTAGGGATCTTGGGTTTTATCAAAAACATCGTTTTTCTTAACGAAGAATTACTTCTGCTGATATTTCTTTGCAATACAAAATTGACCTACGGTTGTTCATTATTGACTCTACGGTTTCCTACATGCGAATTTGTCGGTTTACGAGTGCTTATCAATATTCCGCAGAAATTCTTGGCCGTTCTACATAAAGTGGCAAAAATCCGCTCTAAGCTTTTTCACGATGCCATGTCCCTCCCTTCCTTTCTTTCTTTTATCTGCCGATCTAACAGTGGCGTTTCTTTATTTTTATTTTTTGCAAATTTTTCTCATTTGCACCCTTTTACGTTTCTCTCGCCTCTCTAACTTTTGGGAGAGAGTACAGCATCGTCGTGGTCGGAGGCGGTTCCGTAGAGCAATTCACGCGTGTCTCCGAGTTCGTGGTGTAACGGGCCAATCCGACCCCTTGGTTCGAGGAGTTGTTTGAACGTTATCAAGGTCGGACCTGTTTTGATTTCACTTTTTATTTTTTAGAGACCAAGTTAGTTACGCTCCGGATCCACGGATTGATTCCCTCCACTTCGCGTATCGGATACTATCGTCCTCACGTCGTTGTCGTACTGCACCCTTATCGCCCCGATTTAGCGACAATTATTCCCCGGGTTGACCTTTCCATCCCTTACCAACTTTGTATCATTAGAGAATAGAATTTCAGATATTTTCCCCACCAGTTTTGTTAATCTAGTTTTTTTACGCTTCTTGTTGGTCCCATTCTACCCTATTGAATCTATTTTGTTACCAGAATATTCCGTCCTCGTTTTTTACTTGTAGCATAAAGTCTGAGAAAAAGAAAGCTTTGTCTGTTGTACATTCTGAGGTTAACCACCTATATTATCTGCCGAGAGTCGTCCCCCTTCGTTATCAAACCACGCGCCAGTCACTTCAAGACCACGAGTAGTACGGAATACTACAGTGGTAACAGTGGCACGTTGGCAGGAACGAGCTCTTCTCGCCATCGGACGCTATTGGCACGCAGCCGCAGTCCTGAAAGCAGGCGGCGCAGGAAAGACGCTGCTGGGTGTCTTCGGGGGAAACGGCGCAACATCTGAAGAGGACGCCACAGGTGCCCTCTCCTCCCGTGAAGTCTATTATGTCAGTCGGGACAGGTGTTTCAAGGCATTCGTCGTGTCTGCAGCCAGTTTCGGTTACTGTCCTTATTTTTGTCCATATTCCCATGGTTAATTTGAAATTTCAGTTTCTGGCAAACAACTATTTCCAGCAATTCTTCATCGGGCCAAGCATTTGCAGGGAAAATAAAAGCTTTACAAAGCAATTAAAGTTTAAACATGTAGAAAAAGTTCGATAGCTGTCTGACATAGGCTCCTATTGACCACTGAGGAATAGGGCAATCTGCGTAAGTAGGCGGGATCGGCGTGTTGGGTGGGCGACTGCCGCTAATGGGTGGGGTCGAAATGCGAATGCCACCTGGCGTCGGTGTCAGCAACGGAAGTGTAAGGGCTTATGCCAGCGTTTTCTGAAAACGCAGCATTAGATTTGCTAGCTGTATAGTTACTGCTTCGGCATTGGCGAGCGCCCATTGTCATAGACCCTTGGAAAAGTTAGCTGGTGTCCGGTAGACAAGCTGAAAGGCTTTATTAGTTTCAACTCGATTATTCATATCGACAAGGTGGGCGAAGAATGAGCTTAGAGGTCGATCTTGTTTCAACTTAGCTTTATCAGGCCGGTACGTTTTCAGGTACTCTCCTTTCTATGTGCCTCTTTGAAAGGCCAATGCATCCTGCTCCACAGGAGCAAGTGAAGGAGTAGCTGAACATGGATGTGACCTCCAACGGGAGTTTTTCTTTACCTCCCAATCGTTGGAGGGGAGAGTTCGTGAATAACACGCGTATGTTGGCGGCGGGGGAAGGAATGTTTGTGATCGCAGTGTTAAGGAGTCATTTTAACAGCTCGCTTGTTCCATCTCCTAGGAAAGGCAGTCTTATAAAATATGTATTTTTTTCTGCAGTTAAGATAGCAGGCTTCTTGATGCATTCGCCAATATGCCTGAGGATGAACCTTTCTGGGTATTCGTTTTGAAGAAGTGTGTTCTGCACCTGTTGGAGTTTCGCTCTGACAGTTTCAGGATAGCAGATCCGTCGAACTCTAGCTGCTAACGCCTCGACTAGATTTTGTTGTATATAGGGTAAAAATTAGGAAAGTTGGTGTATTTTCCCATCCAGGTTTTCTTTCGAAATACTCTACGCAGGCTCGATCCATCATTTGCCTTCGCAGAAGGACATCAGGCAATGCGATTTCATCAACTTTAGTTTCTGCAGAAAGTTTAAACGTCGGTGTCAGTGTTCTAGTCTGTCATTTTCCCTGCAGATGTACTGGCCTAATGAAGAGTTGCTGAAAACATATATTAGCAAAAATGTGGCTTTTTTTCCTTGCAAATTCACCCCTTCACTCATCCCTCTCTCTCTCTCTCTCGTTCACCTCTCAACAGATGGTGCCGTCTGCCCGACATGCAGGAGAAGAGGGGCGCCTGGCCAGTTGCTGCCTCCCTGCCCGGCGACTGCCGCGTCTTTGTCTTTGGCGGTTGCAATGCCTACTCCGGCCCCTCTGCTTTAGTGGAGTTCTGCTGCCTCCGAGTAGACTGGGAGGAGGAGGCAGCGACAGCGCGTACCGAACACTTTTGGCAGACAGCAGCACCCACGAGAACTTCACTCTACTGGCTGGCAGCCACTGCCTTTCGGGGATGCTTTATCGTCGCCGGAGGAGAGTGTGTTACTGGTCCGCGAAAAACTGTAGAGCTCTTCAGCCCACCCGACGCCACAAGCCCGCTCGGCCAATAGACTGGCCTGGCGGATATGCAGCCATCTTCAATCTTCTCACCTTCGGCGACTCCGTTTTTGCCCTTGGCCACAACGGTAAGCAGGCCTGCCTGACTGCCTGCTTTCCTCCACATTGCCCACTTTTTTTTGTTTTCGGAAGTTAGGACTTATCCTTATACGCGCCAGGAAGGCGATACCTTCTCAAACTTAGTTTCGTAAAAAAAATGATGTAGATGTGCGCAAATACAATGTACAAATTTGTAATAATGACAGACGAAAGTGTCCTTTTGGGGCAATATTTGGCGATTTTTTGCAATTAATGGCAGTTAGAAAATCTTCCACTATCGAAATTGAGGCAGAGTTTCACGTGCCTACATTTTCAAAAAAACGTTTAGGAAAAAAATTGCTTAGGAAAATAAGAGAGAGGGGTATAGAAGGCTTATATTGTAACAGCCTTTCAGAATGTGATAAGCAAATGTGTGTATAGTTCGCTCGTTGTTGCTAAAGTGCATTACATGAAATCTCGCGATTAGGTATTAGTTTACGTAGGGCTGCGATATCATAGGAGTCAAAATAGAATGACGGTTAGAAGCCCACGAAACGAGAGCAGTTAAGGATTAGAAAGTCCGTATGGCTTCCATCGTTAGAATGATTGGTGGTTTATGAAGACATCTATGTTTCCAGGGGGAACAAGGCAGAGAAAAATAGTTTTAAGAGGATCACCTTAATTCCCAATGGTCCTTTCTCGGAGTCGTGGATAAAGCTGGTCGGAAAAAATGAAGAGGAAAAAGGTTAATCTACTCTGTATGAAGATAAATGAGCAGTTTTTACTTTAAGGCAGATAGACTGGTTGACAAACTTATTTTAGTCGGCAAATTATTTCAACGACCTCCTATACCTGGAAGCAAAGAACAGAGACCGTTTAGATGTAGAGAATGCAGTGGAAGGTATAATTAGTGTGGAATTTTTTATGCTGTAAGGACGAGTAAAGGTATAGTGAAAGATATGTTTAGGAGATTTAAAAAATTGACAAAAGCTTGCTTCCAATCTCCTTACCCAAATAAATGTCAGTTGCATAAGCGGACATCTATTTGAGTAGAATGATGTTTTAAAATGTAAAATATAGGAGTTTTCTTGTAAAACATATTTGAATATCCTCAATTTTTCAACGGATAGATTCATTCATTAGGCGCCGATTTGGTGCGCAGATTATAACAGCTGCTGTTAGAAAAAACGCCCCCTCCCACTTGCCAGTGTATCGTAACGTGAGGTTGGCCAGTTTTGTGTTATTTTTCTAAGCACAATGGCCTTACAGTGGGTGCAGTAGCCGGTTCGAATTGTACTTTCTTCAGAGCCTTTTTCTGGGCAATTTGCTGTAAAAGTGCTTTAGCGAAATGTTTTTTAGTGAAATCTTTTAAGCGAATGGCCATTTCGTAAGCAAAAAATTTGGTTAACTCAGAAGAGTATGTGGCGAGCATACGTAGCAACGTAATGGGCATTCGGTTAGCGTTTATTTGGTGTTCATTTTTTAGGCAATGACGATTAACCGCATAATACAGTAGAGGACTTTGCCGCAGCAGCTGGTTCGGCATCCTGGCGCTGGTCCCCCAGGAATTCCGTGGCGATGCTTGACTGGATAGTCGGCGCCGTTTGCGTCCATCTCTAAACGCCGCTGTTTTGCCTTGTCCTCTTCATTGTCTGCATCATAAAAATAATGGCTTTGAAAATAAATCCATTTTACTGCGTTTCAGAGGCATATGTGCAGTGTCAAACACCTGGGGTGACTGATTACTAGAAAGTTTTTCATTGCCTCACTGTCGATTTTTACTAGGGGGGTGCACAAATTGAGTAAAGTCGTAAAGCAGAAGCGTAATCTAGTCCGCTGCTTGATGCAAAGGGCTAGAAAAATCTGCTTGGGCGATACTATCGACAGAGAGCTCACGAAGATCCAGGACCTGCTTCGAGAGAACGGGTACCCTGACAAGTTTATTCAGAAGAACATGATGGAGAGAGAACGCAAACCCTTAACACCCACCGTGGAAAAGAAGACCCTTTTTCTCAAAGTCCCCTTTCAAGGGGACGCAGCAAGTGAACTGTTAAGCCGACGCCTTAACCAAGCCGTATGACGAACCTTCCCCGTGGCGAAAGTTCGGGTGTTATTCTCAACAAACCCGGTCCTACACGGTGAAGGTAAGGATAAGCTGCCAGCCCAGACCACTTCAACGTGTATTTACTCGTTTACTTGTTCCTGTGGAGCAGGTTACATATGTTGCACGAGCCGGCGCTTATCCAAGAGGATACGGGAGCATCTGCCAGCATGGCTTAACAAAGGCGAAGTCAGGAGCATCAACAGTTCCATTCTTGCTCATATGTTGGACTCTGGACACCGTTTTGACCCGAACGAAGCCTTTAAGGTGATCTACAAGGTCTCACCAGATTGCCCGAAGTCCCTGGGTCAACGGCTGCTGGCAACAGCGGAGGCCATGGCCATTCGCCTGATGAAGCCGGTGTTGTGCGCGCAGAAGAACCTTCTTCAGGCCCCAAGCTTAGCATGGCCAACGGCCGCAGAACTACCAGCACTTTCCACGCGTTTTTCCTCCCTCCCTCTTCTAATTACCCTGCCACTATCCCCTTTTTATCAACCCAAACCCCAGGCCCCCATTCCCAAGACTAAGTTGATAAGAACAATAATTAATTGATTGCTTGTTACCCTGTATCTTCCCCTTCCATATAAATGTAATGGCCCGAACATAATTTATCGAAAGTATATGCATGCTCACCAACTGTCCTTCTAAAGTCGTATACTCAGAGGCACGTGCGTTAATAATATGAAGATCTTTTTTTAGTAAGGCACAGCTTGGGCACCGCCAAAACCCTTCGAAAACAGGAAAAAGACTAAAACAAACCCCTACTTTTGCAGTCAATATTGGCTTTGTTTAAGTCTGATGCTGAGTCAGATGTGTGCAAGATAAGGATGTTGTTCTAAGTGAAAAAGTCTGCCTACAAAATCTCTAAGTGGTTATTCCTTTCAACTTCATCCACTAACCAAATATTGCGAAACTTCCATTCAGAACTCTACCGAGTTTCTACAGAAACTAAGGGGGAAGCCCTGAGGACCTACGAAACGAGGGTTCCTGCAGGTGCCTCACTTGAACTTGTGGACCGTCGCCTAGCAGCTAATTTTTTTATTTGATCATCAGTACCATCAACAATTAAAACCAGCTTCAATGGGGTCACATATATCTGGATTTTTTGCCAAAATAACGATGTAGAAACTAGAATCAACGGCCCTTCCATCAATTAAACCTAAGCTATGGATATGATGTGTAGATGACACATTTTTTTCGTTAAAAAGGAGCAACTTCACAATACTATCAACTCAACTTTTCAGGGCATTCAATTCACACTCGAGAAAGATGTTTACATCAAACTTCCATTTATGGATTTTCTCGTGCAGCGAATACAGGCGGAACATTACAATATCCGTTTACCGCAAAGTTAAATATGCGGAAGTTATTCTAAACTATGAGAGCAAAAACCCCATCTTTCATAAACGCAGTGCCGTCAGTAGTCTGCTACGTCGAGCAAAAACACACTGCTCTGACGAAAAAACCAAGCGTATGGAGCTCAATAACTTTTTTGACTTTCATTCCCGAAATAGTTACCCCGAAAGCTTTATACATCGATGCATGAAACATCAACAGCACAATAAAAAGGAACCAGATAGTTTCACTCAAGCGCCCAAAAAAAATACATGGTGATTTCCCCATTTTATATAAAAAAATGTGTTTTAACCTGTTGAAAGACGCGTGAAGAAACATAAAATAACAATGGCGCACAAACAGATGGATACGTTACGCACTAAGCTTGTTAACCCTAAGGATAGGTCATATACCTCAATAAGCCAGAAGCGGCCGCAGATATAGCGCCATTATCCTCACCATGACACCTGGCAGGGTTCAAATCCATGAACGCCATCAAAGTGAAAGGGAGATTCCACGGAGTAGGCAGCCAAAATTTGTGAATTTGTCCTGAATGTAGAAAATTAGTGATAGCTGTCTTAAACAAAGGATAGCTTTGCAGAGTTGTAATACACCTGGGCAGCTTATTCCAGATCATGTTGGCGTTTACTGAAAATAATTATCGGTACCTAACTGTACAAGCTACCAAACTGTTACCCGAATTAAGGAAACATTAAGTGTTGCCGCGTTTTAGTTGCTAGAAATTCGCTTTTTTAGTTGGTTGTTTTTCAGCATGTTGGCAACAGTTTTAATTCGATATTTATTTATCATATTTTGTACGCCACATCTGGTGGGACTTAAACCTTAAATTCCCGCGTATACGGTTTCTCATATGCCGACAGGGCTCAGTGCAGGCCATAGGCTGCTCAACGCACGCCAATATTGGCTGCTAGTCTATCGTAAATTGACCAATGAGAACGCGTGGAACCTTAACAATTCGCTGTGCCAACTATCAACTGCACTCTAATTGGCAATTTTTGACCTCTCGGTCCTCGGTATGTTTGTGTAATCAAAAGTGTTGCGACATTAAAAAATACAGCCTTTTGGCGTTGTTATTGCTGCAGGTTTTGTTTCGAAATGGCGTGCCTAGAGTTAGAAGTCTTTGAAGAAGAATTTCCGCTAGCTTCAGCTTGGAGTGAACTAAACAAAATTCGACTTGCAGGGGAATTAACGGACCTCACAATAGAGGTAGCTTGGCTTCGTGTTACCGCGCTTTACACGAACTCCTGTTTCCGCGTTCTAGGTCAGGGACGGCGCCCCGCTCAAGGCCCACAGGATTGTAATAGCGGATCGTGTTCCCAAGTTTAAGCCGTCCTCAGTGGCCCACCGCGCATGGACTGGTCCGAATACCCTCATGAGTAAGCCCGCAGTCCGTTTTCGCTTTTGAAATGTTCAGTATTATATCAACTATTCTCGATTATGCGTATACCGGAAAGGTGACAATGACACAAGAGAACATAAAACTTATTAGAGATGTTGCAAGCAGTTTGGATCTCCCTGTCCTGATGGATTGGGCAGAGCAGTTCGAGGCTAAAAGGTAAATTTTTTTCGCCTTCTTCTGTCTCATTGTCCACTCTCAAGTGTGAATTTCGAAAATCTGCTACGCACATGGAATTTGGCGTGCAATTTAAACAAGGATTCACTGCGGGAGCAGTGCATGCGCGTGATGAAGCAGCACTTTGTGGAGTTTGTCAAGACCGATCTGTTTCCTCAGCTACCAGCCGAAGCCGTGCTCACCTTACTTCAAAGCGATGACCTGGTGGTGGATTCGGAGGAACAGGTAGTATCAGCTATCGCGCGTTGGTTGGCGCCCTCTGAGGACATAGTAGACGAGCAGCGATTAAAGGCCGCTGAGGTCATGCTAAAAGAGGTGCAATGGCAGCGGACCACCGCCCAATGCCGCAGTCGCCTGATGGAGACTTATGGAATATTCGGAAAAAGTATCAAATGCGCGTAAGTAGATGCTTTTCGGTCTTGCTATTTTTATGCAAAGTTTGCTCATGTTTGAGGTTGAACAGTGGATGGGAGCTGTTGACCAGGAGAAGCTACCATGTCCCTTCAATGTGAGGCCGCGTCAGAGGCGCGAAGGGGTTGCTGTCGAGCCTTCTGTAGCGCGGCAGACGAGGAGATGTCGCATCGGAGAAAAAGCAAAAACCAGGAGTTCCTAAGACACCACCACCGGCTGCAGTAGCAGTCAGCAAACCACCACTGGACTCATTCTACCTCATTGGACCGGAGGATAAGGATTGGATAAGGTGGTCTGTACTGCGATACGACCCGCGCCAACAGCGGACAGAACGGGTCGCCGGCTGGGAGCAGCCCCGCGAAGACGCCACATACAGTGTCGTCGGCGGTGAGTTGCCTGAAAGTTTACTCTTGCCTCTTGTTTCGGACACGCGCACTTGCTCAAATTGGTTTGTCCCGACGCCCTTCTCCTTCTTCCCATTATCGACATTTTACTTGTCACTGTGACAGTCGGTGCGGTAAATTGACGCTTTGTTTGTTTCTTCAAACTGTCACAACTCCGGAAAAAGAAAATAGTTTTGTGACTGGAGGACGGACTGGCTTCGTCGTCTCAGCGCGTGTCTCCGAGTTCGTGGTGAGAGAGGCGCGCTGGTACGAGCGGGCGCCCCTTACCACTAAACGCCGAGCGCACTCTGCCGTAGTCCTGCAGGCTGGCGGCACAGGTCAGACGCTTTTGGGTGTGTTTGGTGGAGAGCCCCAGGTTCAATTCTCCCTCTCCTCCTGCGAAGTCTATGACTTCCATCGGGACAGGTGAGACCAGGCAGTTGCCATGTTTATGGTGTATCTTTGTTATGGCCCTTTGTTTTGTTTGTGTAAATCAGTGGCTCTTCTCGCTTGCTCTCCAACAGATGGCGCAGACTACCCGACATGCATGAGAGAAGGGCCGGTAAACCAGCTGTTGCCTGCCTACCCGGTGACTGTCGCATATTTGTCTTCGGTGGTGCGAACCTCACTTCCGGGTGGCTTTCTTCAGTTGAGTACTGCCGCCTCGGAGCAGACTGGGAGGAGGTGACGTCGACGCGCAGCAAAGCGGAGGACTTTTGGAAGATAGCCGCTCCCATGAGGACTGGACGCAGCCTTCGAGCCGCAACACCCTTTCGGGGCAGAATCATTGTAGCCGGTGGAACGGCTGGTATTTTAACTCCCTCAAACGCCGTGGAGGTCTTTACCCCGCCGGACGCCAGCAGCCCGGGTGGCCAGTGGACTGTACTGACTGACATGCAACGGCCTCGCGCCACCTTTCATCTTCTCACCTCCGGTGACAAATTTTTTTCCCTCGGCGGCTTTGGTAAGTACGCCTGCTTGCTCTGCGTTAATGCGCCCTGCCACAATGGACACTTTTTTTACTCGGTGCACATAAACAGCGGCTGCAGCTAGTAAAAAATAGTCAACTTGCAAGTGTACTAGGGCATGAAGTTTGCGTTTGTTTAACTTTTTCATGTACATTAGTAGTAAAGCCAGCAGGTACGGTTTTCGAGCAGCGGATCAATTTGTTTATTGTTCTGAGCTTTTGGGTTCTTGCAGGAGTCCATCGTCAGAGATAAAAGCGTCGACGAAAAGCAGGCAACAGTTGTAGGGGGCAGGAGCCAATCAACCACCGGTGACTTAAGTCCGCAGATGTCTGTGCAGCGTGGCATACGCCAGCGCCGGATCGATATGTCGATTAACTTAATTCTCATCCGAGGCCCAGGTCTCTACCAATGTTTGTCCTGTCTTGCAGCCAGCGTGGGTGACTATCTTCGTAGCTGTCAAGTCAACTTCGTGACCCGTCGCAGTTGTGAAGATAATCGCCCACGCCGGCTGCAAGACAGGACAAGCCTCGATTGAGACCTGGGCCTCGGATGAGAATTCAGCCCATCTATCTGGCGCTGGCATACGTCGCTCTTCGCAGACATATTCGTTTGACCGACGCCGTTGATTAATGAGTTTCATTGCCCCTCCCCCGTATAACGTTTGATTGGTTCCAGTCCCATATAACTGCTCGTGGACGCCTTTATTTCTGATGATGAACTCCTGCAAGAGCCCGAAAGCTCAGATCAGTTAACAAGTTGATCCGGTGCTAGACTACTCCTCTTCCTGATTTATACAAATACCTAGAACGCAGACGCTTTCATTCATTTGTAGTTATTGTCTTGAGTTCTCCATCCCTTTCTGTTTCCTTTTCTCGACAAATTATTACAAAAAATGCAGGCGCCAGCAATACAATAGAAGCATTTTCTGCGAAAGCCGCATCAGAGGACTCCAAAACCGACTTGACATCATGGCGCTGGTCCTCCAGGAACCCGGTGCGGATACTTGACGTGATTGTCGGAGCTGTATGCCTTCGCTCATAAACGTCCGCGCTTTGTGCTTATTAATGCATTTTCTGTAAAATTAAATTAAACTTCTTGTTTTACACGCTTCATCTTGCAAAAGTGCCAGAGCCAAATGTACGCGGTTCAAAACCCGGGGTAGCTGATTACGGAGGAGTTGTTCATTGTAGAGGAATACCGTGATTTTGTGTGTGCGCACTGCACTGGTAGGTTTAACCAGCACTGCGCCCATGCCACCTAAGGCGACCGTCAGCTAGGTGGGGCTGGCTGGCTAGTAGCCCTTGTTGGATCAGGAGCCCCGCCGGGGGGCCTCAACCCCGGCGGCGGGCAGGAGCAGTCGGAGCAGCATGGTCGGGAGGGACTGCTCCGTCATCCAGTACACAGATGGAGAGGAGGGGAAATAGATCGACCGTAGGGGAGATTGGTTTAGCAGACCTTTGCCGCCGTGAGGGCAGGTGGGAACGCGACGAAGACGCGTCTGCTGGCGGGGGCCGGTTGCTGACGGTGGGGGAGAGAGTGAAGTCGACTCTCAGCGCATTTCTATACTCGCTAAAAACAATCTGATGCGCTTGAAGCCATCGCGATGCGCTAAAGGCCGTGGCTTTGAGGGTTACCAACTGACGGGATTACTTGGACACCGCAGTCGGCCCAGTGTGTGTCTTGTTGTGTAGAATGGTTAATGGCGGACTGCGAGTCATGCTCAATGGCTTCTTCTTAACGTGGTTCTTCTGGCGCTCGGTTGTCTACCTAGCGAGATATGCTGTTTGGTATACGTGTTGATTGTTGGTCGCGCCAGCCGTCTGCGCCCTCCCGCATTTCCGGCTTTCTTAACTCTGTCTTGACAACCGGGTCTCGGTGTGGGAGTGGTAAGAGAGTGGGGTAGTGTCTCCGCGAGTCCGCTTTCGCTGTATATCTCTCAGAAGTCACAGTGTGCTTCAATTCCTTGCAGCTTGTAGAGCCTGTCATCGAAATCGACGGTCAAACTGTCGGTAGTTTTTACAAATGACTTGGTAGTTTGCTGACGTCATAGAGAACTTTACTAAAATCGCAGACCCACTTGTGCGCGCTGTAATATGGGGGGCACCTGTGCAACTGAGAGCGACAGAAGGTGACGGTATGTATCAGTTATGATGAATCTCACGCGACGGAAATGACCCAGTCACCCTCCTGCTGTAATTAACCGTTGGAAAATTATCCAGATGGGTGCTTGAATACAGAAGAAGGTGATTGCGTGAAAAACGGATTGCTTTGGCCCTGTAGGGGTCTGGGTGGTGTTTGTACTCGGACTACTTCAGTCATCAGGTCGAAATCCCAGGTTAGAAGTTAAAAGACAGAAGTCAACAGAATGAGTGGTTTATTGTGTACAGAACTCCTAATCGCTGTCTCTGGTGGCAGTTGCCACTGGCAATGCCAAAGCTAGTGTTAACTGTGTCCAGCCAGACCTAAGAGAGAGTGAGACAGTGGGAGCAGCTGCTTTAATAGGATTGCGGTGCAGGGTTAAGTGGTTTGCTATTGGTGTGTTGCAATTTGCATGAGGGGATGTCGCCTGCGGAGGTCTTTGCTGCATCGGCCGATTCAAGTGGCCCATAGGCAGGCGTGCCTAGTTGGACGCGTGTGTATGCGTGAGTGAATATCGGTCAAGTGGTCTTCAGGTCAGCGAATGGGACAGCCACCTGCGAAGACACATGATGTTGACACAGCGAGCATTGGGAAGGAGGACAACGTTAATGGCCGCCCGCCACGGACCACAGTAAAACGTCCAAAGTCTTATTTTGATCCTTTCACTAATATGGTGATGAGGTGTTTAAATGAGGGCAAACAAAGACGTGAACGTCACGCGGATCCGCTGATTGACCTTCACCTTTTCTTTCCAATCCACAAAGAGGAGACTATGATCAAAAGCATGAGTAAGTATCACTGCGTGAGTCTGTCTCGTTGTCCTACAGTGACCGAGGTTTTTGTGGGAGCTTAAGAACCTATACCTAACAGACGCCTAACAGTGGGAAATTTGAAGATTCGTTGAAAATGTAAAAACTTAAGCATGCAGAATTCACTGTAGTTTCCCCTAACTAACTGCCTAATGGGGGTATCATGGTCCATGCAGTTCTGTTACGCCAATATCCTAGACCTACACACGTTGTAATTCAACGGTCCTCTGGTAAGTACTGGTGACTGAGCTAGAAAAAGTATTCTACGATGTGCGTCTTTCATCATTTTGTTGATTTCTTATGGCAGGACTGTCTTTAGAGGCCCTTTTTTGCCTTTGACCTTTAACAATAACCCACTTTTACGTTTTCACTAACGCGACCTTCCCTTTTTGTTAAATTCCGCCAATATAATGTCGAATTCCCACTTTTTC
>JAYGXS010000001.1:2158636-2221778 GCA_036362985.1 Ligula intestinalis | reverse complement strand
CAGTTGGCCTGAAACGGAGGTGTCCACATTAACCGGACTCCACTGTACCAGTTTCTTTATTTAATATTCTTTGATCACTTCCACCATGATTAAATATTCATTTAGAATCAGTTATCTATGATTAAATGTGTGACCACAAAATGCGTTAGACAGTTGGGCGGGAGAAATGGATATTTATGGGGCCCTACGAGACAGTTTTTGCCTTTTGTATAATTCTCAGCTTGCTTTCGCTAAAAAAAATTGCGTGGTTTGTGTGTTTTCGAGGGTTCCACTTATGGATGATTGTGAAGAGCGGCACAATTATAAGTAAATAATGTCCAGAGTATTTTTTGAAACTTACCTTTGGCCAGTGTTTTGGTTTCTCAACTAAAATGTTCTTTTGCACGTTAAATGGCAGAACGTACGAACAGACAAAAGGGATGCCAATGTGATCCCCGATTCCCAGCCTCATCATAGAAGTGTTTGTACAGGAGCTGGAAAAAGTCGCCTTTGATCAATAGAAGCCTGCATTCTGGTTCTGATATTTGGAGTGCATTTTTGTTATAATAAAACGGAGCAGGCTAGCGGACTTTCAAAACCTGCTCACCGGCATCTTTCCCGACATCCAATTCACAAGGAAAGAAGAGAATGCCGGACAACTACCGTTCTTGGACGTCCACGTCACGTTTAGACCCACTGAGGAACTCGGCACCACGGTTTATAGAAAGGCGAATAAACATAACCCAAGTGCTTAGTATCTACAGCAACCACCCAATAGCGTATAAACGTGGCTGTATTAAAGGGCGAAGACACACTGTAGTGAACTACGACATCTTCAGGACCAACTGGCCAGGAATGGATGCCCGAACAGCTGCGTCAGCCACTGCCTCCGTATGCACCCACAGGTAACAAACGGAGGAGAGCCACCAACGCTCTGGCACCCTCTACCGTAAATAAAAAATGTGTCAGATGCAAGTGAACTTATCACGGCAGACCCAGACGTTGGTATTGCTCGTAGACCTATAGCTCCTATGCATTCGAGTATCATGTAAATAAAAGAACGACTAGATGTATGTGAGTAGTCTGGCGTTGTTCATTAGGTGCCATCCCGCGACTGTTCTTCCTATTATACAGGGCAGATTGGGGGACGACTTGTCTCGCGAATAACGGAGCACAAACACGCAGTGCAAAGAGGTGACCCAGTGTCCCACATCGATACCCACACTCTGGAAGAAGGCCACGAATTCGACTTCTCGGGCACACAGATATGGTTAGTGCCACTAATAAGACGGGGCGTAAAACACTGGAGGCCTTAGTATGAGGCTCCAACTCTATCAACAGGCATGAAAATATACCGCTCTGTTATTTTATCATCCGTGTTCGCAACCACGAAGCACGGCCCAGTTCCTATCCAAGCACACAGGCCGCCACGTCAAGGTCTTACGTCATAATTCCAGGGACGCGCGCAGGGAAGACATGATAAGATGGCGTAAGTATGGACGTTGCCTGGGCAAGGACAAATCTCATGTGCCATCTCCCTCCTACCCTCTTTTACGCGTAGCCAACGTTTGCTGGTTTCTCATTATCTCTGACGATGGCTTCTCGTGTGGAGCCGAAAGCTCAGAACAATGAAAAAGGCCGTTCCGGAGATCGCATCTTCTTCTTCTTTACGAAAGAAAGAATATTTTGTGCATGTTTTCTATGCAATCATTTCATATTTGCTTCGATTCTTAATTTGACTGAATAGGTCAGGCTTACTGCAGCACTTGCCGTTTATGCTTCAATGGTTAATACTATAAAAAGGTCGAGGAAATATCAGATAAAACTAACAAATATTACGCAGCCCCATGCAACCAAATTTCCAGACGCACTCGTCCCAAGTAAGCCCTCAAAATACCTTAACAGAACACAACTAACAGCCCTATAATCATCATCCTTACCCCAGACATAATTGCTAATTTTAGCTGCATAGACCTGACATTTAAATACTAGTTACAGCTATCAAATCCTTGTGCTGAACCCATTACCTAAGCCCATTTCAAAATCGCTAGCGTAATATCGAACGCTATTTCAAGCGACAAACTCAAATCTTTACTTTTGCGAAAATTTCCACTGAAAAATTCAAAGGATGTATTAGCAAACATACATTTGTTTTTGATTAATACTCGTCAGGCCTTTGCATTCATGTGACAATGAAGTAAGTAGACTATGCGGGTCGGTAGAAAAAAATAGTACGGTTGTCAGGGGGAGGGAGGGGGGAGAGATTAGGGTGAAAATCTGGTCAGCGTTAGGGGGGACTGGTAGTCGACCGGGGTGCTAAGCTGCTGGCTGTTGGATTAGCGACTTTTGACCATGGTAAATGCGGCGCCGCGATGAAGCTCTTTTGGACGCACAAGACC
Source organism: Ligula intestinalis (assembly GCA_036362985.1). NCBI lineage: Eukaryota > Metazoa > Platyhelminthes > Cestoda > Diphyllobothriidea > Diphyllobothriidae > Ligula > Ligula intestinalis. Next base: position 2,219,400 of record JAYGXS010000001.1, on the reverse strand, counting down.
TGTCAGCGTAGCCTGATGGCGGCCCCTTCTGTCGTAGCCAACAGACACTGCTCAAAAAAATTTTGAATAGCTTGAGGGTACCTTGTAGCTCACTCGAAAGGCCTCCTTGGCATCCACTCGATGATCTGAGTCTACCAGGTGCGATAGAATAGAACTTTTTATACCCTTTATTTTGCCCTTTTCTTACCATGCTGGAATGCCTTTGTCGTACCCTTTTGGGGAAACGCCGGCTCGTGGGACAAATATATCCTGACCCACAGGAGCAGGTAAATGAATCTATGCACATATAGGCTATCTGGGCTGGCAGTTTTTCCTTGATCTCTCAGTGTAGGATGAGATTAGTCCAGAACAATACGTGGGCGTTGGTTGCTGGGAAAGTGGTTCGCCACATCTTAGCTCAGGCGCCTCCTTAGAAGTTCGCTTGGTCCGTCCTCTTGAAATGAGACCCGGATGAATATTTTCTTCTTCTCTGCTGTTAAGAATAAGGGCTTTGGTGGCCTTTCAGCCATGTTCTTACCGATAAATCGACTGGGATGCCAATTTTGTCGAAACACGCCTTCAAAAATCTTTAGCTCCTCTTCGATGCTTTCAGTCGAGCAGATCCTTTTCACCCTTTCTGTCAAACATCGTACTAAATTACGTTCGGATTTTAACGGCACAAAGCTAGCAAAATGATATATTGCCCAGACCACGTCTTCTTACAATATACCTTACGTGAAATACTCCCATCGGCTCTTTTTCTCCTTATAAGGTCAAGGAATGGGAGCTATCCAGATTCTTCTTCTTCTACTGTAAACTGAATAAACGGGTGTGCCTGATTTACTGTAATCATCAGACCAAAGTGTTTGGTTTGGTCTGATGCAACTGTAAAGTTCAGACATGAATTTATCGAAAACAAACCTATGTTCGCCAATAAACTTCTAATCTTTACACTGCCTCTAATGTGATACCTCTTACCACTCACTTCAACTTAAAAAGCACTGTGTATATGCCTTCCCTCATTGTTTTACAATGTGTAGACTTTAATGCCTATGGGTGCAAAAAAACACAAAAGACGGAATCCCCAGACAGAACGTTTTTGCGGGCCAGCTTATCTGCAACCAATCGATAATAAATTATATTTCCGTGAAGGTGACTTGCGAAACGAGCAGGCTCTGAGTTTTGGCGGATAAGTTGTTTGGGACTATGGAGGTGCTTCACCCATGGGTGGGGTTTAGCACCGACATGTCAGACAAATCAGCATTCAACGAATTGTCAGACGCGCATACGTACACTCGCGCGTTTTAACACGCTTATTGGCACCCTCACTAATGGCAGCACCACGTAGCGCCTGCCTGGGCTCATCTGCGCTGCAAGTGTGGTCACTAATGACGTAGGTTCTACCACTGGATGCTGATAGCAGCATATGCTTATTTTCTGGCTATATTACACTGGTTGACGGTCTTCATTTTCGATATAACTAGTTCATTTCAGTCCATATCTGTGGACCGTTGGTTGTAATGCGAGTCAGTAAAGCTTAAAGTATATCGGGGAGTCACCATTATCAAAAAGACACGTCGGGAAGTCACTAGGTATCGCGTTGTTTTAATTCTTAGAACGTTTAACCCTAAAAAATGCGATATTCCAGGCCAGGTTCCTTAGGAGATGGGAGAATTCTTGGAAAGGCCAGAGTGTTAGGAACAATATACTGTGTACGGAAGGGTAAGGTGGAAGTTGCCGCTCGGTCTGGTATAGCGTTCGACCATGAGGGCCGTGTGAGAGCGTGGGGTCGTCAAAGCAGCCGACGACGCTGCCTACGTTAGCACCCTGACGGGACGGAATCCCGAGTGTCTGTCAGCGCGGCCCCAGAGCGAGCATTGTATACTGATGTTGTGCAGGATGCTGATTGGTCGGGCCAGTCTGGCGTGCCTGTGTGCGTCCCAGGCAAATGAGGGCTAAGATTACGCGTCACATGCGGACATGAGCCATTGCGCTCGGTCGAGTGCGACTGGGCGTCCAAGATTGTCACTACCAGACCTCGTCTATGGCGTCTCGCGTTAGGAGGAGGTGGGCCGCAGAACCCATACAAGTACAGTAGATTGCCAAACTGACGAAATTCAAGGATTTCTACAAGAAGCTTCCTGGGACGTAAAAATAGGTTAAGCTACATTCCCAAACGTTTATGCATTTCCATTATGTGGTAAAGAAAAATCAGTTTTTTTAAATAACAGAAAATTCTTTTGGACGCACAGCATCGGTTGGCGTAACCTCATGGCGGCCGCCTCTGTCGAGGGAGGTTTGTGTAAAAGATTTATTATTTTAGATTTGCGCAATTTTCCCATCAGAGAATTCAGCAGAGTATTTGGCGAGCATACGTAGCTTTCGATAAATTCTCTTCTAGCTATTATATTTATATGAGGAGGGGATAAAAAGGAACATGCGCGTTATTTTATTCATTATTACAGGCAAATTTGTCAAGGGGGAGGTTAAAGTTGGAGTTGATAGCACTCGGCTGGTTACGGGGAAATAGGGGAATTTTGACATCCCATGGACTCCAAGGAAGCCACCAAGATAATTTATAAGGCCCACCAAACTACCTAAAGGCCCTGGGCCAGCGTTTGCTAACAACAGCAGAAGCAACCACGATCCGGTTGAGGAAGCCAGTTTTGAGCATACAAAAGAACCCCCGGCAAGATTCGAGCTCGGCCTGACCAACGGTTGCATAGCTGCCTGCATATTCCCGTGCTTTTTTTCTCCTCCACCCGCCCCCCCCCCTGCCCGGATTCAACAAATCCTCTCGGCCTGGTAACCAGCCGAATACTATCAACCTCCAATCCCCCCTCCCATTTTCCCTTGAATAATTGCCTGTACTAACGAACATAAGTGCCTCCATTTTACCTTTTACCCTCCCCCATATAAATGGCATGGCCTGAGGAGAATTTCTCGAAAGCTATGTATGCTCGCCAAATTTAAGCATTCTCCTAATATTTAAAGTAGCCAGTTCGGATACCCATCTTCGGTGAATAGAGCAACATGGGGTACAGCGTGTTGAAACAGTGATGCTTTGAGTTGTACAAGTTTCACTTTGTAGTGTTACTGTCGCATTACGCCTCGTTGAAATCACCAAGGAAGAACACAACAAGTAGGGCGTAAGTTTGGAATCCATTCGTAGGAGATTTTAGTGTGTACAAAATCTGGAGTTGCTGTATTGGGTGGTTGTAGCTGCTGGTTGATCTCCAGCGAACTGAGTGTCCCCTTTTCGGGGCAAGCCCGGTATTGGGTAACGAACTTGCGGTGTTTTTGCAGTCCCTGTTGCAACTCACCGCCTGAGAGGTGACAGGGGTTTATCAGCTCTTTCTCTTGTGGCCTGATTAGCCGCATTGGGATAACTGCGACCAGTGGGTTCGCGTGTATTTCTGTCCTCTGCAGAAGTTAAGGTCATCGCGCGTGAACAATCATCGCCTATAGCTGGTCGGAGCGAGAAAACAAAGACGTTTCGGCTGGCTCGACGCATCAGGAAAGCCTAGAAATGTTGCGAGCATTTGGTCAGACTAAACTCCTAACACAGCGCCCATTATTTGATACGCGATATGCGGGAATTTTACTCATTGCCAAGTTCCTCTGATCCATGAAAAGAACGAAAGCAGACGTACTGTCAATAAGCATCCCATGTCTGCGGCTTCACTGTACCTCGGTAAGCATGAGTCTGAGTAGGTTCGCTTAGAGACCGCTATCATCAGTTTCATTTTGGGCAGCCTGTTTCTCCATCAACCCGGCGTGGCAGTGTGACGCATCTTACGAGGCCCAGTTTGGACGCATTAGCTGTTAATACAGCATTTAGCTTGCAAAATCCTACGGCCCACTGTGTGACATAAAATCGAAACCCTTCAAGTACCTTTTGCATGCCCTCTTAGTTCTTTGCAGCGGAGTGCGTTCAACAGCTGCGCATGCTCTTAGATAAGTGATCATACTTTGCTCCAGTACTCAAAAAGGGTACGAGTAGCATGGAAAGACGAGGCAGAGTTGGAAAATCATCTGGTGCAGCAATGCAGCTAGAGCTCAAGCTTTCAAATTTTTCACGTTCCACCCTGCCCCCATAACGGACGTGATTTCAAGGAGCTGTGCTTGGACAGCAATAAATTAATGGACACGAGTTATCGCTCCAAGAACTTTGACTGATTTGACAAAGGCCAGCTGCCTTAACATGTCAAATAACCTCAACAGAGCTGGCAGGCTTGGTCTTAAGCCTTTCAGTTGGCTTTTTAAACCATCATTTCTTTCTAGAGAACACCCGACCATAAAGTATGGCAAGACGGCTTTTAAAAGGCTAACGATTATTCTGTTGTAGCACATGTTAATTTACTTATTCTAGTATGCCTACTTAAACGGGTTGAGTAGCTATGTTTACATTGGGTTGCATTCTCTTGGCAGTTATGCTCGGGGTTCTGAACTTTGGTTGGGGAGTTAAAAAATACGTAATTTGGCAACTAGGGCTATGAAATTAGGTCAAGAGGATTTAATTTGGGAATTTAAATTAAGGCTTGGAAAAAGCCAACTCATACTCCACTTTATACTGCAGTGGCTCACGTGAATCCTGCGGCGGCCATGGTGTGGTATGTGCTCTCTCACAACAAAAGAGCTGTGCACTACATGCCTGGGAAGGCGAGTTGTCCGTCAGCCTAACTACTGGCTACCCAACGCGTCCACAAGTGGTGGATAGTGGAACACCTTTAGTTGTTCGATAAGCAGACTCTCGGGTCTGACGAATAAGCAGTCTCGGACCAGCAGCAGCAATGCTACCAGAGTGCAGAGGGCTGAGGTCTAGCACGCCAAAAGCCTATAAAATGTCACCAAGCCTGAAAAATGGCACTGCCAGATGGCGAGCGTGAACTGTCATCAAATAAGTCAGCTTGCTCCTGTTGCCTTATGGTTATGCTATTGAGCCAATGTGCTAGACAGTTTTGAACGAACAATCCGAACGACTGTTAGAGACCCGTCCGTACTCATGATTACCAATTAATCTTATGGGCTCTGTCCGATGACTCCACTACGGTCGATGTCACGGCGTTCGTGGTAACTGATGCGTTCAGCAACCCTGATCCAGCAGTACAGAAAAATAGTGTTATAACCGAGCGTGTTCCTGCGTCAAAACTGTTTATGTCTCACAGTCACGTGTTAGGAAGAGAAGGCAGAACAGGATAGCAGGTAGTACTTTACTCTTACTAGTTCTGTTTGTACATCAGCGTTGTCTTCTGTCATCGGTAGCTTGTCACGGCCGACAGCTCGTCTTGTCACTAACAGCAGAATCTCGGGTCGTCTGCAGCACCTCCAGCAACAGCGAGGATGCCTTGAGGGGTGGCAGTATATTTAAGGGCCAGTAGTCATTGCTCCTTATTGGCTCTCCACGATTGGTCGTGCGTGCGCTTGCTTACGCGCGCCTGTGCATGTGTCCTCAACGTGACCTTCAAACAACAGCAACCCGGCCCCAGGGCAGTCTCGCTTGCGCGTGCCTCCTTTGTCCTGGCCTGATGTCAGCCCTTTAAAGGTCGCTTGTAACTGCATGAACCGGTTGTCAGTAAGATCCCTTTGTTCTGGTACTTTCAGGATTTCCCGAGTGATAACTCGCGTCCGGAACGTTCCAACAAATAGTATGCGACCTGGACTAGTCAATTGGAATCCGACTCTTAGTATTGTGTCCTGGAATGTACGAACCTTCCTGGTCTCTGGTACTCAAAGCCTGTACGCAGCCTTTTATCAGCAAAACGTAGACGTTTGTTGTCTGTCTGAAGTCCAAATTCCTGACCCAGGCGCTTAGGAATTAATCATCCCCTGAGATAATTCATACTTCACTTTATACCACACGGCCCTCCGTGACTCCTCCGGTAGACATGATGTGGCAGCTGCCCTCTCGCAAAAAGCGAACCGTGCCTGGGACCCAGTTGATGTACAGATAACTTACATGCACTAGAAGGGTTATTTCACAAACACCTTTGTCTTCTCCACTGCCAATCAGTACGATAAGGAGGTGTTTTATTAACAGCTACACGCATTATTTTAAAAGCTGCCTCGCCGCGATCTGTTGACTTTTGCCGGAAGCTGGGAGGGCAGGACTGGGCTTGGTGACTACCAAAACCGTTGTCCTATGGGCCACTTTGGTCTTGATTCTCATGGTGAAAGTTTGCTGATCTCAACCGAATGTTTGCCATGAAAACGTTCTTGCAGCACCGCAACAAACATCTGCTGACCTGGTACTAAACCCACGGCCATGTGGCCAGCTAGATTGACTATATGCTAGTCAGCATCTGTTTTAATGATACCAGGTCGCTACGTGGGGCGCGGGACTAGTAATGTCCATGGATCTGACCACGTTCTCCTTCGTACAGGCTTGAAAGCTCACCGCTCGTGCGCGCCAAAAATATCATGCACCAAACGCCTCGATGTCATCAAAATTCGTCAACCCAACACTGCCGAGGCCCTGAGCAGAAAAATCTGAACCAACAGGGAAGACCGTAGGCAATTGTCATCGCTAAGAACATCGGTCTATTGAGCAGCTCAGAAAAAATCTTGGATACACCCAGCGCCGCCGCAGTGATTGGATCAGCGGAAGAACTCTGCAGTTTTCTGCTGAAACAGCTTGGACCTGGTGCCGTAGTGATTATTCTTTCCGCCAAATTAGAAAGAGGATGGCAAAATCAGCTAGGGAGAACCCTAAGGAATGCTGGTGCTAAAATAGTGACCTAAAGTGACATCCATAGAGCAGGCCTCGAACTTTTGTGTTACACTAAAACTTTGGCAACTTATTTGCAAAGTTAGTGGTAAGCTCTCTTCACTGAGTGACTCAGTGAATTGCAGCTTTATTGCTGACAACCGGCCAAGCTCGATTGCTGCCGCGAGCACTTCGGCCACCTCCTTAACTTCGATATCGAACCTAACACTCCTTTGCTCCCATCTTCAGTAGAGGCTTTCCCCTCTCTAAATTATCCAGTGTCACGCGATCCGCGCTCTGAAGGAGAAAACGCTGACGCCATAAAACGAATCTGCAACAATAAAGGTACCTTCGGAGGACGGTACACCCGCTGAAAATTAAAAGTTTTTTGGCACTCTGGCCCCTTGCCTTATGCGGTGACTGGACAAGCGTGGAGAGAAGAGGCCGTTCCCGATGACTGGGACTCAGGCATCCTTGTACCTGTCCACAAGAAGGGAAAAAGACAAGATGTGAGAACTATTGTGGCCTTAGCCTTGTCAACATTGTTTCGAAGTGTTTCACTGTCGTTTTTCTCAGGTGATTCTAGTCTGTGCGTGACACTAGGACGTGGCCTACTCAAAGCGGATTCCGCGCTGTGCATGGATGTGAGGACCAGATCTTCACACTGAGGCGGATCCTTCAATTCTGCCATAATTATCAAATGTCATATGCTTTGTTCACTTTGTCGCTGCGTTAAATTTCGTTCATCGTGAATCCCCATGGCGGATAATGACACTAGATGGTGTACCACCATAATGCATCGCCATGGTCAAGATAAACTAGCGCTCCAACACTGCGCGGGTTCTGGTCTATTATAACCTTTCATTAACGTTTGCTATTCGGTTCGGCGATCGATAATGCTGTATCCTGCAGCCCATTTTATTCAACTGCGTCATTGACTGGATTACCGGGAAGGCCCTACGTGAAGAGGATGGTGTTGAGCTTGAATCTGTCTATGCCGATAATCTCGCTTTACAAGATTCAGGCTTTGGTGATCTGAAGTCTATGGTGTCACGGATGAGCGAGATCACTAAATTGGTTGGGTTGTCCATAAACGGTGGGAGGACCAAAGTGTTTTCACGCTGCATTCTTGCCCAAGAGTAGGCTGTCAACTTGAAGAAGTAGACCGAAGAGAACCTAAGCCAGCATAATCATGGCTACTTAAATCGTTTCAGTAAGCATATTATAATTTAATCACAAATTGGGCTGTAGGACCATTCCACGTCTGCACTTTTACTAAGAAAGCCCGCCAGGGTTTACGCAATACCGGTGAATTGACTGACATCCTTTCGAAAACTCTTATGCACTTATTCCTTGGATTTTTAGCTTGACAGTGGTTCAGAACTTGTCTATAAGTTCTAACAGAAAGTGCCAATAATACTAGCTTTTCCTTCAGCACCATGGGCCTTAGATTGAACGTCCACTTTTAGGAATAAGAAACGACGGTTTAGTTATCTATACGTCCATCAGTAAGCCTGCACCACATGGTCGAGGTGGGATGAAGAGAGAACCTGTTACGGCTGAAGAATAACAGTATTGTACCAACCGACGCACATCCTTCTGTTAAGACTGGACTCTGAATAAACACCTAACAGTATTTCCGCCTGCGATGCACCCTATTTAAATGGGTGCATATGTGTTTGAAACTAAGACCCTTTTCTGTACTAACACATTCCCTTCCAAGCCTCTGTGCCATACGAAGTGGCCTCGCTCATTGACTGCCCATTTCGGTTTAGGCGGACTGAACTGCACGTTACGTCGAGGTAGATGTGGCACGCGAACCGACAGCCGCTCACCTGCACTGATTGGTTCGCAGCTAATTGTGTCATAGCCGTAGCCGGAATAGGCTGTCGGCATGCCGTGCTTGCTGGCCGGAGAAGGTAGCCTCTGTGCGCGTTCGATGCGGTGATGGCATTTTGGCCCAGTGCGAACCGACTGACCGAACTGAATACCTACCTTCCAGTCTAGTTTTGGGCGCATTCTGCATTTAGGGTGCAAATGTCATACTTTTGGGGGGCCGTATGACTTAGGTAAATCATCGCTTTCTGCCAGAAAGTACTGGTAGGGATTGTGTTGGGAACAAGTGTAAGTAAATATTATAGTAAAATGCGCTGAGGCTTTCTTGTGAGGCCGTATGAAAATTAATTGTTGAATTGCGAGGTTGAATTTCCACCTATCCAATCAATGGGAACTGTCTGCTATTCGTATTGGTCAATAGGCTTACTTTATTGAACCAATAGGAGTTCATGTTGGTCTATTTTTATTCTCTTCTGGTACATTTTACATATATTTAACTCATAAAAGCAATCTCAACTGGCTTTAATTAATTTTCCACTGCTCACTTTTCACGCAACTAAACTATGACTGGCTGATGACGGCTAACAAGCCAGAAATGGCCATTTTGTTCACCATTTGCTTTTTCGAATCCATTTCATTAGGCTTTAAATCTTTAACTGCGAATTCTGTAAGACACTTGGGTGGGAGGAATTTATTTTCAGGTGGTCGCAAAAAACAGCTTTACCTAAAATGCTTGGTGAATCTGGTTGTCAAACAGAGCCCAATTTGAGGGGAAGGGGGTTGTCCCTGTGATGGATGTGTTCTTATGTTCTTTATACTGGCGATGAACCGTTACCCTATTATTCATAAAAACGAGGGGATGTATGTGCAGCGTAGTTCCCCAAGCCGACATTATTCACTAGGCTAAGAAGCCGTTAATTAATGCCGTCGGATTCTTCATTTATGCGAATATATCGCGTTGTGTTAAGGCTATTTGGATTAACCCTAACGGCTGCGATCTCCCAGGCCCGGTTCCTTATGTGATGGGAGGGAAGTCTTGGGAAGGCTTGACTGTTACGAACAATATATTGCGTACAGAAGAATTAGGAGCAAGTTGCCACTCGGTCTGGCATGGCGTTCGATGGCGAGGGTCGTGTGAGAGCTTGGGGTCGTCAAAGCGGCCGACAACGCTGCCTACGTCAGCACCCTGACGAGGTGGAATCCCGAGTGTCCATCAGCGCGGGACTTGTCACAACGGCCCTAGAGCGAGCATTGTGTGAGTCAATTTAAGAATGCTGATTGGCCCGACCAGTCTAGGGTGCGTGTTTGCGGCCTTGTCGCACAAGGGCAAAGGTCGCGCGTTGCATGAAGATATGAGCCATCGCGTTGGTTCGAGCGCGACTGGGCGACCAAGAATGTCACTGTGATACCACGTCTGTGGCGTCAAGGTTTATGAGGGCGTCGGGCAGCAGCGACCACTACAAACCCTTCACTGTCTCAACTATCTATGCCAAGAAGTTTATAGTAACTATGAAATATTGATAACCATTTACCTTGGGCAGTTCTGCAAATGAGAATCCGTAATATTCCTTTATCCAGGAGCCGACGGGCCTGGATAAGAAAAGGGCCTTTCCCGCAACAAGAGTTTTTTATCATTGGGATGATCGCGCCATCAATGACAAACGTGCGAACACTTGGAGTATCTAACTACTGAGAAGAAGAAGACTCGATCGCTGGGACAATATGTTTATTCGCCTGACGTTTCGATATCCGTCGCGGATTCGTCATCAGAGACATGAGTAGCAACGTTTTCCCTATGTCTACATCATTGACCATTTTAGTATGCCATGGTTCTGCTGCTTATGCTGTCAATACTTTTCCTACTAATTTCATTATTTTACTCCTACCACCACTCAAACAAGCTGCGAGGTCCGTTTGACCCGATTGTGAAAACTCGGGGATCTCGGTGTGATTGTGAACCACGTCGGCAACTTCAGGATCTGATTACAGCTAACGCTCTAGCCGCTTGAGCTACGAGACCCTGCCACCTGTCATGTGGTCATGATATTCTATTCTAAAGTTGCAAGTATTCCCATCAGAGAATTCAGAAGAGTATTTGGCAAGTGAACGTATACTTCTGCGAAAATTGCCATTTTACGATTGAAAAGTCATATTGGCAAACATATGATTTCGGCAATTCATCAGCGGGCCAGTATACTGCAAGGACAGAAATTGTCAGTTATAGGTAGTGTAGTTCTTAAATGGTTCAGGGGGTAGGAGAGGGGGTGGGGGGTTAATTAGTCATCTTGGTGTTCCCTCGTCACACGCATACGGGTTCTAGCCTGTTGATGGCGTTGGGACGGCAAGGAGAGAAGAGGGGAGAGGGAGGGATGTTCTCAGTGTCGGCGTGCGTAGTTGGAGGGGGCGTCTGTTCTGATGACATGGTATTCACTGGGATAGTAGGCTAGGGTAAGCAGACTGCGGCTACAAGCGTCTTTTGACAGCATAGACTGGGTTTTGCTAACCTGATTGCTACTGCCTCTGCTGTGGCTAACACCCGCTTGCGCAGGCTTTTTGAGTAGTGCGTCGGCGTGTGGTATATGACCCGGAAGGCTTCTCTCGCGTCCACTTGGTGGTTCGTATCAATGAGGTGGGCGAGGATTGAGTTTGAGATCGATCTATTCTCTCCTTTGCTGAGCCATGTCGGTATGTGCTCGCGTAGTCTCTTCTCCAGAAGTCGCGTCCTCCGGCCAATATATCCCGCTGAGGAATTGACGAAAACATATGTTTGCCAATATGAATTTTGAACGTATACTTTTGATAAATTATCGTCAGACAAAAACATTTATGTGGGCAGGGGTATAAGTTAAACAAGCGAGTCGTGGGAAACGTAGGAAGGGGTCGATAAGAGAAGGGTGGTTACGCGGGGAGGGCTGGCGGAGCCCGGCTAGGGGGGAGGGGAGGGGCGGGAGACAAACAGAACGCGGATGAGTGCATGCCATTAGGTGACAGTGGGCCACGGAGCATGCACGAAGTCCTTTTGGGCACACAACGCCGGCTTTAGCAACCTGATAGCGGTCGCTTCTGCTGTTTCTAGCAGGTGCTGACCCAGGGACATTTGGGTAACTTGGCGGGACCTTATAAATTACCTTGAAGGCTTCGTTGGGGTCCACACGGATTTCTGGAGTCTACCATGCGCGCTAAAATAGAGCTGCTGATGCTTGTGCTCTTTTGGATAAGCACCGACTCGTGCGACCGAAATAACCTACTCCACAGCAGCAGGTAAATGCGTAGATGCACATAGAAGTGGTCTGAGCTGGCAGCCTATCCTTACCTTCGCCGTGCAGGACAGGGTTGGTTGAGAATAACACCCGAACTTTCAATGCTGGGAAGGTTCGTGATACGGCTTGGTTGAGGCGTCTGCTTAGGAGTTCGCTTGTCGAATTCCCTTTAAAGGAGACTTTGAAGAAAAGGGTCATCGCTTCCACAGTGGGTGTGGTGGGCTTTACTTCTCTCTTCATCATATTCTTTATGATGAATCTGTCCGGATATCCGTTTTCTCAAAGCAGGTCCTGCAGTTTCCGGAGCTCCATTTCAATAATGTCTGCCGATCAGATTTTTCTGGCATTTTGCGTTCAATAGCAGACCAAGTTGCGCTGCTGTTATATAAGTACAAAACTGTTAAAGTTTACATAAAGTCCCGGACAAGTTTTTGTTTCGATAAACGCTCATTCAGATGCTACCGTCAGGTCTTCGACTCAGGTGGACATCCAGGAAAAAGGAAGCGAATGTAATTGCCCGAGGAGAATTTATCGAAAGCTACGTATGCTCGCCAGATATTCTTCTAAATTCTATTGTGGGCATTTTTGCAACATGTGAGTTCCGTTAGCGATTGGTGAAGGTTCACCAACTAACGATAACAGCGTCAAAATACAGACGATCGATAGGTCCTGATCTCCCGACGTCTCGGTAGTTGCCTTTGGGTGGACGCGGGCAGCCACCAATTTTTTCAGTGCCAGTAGTTTTGGCAGAAACCCGAAATAACCATTCCAGTTCGCATTGTCTTGTCTTTCTAGTGCTGGTGAGCTCCAAGGCACAAGTGTGTCGGCAGAGCGACCGCTGAATTCCCCACTACCATTGTCAGTAGATCGTTAGTTTAAGCTCGAACGGTCGATTAGTGCCGGGGAGGAGACCGACGCCAATATGGGAGTATCCACCAGGTCGCTGCAATGGTGGATTTCCCAGCGTAGGTCCTTCTTTACTATCTCGGGTACACCAGCCGAGTGTCCGAGTTGGTCAGTCAGTCAGCGAGGTACACGTAGTAGAAGTTGAAGCGGCGTACACGCTGGCATCCCCAAAAACCCATAAAAGCAACGCACACCCAACGTCTCCCCTTTGTGGTTTAGCAGCGCCAGTCCACGCCTTCACCACAGCATGATTTTTGCTGTGTGGCTTCTTCTGCCTTATTCAAGACGTTGACAGTTATCGCCGTGAATCCGTTTCTCATCAATTGTTACGATTTGATCCACAAATGACTAATGTTTGAGGCGGGAAATTGGCATCATTTGCGCATTCAAACATTCTTGTTTCTGGGTCATTAAAACTATACAGTTGGACAGGGTTAAATAGTGTAGTCTAATTACAATTCATCGTTTAAGCGTCGCCCGCATGGTGAGGTTGGCGTGTAGAGGTTCGTGCGTTGGGAGAGGGGGGAGGGGAGGTAATTGGGTTAGGTTGTGGGGGTTGATCAGAGGGCAGATACATGAAGCAGTGGCTATATGGCTAGCGAATCCAGTGCTGTGTTGTCAGAAGAAGCTGATGGAAGCACTTCCGTGGCCGACCCCGACGCCAGGTGACGATCGCATTTTGCCCCCACGCCCCCAGTGACAGTCGTTCGCTGCGCGCAAATAACAGCAATCATCCCTCTATGTATCTGCCCTCTGATCAACCCCCACAACATAACCCAATTACATCCCCCACCCCTCCCCTCGCCCCCAACGCAAGAACCTCTACACGCCTACCTCGCCATGCGGGCGACGCGTAAACGATTAATTGTAATTAGACTACACTATTTAACCCTGTCGAACTGTACAGTTTTCATTACCCTGCAACTATTCTGGGGTGATGATGATTTGCTAAAACATATGTTTGATGTTGTGACTTACCATACTAACAGGCTAGGTACTTGCTCAAAGGCCCAGACACGTGTTTCGCTGGTATTCTGCCAACTTGCATAACTCTTGTTTTTGCCTTTCAGTCATATTCAGCTTGTTCACTTTGCTGCCTACTTCATTTGCTTACCAACCCAAAATATAAACGACAATTCATGTGCACTTTGAGATGAACTGTACTTGAGGGTGACTTTCAGTTCGTCGTCATCCGTGTTTGAGTCTGGTCGATCGTGTGGCTCAGTCGTTAGATCAAAGTTATCAGGACGAAATTTTCAAACCAAAAAAGCGCAACGAAAAGGCCTTCTCAGGAAAAGCCATGCTAGAACGTTTCGTAGATGAAAGGGATCTCGAAACTGGGACTAGATGGCCCGTGCCAACCAGAATAGAAGTTGCCAGCAAGCAATGCGACCGAAAGACTATCGTTAGGCGGGGGACGTCTGCTCTCTATCCTCTCTGTCACCTACCGGGTTCAGGAATGTGGGAAGCGCATTGCGATCTTCGGCTGAACAAGCGATGATACTCTCGTAAGCATTCAGGAAGTCAAGTAAGGCGACCGAATGTTTTCGATTAATTCATCATCAGGCGAATACAATAATATAAGCGAGGGTGGATTTGATAAAAGTTTAAGCAAACAATCAGTGATAATATGGGGAAAGGTGTAAAGGGAGGTCAGAGATCAGATGCTACTCATAATTGGGGACTGGTAAGGGGAACGGGGGGAGGAGAAGAGGTTTGTCAATTTTTTCAGATCGGCCAGTCGTTTTTGTCTCACGTTTTGTTGGGAGGCGTGAGGACGCAAGGTGTCATTGTCTCGTGACGGTGTGGGGGTGGCCTGGGGATGCTTGCTATTGCTGCCATCTCACCGTTTTACAGCGTGGTAGTAAGCGCGTGGATGGATGTTGAGTTGGCCTTCGGCCACGGGAGCCTTAGGGCCACTACAAACATGCATGGCGATTGCCTCTACCGTCGCAAGTATCCGCTGACGCGGGGACTTGAAATTTTTCGCCGGCACTTTATACAAGACTCGTAACACCTGGTTTACGTCTACTCGAGGACCGCTGTCAACCAAATGAACCAACTCACGCTAGATATTGACTTCACCTCACCTTTTTTTAGCCAAGCAGGGTGGTGATCTGGCATGCGCTTGGATAGCCGCCTAGGTGTTCGACCAATATAGCCTGCTCCACAGGAGCATGTAAAGCCGTAGATACGTCCACGTCAATCTCCATTGAATTTCTGTCTGAACTTCATATGATTGTTCTCTTCGTCTTCCAAAAGCTGTCCCCCTTTCCTGTGTAGTGGTCGCTGCTGCCCAACGACCACCTAACTCTTGAAGTCGCAGACAAGGTCACTCGGAGCACGGGACTTCGCGCGAAGGCAGCCTTTCGCGTGCCTCAAGCAAGGCGCAAACTGTCGTGCGACCTTCACGGCTAGCGAACGCACGCACTGTAGCGGGTCGTGCCTGCCTGACTAGCTCGCGTCGAAGTGCACTTTCCCAAACGCTCACCGATGTGATTTCTCGACGTCTCGATCAGCCAATCATAGTTCCCGCATCTATGGGGCGACGAATGAGGAGCTTGCACGCGTGTCCGACGCAAGCTGCCTCTCTGCCCAAAATCTCCAGGCCGACCTACCCAATGAAAGATCTCCCTCTATCTGTCCTCTGGCCCGATTACTCTAAGACCTCACTTGGGCCCGGTAAACCTACTGCTCGGACGTGTCTCTCCCGAGTCAATCAACTCTCATCTATTCTCCTCTTCC
The DNA here is from genome assembly GCA_036362985.1 of Ligula intestinalis. Lineage (NCBI taxonomy): Eukaryota > Metazoa > Platyhelminthes > Cestoda > Diphyllobothriidea > Diphyllobothriidae > Ligula > Ligula intestinalis. The sequence continues at coordinate 2,203,968 of JAYGXS010000001.1, read as the reverse complement.
GTTATGTACACAATAAACTATTCCTACTACTGTGGACTTCACCGACTTCTCTTCTGCACTAAGTAACCATGGTCTGAAGATCGCAGTTGCACGGTTAGACTTACTTAACCCCCTGCGATATTGGTGACTTTCCGACGTGAGATGAACACTCAACTTCTGATCTGGCTGAGCTCAACCATCATCAAATCTCCCTCACCTTCAATTGAATTTCTCCTGTGTCATCTGATGTGACCTCGATATGGAGACTTTCTGCACCGACATCCTGTCGTGAAGCGAGGTCGAGATCTTTAACCGCTCACAACTTCTGATGTGGCCTGCCTTCCCTGCGTAGTTGCCGACTTCCCGACCTGTCCCAACGCAGTTCCCTGCGTATTTGACGATTTATGGACATGTCCCTACGTATTTGGTGATTGGCATTCGCGACTTACTGCCGATAGCCCATTCAGCCCAGGTCATGGTTACTTCCCAATTCAACATAGATGTCCCCTTATGAGTGTCAGCACCCAGATCTCCTTCTCAATCTCCACCCTTCCTGCTACTGCCAACGATTCTTCTGGTTCAACTCATACTGATGCGGCATACTGATTTGCTGTTGAAGTTCAACCCGGCCAACCAGGCTCCCTCCCACGTAGTTGAGATGCCCAATCTCCTACGACATGCCGATGCACGCGTAGTCGAAAAATTTCCTCATACCGCAGACCCAGTTGCCCACGCGGACGCGAGATGACCTTTCCTCTTCCCAAGTGGCACTGGCGGCACTAACCCGCCTCTCGCAACCTCATCTTGGTACGTGTCTCTCACACCTAACTTAACTATGCTTCCTCCACTTGGATTCTTTCAGTTTCCTCGTTACGGTCTCCGGGGGGAGTACTGTAGCGGGTCGTGCCTGCATGACTAGCTCGCGTCGAAGTGCACTTTCCCAAACGCTCACCGATGTGATTTCTTGATGTCTCGATCAGCCAATCATAGTTCCCGCATTTATGGGGCGACAAATGAGGAGCTTGCACGCGTGTCCGACGCAAGCTGCCTCTCTGCTCAAAATCTCCAGGCCGACCTACCCAATGAAAGATCTCCCTCTATCTGTCCTCTGGCCCGATTACTCTAAGACCTCACTTGGGCCCGGTAAACCTACTGCTCGGACGTGTCTCTCCCGAGTCAATCAACTCTCATCTATTCTCCTCTTCCGTTATGTACACAATAAACTATTCCTACTACTCTGTCCTTCACCGACTTCTCTTCTGCACTAAGTAACCATGGTCTGAAGATCACAGTTGCACGGTTAGACTCACTTAACCCCCTGCGATAGCATCGTGTCTCCCCTGTTCTGACCTCAAACAACAGTGGCGTGGCCTCAATCCGTCCGGACAGACCTCAAGGCTGTGGCGGCCGCTGGAAATCATTCAGGACCCGGCTGGCTTCCTGGCTGGTCGTGCGCTCCGAATTTAAACTTCTTCCTGATTATTCTCCGTTCCTTGGTATACAGTATAAACCATTCCTAATATTCTGGCCTCCGCCGACTTCTTCTCTCCTAAGGAACCATGGTCCAAATATCGCAGTTGCGAGGGTTTAATTCTCTTCACCCCCCGCGATAGGCTTTTATTTGCAAGAACCATTTAGCAAAACTTTGCTGAGGGCGCCATCCGACTTGGTCCATGTACAATGGTTTAGCTATCATAAGTAATCGGATTGTATCCAATCTGAGTGTGAGGGCTTTAGAGGCCACAATAAAAAGACGCCATTACAGCTATTGACTCCCCAGTGCAGTGGTGTTCAGATCACCGGGTTAAAATCCTGAAAATGTTGGCTTCGCGATTGCAACCACAAATATTACCTAAAATTCCCCTAAATGTTGAGTTCGATGACCTGGAGAAAAATAAGTGTAAAGGCTATGGGGGCCACTGATGACATAAAGCTGCAAACAAGAGACACACGTGCAAATTAAATTGCGGACTTTATGGTAATCATTCTGAAAGTTACTGCTCTGCTTTGAAGGCCTTGTGGGTCCAAAACACACCGTGGTAGGGAGGTTCGGAATTTTCCGACTTTTAGTGGTTAAGGAGGAGGAGGAGGAGGAGGAGGTGGAGGAGGAGGAGGAGGAGGAGAAAGCATTAACCCAATCGGAATGGTAGCAACTCAAGATTTTAAATTGGTCTCAGCCGTAGCAAGACAAATTGGATGAAGGGGGCATATTTTGAGTGCATAAAGGTATGTCAGAGTCTAGACGGTTCATTGACCCATGCAGTCCGTCTAGCATATTATTGTTGGGCATTCCTCTGAGCATAGTCGGCCCACTCTAACTGATGCCAGCATCGCCGCTGATGCGAATCGCATTCGTCTGCCAAACCTTGCGCTTGACTATCGCAGGGTGTTAAGTCTTCTAAGGTTTAACCTTAACGAAAGCGATCTTCCAGGCCCGGTAACTTAGGAGATGAGAGAAGTCTTTAGGAAAGGCGTATTATTAGGAATAGTTTATTCTGCAGAAGAATAGAAGAATAGTTAGGACGAAGGTTGATTCGGTCTGGCTTTGCGTTTGCCGTGAGGGCTGGGAGAACGTGGCAGCGTTCACGCGTCCGCCCCGCTCAGGGACGGAATGTCGAGTGAGTTCTGGCGTCAGTAATCGGGGGCGGCCGCCAAATCCTCCCTCTGTCTCGCGGCCTTGATGGTGATTGTTTGGACCGCACGAAGACAGAAACTGGCGCTGGCGGTCCGTGTCTCGTGCGCCAGTTTGCATCTGGTCGAAGGCAGGCCGAAAAGTACATTCACGCAAGGTCCTATGCTCTGAGTGACCTTGTCTGTGGCGTCAGGTTAACACCTGCGGGCGTCGGACAGAAGCGACCACCGCTTGAAAACCTCCGCCTGCCCATGCACGTGACTCGGCCTCCGGCTTGCAACCCTGGGAAATCGATCAATATTTGCCCCTCATCGATTGGTCGCAGTTGCGCAAAGCTTGCGTTTGAACGAACAATAAGGCCAATCTCAGTTGACCCAATTGTGGAAAATGCAATGCCTCGGTGGGATTCGAACCCAGCTAACGCTCTACCATTCAGCTACGAAGACAAGCCTGTAGCAGCTGCCCTCCTCTGGCGTCACGATCCCCACGTCCCAACGGCTGCGACAAGCCCACCAAAGCACGGCAGCCCGCAGACTTGACCTTAGCCAAGGTCACACTTGCAGACACGTGTTCTACGTGCATCGGATAGCCTGCCTTTGTCAACCATGGTCCCCTGTGGTTATGCGCCCAAACTGCCCCTTGGACCCATCCAATCACACACCCAACACGCAATCCGCATGCTGACACGAACAATGAGGGCTTCAGATTACTCTGTTACAGTCTGTCAAAGCTGCAAATAAAGCCACGGGAGTGCTGCACGCTATCAAAAGGGCGTTTCTAGCCTTCGATGAAGATCTCTTTGGCAGAGTGTACGGCACATTTGTTCGGCCACACCTAGAGTATGGCATACAGGCGTGGCGGCCATGGCTAGCAAAGGACACAGCATGTCTGGAGAAAGTGCAGCGTCGGGCAACAAAGCTAGTAAGAGGTCTAAAAAACCACACTTACATAGATAGAATGGCATGCCTAAATTTATTCCCTCGGCATTACAGGCAACAAAGAGGGGATCTTATCCTAGTTTACAAGATAATAAACGGTCTTGAGAAAGGATTACGCTTCGAAGACATGTTTCAGTGGCACCTCTCGCCTCATCTCCGTGGGCACACAATGAAGCTGCGCACGAAAATGTCCAAGCTAAACCTCCGCTCTGAATTCTTCACGCAACGTGTCATACAACAGTGGAATAACCTTCCACAGTCAGTCGTGGAGGCAACTTCCCTTCAAATGTACAAACAACGCTTGGATAATTACATGCGTCCCCTCTCCTCTTTCCAAGTCTGAACTCTAAAAACCAGACATATATTGTAAAAAACAATGCTACTCACTGTTTGCCAATACTATGTTAGTAGTGGTAAATTTACACATGTTAAATAAGGTTTTCAAAGGCATTGCCTATTATCCTCACCAAATAAACTGAAAAAAAAATGACAAGCCCGTTCAGAACACACCATTGCTAGAGCATGCTTCCGAACGGTTCAATCGTCCAGACACCACTGCTCACACGTTCCCAAGCGGTCGCAAGCAAACAGTTAATTCACGGCAACTTGCCTTCTGTACTAATAACTCGGTCCTAATATTGGATTGCCTTCTTCCATTTGACGGAATATGTTTTGGGTTGTGATTGGCAACAGTAGCTTGTGTAACCCCACTCATTAATCCCTACAACCTGCATATTTTCCTCCGAAAACGATGTTTATCGGGTTTTATGGGCGGGGAATTAGGACACGCAGTGGAATATACTTCAGTAAATGCTGGATGCATTTTTTTACCGTATTTAGAAGTGTTGTTGATTTATATCTGAAGATTTTCCTATTCTGTATAATCATTTAACTTGCTGCGGAAAAACCCGATTATCAAACTTGCCGAAGAATTGAAATTGTGGTTAGGAGGTCATCTGCTTCAACTTACCTGTGGTCCAACTTACCGTTCTGGAGTTAGATAAGTATAGTCCGCGGCGCGAAGTGCCGTGCACACCTTCAATTTACACGCGGAACAACCTCCTCCCAGCGGCCGCGGGAAGCAACTTCGACTTCATTTTTTCACTCAATACTTACTTCTAAAAATTTCCTTCTCTGTCTATCCTATTTCCCCACCCCACAAAACTCTATAACCACCGTTTTTGTAGGACAAAATGCTGGGTCTAGGGGTATATGAGTGGGCCTACATAAGCTACTTTTGCCTTGTGGTTATAGCAGATTGCGCTACACGCCTACGAAGGCACTCCTAATAACAAAGTGAACCTAGTAGTCATCCTGGTGGATTATAGGTGATTGCTTAGGAAATCCTGCCAGGACAGTCAGCTTACTGTATGCGTAATGGTGGCTTTCATACGAGCAGTAGACTGGGCGGATACATTGACCTAAGTGTGATTAAATTTTAAGATTCGTCGTCCCCTCGTAGCTCAAAGGTAGAGCGTTGGCTGTTTGAGCTCGAACGCCACCGAAGCCACCAATTTTTCACAATTAGGTCAACTGGTGCATTAAAATGCGCTAAACCCTCCGAATAACAAGTCTAAAGCCGCTGGTGACGGTGCTTGCCTGTTTAGGAGGCCGATGCCCCTGCTCGGTGAGTTGCCCCTATGCTACCTAGCCTCAGTCGGTCTTTGTCACTCTAATTGTGTTCCCGCTTTCTAATTTGGGAGTTTTCAGATGGAAAAGTTAGATGAGGAAACGTATTTTTTCTGTCATTCATCGTCAAGCCGATACACTGACACGAGGAATGAAATCATCAGCTATGCTTATATGTTTTTTCAGGTGAAATTTGTTCCTGAGAGCAACGAAAGTCAGATTTTTATGGAAGCGCGGGATTCGATATTGAGGCTGACTAATATGCATGAAGATGTGTCAACGGCGGCAACACCGCGATGCCTGACCAAACACGATGGTCCCTGCCACAAGGTTTCCTTTGTCACCGATGAAACGTGAGTATTTTTATCCGCCAGGGAGGATGGATGCATAGATTCGATTGATCTTCGTTAAACAAAAGCATACATGCCCAAAAGATTATCTCCTTTCAGCTCGCGTCGTTCTATTCGATCTCTACAACTCCGGCAGAATTCTGTGCATGTGGAAAGGCAGAATCTGTCGTGAGCCTAGTTTTCTAGCGTCAAGAAAGCTCGTCTATCGAAAGCCTTTAGCACTCCGTAGAGATCCTCCACTGAAAGGTGAGCTGGTTTCGTGTCGTCGTTCTTGTTTTCTCGTTGTTCTTTCCACTTTCTTTCTATCCCTCTCTCTTCTTCCTTTTTGCTTCCTTTGCACAACCTGCTGTAAAATTTTCATCTCTCTATTGTCCCATTTTTAGCACTGCGCCCGTCCCACATCAAGCAACCGATCAGCTGGATAGTGGCCTGTTGCTGTCTCTGGCCACGTCATCAGTCTCCTCGTCACTCGGTCTCCTGCCTGCTTAGCGTGTTTAACACAAAACCCCAATATCCTCACCACTCTGATTTCAGACGGCATGGGAACAAGAGTATGACCAACCATCCCCCATGCCCGAAAGCCCTTGAATAACTGTTAATGCCCAAAAATGTCATTGGTCAGCTTAAATGTAGTAGCCTGAAAATAACCAGCCGAAAAGTATGCTTGCTTATCCAAAATTTTGATCGTAGCATGAAAATTTTCGCAGAACTATGACAATTTTAAAGTTGTTGATCCTTTTATCTCGATGAGGCCATTACAATCATGCTTCCTTCACTTTTCCAGAGTGACTCAAGTTTAACTATCTGCGTTATCGGCAACACCTCTTGGCTTTTTCATGACATTGGGCCAGATGAGCGAGATATTTGCAGTTCCAGTCAGCGTCCATACACCACTATGGTGTGATGCACACAGTGGACCTCGTCAGAAACGGCGATCGAATTTCTGGTTTCGGAAAAGTTACTGTCCTACTTTCATGGGGCTGCTTGTTTGCCGGTTTGATCTCATATGTCAGCCCAGTCTGCCTTCTGAGTGGCACTTTTACTGCGTACAGAGGTCACCGAATAAGCCCGAACCAATTGCTGTCTGAGTATGGGGTCAAACTCTGGGATATTGTTCAACTTAATGGGCAACCAGCCAATCACGCGTACCCTGCAGAGCTAACTGCCTATTTTCTTTTGAGGATTTATTCAGAGGTGTACTTCGTGCGAGAGGGCCGCAGATCTACATTTGCGCTTTTTTCAAATGGAATTAAAATTTATTATCGCAAGAGTACTCTGATTGAATTTCCAATGATACCTTGCATTGTATTATTACAAATTTTCCACAGACTATCATAATTTAAAGTAGAATGGTACATAAAGGATAAAAACCATGGAGCCTGACATGGCCATTCCTTGTTTATTATTCACCACTAGTCAGTCATGCCCAAACCTAGGTTTTGGTAATCCCTGAGGCAACAGCAGCTGCATATTATTCGCTACGTGACACATTTTATAATGTAGTCTGAGGTCAGTACCATAACATTCGATCAATGATTAAATGACACTCAGGAGCTTGAACATGCCAGGTGAAAGATGGCTTCCCACCTAATTCCAATTCGGTGAAATGTATATCGATGTCAAATTCGAAAGCATCCTTTAAGTATTCTTAGAAGGCGAAGGTTTTTCCGAAGGGTATATTGACATTCAAAAATATAATGTACTTTCATGTCTACTTGAACGTGTCTTTCAAAAGTCATGCATATTGACCACCTAGGGTGTGTTGTTTCACTACTAAGCGATCAATAATCGCCGGGTTGGCTCTATCCACTCAGTTATCCTAAAGTGCGTTATCGCCATCTGACTTCCCCGTACACTGATACACTTTGGAGAGTATAGACTAGGTGCTGTCACTTTTTGGAACAAAATACACAACCTGAAGATGGTTTATAAACTAACAAAATATAAAATAACCTGTTATTTGGGTTTATAGAGCTTCGGCGCGTGCTAGGCCGCACGATCATGGCTTCCAACTGACGTTGACAACGAGCTCCCAAAACCGGGTCGTGTTACTGCGGTCCCATCATTTCCCCCACCTTTTTCCCCTCGCCAGGCCAGCCGGCCTAGTTTAGGGTAGTCTGCTACACTGCAAGCCTCCCATGCCGTGTCACATTTGACCAATCAGAGAGCTAATTTGTAGGTTGCCGCGGCTATGCGTGCGCGCGCACGGGTAACCTACGCGCTGGCCCGGCTTTCGAACAAGGCGCGCTAACACAATCACGCGCGTCTGTGCCGACGCCATCGATCGATACATTTCAGCTGCCGCGCCAGCGTAGGTGGTACAATTCGCGGGCTGAACAATCGATGTCTGTGGGACGGCGGAGCCGGTATCGTGGGGGCGGGACGGACCTGCGAACTGCAGTGGAGGGCTGGGCGTTTGCTGTACAAGTCGACAAACAGCTAGGGCCAGCTCTAGGCAGCAGAGCCCACACTTCCCGCACATCGTCGGATCAGTGCGGTATCGCAAGTCAAGCGAGCACTGCGTTGATTCCGTCCAGAGAGCTATCCGCCTTCTGTTCTCTGGCGGTCAGTCATGACGTACAGACAGGGAAGCCGGAGCCAGTTGAGGCTCTTCGGCCTTTGTCTTCTCCAAGTGACTTTCCTGATTGCCACAGTCTATGGTAAGCATATTTTACCTCTACCTTGAACGACGTATCCCTTGATTTTTTGCTGATATTTTTTTCATAAATTTACTCGAGGAGCCCACAGCCTTGTAATCCATGTACTAAGATCGAACTTTATCTTAGCATGTTGGGAAAATATTGCCTTGCTTATTTTTATCGAAATCACAGTCAGCCCGTCACTGCGTACTGTTTTAATGCATTTATCTATGAGTTATTTCTTCTCTTTATCACGAACAGCTGAAAAGGCGATTGCTGCACAGTATTTCTAGTAGGATCCCTTAGCGATTATACCGTTATTAATTTTCCGTAGGTTCTATTAGTAACTCAGTTAGCGATCTGCCACATAAAATAGTCTGAAAGTGAAAGAGGTCATCTTACTTGTTTTCTTTGCATATCACATTATGTATAAAAAGCAGAAATAATTTCAGTCCAGAAAAACACGACAGTTAAGGTTAATAGTTGATAGAACAAATGCAACATCCTGCATTTAACTTAATTTTGGATCGGCGACAGAAATGTCGAAGCTTTATGTTCCGTGCAACAAAGAAACCAGGATTTCCCCTGCAGTGTAGTCAGTCAGACGGAATAATTACATTCGCTTCCCTCATCATTTTCCCATAAGGCCGGCAGCTAATTGTTATTTAGGCATAAATGAAGTTCACTTAAAAGTCTTGTCCACCTATAAAACACGCCTGTGTTCTCAAAGTCTTCGAGGAATATCGTAACGATTATTTCTTATGTTTAGGAAAATATTGGGGGTTCAGCCTTTTCATTTCCTGAGAAATTAATTTCTGTTCGCGGTATACATCCGTATGTTTAAGGTTTGTAGGCATAGACCGAAATTGGAACTATATATTTGGGTTAAAACCCAGCAGCTACTGCCAATGGACCGGTTTTTGAAAGTTCGGCTTTTAAATTTCCCGAAAAATTAATTTCTGTTCGCGGTATGGCCCTATTACCTAGTACCTAGGCTTTTAGTATGGTAAGCTGCAATATCAATGTTGGTAGAAGTTTACCTGATTAGCTGAGAGTAGTTCTAAGATTGCCTTAAAGCACCGCGGTCGATTCCCTTTATCTCATCGAAAACAAACGTTGAGCATCTGAATTTAAGAATTCCTAAAGCAGGCATTGACGGTACGCCGAATCTCGTAAACAGCAGTTATAATTAGCAAATAGGCTTTCAACAAAAAACTCACGCGCTCAAGGTTGCGATGCCGACTAGCGTGTAAAGAAATTCTACCCTGACACTAACCTGCCATTTAGTTGTGGATCTCACCAGCAATTGGACCTTATGCAATGGCATAGATATTGTTATTTACTGTTAATTTTTAAAGCCTATGCTGCTCTAATAGCAAACACTTTCCTTTTTTTACTGGGGTACGACGGATGTGTAAAAAAGTAATGTGCAGTTTTTGTCACAATCAGACTCCTGGACAGGAAGCTAAAGGTTCAGATGATTTGTCATACACCAATTGAATGCCATGCACTCTGCAAGCCTCAGCATTGGTTGAAATTCCGGATTCTATTTTGAAGTGCATAGGACTTACTTAGTCTGTTGGAAGATAAAAGTTTTAAGATGATGCTACTCGTATCACAAAACGGACGGAGATAGGGCAATTTTAATTGCACGATTTTTAGAAAAGATAATTATATGTGTGCAATAAACAGACTAAAAACTTCGCTATTTCTGCAAACTATTTGTCTGAAACGTAGTTTTCACAGATGACTGGGACTTTCAACCAAAGGCCCTTGTGTTCCCCAGTATGCAATTAGTTGATATTATTGAATATTTAAATCCCTATTGCCCCTCCTTAATAGTATCTTCCATTTGAGGCCATATCTGCATATGCTAGACAACTACTTTGTTTCCGAAAATACGGTACGCCTGATTCTCCCCCCTCCCATCTATTCTGTGTATAGGTGGTAGTGACGCTTTGTTTAGAAACAGGGCATTTTCCTGACACGCAACTTCAGATACCTGACTCACTCTCTCTCACTCTACCATATGGATACAATCACCTATCCTCTGTCCGCTGCGTTCGAACAAAACATGTTCATGGAAAAGTCAGAATGTCCTTCGGTTGCTGAAAACTTTGAGTAAATGAGGAGTCTGAACAATGCAATGATCATGAAATCGTTCCATCGACATCAAGAAACACTGTTGGCATTTTGTCCTGCGAAGATTAGTGGGAAGTCTTTGTGTGTGACCACAACTCCGTATTTTTCAGTTTATTTACTGAGAGTAATAGGGAAGGCCTTTAAAACTCCCATGGTTTTCATGCCAGTGTGTCATATGCATGTACACGTATTCCAGAAATTTGACTTTCAAATTGTTATTTCCAAAATATAAGTAGCAATGTTATTAAAATATGTTGTCTGGGGGTTTAGATGGTCGAAGGAAAACAGAGGACACAGGCACTTGTCCATTTGATTCTCTAAATTTGTATTTAAGAGCCTCAGAAGCCTCGCCTCCATGAGTGATCGAGAGAAATCATTCAACTACTACGCTACCTGTTGAATGAAGACGTCAGAGCGGAGGTTCAGCCCGAACCCATTCGTGCGCAGCTTCATTGTTTATTCCTTGTAGCACTGTTGTGTACACTGTCGAAATAAAGTGGTAACCTTTCAGGCAGCCAATTTAACCTCGCATTATAAAGCACGCATTTTGACAACCACAGAAGCTCCAGGTCATTCTATTACGCAAATATTGACTGGCACTAAATATTTTGGACATTTAATCTGGCGCATCAATATTAACTGACTTATCTAAGTGCTTCGGGCTGTATGCAAGCGACGCGTATAACTCTCTATTTTATCGATAACTTTAGAAAGTAATTTCATGTAGGAACTTCTCATTGATTGTCCTGAACAAAAAGAGCTGAAGTGTTGCGTTTTTATTCAACAGAGACTTTACTCTCTGTCTCATGAGCGAGTTACAGACAACTAGCAACCAATACTTATTTACTCATTGCTTGATATAACATAAATTACTGATGTTTATTTTGTACTTCAAGCTCAAGTTGAAAGCCCAACTGCGGCCGTTGGCCCCGCTGGCCCCCCTGGTGATCCCGGTCCCCAGGGCCCGGAGGGTGCCATTGGCCCTCCTGGACCCATGGGTCCGATGGGACCGCCTGGCCCCGATGGAGCTCCTGGCAATACGGGTGCACCCGGACGCGCCGGTCTTCCCGGAAGAGACGGTCGTGACGGGCTTCCCGGTGTTGCTGGTCCCCCCGGCCCACAAGGACCGTCTGGTCCCGCTGGAGATGCCGGTGCTACTGGCGAACCCGGCAGACAGGGCTATATGGGACCGCCCGGTGACAAGGGTGACTCCGGTTTCGACGGTTTGAGAGTAAGTCCACCTATTTCTCTGTTCACTTTTTCAATTTACCCACATCTCACCATGTTTTCGTATGGATTTAGTTCTGCGAAAATTCCCATTTCATGACTAAAAATTCGTTTTGGCAAATAATTGTTTTGGTCATTCATCGTCAGTCTGATAGTGAGACGGAGAATGAAACATTCAGTGATGTACAGTGCTTATAGGGTTTTTGTGGTGTGGGGGTAGTGCTTCCATCCCTCCTCTCGTGTATGCCGGAGTCAGCTGGTTGGGGATGTTGGCGTGCAGAGCGTGGGAGAGGGAGGACTTTCTCACGGCAGGTTGTTTGAGGTCTGTACTTCAGACACGCGACGTGCCTTTGACTGTTCGCTGTGGTCTTGGGTGGCATGCAATTCCCACCAAGGGAGACAAAACATCTGTACGAAGCACGTTTGACAACGGAGAGCTGGTTTTGCTAAACGGATCGCCAATGTCTCGGCTGCCGCTAGCACCCGTTTGCGTAGGCCTTATAGATTACTGTGTTCTTGCCTGGTATATGATCTCAGAGGCCCCCGACGCGTCGACTTGGCGGATCATATCTATTAAGTGCGTGAGGATTGAGCTTGAAATCGATCGATTTTCTCCTTTGCCTAGCCAGCCCGATATGTGTTCGCGTATCCTCTTCCTCAAATGTGTCTTTGTTTGACCAGTATGTCCCGCTCCACAGAAGCAGGTAAATGAATAAATGCACATGGGCGTGGCCTGTAACAGTATTCAGTCTTTGTGTATTTTATCATTTTATTTTAATTCTTTTAAGTTTCTAGCATTTTATTTTTATTTTAGGGCGCCCAAGGTCCAATGGGTGAGCAAGGTCCAATTGGTCCGATGGGTCCCATCGGCCAGATGGGCCCCACCGGAAATCAAGGTCCCATGGGTCCTCGTGGTGAGGCAGGCGCCGATGGAAGACCTGGTATGCAGGGTCCTCAGGGTCCTTCTGGCCCTCCTGGTGTCCCCGGCAGATCTGGTGAAATGGGCCGTAAGGGTGAGCGCGGTGACACCGGACGAAAGGGTCCCAAGGGTGCTCGCGGTCCCGCTGGTGCTGCTGGTGCGCCCGGACCTGCTGGTGAACCCGGTCCTGCGGTGAGTATCTAGGATGACCTTATAATCAATTGGTTCTTCTAGTAGTGTGATCGCTTGTAGCAAGGACAGCATTCAGTAGTGATGTAAGAGGTTGTCGCGTAAGCTTCCTAATTTGGCCCACAATTGATTTAATGACCAGTTCCCGACCAATCAACTGCTGGTAGACTGACTCAGCAACAAGAATATTGTGTTCCTTAACAAAGTGTCATGAATACAACTGACAACCGTCGTGGAAAATTGGTTGACGTCTTTTTCTGACGTTGGCGAAATTTACCAAGCAATGGATACACTGAGATGCTCCCAGTTCTTTGGATAGGTTTCTGAAATAGTTTTTCAGCGAGATGCTCTCCCTTGTCTTCATCTATGGAAGAAATGAAATCGCCGTTTACACCCAAAGTTCTATCATTGTTGTCCTACCAGGTCGAAAAAAGTAGCCTGCATCCTTAATTGTAGGTATATTCTTTTAAGCCTTAGTCGAAGTTTCTCTGTTCTTTAGGGTGATCCTGGCATTGATGGTCGCCCTGGTCCACGCGGTGAAATCGGCGTAACGGGTCCTCAAGGCTCGATGGGTCCAACAGGAATCCGTGGTGAGAGAGGTGCACCCGGTCGCCAGGGTCCAACAGGCAGGAAGGGCGCCCAAGGTGATCAGGGTCCCATCGGTATCTCAGGCGCAACCGGCGCTATCGGTCCGAAAGGAGAGAAGGGCCAGCGTGGTCGTGCTGGTGACCAGGGTGAATCCGGTCTCCGTGGTGAACGCGGACCAATGGGTCTCCCCGGTGCCAAGGTAAGATCACCGATTTCCCAGGCTCTTCGTAGGCCGCCTTCCCTCATCATCTACTGTTCTGCCCTTCGGTGAGATCTTTCGGCGATAGCTGAAGTACGCGTTTGTGACTCTCCTTCTTTAAGGGTGGTCGTGGTGAGACTGGAATGGCTGGAATATCCGGAGCTCCAGGCCTCGACGGTCGCCCAGGCGCTGATGGACCTGCTGGAGAAGCGGGTCCCCAAGGCGAACCTGGTCTCGCCGGTTCACCGGGTGCAATGGGTCGACCTGGTGTGGACGGCCTACCTGGTGCTAGAGGTGAAATGGGCAGCCACGGTGCTGATGGAGAAACTGGCCCCAAGGGATTGCCTGGTCCTCCTGGACCACCTGGCCGAGCCGGTCCCACCGGAAAGTCCGGAATGCCGGGAATGGCAGGAGCTATGGGTCCACCTGGACCCCCTGGTCCACCGGTAAGATCAATAGCAATACCTGTCTCATAGAATTTTGAAGTAATTGGATCTATTTTATGCAAATGTATGTATGTCTGTGTCCTACGTGCAACTCTTCTCTATCTTTTAGTATTCAATATGTGGTGTCATGCTATAGATGTTTTGCCCAATACGTTTGCTCTCATCCTTGAGAGATACTTCGGTAGGGATTCATAAGAAACAACTACTTACACCTTTTCAGTAGATCAAAGTTCCGCATATCAAAACATTTCCTCGACTATGCTGACCAATAGTAGTCGTTCTAATACTTCTCTTGGTTTATAGGTTTCTTTTTCAGTCTATTTTGTCCTCCTGTAATCCGTTCGGCTACATTTAAGTTCGGTAAAACAAATACAAGCAGCTTAAACTTTTTTCTCATTGGGAAGTTTTCACACAGTTACCACGCCTTAATAACTTATGAACCTTTTAAATACAAATTCCCTAGAACACTTCAACTAGGAGACATTTGTCCTTGGACGGCCCTTCGATAGATTCGTACTAATGCTTCTTTCCTAAATCCAGCGATCTTCATATGAGACCTGGGACAATACTAGTGCCATGTTCTGGTTTTGTAAGTAAACGGAGGCATGCCAACCTATCTCTGGAAATCTCGCCTTTTTCCTCGACTGCATTTGTGGCGGCAATCTCCCTACTGCACCCGCTACTGACTTTCAGTCCAGAGTGCCAGCTTCGATATTCATAATATGACAAATGGCTCTTGAAAGTTTATTGCCTAGAAGTATTAAAAAGTTTTTACAAAATGTTATGTCGTGTAGAAGGCAGAACCGGGAGCTTGTTCTATTTTCTGAAATCCCCTGATGACGGTGGTAGTTCGACTGTTGTGAGTGGCGACGTCCAGGCGTGTTACATGGCACAACGTCGATGATTTGCATCTGATTTATTTCACGGAGATTTAGCTGTGCCCAGCATCTATTGAATTGTCTCCGCCCTCACCTATATTGGCTATGTGGAAATACGGGCCGAGTTGAGCATGGACGTGGGGGCTGAAATGTTTTACCAATCTCTTTTAAGATGGTTAAAAACAATCTGGTCCCCATCTCTGTGTCCAGAGCATTGGACCAGGTTTGCTCGTCGATTGACGACAACGGTTACAGGCACCACCAGTGAATCCAAAACACCAGAATTCTGTTATACCACAGTAATGGCAATGAGGGCTATACGGGTGAAGCAATATGGGAACGGATCGCTACCATTCCCAGCTGCGATCCGAGCAGGATAGCTAACACTAACCACACACACACACATTTGAGTTAACCTGCGTCCGGGCCTTACTTGGTGGTTGGTCAAGATATTTAACCAAATGCACCTTAGTAGGAAAGGGCTCCTTAAATGGAGTTGTTCACTAAAGCCCCCCCTCCCGAGGTCGAACTTAACTGAAGTTGGTGCACAATCAGACATGTCCATGCTACTCTCTAGCATTATTTATTCTATGCGGGGGTGGGGTGGTTTGCGACTACTTGTAGGAACATGAAGCAGGCAGAAGCTATATTGGGAACTGTTTTGTCTGTAGTAGGTGACGTTTCTGCTATGAAGTGTCAGTCTGCAAGGCAGAGCTCCCTTTGAGTGTGATTTTGTCAAAAATGTGTGAGGTTACTTAGCGGAGACTGGTTGGTTTATACCTAGTCGGCCATTCGATAATGTCTTCTACTGTCTTGATTGGAGACCTCATCAGTCGACTGGTTTGCGTGCGCAAACTCCAGATTCTCGTTTATGAGAACACATTATCGTGCTCGCAACCAAGGCAGATTTTTATTTCCTTTATCAGATAGAAAGTTTGACGAAGGAGAGTGGTCAACATTCAACGACTAGTTTTGGTACAGGACACTCAGAGGTGATGGGGCATTGCTCACAGAAGAGATATTAGGTGGTTGTTCGAAAGACTACTTTAAGACAGCTGCCTTGGAAGCGTATTAGCTACCTTTCACCTCAGTATGTCTAATCTCATTCAAGGGAAGCTACCTAGACGAATGCTACGTCCGTTCCACTTTTCCAGAGAATGCATTATCTATTAGTTCACTCCTTCCTAGGTTAATACTTGTTGCTGTTTATATTTAGTTACTGAACGAATAATTTTTACGAATGTGGCCTACTGAAAATTCCACCTCTCATCTCTTTAGGGTCTCGCTGGATCAGCTGGTGAGGCGGGTTCAAAGGGCGTCCGAGGGTACTATGGTATGGCCGGTGACCTTGGTGAACCCGGTAGTGCTGGCTCTCCAGGCAGTGATGGACCCCCTGGCCCTACTGGCACAGTAGGCGCCCCCGGTTTCCCCGGTCCTCCCGGAGATCAAGGTTCAGCTGGCAATCAAGGTGCAGAGGGCGAAGCGGGTCCACCTGGCTTCGATGGAATAGCTGGCAAGGACGGCAAACAGGGACCTCGTGGTAAGGACGGCAAGCAGGGTCCAGCTGGAGCCCCTGGTGAGCCCGGGCCCGCGGGCCCTCGCGGTGTTCGCGGTGAACGTGGTATGAGTGGCCAGAAGGGCGCTGCTGGTGAACCAGGTGATGACGGCGCAATGGGCCTGCAGGGTCCTCACGTAGGTTACCTATATCCTTTGCCATAAGAGTCCAGAACGAAAAAGAAAGATGATCAAGAACCAATCAGTAACCCCCGTCTGTTTTCGTTGTTTTATTTTAGGGTCCTGCTGGTCCACCTGGCATGACCGGTGAGACCGGAGACACCGGTGAAGTGGGTGAGGCGGGTGACGAGGGTCTGCCTGGCCCCCGCGGCTTCCCCGGACGAGATGTGAGTCAGCACATTGTCTTGTGTATTTTACTGCATTGAAATAGGTGCTCACTTTTCTGACTGGTAAATTGCAACCAGTCCCTCTATAGGGCTGGGCGGTTTATATTGCATGATAGAGATTGAATAACCAGTCATTGACAGCCTCAAGGAGAGAGAGAGAGAGAGCGAAGAAAAATACGCTTTAGTTTTCAAGGTGCCATCAAAATGTTCAGCAACCAAAGGCCTCCATTTGCTGAGACCAAGGGATAGTAGGTTAACAAAATATTCAAAAATATAGAGGGTGGCATAAGATCCAAATGTATTATGTAGACAGTTCTAATCTCAACTTCTGCTAGAAATGGAAGCACAGAGTGCTGATATGCCGATGCATGGCAGGACAAACGTCGGAAGCTTCGACGCATAGTACGGGCAGACTTCGCCGCCATTAGTTTAGAGTGGAGAGGGTGAACGACCTCACTAAGGATACGATCAGCAAATTGCTTGAAGGTTTTAAAGTGTCGCTGTATTCTAATATCAGCTAAAAAGCGTAAGAAACACTTACAGTTCTTTTTTAAACAAAGCTGGAAGTACAAACTGATAGCAGTAGAGAATGAGGAGGAGGCGAAGAAGAATGCAATCATCTATAAATCGTCAGATTATATGTTGGTGTGCGTGTGTGTGATATCAACGGCACCGACAGCCATAATATAGAAGTTAAGGAGTTTTAATGAAAGGGCTTTCAATATGAAAGCTTAAATGTCAGAGTAAAACCGAACAACCGGCAGGACATCTGAGGATTCAGGACTGAGAGAGGGTCGCAACCGCACTTGACTGACTTCTGGCTATTCACTAGAAGACCGTTGGCTAACTACCATGCTGAAATGTGCTCCAAGCCATCTCTCAGAACCTGGATCTGTGTCATTAGGAATGTGGATAAAAAAATTTAAAGTGTAACTCAGCATCAGAATAGGACAGTGTACTGCGTTGACCAGTGAGATGGTTAAGACTCTTAAGACATCTTTTAGTAACCGAAAACAACAGCCAATGACATGCACTTATCTGTTAACACGTCTAAGGTAGCATTTTTCTCCTATAGGGTCTTCGAGGACCTCAAGGTTCGCGCGGTCCGCCCGGGTCTCCCGGAGTGAAGCGCGTAGCTAAGGAAGTCACCGGTGGTTCGGGTGTACGTGGAATGAGAGGACCCACAGGAAAGACCGGAGCTCCTGGTAAAATGGGACCAAAAGGTGAGCCTGGTGAGGCAGGACAGCCTGGTATGGCTGGTGAGGCAGGTGAGCGAGGTCCACCTGGACCTGCTGGTGACCCCGGTCCAGATGGCAAAAATGGAGCAGATGGCGAGGACGGTCAAGAGGGACCAGCTGGAGAGGCTGGACCACCTGGCCCTCCTGGACCCGCAGGAGAATCCGGTGCTATGGGCCCACCTGGTATGTCCGGCAAACCCGGTCCAACTGGACCCGTTGGCCTTCCTGGCATGCCTGGTGAACCCGGCAGACGCGGTCCTGCTGGACCTCCTGGTCCAGCTGGCGAACGAGGTCCAACTGGCCCCGCTGGAATGGATGGTATTGATGGGCGTGAAGGACGTCCTGGCCCTCAAGGCCGACGTGGACCGTCTGGACCTCCTGGTCCTGCCGGTGACTCAGGTGCTCAAGGCAAAGAGGGTCCTGAAGGTCCAGCTGGGCATCCTGGTTTCGCCGGTCCCGCTGGAGAGCCCGGCCCAGAGGGCCCCGAGGGCAAGGAAGGTATGGAAGGTGTCGTCGGTGAACAGGGTCCACAGGGTCCTTATGGTGAAATGGGCCCAGTTGGAGAACCTGGTGATGCTGGACCCATGGGTCGCGCTGGTGTTCCTGGCAAACGAGGACCCTCAGGTCCTGCGGGCCCACGTGGACCACAAGGAGCTCCTGGCCCAGCTGGTCCAGCAGGACACGAAGGCCCAGCCGGTCCTATGGGTCCCAGAGGCCCACGCGGAGTCGCTGGTCCGAAAGGTGAACCTGGTGCCAGGGGCGAAGATGGCGCTGATGGTCTTGCAGGGCCCGATGGTGAACCCGGCCCACGGGGTCCCCAAGGACAACCCGGCAAAAGAGGCAAGGAGGGACGTCCCGGCAAACGTGGCCCTGACGGTGCCAAAGGTACCCCTGGTGGCCGAGGTCCCGTTGGTCTGCCCGGTCCTCCTGGCAACGACGGTCCTACTGGTTACCCCGGTGCTATGGGTGAACGTGGCCCCACCGGCCCCGACGGTGAACGAGGCCCCCAGGGTCCACAAGGACGACGGGGAGAAAACGGTGACGCTGGCGAGCCAGGCCCGCAGGGACCTCCTGGAAACGATGGTGATCCTGGTCCGCCTGGTGTTCAGGGTCCACCTGGTCCTCCCGGCCCACCAGGTCCACCTGGCCAAATTATGAGTGTTCAGGCGCGCCGATCGCCAACCAAGGGCCTCCTCTATGGTGATGACCCTCAGGCCTCTCGCAAGATTGGCATGAATGCTGTCAAGATTCCGCGTGGTACACGTGACGTTCCTGCGCGCACTTGTTCCCAGCTGGCCGAATTTTTCCCCAAGTATCCTGATGGTGAGTATATTTTAGCTGCTTGAAACATTAAGCTTTAAAGTGCTGCTAGAGTTAGCATTAAAAAAACGAAAATAGGCCACATCGCAGAAATAAACTTTAGTTAGAATAATTTTCCATCGAGCGCAATCCTGGCACTTGGAATTTTGCTTTGTACTCCAGAAGAATTCTTTTTGATAATCCGCCTCCCCCCTTAACAATGCAGTAAAACGGCTCAGAATGGGTGAAGTAGACCAAATATGTTTGTTCTGTATGTCGGTTAAAATACTGTTTCAAGTCGAAATGAAACTTTTGGCCGATTCATTGTTTAATTTTACATTGGCAGGACTATACTGGCTGGACCCCAACGGTGGCTTGCCCGTCGATGCTGTTCAGGTTAAATGCAAAATCCAAAGTAAGGAGACTTGCATTTCGCCAAAACGTGGCGTTTTTGAAATCGGCAAATGGATTAAGGTGGCTACAGATGAACCCAGCTGGTTCCAGAATTTCAACCAATTTGGCGAGGTTAGTTTCGTGCGGTCGCAGTCTTCCTTTGCCAAGATTGTTTCCAGTGTAGAACTATGGCGTAAACGCCTATATTTTGTCTCTCTCCTCCACTGCCATCCAGTTTGACTACGGAATCGATGCCGATCAACTTAACTACCTTAAGATCTTCAGTCACCGGGCAGTCCAGAGTCTGCACATCAACTGTAGGGGTCTGGCGGAATCCTCCAACGCTACAAACATGAATCTGGGTCTCCTTGGCGACGATGACACCATCCTGTCAATGCATCATCCCAAGAGGCGATTCATACTGGAGAAATCGACCTGTGGTCAGGTAAATAACTGAGAAAGCTGATTTTCATTAGCATTGATGCCACCTGACTGATAGTTGGACAGTCAGTATATACTCTTTATGTGTTATGGTGAGAATGTTCAGAAGAAAGCTCGACACACCCACGCCTCTTTATGAAGCTCGCATCAGGTCCGTAGATGACTGTAAATTACAGTGGTACAGTGGGCAGCCCGTTTGTGTCGGTAGTTGTTTGCTTTTATGTACCCTTTCGTAGCCAATTTTGAATTCTTTTCCATGTTATTTTGACTGTGTGTGTCAGTTCACGTGGCTCATGAAGGCCGCTCAGCCACGATAGAATGCGCAGGTACTTAGGTTTTTTTATGAAGAGGTTTGGCAGATTTGCTTAATTTGAGTAGACCCAAACGTCAAACACCTCGAGTTTTTTCACAATTGGGTCAACGCAAACTTAGGTTTTTCTTACATATCAACTTATTTGACCTAGGTAGACATGTTATATAAACCTTTATTTATTTGTATTGCATATTGGCGTCTGTCGCAGCAACTCGCTGGAGTAATCAAATGAAGATACCCAAGAAATGCAGGTATTCTTACTGCTTACTTACAGACGCCGTCAACTTACTCGTTCATCCTTCCCATTCGCAGGAGTCCCTGTGCACTATTTTCATTTTGTACTTACGTATTCGAACCTTGTACGCGAAAGTTGACTGACTCAGCAACTTGTGCGCTCACCGGACTCGGATATCTGAGTCTGACAAGGATAGTATCTCAAATTCTGCGTCAGAGAAAGCATATCAAACTACCCTAACTGATGTCCTGTTTACTAGTTCAGTGGATACGTTGACTGCAAAAAGTTATCATGGTGGGATTAAGTTAATAGGTAAAACTCGTGCCACTGCGGTCTTCAGGCCCAGTTCCGCAGGCGAAGAGAAGAAGTATGACGCCAGCTGGAAGGAATTGTTTATAAGTAGTTTATAAGTAGAAGAGAATAGGAAGGCGGAAGTTGACTGTCGGACGAGCGTATATCTGCACCCCCATCGGGGCAGCATCCGAAGAGTATGAGTGCGGCACTCATTACAGCGTCCACAAAGCGACCCTTTTGTGAGCCAGCCTGGGAGGTGATTGGCCAGGCTGGGGAGGATACTTAGGTGGGGGGTAACCAGCTGCGCGTTTAATGCTACTTGTCTTTTACCTGTTAGCCTATTTTTTCTTCGTTACTCAAACCTTTGGCAGCCTCTTTCGTTTGATGCTAAGAGTGGTCGTATTCTATATATTCTGCAGGACCGCTTTCAAACTCTTTCTCTACATACATGTAACGACGCCGAAGTCAGAGCTGAAACCTAAAAAAAGCACGAGTAGCAAAGCGGTCAGAAAAGTGTACATGGCGACCACTGCGGGTAATGTGAGCCGGAGGCACAGGGCAAGAGCGGGTAGCAAAAGGAATGCTGGAGGTTAATTCAGAAGGAGTGTTAGCGTTTGAGGAAGTAGCAGTAGGGTTGGAGGGGGGTCGCAGTAACAGCTTGCGGTTGCGGACAAGAGAGAAGCGGCAATAGGCGGGACAGTCGAATAGAAGGTTGAGGATGAAGGGAAACAGGGAGCAGAAGACCAGAGGACTCGTCCAGCGAAGTGTCCGGGACAGCATCTTTGAGCCGGTCAACGCTCACGACCTCCTCGCGCGTACCACTCTGGATGCGGTAGGTGCTCGTCCCTCGCGAGATGACACGAAAGGGTCCCTCGTAGGGTGGCTTTAAGGGTCGCCGTACGCGATCACATCGCAGAAAGACGTGAGAGCAGGTCGCCAAGTCTTTCTCGAGATAAGACTCGGAGACAGAGGGCCTGGGCGGAACCGGTGATAGCGTCCGCAGAAACTGCTGGAGGCGATGTGCTCGTGTCGCGTCGACCACGGAAGGCTTCCCCAAATCAAGGCAGGCAAGACAGAGTTGAATAGACAACTTCTTTACTATGGCAAACAAAGAATTGTACAAGCTTAATCGGGAGCCAGCTGCTTGCTGCGTCCGTTTACCAGGCCTCAGTGCTGAAGTTTGTTTCTGCCAGCGCTGACCAAAAATCCGGCGCATACCAGCAATCAGCGGTACGCAAAAATCGATTGAGTGATTTGACTGCCAATTCACGCTTAGTAGATCAGTCATCACAAGTGGCGAGGCGAGTCCAGTGTGAACCAGTAATCAGCGATGCACAAAAATCGATTGACTGGCCACGTTGACAGAGCAGGCAGAATGAGTGATCATGGCAGCGCTGGAGGGGGGGGGCAGGCTCCTACATACATACCTTCGAGATGCCTTAGTCATAGCATTTACGTGATTCCTGCCATGGATCTGACCTGGAAAATGTAGGTTTGACAAACAGTCTTCTGCCCCAGCTAGGAAGAAATGTTTTACTGGCTAAAACAACCATCGTACTTTCAGTGGGTGGAGGACTGGCCACTTAGAACACGCCCCGAGGTGACTGCGCCGAACCAGGACGGAGGCCAGATCAGGGCACGGCAGGCGTAAGAGGGGGAACCGGGTGTGTGATGGCATGCGTAGGTGGGGACCCCAGCCGCGCCAGCCGCCTATACCCGATCCCGCTTCCGGTCTGCTTGTCTTGGCCATGACACCAGGCTCAGGTAGGAGAGCGTGCGGTAGGTACGGTGTAAGTCTACTATTACCTACTTCACGCGAAAGTCCCCATCCGAGTTTGGGGGCCGAAGGGGGGAGCATGGATGGGCGGAACTTATCGAGCCATCGGATCGAGTGGGTGCCTAACTTTTGCTTTTCTCCTCCTCCCCATCAGGCTGAAGAAGGGGAGACCGTTGTGCGCGTGGACGGCCGACCGGCTCGTCTGCCGCTGCGAGACGTGCAATTGCCGGCCGGTGCACTCAGCGTTCCGGCCTTCGGCATTGAAGTGGGCGAGGTCTGCTTCTCCTAAGGTCTCGACTGTGAGACCCCGCCACGCACAACCTCCCTCGTCATCAAGTAAATGTGTGCGTTGACGTTTGGCTGCTGCAACAGCCGACTTCCACGGCCCCCCCCCCCCCCCCCCCCCCCCCCCCTTCAGTCTTACTTTGCCGCGCGCGCTGGTGCTGCTAGCACCTCGTGCGTCCCCCTGCCCCTCGCCCCTGACTTCCCTCTGACTTTTCTCTGGTTTTGCCGAGTTGAATCGAGTTTTTGTACAGTTAGGCAACGGCGGTGGTGCAAGAATTTTTGGTTTCCTTCTTGCCTGCTTGCAGTCGGTAGTTACGCCGACTTGCGCCGTTGGCAGACCACACACACACACACATAAACACACACGCGTTTTTAAGCGCCGTCGTGCTTGAATTGCGTGGAATTAGCACTACTTGCTGTGTTACCGATAAACACTGATTTTTCGGGCAGATCCCCGTGAAATAAATTTGCTGATCAATCCAAAGACTCCCATGTTTTTTCCCCTATTGGGTGAGTGCAGAGGGACGGATTCGCACACAGAGAAACCATGGAGTTAAAAGAAAGAATGCTTTTGTCGGATGGTTACTGATGCGAGGTCTTACGTTTTATGTCCGCACCAGTGGATCTATCGAGTGGTGTTGAGGTTAAACCCGAACGGCTGCGATCTTCCAGGCCCGGTTCCTTAGGTGAGGAGAGAAGATGGTTGGTAGCCAGATTAGTAGGAACAATGTATTCTGTACACAAGAGTTGGGCGAGGGTTGCCACTCGGTCTGGCATGGCGTTTGGTCGTGAGGTCTTCACAGCGGCCAGCGACGCTGCCTACGTCTGCAATCTGCGGTGCGGAATCCCGAGTGTCGTCAGTGCGTGAATTGCCACAAGGGTTGCAGAGCGAGCTTCGTGTTAGTCAGCTTCAGGTCGCTACTAGGCCAGACCAGTCTGGGGCGCTTGTGTGCGCCCCAGGGCAAAGGTCGCGTCTCGTATGTGGACATGAGCCATTGCTCTGTATCGAGCGCGACTGGGCGACCAAGTGTTTCATTATGAGACCACGTCGGTGGCGTCAGGAGTTAGGAGGGTTTCGGGCAGCAGCGACCCCCACAGATCTGTCACAGGTACTGGTGTCGACAAGCAAAAGGTTCCCCCAAATCCTAAGTCAAGCAATACAGAAATGTACTGCCGGAAAGTGGACGGTAACAAGGCTTTTTTATGCACCAGAGCCCTCTGCGTGGGCACGCCAAGTGAGTCCGCGAAGTTGTCTCCGCTTCTGCCAAGCCGTGACTGCGGAATGTCCTTAGCGGGCTGTGCAGCCAACCAGGTGGAACGGCACGCACCGATTGGCGTTTTGGACAGCAAGCAGACGGGGGGAGCATAAGACAGGCTTCTCACGACCCCTTGCGGGCCCCTCGCAGCGGCTGACAAAGAAAATACGGGGGATGTTGTCACGCACGAGGCTTGACGAACGAGAGCATCGTGAGTCACCACAGCAGGCCCCCACACATCCTGTGACCAAAAGTGTTGAGGAAAAAATCTCGTTTCAAGGCGTTTGAGACCTGGTTTGTTAATTGCGTTTTATGACACCTAACAGTCAGTGTTAACAAACGTAATATTTCTATTAAATGCACAGGAACATGTTTCGTTCTTTGAGAAACTTCCGTCAGTCCATCTAGACATGCAGGCTGTTTGAAAAAAGATCAGATGAAGTGGTACGGTTCAAACGTTTTAGTATTCATGGGTGAATAACTAATCATCCGTGTATTCATATATATTCTGGGTCGGTGTGCGGCTACCTCTGGGAGCTATAAATTGAGCCTCAAGGCAAGTACGTTCCGTAGCCTGATTGGTGAACGCTAAGATCCCCGATTCAATGCGACCGGTTAACAGTTCTGTGGCTCAATGTTAGAGCGTTAGTAAGCTGTGATTGGCTGAGAACCATTATGTCACTTGCGCGCACACCTGCGAGTAACCACGAGAGGTGGGGTGTTTAAGTAGAAACCCGACCTATATAAACCATGCAGGCAGGTAAATTCAAAGGCAAAGGACTAAAAACCGATCAGAAGACCGCTAAATGTGGATAAGGTGACTGAGCAGAAGACGACTCGATCGCCGGGACAATACTTGTATTCGGGCAACAGCGACCACTACAACTCCAGTAAGATGGAGTGGATCTGACAGAGACGAGGGAGAACGGAATAGCCATTTGTGGCTTATTAGCCGTCATCCTCCAGTCCTATTCGATACCAAATGTAGATCACCCGCGAGCCTTTGGTTCTTAAGTGCAACCCTTCACCATTGAGCTACCGGTATGTTGCTTTTGACAGTTGTGGTCGGAATTATGCTTAATGGTAGGACGCAGGGGGTTAAGTGAGTTAAACCTTAGCAACTGCGATCGTCAGACAACGGTTACTTAGGATAGACCAAGTCGGTGGAGGCCATAGTAGTAGGAATAATTTATTCTATATACAGAAGAACGGAGAATAAGCAGAAAGAAGTTTGAGTTCGGAGCGCACGACCAGCAAGGAGGCTAGTCAAGTCCTGAGTGCGGGCTGGGCCGCAGGCATCACAGTGGTCAGCGTGAGCTGTCATTGTCTGAGTCGACCTTCAAGGCTTTTGGCCAGAGATACGTTGTCGGCCTACGCGTGCAGGCCTGGTATTCGTTGCCGGACCGGGGACCAGCTTTGCGGCATCTGTGATTGGCTGTTCCCACAAATCGAGAACAGCGGCAGTGATCTTTGGCAAATTTTGCATCGACGCGAGCTATTCACGGCACGCTGACCGCTCTGGTTTTGGAACATCCTCGTCCCATTGTGCCTTGAACCTTAATCTACGGCTTCCAAAGGCAGTCGTACAGCGATTTTTGATATATGATGGAGAAGAAAAGGTCTAGAGTGAGCTCCAAGGCACAAAGGGATGAGTATGTTTCCCACCAGAACGATGACTGCCTTACCACTCATTACAGTAAGAGTTCGAATTTCCTTCAGTTACGAGCCTTCTTCTCCTTCTTTACGGGAGTATCTACCAGTCCTGGAATTCAGGGCAAGGTCATATATGTAAATTGTGGGAGTGGTTTTTATTCCCATGCGTTAAAGACAAGACTTGCGTTTGAAAGGAAGCATTACTGCCAATCTGGGAAACTGTATCAAAATGACTAGAGGTAACCACGTACGGTCCGCGTGATGGCCGACA
The DNA here is from genome assembly GCA_036362985.1 of Ligula intestinalis. Lineage (NCBI taxonomy): Eukaryota > Metazoa > Platyhelminthes > Cestoda > Diphyllobothriidea > Diphyllobothriidae > Ligula > Ligula intestinalis. The sequence continues at coordinate 2,177,857 of JAYGXS010000001.1, read as the reverse complement.
AATTGCGATAAATTTGGCAGGGATTGTCGTCCGTCCACTGGCAAAACATGTCGATTATAAGGTCAGGAGCATAAAGTTATTTACCACTATAAAGTTGGTTTGGCAGATTTGCTGAATATGAGTTGAACCAAGTGTGAAAAACCCTAGGCGTTTGGCAAGATTTGAACCCGCGCATCAGAGAAAGCCTTCGCCGGAGGCCATTGCTCTACCGCTAAGCGCCTAGGGTTTTTCACACTTGGGTCAACTCAAATTCAGCAAACCTGCCAAACCAACTTAATAATTAAGTCAGCCTAGTAGTCATTCTGGTGGATTCTAGATGATTGCTTAGGAAATCCTGCTTGGGCAGTCAACTTGCTCCCGTATTGGTGGTTTCCACGTGAGCGAAAAGTTGAGCGGTTAATATTGATCCAAGTGTGATCAAACCCATGGCGTGAAGCGGGCGTTTGTAGCTTAGCGGTAGAGCAATGGCCTCCGGCAAAGGCTTTCTCTGATGCGCGGCTTCAAAGCCCGCCAAACGCCTGGGGTTTTTCACACTTGGGTCAACTCATCTTATTTACCACTGTTATGCCTGAAACTGAAACATCGCTCAAATCGAAGTGCACTTTCGGAACGCTCACTGTTTCCACCCTCTGTAACAGCCGATCACAGGCCGATCACAGGCCGACTCACACAGGACCTCATATGACGACTGCCGAGCAGACCTCACTTCAAGCACCGTCCACTTGCTTGCGGTTGTGCGATCGTCTGGTAGTCCATTTCCTACCACCTATTCTCTCATTCATTTTGTACAGCATATACGCCCCCTACTTCTCTGCCCTTTTTATGACTTCTCTTTTATCCTACGTAACCGGGTCTGGAAGATCGGAGCCAGTAGGGTTGAACCGTCTTGGCCTTAACACCTCGCGATAGTTTAACTGACCGACGGACTTCAGTAATAATTTAACCAATAAGCTTTTGAATATTTTTTTTAAATTCAAACTTCAAACAGTGGTCATCCTAAAAATACCAACAGAAGGGAAAAGTGTTAGAAACACTAAGTAGCAGAGTGGGTCTAAAGTCGTGAAATATCGCATAACATGTTCGTTCAGGCACGCTGGCTACCCTGGTTGAGAATGAGCCACCCGTGTTCCTCTCCGCAGCAAGCTACCTCGTCACACGTCCACGTGGTTTATATTTAACAGCGGATTTAAAAGCGCCACGGTCGTTAAATCCAAAGGTAAAGTGAAAATTCCTCGAACTAAACATCCAAGTAGGGTACACACCTCCACTCCTCTGTAGCGACTTCGTATTCATAGGCCTACTTTGTTCGCACTCGTCTGAGGCATGTCCCGCATATCTGGCTCTCGTGTGGCAGCCTGAATTTGGTAGTGCTGCGCGCATTCACCCCTCCTCATTCTGCCTAACCGTTGTCTACTCGCGCGTCCAGCGCTGATTCACCTTCTTACCTCTGCCCGCTCTTGCACTTTCGTGCCCCCGCTCTCACCGCGCGTACGCCGAAGCTAATCGATTCCTTGCGAACTCTGACGTCAATACCCCCACACTTTCGTGATTGGCTGATGACTAGATGGCTTCGCTAAACCCGCGGACATAGACACATTATTACACCTACGCAGCTGGACTTGCCGATAATTATTACGGTTGTGCTCATTCCTTCAATATTATCCCTCTTAACACTTTTGCGTGTTACGTCCTCATTATTTTTGGATAATACTCGCTTGGAGCTTCGTTAGTTAGGCCGGACGTCGAAAACCGACAGTGGTGACACCTACGTTAGAACACTTTTGATTCCTTCATCTCATCATGCCCAGCTCTTCTCAACAATCTGATAAGAACGCTCCCTCTCTTCAGGCCGTTCACGTCACTCTCCCTGCTTTTTGGGAGAATGCACCAGAACTTTACTTTATCTGCATAGAATCTGCCTTTTATTCCGCAAATATTACAAAGGAGCTGGATAAATATCACAAACTCGTGGAGGTTCTTCCGCCTAGTGTTATTGCGCAAGTCCAGTCACTTTTGTCCAAACCTCCAACCGATACGCCATACACGACACTAAAAGAGGAATTTCTCCGCATCAATTCTGTGGCCGATCGTCAGCGCTACCACCAGCTGGTGAGAGAAGAAACTCTTGGTGATAGGAAGCCCTCTGAACTTCTTCGCCGCATGCAATCCCTACTTGGGGACCGCCAGATCGACGAAAAGTTGCTTAAGGCGATGTTTTTAGAACGTCTCCCTGCCGATGTCCAAACGATCCTGGCGTCTGGTTCCGATGATCTAACCATCTCGAAGCTGGCGGAAATGGCGGACAGGATGATTGAAGCGCAACGCTTCCAGCCGCCCTGCATTGCCCTAATTTCTGCATCCTATTCGTCAGTGAACGAGCAGCTTGTGCAGCAGGTTTCAGCCTTGGCGACTGAGCTGGCCTCTCTTAAACTCCAACTTTCCCGTTTTGCCGGTCGTCGCTCATCCAGCCGTAGTCGCTCTCGCTCGCGTCCAAGAACAGCTGAGGTGTGCTGGTACGACACGAATTATGGGCCAAAAGCTCGCAAATGTTCTTCTCCCTGTTCCTTCAAGCCTAAATCGGGAAACTCGTCAGCCAGAGAATAGACGCGGCCGTTTTCTCTGGCTCTCCTGGCTCTGGTTGCACCTCCTATGTTTGTGACAGCGTCACTCACAGACGTTTCCTGGTGGACACCGGAGCTCAGTTATCGGTCGTCCCCCCAAGTCTAGCTGACCGTAAATCTCCCAGTCTTGGTCTTCACCTTCAGGCTGCAAACTGTTCCCCCATCCCAACTTTTGGCAGCCGGTCCCTCACCCTAGACATTGGACTTCGAAGATCACTTTCCTGGATTTTCGTTATCGCCGATGCTCCCCACGCCATCCTTGGGTCAGATTTTCTTGCCGAATTTGACCTTTTGGTTGACTGTCACCGTTCTCTTCTTGTTGACCGCCTCACCGGTCTTTCTATTTACGGCTTGTCTCCATTTACAAACTCTTGCAATTTATCTGTCCTCGATACAGATATTGCCTGTCCTTTCCGGGACTTACTTCACAAGTACCCTTAACACATTTGCGTGTTACGTCCTCATTATTTCGGGATAATACTAGCTAGGAGCTTCGTTATTTAGGCCGGACGTTGAAACCTGATACACCTCCGGTTAAGGTCGTGGACCTCTGTCTGTCACAACTTGCCAATTACGTTCCAAGGTCGGTTCACAAAGACCTTATTCTGGGGATTGCTGACACTCAGACACTCCGGGAGCCGGTGACATTAGAGTCGGTTGCAGACATTCGGACCCGGCGACTACACCCACCGAAATGCGACTCTGGACTCCAGCCCGTTCATGGCCGGACTGTACTCGTTTGGGGATCGCTTCCTTATTACTCACATTCTGCTTCTTCAACATTTAATTAAATTATCCATAACAATATGGCCATCCACTTCTTATCTTGTCTACTGGCTCATAACCGTTGGGATACGTTCATCTTCTACTATCCGGACGGTCTACATCTTAGCCCACAGCTCCATTATTGGTTTTCTTTTAACCCTCTGCTATCGTGCCCTGATCTCCTGCTGAGTATACGAAGACAAACGCTGGCGAAATTAGCTCATGTAGGCCTACTCATATACCGAAAAGAAGAAGAAGACTCGATCGCTGGGACAATATGTTTAGTCGCCTGACGTTTCGATATCCGTCGCGGATTCGTCATCAGAGACATGAGTAGCAGAAAGGTTAAGTATGCACAGACGTTCGCAGTATTTATAGGACACAGTCATTACTGCAAGCATACAGCGACAATTAACGTTAATTGCCTTCTTGTGCGTGGACTGCTTGTTGGACGGCACGCGGGCTCTGACCTGTTGAACTCTCGTCACGGGCGGTGAGCTCGGGCATGATGATTGCTCGGCCGTCTGGCTCCCCGGTATTGGCGTGCGATGAGGCGGTGGCCTGCTCATTCCTCAAGTGACAGCTTGCTTTGGCCACATTGAATCTCAGGATTGAATATGGATTGGGCAAATCGTTGCACTTGTTGATGGATTGGGGGCCCGTGAACCATGACTCAAGTAGTTCTCGGCTCACCCGATTGTCACCTTTTGCGAGAATTTCGGCCTCATCAAATTTGAAGGTGTGGCCGGGTCTCGTCGAATGAGCCGCAACTTGAGAATCGGCATCATTTCGCCGCACTGCAGCCGCGTGTTCGGCAATTCGCGTCCTGAGAAGTCTGCCAGTTTCTCCGACATAGTTGCTTTGACCGCAACTGCACCAGATCCTGCAGACGACCCCAATCATCATGCCCGAGCTCACCACCCGTGACGAAAGTTCAACAGGTCAGAGCCCGCGTGCCGTCCAACAAGCAGTCCACGCACAAGAAGGCAATTAACGTTAATTGTCGCTGTATGCTTGCAGTAATGACTGTGTCCTATAAATACTGCAAACGTCTGTGCATACTTAACCTTTCTGCTACTCATGTCTTTGATGACGAATCCGCGACGGATATCGAAACGTCAGGCGAATAAACATATTGTTCCAGCGATCGAGTCTTCTTCTTCTTTTCAATTGCTTCCTGGGACACGGATGTTCGCTTGTATTGGCTACTCATATACCCTTAGTTCCAGAATTTTGTCCTGCAAAAACGGTGGTTTTAGTGTTTCGTCCCTTGCCTTCTCCGACTGTATCCAGCAGTCACGCGTACGCCAAAACCAGTGATAACAATTATCAAGGTGGTACGGTACTATTGAGAGAAATATTACACAATAAATACACAAACCTTAATAATGGATATTCCAAGTCAAGAGCAAAGGGAGTCGGTCAAAGGAGCATGGATCTGATTTTATAGGATTCCAGCAGGCAGTTCCTGTGGGCTCCCATTGGCCTGAAAACACCAGCGCCAAAGGGGAGGGGGGCGGACTGGAACAGAGACAATACTGTCCCAGCAAGAGGGGGGTTGCAAGCGTTTGAAGTCAGTGGTTGTGGGGTGGCTCGACGAGTGGGTCTCGGATTAGCCGCGGGCGCTGGGTCAAAGGGGGAACAGACAGCTAGGTCGACACCGCCGTCAGGGTGGTCGCAATGTGTGAACAAAGGGCCAGGACCGCGGAGGTGGATGGGGGGGGGGGCAGTATTCAGTCATGTGCATTTGAGTCAGTCATTGGCGGTCAGCATTCCAGGAGGGGAAGGGGGCAGCCTTCGAAAGAGGTAAACAACCATTTTGCAGGTCGGACGAGAGTTTCGCTGGAGAAGAGATGTGGAGAATTCCAAACTTGTTCAACCGGAAATAAGAGTTTTAGGGGGTGGGGAAATAGGATAGGCCAAGAAGGAAATTGTTATAAGTAAGTGTTAAGTGAAAAAAAATTTGGTCGAAGTGGCTTCCGCGGCCGCTGAGAGTAATTTGCTCCGCATGTAAATTGTAGTTGGGCGCGGCGCTTCGCGCCGCGGACTATACTAAGTTAGGTCCAGAACGGTAAGTTGGACCTCAGGTAAGTTGAAGCAAACGACCTCCTAACCATCATTTCAATTTTTCGGGAAATTCAAGTAACCTGCAATTTCATAATCAGGTTTGTCCGCGATAAGTTAACCTAAAATACGGCTTAGAAAAATGTACAAATATAAATCAACAACAATTCTAAATGCAGTAAAATAAAAATGCATTTAGCATTTATTAAATTATACTCCACTGCGTGTCCTGATTCCGCACCCACAAAACCCTATAACCACCGTTTTCGTAGGAGAACATGTAGGAAGTAGGGATTAATGAGTGGGCCTACATAGGCTACTGTTGCTCAAACGTTTGCCGGCGTTGACTTCTTGCCGTACTTCAAATAAACTTAAGCAGAATGGAAAACTGCGATACATTTGTCGCAAGGGTTCGGAAGCCATCCGGCTCCTACAGTTGCTTTGGCTCGCGCTGCAGGTTCCGTTAACTGTCTCCGGGACCGTTTTTTTCGAAGCCACCTTCCGGTCGCTTGCCTTTTGTGTTTATTTATGTGCATAGCAAGAGCCAAATTTCACAAACGAATTGGAATGTCTCCAAGGTTTTGTTAAATCTTTAGTGTGCAAGAGGGTAAGCCCTACTGTTACGCGCGTAAGTCAGAATCGAACGTCGAGTGTCATCTGTTTCGGAACCGCTGAATTAGTGAGCCTATCGTTAATGGGCAGAACCCTTGCCGCCATGATAAGCAGACCCGCTTCTCTGTGGGCAGAGAATAAGTGAGACGCCAAGTGGAATAAATAGTGTATTCAATAAGCAATTGCCTTTCTTCTACGTCTCCCTTTCTTCCGGTTTCCCTTTGCTTTGTCGGATCCATTTCTTCATCATATCACCTTTGTCACTATTTGACGGTCATTGAGTGTTTGCGTTGCGAGCTCCTTGGCAAAGCGGAACTTAATTGTTCCTTGAGTAGATCGGTGAAACACCTGCATTCATTCATCATATTACCTATCACAACCGACAAAGCAGGGGACCCGTGGACTAGAGTCAGCGTCTCTAACGCAATGACCGAAGGTCTCGAGGTCAAATCTCGGGGGTGCCAACCCTCGAGATTGGGTATGGCTGGCTGATGACGGCTAATAAGCCAGAAATGGCCATTCCGGGCTCCCTTTGCTTTGCCAGATCCACTTCTTCATCATATCCCCTTTGCCACTATGTGACGGTCATTGAGGGTTTGCGTTGCGACCTCCTTGGCAAAGCGGAACTTAATTGATCCTTGAGTAGATCGGTGAAACACCTGCATTCATTCAGTTATAAGGCTGACAGACGGGAAGATAGGGAAGATGATTTACCGTTAGACGACCAACACTACGCCCCTTCTTCACTTCAGAAGTAACCACCCCGTCGGCGACAAGCGCAGTTGTGTCAGGACTCTCTTCGAACGCGCTCCAACCTACTGCAGCGACTGTGAGGGGAGGGAGAAGGAGAGGAAACGCTTACATGTCCTATTTGGGGCCAAAAATTACCCAAAGCCCTTCATACACGGATGCATCAGGAAGTATTGTCGTGAGAAGCTCGCGTTGAAGCGAAATTTGCCAAAGTTCACTGCCGCTGTTCTCGATTTCTGGGAGCAGCCAATCACAGATGCCGCAAAGCCGGCCCCTGGCCCGGCAACGAATAACACGCCTGCATGCGTTGGCCGAAGCAGTCCGTCTGGCCAAAAAGCTATCAAGGTCGACCCAGACAATGACCACTCACGCTGGCCGCTGTGATGCCTGCGGCCCAGCTCGCACTTAGGACCCGGCTAGTCTCCTGGCTGGTCGTGCGCTCCCAAGGCAAACTTTCTGATTATTCTCCGTTCTTCTGTTTACATAATAAACTATTCCTACTATTCTGGCCTCCACCGACTTCTTCTCTCCTAAGCAACCACGGTCTGATGATTGCAGTTGCTAAGGTTTAAATTACTAAACCCCTGCGATAATCTCACGCTTAGGTGTCGAGCGAGGGAAAACCGAAGCTCTGGCTGCAATACCCCTATGTGAAGAATGTTTGAGAGGCAGCCGCAAGACTCCTGAAACTGTTCAGGATCGGTATGGCCTACAAACCAGCACTAACTGTCAGACCGCAATTTATGAAGACCCAAGATCCTCCACCAATGACCAAACAATCGGTATGAGTCTCAGCGTCCCATGCTAATATTGTAGGGCAAGATACGTTGATGAAATGGGTAAACACCTCTGTACAAGATTGCATGAAAAGCAGCTTGCAATCAACCGCAAGGGTAAATTGTCCTTGGTGTAAGGCCACGTACAATAGCTGGACTAGGATTTCGCCTTTGAGAATACGAGAGTGATTCGTATAGCCGGGGAAAGTTGTTCCTCAACGGGCACACTAAACCGAGTCATCAATTTGAATCCCGCCTGGCAGGCGCTCCGCACAAAACTCACTTGCGCTCAGGACGGGGCAACGGGGCAGCCGAAAGAAACTACACAGGACCGATAACCGGCACTCGACTAGGAAGAAAGTGACTGCGATCGGGAGTCACATTCCCGGCGTGACATGCATTCTCATGGATGCGCCTGCAAGGCCGAGAATGTTCCAACAGAGCAGCAACAGTTGACTGATCCACTATCTGACGAGGGAGACACCGATGAGCACGCTAACGTAATGTCAACCAGGTCATTCACGAAGGGGACGTATGAGACTCCAGCGCGCCAGTGATCGAAAAGTGGCGAGGCCAGAACCAAACAACAGGTAGGCAAACGCTCGTATGGCAGGCATGACTACAATACGAGGCTGGTTGTGAAACGCATTACTTCGAGTCTGGCGTAAGGGTAAGCGCTTAACTCTGACGATGAGAACGAGTATGTTTTCGAAACGTCTGCATGATTGCAATTTGGTCCAAGCACTTGCCTCATCTTCCTCGTCCTCTTTCGAGGATGCTTAACGCAATATGATATCTGGACCCCGAATCCTTACGCGTACTAATGGCATATTCTGTATACAGGAAATGGAGAATAGGTAGGATTAGTTTGACTGTCGGATAACTACACGACCACTTGCCAGAGGGCCACTGTCCGAGGTGGGAGGGTGTGGCAGTCAGCCTAGCGTCTACAAAGCATTCTTTGTGAGAGTCAGTCTCGAAGGTGATTGGTCAAGCCAGTGGAGGCAGTCACTAGTGCATGTGCATTTGCTAGCAGCCGCGAGAGGCAGGCGTTCACGCGGATTGGGTCGGTCCCAGAGGCGGGGCGGGACTTGCAATCACGTGACCTCCCACATGGCGTGGTGCAGGAGGTGGAAAGCATTCCAGGATCACTACAAGTCTGCTTCTTTTCCTCAACTGCAATCCCACCGGGGAGACCAAGTTAAGTACCGATCCGCAGTCTATGTCTGCATCGCTGAAGTACGCTCTGCCCCAGCGCCAGCCCCGGCGCCAGTCCCAAATACAGTCCCTAGCTTTCCCTATAGAACGTATTTGTCCTCAATTTATATTTACTGGTATGCCTGTCTTCCAACAAAAACTGTGCAATTTCAATGAGGGAAATATACTTTTCCCCAATGCTAACATAATAAACTGCCCTGTATTTAACAGGATGCAAAATCCATAAAAGTTCTCGCATATATTAAGATGTATTTGTATGGATATGGCTTGCCTCTAGTCGTTTTATGATCATATTGACAATCAAAAAGATTCAGATTTAGACAAGATCAACTTGTAAATGTATACTGGCCGAAGTGCGAGCACACCTACCCAGAAGGGATGATTAAGATTTGGAGGCTTGACTGCCAGATTTTCAGACTGCTTATCAGCTTCAGTGAGGGAGGGGATGTGAACTTGATCTATGTTTCTGAGTATACGAACGGACGATGAAGTTGCCCAGGTCAGTCAAAGTGACAGCTTGTATTTCGAGACATTTGTAGGAACTTGTAGAGCTTTTATTTGGAGCTATAAAGTGGTCGATCTGTTATTACTTAATATGTATTAAGGAGGTGTGATTAAAATTACGGTGCTAAGCGTGGCATTTGTAGCTCAACTGATAGAGCATTGGCTTCGCGTAAAGGCCTTCCCTACTATGCGAGTAAAGATCCCACCGAATGCCACGGGTTTTTTTTTTTCAAAATTGGGTCAACTGAATACTAAATATGTCCTCAACCTGGCAGAAATCGGAAAACACACAGAGTTGAAGGTTGTGCTACAAACTGAGCCCACTTTTTGGCTTTTGAGACCCACGAAGGACTTTTCTCGACCTCGGGTAGGAGGGGCTGTCAATTGAGGCTGTGCTTGTTTCAACTGAAAATAAATTGTCGGATTCCATCCTTTGGAGGGCTAAGAATAGCAGTTTAGCTTTCTACCAGCATGGGCATATTAACTGGTGAATTTTAACAACTTTTAAATGTTCCAAGGAAAAGCTTGAGGCATGGGCGACTTAATAAGACAGGAGTGAACAGCCTACTGTGCGACATCATAACGTGAACTCATTTTCCAATCCAGTGCTTCCAAAACTGGTAAGTCGTGTGAGTTAACCAATATCATCTACGAACAGTGTCAGTTCGTTTTAGTCTCAGTGACCCTACCGCCAAGACTACAGGATGACTACTCACCCAGAACGGTAGCTCAGGGTTAGAGGGAGAGGGGGGGAGAGTTAGCTACTAGCCAACTGTCTATGTCTGTAAAGTTTGGCTGATGTCAACGTGCTGGAATCGATTGTTATCTTAGCATAATCTGCGGAAAGTTTTGGAGACGTTTCAACGCCCGGCAGGTAGCAAGACCAGCTCGCGCAGGGAGGGCAGTCTGTAACCTACTCTTCTTTGCCTTTCCTTGTGGTTTCTTTTAGAGGTATGACAGTTTGATCGTAATCTCCGACGATGGCCACCGTATGCCCCGCAGTAGGACGGGTCCAGGGATGGCGACTTGAAAGCAACTTGGTTTAAGGAATAGTCTCAGCATTTTTCCTACGGAAACGGTGGTTACAGGGTTTTTGGTGGTAGTGAAATAGGATATGTAGGGAAGAAAATCTGCAGAAGTAAGTGCACCGCGGACTATACTAGTTTAACTCCAGAGTGGTAAGTTGACCTCAGGTAGGTTAAAGTTTACAAACTCCTAACCACGATTTCTTTTTTTCAGGAATTTCAAGAAACCCGCAATTTGATAATCGGGCTTTTCCGCAATACGTGACACGCTAATGCAGATGATTAAAATCTACAGACATAAATCCACAACACTTATAAATACAGTAAAATAAAAATGCATTTAGCCTTTTGAAAAGTATATTTCACTGCGTGTCCTAATTCCCCACCCACAAAACCCTATAACCATCGTTTTCTTAGGACAAAGTGCTGGGACTAGGGGTTAATGAAATGCACTACATAAACCACTGCTACCTGAAGGAATAGTAAACTTGCACATCGTCTACTGCAATCTCTCCTACTGTTGGTAGGCATGGCGTGAACTCGTGCCTTGGTGTGCCATCTTGTACCCCGTGTATGACATTAATTAGAAGGGTACATCCTCAAGAGCGCTTGCCATGAAAAGGCGTAACTTCCATATTGGTCAAACGCATCTACTAAGAGGCTGAATGTAGGTACTGTCTTAACACTATAGTAGGCCATTCACCTGATATTTCCTCCTTTATTCCAAACGAGAAAGGAAAAACTGTAGATACGCTATTAATCGCTGTGGTACTTTTAATTTTTTTAATTTTTGGCCGAGTTAGCTTAAACAGTGCCTATGTCAATGCAAAGGACGGTGAATACGGATGGTTATTTGGATATATGTAATTGAAAGAGGCCCTCTTTGTCCTCCTCCTCCTCCTCCTCCTCCTCCTCCTCCTCCTCCTCCTCCTCCTCCTCCTCCTCCTGCTCCTCCTCCTCCTCCTCCTCCTCCTCCTCTTCCTCCTCCTCCTCCTCCTCTTCCTCATCCTCCTCCCCCTGCCACAACTCCATCTCATTCTAGCCACTGCCACATTCGCTTAAATAAAGGAGCTACCTCGGCACTTTTAGGCATTTTCGTTCTGTAAGGGTGAATGCAATAACGAAGAAAGCGACGGTCTCAGTTCATCAAGTATTCTCATTAAGCATGGATTCTGTTTCTACTGGATGCTTTTGTTCTTCGCGGGGACCACAGGTTTGAGTATTTTAAAATAACTTACCCGCAAATATTCATGAGTGAGCTTCACTCAAGCTTGATTGCAAAGCCAGCCGAGTTGCCTATACGCGCGAGAAACGTGGAAACTGTTGGGAATTTAAGAAACTCAACTACTGCGGCAAGAGCGTTACTCGTTTGGTGATCTGAATCCACTTACAAAGGCAACATTAGCCGGTAAAAAAAAAGATGGAACCCGCGGATGCTTAAGGGACGCAGAATTTCTATAATTCGTTTTTGCGACGTATTCATCTCATTTTGTATCCCTTCTATTCAATTCATTGCTAATCTTAACAGGTTTCGCAAGATAGAGATGAGGATGCTTTCCTACGACCGAAGGAGAATCAAGTTGTCCCGCTAGTTAACAGCATTCAAAACCACAGATGTTACTTTATATTGTGGCACCCTTTCGTTACCTTTCCTTTCTTTTCAGGGTAGACGCAAAAGCGTTTAAATATTTTTCTTAAGGCTAGTTTTGTAATCACATAGTTTCTAAATTATCCATTAGATGAATTCAGACCGCACATTCGTCATCTAGGCAAATGCTAAAAAGTTAAATGCTCACTCAATGGACAAGAAAAGATTGTCCGTTCTTTGTACTCCTCTGTTTTGCGATGAACAATTATATGGGCTAAATCAGCAACTTTCCTGAAAATAACGTCCTCCTTCAGGTAGTTCTTTGCGGAGAATAAAATTGGGTTTCAATTTGGGTTAGTGTCGTTTAGGTAAACCTTGAACCTTTAGAGAATTATCATTTAGTAGATAAGTGGTTAAAGGTGGACATATGGTCTAGGCTATCTGTCGAAATAGAAGGTTGTCTTGATTTTAAACAGAATCAGTTTCCGTTAAAATCTATGGATCTTTTTTTTCTAATAAACTGCCCCAGTAAGATATTCTGTTTGATAAAAAGGAAATTTGGATGACGCGTTAAGATACTAGGTAAAATACGTCAAGTACGAGGTTATTCGAAAGGGCTGTCGGAATTTCGGTCATCGTTTTTCATCAGAAAGACTAAGATTACGCTTGACACGTGTAACTGAACGCCTGTCACAAGTTAAGAGAAACAGTTATATCCTAGCTCACTCTGTGAAATCTATTTATGCCTATAAATTATTTAGAAGCAGAAAAATTTTGGATGGAACATGCTTTGCCTCTCGGCTCTCCGGCTCATAATCCAGCGAAAAACCCCTCCAGCCCATTGTAAACCGTCCGGACAGACTACTAAGTCACACGGGAAACGCGCGTAAATGGACACTGTCTCCCTGGGGTGATGAGCCAGACGGTCGAGTAATCACCCCGTCTGCCATTAATGCTGGCGATGCGATATGGGGGTCATTAAGGACTCAAAAACGGGCTATCAGGCCATCATCTGGCCAGGGGCAAACAACCGCGCTTAAAGCAAGGGCTGCTTATTTAAGTGCCTGTAGGGTGGCGTCAAAACTAAACGCCTGGGATACTGCAATCCTCCCCTCCTTCCGGCTTTATCTGTTGCTGTCTTAGCTAATGGGTTTGAGAGTGAGTCTGGGGTTAACTTTCAGTCAGGAGTGTTGAATACACCTGGCACGATGGACCCTTAAATCTGATAGCTTCATTACGTGCTAGCAATATCAACCTGGATTGACTTCAGTCTGGTAGACAGTGGCCTCCTTTTTCGACAAGTACAAAACGTGGATTGTTGCGAAAATTCCCACCAGAGAATTCAAAAGTCAAGTTTGACGAGTATACGTGTACTTTCGACAAAGTCTCGTCAGGCCTTATGTGGAAACCGAGTGCAAGTTCAAAAGTGTTCGTCTTATCGGACAAGTGAGTCGTGGGAACGGGGTGGGGGTCGATAAGCGAAGGCTGGTTGTTAGGGTAGGGTTTGATGGGGCAGGAGCATAAACAGCTCTATTCTGGCGCACATGGTCGATTCCGGACATCGGGTGGGCCCCAACGAAGGTTTCCGAGTGAGCTAAAAGGTCCCACCAAATTATCCGAAGTTCCTGGGTCAGCGCCTGCTAGTAACAACAGAAGCGACCGCTATCAGGTCGGTGAAGCTGGCGTTGCGTGCACAAAAGAATTTCTTACAAGCCCCACAGTTGGCGTGGCCCACAGTCACTTAGCAACATGCAGTCATCCACGGTCTGAAGAAGAAGCGATCACTGGAACAAAATTTTTATTGTCCTGATGTTTCGGATTCCGTCGGGAATCCTTAGTCATAGGTAATCGTAAATAAGTCTGAGACATGCGCAGATAAGGGGCGCTACATGCACAGATTGCACGGTATTTATAGCTCACAGCGGTCACCTGCATGCGTACTATAATTGTCAGTCCCTGTAGCCACCGCTTGAGGTCTTAATTGGTGCAGTGATTGCTCATCAATTGCCACAGCGTTTTTGTCCGCGTCGGATGCGGGTTTGATAATTGCGCGATACTTATGCCCACTGTCGTCAGAGTTGTTGTTGTGCCCAGTCCTGCCCACGTGACTGATTCTCTTGCTCAGGAAATTTCTCAGTATGGGAACGCCAAATTGTTGCGCTTGTTGATGGACTGGGGGCCTGAGACCCATGACTCGAGCAGCTCGCGGCTCTTGCGGTTGTTCGCTCTTGCGAGGATTTCGGCCTCGTCAAACTTGAAAATATGGCCGGGTCACGTTGAGTGAGCTGCAACCTGGGAGTAGGCGCCTTTCTTCCTCACCGCCGCTGCATGCTCGGCCATTCGCGTCAGGAGTAATCTCCCGGTTTCTCAGACATAGTTGCTTTGTCCACAACTACACCAGATCCGGTAAACGACTCCAGCCGTTTCCTGCCGTGGCATTGGGTCTTTTGGCCTCATGACCCGGCGCCTGATGGTTGCTTCCGGCCTGTGTGCAACTCCAACTCCAAGTTGGGTGAGTAGATGGAATCAGAAACGTCGGGACAATAAAACTCTTGTTCCAGTGATCGCTTCTTCTTCTTCTTTTTCTACGGAACTGCTGCCTGGATCTAGGATATTCTCCTCTACTGGACATCCACGCTCTGTTTGTCTGCCTCCCCCCGTCCTTCCATCTCCCCCTCGCCTAGGCTGCTCCAACAAACTCTACCCTCACAACCAGCCTTCGCTTATCGACCCCACCCCCATTCCTACGACTCGCTTGTCTGAAAAGACGAACACGTTTCAACTTGCACCCAAATGTAAGGCCTGACGAGAATTTGTCGAAAACACACGTATACTCGTCAAAATAGACTTCTGAGCTACAAACCTGCAGCAAAGCAATTGTAGCAGTATGCTAATCTGACCTAGGCCGATTGCACCGATTAGAAGATAACGAGTGAAATGCGTCCTCGGTAAGAGTGGGGAATATGAATACGCACACCGGCAAGGTTGCAGGTATCCTTGAGCTAAATTACACGAGGAGTACCTGATTTCGTGTTCGAACATGTAAAACCTTGCCAAAATGTTACCCCAAACCCAAACCTTCACGGAGTATAGCGGGAGGCCACCTGTGTGAAGGGAATCCGTACTCCTGTGTTTTGCAGCGCCCACTCCTTAACAGTGTTGTACATAAAAGAATACTCTGGACAGAAGTGGAGATGATTTGAATTGTCCTTTTTGCTTATTAGCTGTCAGCAGTTATAAACTGACTGTCCGTTTGTCTCACTCGATGTAGGTGGGGCTGGAGAGAGAGCGTTCCAACGAGACGACACGATCGGTGAGAGCACCACTATCACTGTTAGTATAAGCAACGGACAAGTCAACGAGCCCGTGGCTCAATGCCCAGATTGTTGGCCTTCTAGTCAACAGGTCGCGAGTTGGATCCCCAGGTGTTGCAAAACCTTGGGGGTTTGGTGTGGTTGGCTGATGATGCCTAACAGGTCAGAAATTATCCTTCCGGTCTCTCTTGCCTTTGTCGGGAATGTCTTCCTGCCGCACACTGACGAGCGAACGTCATAAAACCCCTATTCCCCTCACTGGAAGGGTCCACGCAGTTGAAGACCGCTCTGCTTTAATTAAGTTACCTTGTCAAGGATATTTTGTTGATTTTAAAGGCGAGTTAAACGCTGAAGTGAGGTCACTGCCGTCTCGCTTGTAATCTGGAATTCAGCTGCACTATCATGCCCTTTGAGAGGCTGAACTGCATACACCTGTATCCATATTCGCTCGCTGTGGCTGTCTGTCATAATGCAGTAGCCACCGCAATTGTTTCAGCGTTTAATAAGTCAAGGTTCCAGTTGCAGGGAACCCCAAGAATTCTAACTGCAAAGCCTCATGAAACTGACTTGCATACACATTTTAAGTAGGGTAAATTTCCAAAATCTACCAACTTCCTCACTCATTCACCATTAGTCACCATTAGTCTACTACTACTACTACTAATACTACTACTACTACTACTTCTACTACTAATACTAAAATTATTACCTCGATTACCTCGCCCGAGGTCAGTGAACACCCCCCCCCCCCGACATGCATGCGCTCGCTGTTGGTCCAGTAGGGGTTAGCGATGATAGTGAAAATGCACTTCAATGTCACCGCCCGAGGTCAGGGCACGTGCCCCAACTTACCCTCGTAACTTTTCTTATTTTGCAGAATTATTACGATCTAATTTGTTCCCTGACATACCCCGACCATCCTATCCCCTAAAACCAGGTGTCCGTAAGACCGAGGAGTGCGCTTCGCGCCGCACTTAGGCGACCGCACGATATACTCCTACCGATTTTTTCTGTGCTCAGACACTGTAATTCAGCTGTTTACCTAAAATGTCAGATCGGGAATGGCCACACGCGGACAAGAAGTCTATGCTACAACATACCAATGCTTTACTGATATCTACACGTAACGCTGATGTGTTGTACTTGTTATGTGTTATCTGCGATTCTTCAGAAGGATTGCACCTTAATCACAAATAAAAAGCTAATATTTCTATGTGAATATGCTACTCACAGCTTTATACCAATACATATATTAGAACTTGAATACTTTTGTGTACAGTGTTTAATAAGATCTTGAAAGAAAATACCTATTACCCTTAGATATGCGCAACTGCTCAGTTTACCCATGCTCATAGAACTGTTTGGTTGAATATATACAGAAAATGAGCTTGCAGTGAAGACTGATAACTTGCTGATTGAAAACAACCTCTTGGGTTGGAGAAATGCACTAATCGATCAACTGATTGAGAGCGTAATCAGTCTGTCTTTGGTTCAAGCTGTCTGAAGCTCGCAGTTGAATAAATAGCTTTTCCTTGAGGACAGATCATGTGTATGTGTGTTAGGATATAAGTTGCCTGACATAGACCGTTTTATCGGTTTCTTGAACAGCAGACGAACTACCCAAGTCGGCGTCTATACTAACCAATTTAGAACTGTGGTACTGCTTGGAGTTGGGGCAGTTAAAATGCCCAAAGGCAAGACCAGTCCGAGGCTTCGGGCGTGGCTAATGAAAACGCACATACACACACACGAATGCCTCCACTACTGCACGCGACGTCTCTAATAACGTCTCAAGTTCAGAAGAAAGGACACAAGGCTATAGTGTAGTCGTGTGTATAGGCAACAGTTCAAGGGAAAACCGGTCCACTGGGGAAGACGGAAAAGATAAATATGATTCGTTCTGCCTAATCCACCTCCCCCCTCTCCCAATGATGCTTCGCCGGTTTTTTTGGCTGGAAGCAAACAGCTTTCGCACGCAAGCTGTAAGTGCTTTGGTCAGATGATGCCAGTTGATGCTGTACTTTTAGAGCGGCAGACGGAGGCCTATGCGACGATATGCGTAGATGGACAGGACGACAGAGGGGTGGGGGCGGTGGGGAGAGTGAGGAGCGGCCATCCAGGCGAAGCCGAATGCATTTGAGTGAGAGGTAGGTTCCCGGTGAGATGGGCGCATTCGCCGAAATTGCATTTCTTTGGTCCTGACCAGTCAAGTGTGTTAGATGACCATCGGTTTCGATTAGGTCCACCATGTGCTCAAGAGTAGAGACGGTAAATGGAGCGCGATTATAGTGAAATAAACGAGCAACTGTCTACATCGCTCAGACACTCCACCGCATTAAACCTGTGACAAGACCGATGTCGAGATGACCGAGTAGGCTTTGAGCGGAAGCCGTTTTCGCCAATGCAGCCTGAAACACCGCCTGAACTTAACCTTCAGTGACAGTAGACTTTGCGCAGGTGCTACTGCACTGTCTACCCTCACTCACTTATAGTAGGTGTCTAGCCAGACTCTCGGAAGGCAGGACTGGTACTACTTCTACTACTACGACTATTGTCATTTCTTATACTACTAACTAGGGTGTAACTGAGTGATAGTATTTGCTGGTATCATTGCTAACTGTATTGTAAGTCGGAAGAGACGCTGATTAAAGTCAGCACTGGGCTCATATCCCCTCAATCTCAACGTGGAGTGTAGTAGTACTGGTGCTAGCGCTGGCGCTACCATTTGTCTGAGGCGACGCTGAGTTAGCCAACGTTAAGGTTCCTACCCCTTGATCTCAGCAAGCCGTGTGAATTTGGGTTTCAACTATTCTGACTAAGTACATGTTTGGGGCACAACAGAGCTTGCCTTGGTTTCCACCCTCTCAACTCCATCCGTAGGGCTCTGTACGTTTATACTAGGTTCAACTAAAATGCTGCTGCTATAGGTACGTGCCTAATTTTAGTAATCATGTTTACTGCGGCCAGTTAGTAGTGAACTATAATACGGCCTGTGTGCTTTTTAAGAAGACAGCACGCAGTATGCACTCCCAATCTGTGTGAGATCAAGTGATTAACATTTGGATAGCAATAATAATAATAAATGTCAGAGGTCAGACCATCATCTCTCTTAATAGGTACTCTATAAGTACGGTACTCGAGGACAAGAGTGTTGCAGAGACTGCAATAGGCTAAAAGCTTTGAGTAGGCTTTAAGAAGAAGTCTACACTATGAAAACTAAGCAAATCTAAACTACGAGATACATTTGTGTCTAAACTATATGATGAAGCTACACCCAGCTAGATTTCAAGGTAAGCTAGATTATAATTATGCGTAGCTAATAAAGCAAGTTAACAGCTGCTGTCACATTTTATGAATTCTCGCTATGATACTGCTGCTAGAGGTAGCACGCCACTGCTAAGAGTCCTAATTCTAGTAATCCTACCTACTGAGACCAGCGGACAGCATATTCTAGTAATATACTCCTATAACTCTATCAATAGCCGACATGCAGCCTATTTTTGCAAAAAGCATAACAAATGGGAATATGAGCTTACGAACGTCATAAATTCATCCGAGCTGATTTGTAAGACACCCGGCGAGCGTCCACGTGTGGTTACTAAGTAAAAATCTCATCAATCGACCAGTCAAGTAGGGTGAAAGCAGCCACTGGAACTTTGCTGGCTCTGCGCCCAGAGTTAGCGCTGTTCAGGCCACGGGAACTAGGGTAATTTGGTCACATGGGTAGTGTGCGCGCCTGAACGAGACCGACGATGAGGCTAGGACACCGACACTGTCTGCCAGTAGTGGATTTGGTTCGTGGGAAAATCGAAGCTGTAACCTGCTGCATACATTCCCTTTTTTAGTTCGGATCGTGCGTGCAAATGGTGCAAGTCTCTTCGTGAATGAAATCACACAGGATGGTCTGTTTAGGAAAAATTGGAGTGTGCTCGTTGAATATGCGTTACCCAATGACAAAACAGAGGATCGGAAAGAGTGTAAGGT
>JAYGXS010000001.1:2090918-2136064 GCA_036362985.1 Ligula intestinalis | reverse complement strand
AGGACCCTTTCATTTATCCTAGGTTGCTCTGAGTAATTTGAAGTGGACTTTAGAAAGCAGGGGGGGGGGACAGGCCCGCTGGGTCCACGCCCGAATGCACAAGATAAGATCCCAGAAACGAAAAAAAACAAGAACATAACAACGAGAGAGAGAGCAACCAAAAGACAACATTCATCTTTTCTTGAAAAAGAAAACATCGCATGAGCATTAAATCTCATTTCTGTGTGGAAGCAAGAAAGATAAAACGTTGTGGGGCGGGGGTGGGGGACGGAGAGGGGAGGCGGAAACGAGGGAGAGAGAGAGAGCAGTCTCCTGGCTCCCCTCTCCGCGTGAAGGCAGAGAAGTTTTGTCTTCTTGGAAGTGAGTTTGCCTAACCTCTGGCGGCAGAATCTGTGAGGGCAATTTTTCCGGGCAGGCATTCCTGACCAACTCCGAGGACCTGCACGATGGGGGGCAGGGGGGGGGGGGGGGGGGAGGGGGGGAGGGACGTAGAGCAGAGGAGGGGAGAAACGGAACAGGCTTCTGAAGGAGTTTCACCATTTCAGCTATATGCTTCATCTGTTCTCCGTCAAGCGCCCTCAGAATGCTTCTGCGTGGAAAAATTTACATAGTCTACTCTTTTTTCTTCGCTGCTCTCTGTCCTTAAGTTTAAATTTGAATTTCGATGCTACCGTAACGCAATCGGGATTTTAATGGGCGAAAAAAGTATTTAGCAAGGACTATTCTGGTGCTGAAATGACGATAACTGAAGCATGTACAGCATGTAGGATAGTGCCTACGCGAGGATAAGGGGTCAGCTGGGGAAGATGGGCGTGTACCAAAGACAACGGTCTGGGGGGGGGACTGTAGCCGCTACACAGCTTCGTTAGCTGACGCGTGTGAAACGGGATAAAAAGTAGTTCTGTTTGTAAGAGAACTGAACACCAACCGGAGTAAAGTTCAATTGACTAATTCTGGTCACAGGAAAATACATACTGTTTTTTTATCTACAAGAACACATGCGTAGGTGGATTAGACACAGGAGTCACCAGCAGCAACAGAAGCAGCATTAACTGCTCGTCATAGCTTCAATCTCAGAGAGGTCGGGTGAGGAAATTTTGTGCGTGTAGGACCACGAAGTGGGAGCACTGTTGACGTTCTTTATAGTGCTCTGTCGCTCTCCGCCCACTTCCCCTTCGGCCCCTCGCATGTAGAGAAAGTAGTCACAGGTGCACTCCTCCGGAGAATAGGATTCTTGGGCGGCCTGATGCCCTACTGACGGGGTGTGAGCTCGACTTCCAGTGCCACTTCGTTGCGATGCAGTCGATCTCTCGTCTCCCTTCTTGCTAGGCGGCCCTGGAGTCAGTGGCTGTCTACCACGTGATCTCTTGGGGAAGAACTCCTGGGGGCTGTAGGAGCAGGTGGCTTGCATCAGACCTGGGTGTTGGTGATGGTGATGACGATGGTGAGAGCTAGCCTTTGATGGCCGTCTTGGGTATTCAGGCAAGCCGCCAGTACAGTCGAATCCTGGGGTGGACAGAACACGCTTATCGGGTATTCGTCCAGTCTCTTCTAGCTGAACTGGTGGTGGTGAGGTGTTGTGATTGGGACAGATGTAGTACTGCCCGTGATTGGAGTACTCACTGGGGAAGTCGTAGGTTCCATTCTCAGAGGCTACTGAAGAAGCGGACGATGAGGGCGGCTCGTTGGCGATAATGGTTTCAGCGGGTTTCCGTTCGCCCATGCAGGATAAATTGGGGTACCAGACTGGGATGTAGCTGGGTTGTGACTCTCCAGCCCCGGGGTTAGGAATGTAGGCTGGCTGCAAAGGCACCATCTTCATCTGGTCAATTCCTTGGGATGCAGATTTAAAAAGTCTGGCCTGTTGAGCAGAGAGAGATGCGGATGAGGCTTCCCTCCTCATTCGTTTCCTTGCTGATTTCTTGTGTCTTCTGCTGGCACCATGCATGTGGCGACAGCTGTCTGAGGAACGCAGGTCAATTGTGGATCGACTAAAACCGAAAATAGGCTTTCCACTGGGGTCCAACCAAACAGGAACCGCCTGGCCACCGGACGGAGTTCTGAGGGGTTGTTTGAGGTTGCCCTTCCGACTACCGCCTGTAGAGCCCTTCTTGGTGCTGTCGAAGGAGGCGGTGTTTATTAGGCGACAGTTTACGCCAGGTGGAAAGAAGTGCGGCAACTGATAGAAGCTGGCCCTGTCGCATTTCGGTTTGAATCCGACTGGCGTCTTCAGGGCGACCGCAACGGTAGACGAGTCCGCGGTCTCATCGGCTTCGGGCTGCGGAGTCAAGTGAGCGTGCAGGGGAGTCCTCAGCGACACTGGCTTTTTGACATCAATCTCCTGTGTCTGCGGTTTCAGCGTCTCCGGCTTGAAGTCGCGTCGCCAGATGAACTCCATCTCTTCGGTCCCGCTGCCAAAGGAGAAGTCACTGATGGTGCGCTCGGCAGTGCACTGGGCAGACACCGCATTCAGTCGACTCCGGGGTCGAGCATTCGGTGCTATGGAGGCAGCAGTACAGTGTTTCACAAAGACAGGCACATCAAATACGTTCTTCTGGGGCGGGCTTTGTCCAGCATACTGCCTCGTTAGGGGCTGTTGGCAATTTGACCCGGTCATGTGGGCGTGCGGGTAGACCACAGTCATGTCAGGGAGCTGGAGGGAGGTTTCCAGCTGGCTAGAAGTGTTTCCACCGGGGCTTCTGGTCTCGCTGTGACGAGTAGGCCTACCGATTCCGTTGGTAGCAGAGCTAAGCAAGTTGGCACCTTCTAATTGGCGAAGGTATAGAACTAGGGTGCGGAAGAGCTGCCAATCTCCAAAGTTCATTTGTATCTCTGTACGCAGTTTCTCAAGGTCACAGACCGATAGCACCAGACCGGTGATGTTCTGTTGCCGCAGTCTTGATTGGTACATGATGCAATTAGAGATTGGAAGATCAGCAATAGCGGCCAGTAACTCACAGACGTCCGTTACATTCATTTTGCTCAGCAATGTGGGAGGGAGGGCCTTCTGAAAATGCAAACCGAAAATACGACATTTAGAAAGTGGTGGAACCACTTTAAGACATTTCAACTTGCTTCATACTGTCATCGGTGAAACTAAGCCGCTTCAAATTCCAGCAAAACTGTCTTGTAAGGCCACCTGAATATAAATTCCCCCGCCAAACTGTCTTGTGGAAAAAGGTGGTTAAACATTTACTTCTTGGTCAATGAGTGGGTTTAAGTGATCAAGGAATATCAAATTAAACCCACTTATAAGTGTTTTAATGAGCTAAATAGAATCATCTCCATCAACATAAAGTCCTGTTGCTCAGGTAACTGATGCCTGCTTATGGAAATTCGACCTTCCATTAGCGGAAATTAACGAAAAAAGGGAAATTTGGTCTACTGAAAATATAAATTAGTTGATTATCATAAGTAAAAGGGAAAATAGGACCTCTTAAGACAATCCTACCCAACTCCCTTATGACTAATGAAATAAAACTGGCATCTGAGAGTAGGGCTTTTGATCAGCGCCACTATTACTGACTCATGTTGTCCATGCCGGTCAAACCTGGCGTATTCAGGCGTGGCAACCTGCGCCTCACACCTTGGGTGGCCATCAACGCGAGCGCTGACTCATGCGTCCGATCCACCTCACCATCTGTTTGCTTTGCGCGGACTCGAAGCCAATCAACGTGCGTCATTTTCGCTAGTTGGCTGGAGATGACGAAGGACGCACAGTGCACACGGCTACAACCTGTTAGCAGCAAATAATTTTAAACTCTTTCACCTAGTAGAATCTTGTCCAACCTTGTCCGTTTCTCCCGACTTTTGATTGGTCAAACTTCCGCATTGTCGACTTTGACTGAATGTCCAGTCTCTAAATGGCTTTTATCATATAACTTAGACTCCAAATCATCTAGGATGGCATACTTTCAGTCCGCTAACATCGAGCTGCCTACTCAAAAGGATAAGCAATCTTCGTCTTGCCTGTTTTATTGAAGGCAACTACCTACAAGACTACGGCGTTGCCTTGGAACATTTGTCTGATAACGGACGCCCAGGTTACATTGGCAAGTGTTTACGAGTTGTGTACAATATGCCGGCGAACGATGTAAGTGCATACAACTCAACTGGTTGCTGTGAGGGCTTGGCAAGCCAAGATTATGTCCATCGAAAGGCCTTCTTCGCTTCTACACCTATCCAGCCGGCAAATTCGGGCCACAAGTTAACAGTACATAGACCGATTACGCTTTTATAAGCACTGAACTTTTATGAATTCACCCTTTAACCTTGGTGTTTGGGCATCCAAATTTAGTGAGCTCCCTTTTTTCTTCACGTTCGATTCTCTTTCCTCATTATTAGATGAGCATGCACACATCTGCTGCCGCTGCTGCTGTATCCAACACCACTCACGCTCATCCCGTGGTGTAAATAAAGATATGACCGTACCCCAGTGAATATGGCGGAAGAGGCCCAAAAATAACTATTCTTTTGCTGATATAGGCCAACAGGCGAGGTCCAGAAAGCAGCCTAAAAAAGCTGCGACCGCTGGAACATGGCGTTTATTGGCCCGACTTTCTGGATTCTCGCTGAAACATGGCGTTTATTGGCCAGACTTTCTGGATTCTCGCTCGGATCTATCATTAGAGACAGACACACCTAAGGGTAATGAGGACGCCAGCGGTGTAGTGGGCACGTGGAAGCCATGCGTCTACTTCAATTAGCAGATCCCAAATTTATCACTGGTAGTAGTACATGACACGTGATTGCTTGTTAATCCACTTCCAAGCCATTAGCTATAGAAATTTACTCACTGTGCTCGATTCTTAGCGGATGAGGATGACGAGATAATAAAGCTCACTGTCATTGGAACCTTTGGCCGCGCACCTCCTCCTCAAGTGGCTAATTACGCTGTTTAGGACATGCTTAAGCACATATTGCAGAGGCGTGGGGTCATGTAGTGGTCACTGCTGCCCGACGCCCTCCTAACTCTTGACGCCACAGGGCATAGGACCTCGCGCGAAGGCAGTTTTTGGCGTTCCTCGGGCCAGACGCACTGACGGGCGACCTACTAACACGACCACGCCGGTGCGTTACCTCGCGCAGTCCAACAAATGACCTTCAAGGCTGTATAAGGCAAAGACAGCTAACGATGAACGCTCGAATGTTTGCTCCCAGAAATCACTCTGAACCTAGTCCACCTTGTGGCTGAAAGTGCGCTCCGGCAGTCAAAATTCCCTCCTAACCATTCTCCTTTTCGTTGTTAGAGAATATACTCTTGCTATCACTCTGACCTTCCCATGATTTCTCACATCTCCTAGGGGACCAAGCCTGTATGATCGCAGCCATGAGGGTTAACCTTCTTAGCCTAATCCACTCGGTGATAATCATTGCGCCTGTTTAATCGACCGCGGGCCAAGATTCAAGCAGCTTCAACGCACATGGGTTTCCTCCCTTTGTGAAAGTTTCTGCCGAGCCCCGTCGCATTATTAATTTATGCCTCACTTATACCACTTTGAGTACGAAGCCTCGAATAAGCCACCCGTGAGCCTACCCGTGGGTGATTCTGTAGTGACCCTGTAGTACTTTCAACCCCCTGCGCCACGCCGTGCATGAGATCACGTAATTATCAGTCTCAACCCGCCTATCGGACAGCCAATCACAGGTTCCGAAAACTGCATCAAAGCTCAACTTCTTGTGGCTGTTACCATGTGCGCACTTATAGGCTGACTCCAATCCATCTGGCCAATCACCTTCAAGGCTGACTCACACAAACACTGCTCTTAGGCGCTGTGCTGGTTATCACGGTCTCACACATCGGACACAGGCCCCCTCGCAAGCGGTTAGGTCCTCATCTGACAGTCAACATCCTTCTATTTATTATCTTCTACTTCTGTACAGAATACACTATCCCTCCCAATTGGCGTCTCACTTCCGCTCTTCCCCTACGGAATTGGGTCTGGAACTTGCACTAGCAAGGGTTTTACCTAATAACTTAATCTGCAGCGATAATTCTGTCTTCACGCATTGCAGAAGTGCCTGCATCTTGTGGAACCTTAACTGATGCCCCAGTGTCCTGTTTGGCGTGGCAAATGACGCCGCCACAGTCCATCAACGTCAGCAGAGGCTGAATGCTTTCAAAGGACATACCTTCAAATGAACTGGACAGGACGGATAGTTGATAGTATTGGCTGGGTTCGAAAAGCAGATGCCTCTGTCCGTGGTTTCCGAATCGATTGACACGGGTAGGGGGCTGCGAGTCTCTCCCGAGGAGTCCTGAGTAGTTTGAACAGCCTCTTCCATATCCCGTACCGTTCTGGCCCTTGTCTCTGTGGCAGTACTATGCAGGTAAGGAGGCATCTGGAAGGCGAATTGGGATGTTTCCGAGGGCCGTTTGATGTCAAGTGTGGCAGCATCTGGCTGGGGTTTTTGGGACCCATCCACTGCGGACGAAGCTGCACAGCGTTGGCGGAGATCTAACAAGATAGGCAGAAAAACTTACAGAGTTAACGAAAATTTGAATTGAAGCTGAGGCAATTAAAGGGTTTCTAAGTCAGAATTTGTCATAAGATTGGAATCTTTTCAAATATTAGAGAAAGCGCAATAAGTCTTTAACGGCCAGACGTAAATAATGGGACTTGGACAACTCTCGAACAACAGCCAACTAACACATAGTCTCGAATCTCTAGGACTTTACTGTCGTCGAGCATTGACCGAACAGGTGTGTGTATCGGTACATCAATCGGTGATGCTGCAGTACATCGAATAAAAATTAAGGAGACTAGAAAGTAATAAATGGTGATGACGTTTCTAATCGGATGCACACTTAAACAGCAACAGAAGTCTGTTCTTGACCAATCCAAATTAGTTATTTACTTTCGACGCAAATAATTAGGTTTTCTGGGTAAGAGGACCTACGTCGCCTTCGCTGCTGTTGCATACTGTTCACTTACAAAAAAACCTTCTTTGCAAAGCCCGCTGCCCCAAAAGATTTGTTTACTATATCAAGGTCTCAGATGAATGCATCCACCCGGACGCAGTGGCATGTCAACGCCAGTAAATGCAAGCGGTTATTAACAGGCTAGCTACCCTCGTTGATGAACGTTCACCGATCCCTAACGGAACTCACTTGCTTCCCTTGAGCTTACTCTCTAGCCTCAGTCCCACAGCGGCCAGCATCTTAAACTGATGCACGTTGCCGACACAGAAAAGGGAGCCTGGAATGGGCAGTTGCGGCTCATAATCCATCATCAGCCAGGCATACCCAACTCTTGGTACCGCACCACCTGAGACTAGACCAAACTCGGCGAAGCTATAGGAGCTGGGAGGGTGTTAAAAGAGTTTTGGATTGATTTTGTATCAAGCTTGGTGATCATAGCTTGACGGAATTCGGCCTGGCAAGGGGTTGTCTGCCCATGAGCTGTTTGGGGAAACTAACGGATCAATGTGACCCTCTCTCGATACGCGACGAATCAATGATGAAATTTGCTTTGACGACGGGCTCATGACCCAGATGGTTGACAGCAGTAGTGGACCATCTGCACAATGAATGTGTGTACATGCCTCTGTTTCCGGTCCCCGGTGATGATTTTACTGGGCTGAATACAGACAAAAATAAGCTTGAAACTGTTCTCTAGCAATCGAGGCACATTTCTCTCACCATCTGCCGTCGACTAACAGCTTCTGCTATAGCCAAGCCCGTAATTTATGTAAATCAACAGAATTAAGATACCAAAAGTCTAAGCCATAGCGGTTGATTACATAACAGAATCTTCGAGACAAAAGGATAGAATGTAGGTATGCCATATATAAACACTTACCTCGTATGCATATCCGTATAAGAGGATTCAAGAAGAGGCTGAGATGAATCAACCGTTTGAGCTCGCTCCGCTTGTAGTCACAAGCCATTTTTGTTTGAACGAATTCCAACAGCTTTGCGGGGTCCCGATCATCGCAGGTGAGAATGGTTGCTACCGGGGGCATTGATGCTATTTCCTCCATTGTCTAAAGACACGAGCAAATTGTGGTGGGGAAGAAATAATTTTCTGTAGCTCATAAGGCCCTATAGAATTCACCCCGTTTACGCCAAAGCCACAAACAAAGAGTAATCGGTGTGCAGATGACAGTTAATTGGAGAGTTCTAGGAGGTGTGATTGAGAAGAAGGCGACTCGATCGGTGGGAAAATACGTTGATTCGCCTGACTTTTCGATTATCCATCGCGGATTCATCATCAAAGACATTAGCAGAAAACAGTAGCAGAAACGGGTAATACGTGCATAGGAGTTTGCGGTATTGATAGGATACATTCATTGCTGCAAACATACAGCGACAATTAACGTTAACAGCCTTCTTGCGCGTGGATAGTTTGTTGGACGGCACGCGGGCTCTGACCTGTTTAACTTTCATCACGGGTGGTGGACTCGAGCGTGATGATTGCTCGGTCATCTGGGCCTCCGGTGCTGGCGTGCGATGACCCGGTGGCCTGTCCGTTCCCCAAGTGACGAATGCTTTGGCCTAATTGAGTCTCAGCACCGAATATGGATTTGGCAAATCGTTGCACTTGCTTATGGATTGGGGGCCCGTGAACCAGGACTCAAGTAATTCTCGGCTTTTTCGATTGTCACCGCTTGCGAGAAATTCGGCCTCATCAAATTTGAATGCATGGCCGGGTCTCATCGAATGAGCCGCAACTGGAGAATTGGCATGATTTCGGCGCACTGCTGCCGCGTGTTCGGCAATTATTATAAGAACAGGAATTCTTTTCAACTGCCACATGGAGTCTTGCGCAGGAGACTTGAGGAGCGTTACGACGAAACCCAGAGTCCACTTAACATCGAACACCTCGTGAAACTCTTCGAATTTTGCCAAAAGGCCTACTTCACCTTTGCTGGAACAACTTATGCACAAATAAAGGGAACTCCGATGGGCCCTCCAATTTCCGGTCTTATAGCAGAATTGGTCCTGCAGGAGCTGGAAAAGATTGCCTTCTCCCAACAGCCCCGATCTTCTGGCGCCGTTACGCTGACGACACGTTCGTTATCGTCAAAAAGAACACACTGCAGAGCTTCCATGATCTCCTCACCTCGATCTTTCCAGATATACAATTCACGCTGGAAGAAAAAAGGATCAGCAGCTACCCTTCGTCGGCGTGCTCGCCATGTGAACTCCCGACGGCACAATAGAAACGTGGGCCTACAGAACGGCGACGAACACCAGGCAGCTTCTTAGTTTTCACAGCAATCATCCGATGGCTCACAAACGAAGCTGTGTGAGAACGCTGTTTAAAAAAATTCAGACACACTTCAGCAACCCGGAAGAAAGAGCACGTGAGGCTCGGCATCTGCGTGAACAGTTTATGCAGAACGGCTATCCTAAAGCCTTCATAAACCGATGCCTACGGCCCCGCTCTCTGAAGATCCAAACAGAACCTCCTCCCACGACTTGGCATGCGCTGCCATTTATCAAGGACGTGTCCGAAGCGACCGAGCGTATTGCTTCAGGACTAGGCGTTGGAATTGCGCATTGTCCCAAGGCTGCCATGCGCAGCCGGGTCATGAGGATCAAAGATCGGATAAATCCCAGCGAACAATCGGGTGTGGTGTATCGCATACCATGTCTAAACTGCCCTGTAAATTACACGGAACAAACTGGACGCATGCTGGGTTTGCGCATACAGGAACACAACTCGGCTGTTTGACGGGGTGATGAATCTTCGCAAGTGGCCGCCCACACCTACGGGGCGGGTCACAAGTTCAACTTCGCAGCTGCGAAGATAATTGCCCACGCAAGCAGCAACACGGGCCGAGAGCTAATTGAAGCCTGGGCGTCGGATGACAACTCAGTTAACCGATGCATCGAGCTGGCGCCTTCATATGTTGCCCTACGCGGGTATCTCCGTACTAATGGTACCGGTGGTTCTGTCCCTCCTTCCCTCCCTGCCACCTTCCTCCCCCGCCCCTATGACGGATAATTGATCCCTCCCCCTACACATTTTGCGTGCTCTCGTTAACAGTTAATTCCCCTCTTTTTATATGTGGCCTGCTTTCGTTGACGGTTAATTGGTCCCTTCCTCCTATAAATGTTGCTTGCTTTCGTTGACGGTTTTATCTCCGACGATGGACTCCCGCAAGAGTTCGAAAGGTCAGCCAAATAAAACTCAAATTCCGGTGATCGTAGGTGCTTCTTCTCAATTTATGCACATACCTGGGATGCGAACCTTTGCCTCAGCATGGAGTTCTCCCTCGAACCCAGAATAAGACACAAAGATTGATTAAATAATGCAGACAAACGCTCACGTATATAAAGAATGTATCTGAGCTCATCAATAGACAGCTACGAATATAATAGAAACAGACCACGCACAAGCCGGCAGCACCTTTGCTTACCCAGCTTATGCCCCCTAAGGACAGGGTTGGCCATTTGAACAGAAAAAAAAAATTCATCAAGAAAACGCTGTGTAACAGTTGTGATGCAGTCTATTGTAGTCAGACCGGAAGAGTTCTATCAACCCGCATACATGAACACCAGTTAGCGGTGAGGAGACGAGACCATATATCAGAGGCTGCCATGCGCACGTTGGACACAGGACACGCATTTGCATGGAAAAAACCCAAATCGTTGGCGCCTGTCCAACTAGGAAGTCCCACGAATTCCTGGAGGAATGTTTCAACCAACAAATCGATTTGGATATAAATTACAAATCCTTCAAGATTAGATAGGAAGCAAAAACAGCCACCACCGACCATATGATTAAATGCGGGTGACAGCTATTTTCCCCACTGACCGCATAATTAACTGTGGATGACGACTATCTTCCCAGGCTGTGACCAACCGTACAATCTTTTGTTAGTCATCGTTTTAAATTAACTTTTTCGCCCAATTCTCATTTTTTTGATGACCAAATGGGGAACCAGACTCGAAAAGTCACATAATAAACATTATTCGTTCCTAAAGGACTTTATCCTTCAGAAGATTGAAATATTTATAGGATGCAGTCTTTATGTCATCACATAGCTATTATCACTAGCATTCCAGCCCCCACGTTAAGCAATGATTGCTGCTCGATCGCAAAGGCACGAGTATTTAATTGCGCTTATTTAATCACTAGTTTTGTTAATTTATGGGATAATGACTCAAAACGTCGACACAATGTCGCTGGAAACGATGTCCTTCCATGAGCCCCTAGCGTTGCTAATTTTCTGCACAATTATTTGCCCTAGGAAGAGTTCGAGCAGGGCATATGGAGTAGGAGCTCATTGTGTTTGCTAATAGACTGGAGAGCTGAGAGGAGTGACGCAAGGAGCTTGCCGCTCTCACGGTTGTCAAGACAACTTTCGGCCCAGCCGACCTGGAGTGTGCGGTCGGGTCTCGGCAAACTTGAGACATTGAGAGTAATCTCTCAATTTAGCCCATGTAGTTGGCCTGCCCATAACTGTACAAAATCCATTGAACGGTGCCAGACATTTTCTGTCGTGGTAGTAGGTAGCTAGACCTTAGTATTTGACACCGAAAAGTGTGCAGCCTGGCCCTCCATTCTTAGAGGGGGGGGAAGGGTGGCACCGAGGTAGCCCGTCATTTGTGGCAGTCTTCTGGAGCAAGGCTACTAGCGCGGTGTGATAGATTCGAGTGCCTCAGATTGCTTGTCGGGAGCAATATGTACTAAGTGTAGCAAAGATACAGTCTCTTTACCAGGCACCAGTCCACTGTCCTAGCTGGCCAGTCAGCTGGTGTGGGTGCAGAAGGCTGGTGCAGCGTGAACCTGTACCTAGGCGTGCTAGCACGAGTGTACAGCCCTAATAATGTCCGCTAGGACTTTACCAGAATCACCTGCTGATTCAGCACAGCTAACACTCAGTACTAGCACACGGATTCCATAAAACAGTCTAGCCACGAGGGGGATGGTAACTTACCCTAGTTAGGAGTTTGAGAAAGCACTGACTTTGTTCGGGCACCTGGGACCGCTTACGCCGATCGACGGCACAGGAACTTTTGTATTTAGATAGTTGGGCTTCTCGCCCATCCTCCTGTTCCCCTGTATCATCTTCGTCCTCGTCACCTCCGGTTCCTAATTCTCCGGACCGCCCCGCCCTTCCTGATGATGACGACTCCACTAGCGCAATCAGCCAGGAAATATGAAAAGGCCAGTGATGAGTCATGAACACCCAGTTCACGAGTTGGCGGACTGAGAACTCGGCGAAGTTCAAACGTAGTAGTCGGCCTGAAATGAGGCAAACAAAAATAATTTTGGCAGGACTGCATTAAGAAGTCCTACTTTCTTTTGTTCTATAATAATAGCCTACTTTTACACTTTTCAGTAGCCTTAATTTTTCATTTTATTAAATACCGCTAATGCAAGGTAAAATTTCCATCAATAGACATAAGTTTCCTGAGCAAAAGGAGTTTATATTGATGGAGCTGCGACTATATTCGGCTTTAATTTAACATTTCTTGGCCACTTTCGACACAATTAAATATTCATTAACACTCATAAATCGAGCTGGTCAACATTTTAGTTAGCTAACCATCTAATAGTGTTAGTTGTAGAAGGTATCGACTTAAAACATTGGTCCTGGAAACTGCCTCGTCAAAAATGTCTAAATCCTCACTGAAGTAGGTTTTTGAAATAGTAAAGTGAATCTGGTTTAACGTCTGAGTTTAGCTTTCCGAGCAAAGAATAGCAAAGGGTTCCCCATAGAAGATGACACAGGTTACCGTAGAGGACCACGCTGATCATTAAACGCCCTCCATTATCATATTTGCGGAGGTTTCATGTTGAGCTTTGACTAAGTTATTTGACCTCAGCCCCTGAACTTGCACTATGTTTGTGAGCTCAGTCACACAGCTGTATTTATGGATAAAAAGGAAGACGAATACTACCACAAATTTTGAATTTGAAATCAAGAGTACCCTTTCCACATAGTAGACATAAACGGCCAGTAGCGTCTTATAAACCATTCTCCCGCATTTCGAGATATACAATGGCTGCAATAAAAATACGTGAATGCGCTCCACTGCTGAAAATCACGTGTACAGTAGTCGCTAATGACCGTGCAACGTTCACAATGAAATTAGACCTGGTACTTTAGCGTATATTTAGTAACATTGTTTTGATTGATTCAGTTTACTGAATGCTGTGAAAGCCTTTAACTTAGCTAAATCGTCATTTAAGTTAGGTATCTTAAAAGAAATGGCCATTAGTTTTGGGAAATTCGGGAGTAGTCTCATATGGAAGGAATTTTCTATGCTATTACAAAAGACAAAGCCAAACTACAGGTTAATGTTGATAATGTTAGGAAGTAACTGCAAAATAAGTAAAAAAGGTATAGAACATATCTCTTCCAGAACTGGAAAAGTTTATCCAAAATATTGGTCCCAGAGAACGCTCTTCCGCCTTCTATTCAATTACCTGGGCCTCGCATATTTTCGATTATCCAAAATTGTTCAGATTAAAGTGAAGCCAAGTGAAAGGAATCAAATTTTCTTGCAGTAAAATTGACGGTTTTTATTTTAAAAATTATGTTTAGCTATTCTGTGAAGTCTTTTCGCGCAAAATGCAATATCAGAAGAGTACTTGTGTGAATGCACCAATGAACCTCAAATGTCCTTCAATAAAAACTAAATGTCGAACGGGTTCTCACGGATTTAAGACAATGTAGCCCTTATCGGATGTTATTCGTAAAAAATGTAGTTTTTTGTATACTTTACGTTCCCCTTTTGCTTTATTTAGCAACGGAACAGACGCAAGAATAATGAGAACTTTAAAAATGGCAATGCATATGGGCAGTTTTTTAAATTCGCCAGTTTTTAAATGAATGTTGAATTAATCTACTCATGCAGAAGGATATCCATTATAAAGGGGAAAGAAAGTTCATTCCTTTCCAGTCAAACTGAATCGTTTATCTTCAGGAACCTTAAAAAATTCTCAAAAGTATCACATTTCATTGTGAAATTTCGTTGGAAAAAGTTAATATAGGCAGAAGTTTGTCAGCCGAATATCTAATCAAAGCAATTTCCAAGAGGAAACCTTTTATAGAACTTTTTTTATTAATCTTAGGAATAGTAGTTTCACAACTCCACTGCGGACAAGATTTACACTCGACAGTGTGTTTTGCTGTTTTGAGGCATTTCTTTATATCAAAAACGTTGCCATTTTCATTAAAACTGATATCGGAGAACACTTTATTTCGGTAAACGCTCTTTATATCGATCTTATTTAAAAGGTTTTGGTGTTAATATCAAACAAATGCAGAATTTATAAATTTATCAAAGAAGACAGTAAAAAGAAGAAAAATTATGACATACTTTTGTTGATGACATTCGATAAATACTTATCCAGTAAGACTAAAGTTAACATAATGTCTTGTCTCAAGAAAAGTTCTTTCTGCATATAGAAATTGGTTGCTCTAAGTTTTCAATTTAACACAATGTCTAAATTTATTGTTCTAATTTATAGCACTTTTTTACGTCTCCAAAATTACGGGATTATGGAGAAAATTTATTTTTCTTTACAAACACTTAGTAATTCCTATAAATCTTTTAAGTACCTAATATGCCTGATGCAGCTCATTATTATTTCGAAATCTTCCTAAATTCATTCACATTGGTATTCGAGTAATGATCAAACTTATACAAAGTTATGAAAATTGCATGTTCCGTGGCGACTACTGTACTTGGAGATAATTCTCCTCTCTAGTGGGTATGTCAAGATGTATGCTGAGCTGAAAAGATTCCTTGATCTTGCCCTGGCTCCTCAGTGAGATTCTCTCGAAACAGGATGTCATTTGTCATACGGGTGGTCGGCTTAAACTTTTTTTGAAAATCAACTGTCAAACTCGGGTAAAATAAGAGTTAAAATTCAGCAGCAATCTTTGGCCTTGGGTATTCGAGTTCTGCTAAGCTATCTGTACATCTGAATTTCGCAGCTCCCCCCACGGGTGATTAAACACACGGTATTTGTTGAAGGCGACCTACTTGTGAAGGCAGTGGATGCCACAAGGTTCTTCAAAATGATGGCATTCTGTTCGGCCATCTCATCCGTAGCAAGGAATACCTCGGCAATCCCGTGGGCATTCGACCTCAGCTGTGCTATGCGCGAAGCATTAACAGCCACAATGGAGGCCGGGGGTTTGGGTGATTGCGCGACCATGCTGACTGATAGCCTGCCGGGTGTTGATGGCGTCAGGCATAGATGTTTGTTCTCACCGCCAATGCCACAATCAGACGTTTTTGGTTGGCTGGCCAACTCCTGGGGGTGGGGGGGATAAAAATAGGGCGGATTAGTCATTGGAGAGGGACAGTTGCAAAGGGTCACTGATACAAGCAGTAGGTGTGCTTCCTGATGAAACGCTAGAAGCAATTCTAAAATGTGTGTGCATAAATAGAATCCTACTGAAAGCTATCACAGAGCATTAAGATATCGGCC
The DNA here is from genome assembly GCA_036362985.1 of Ligula intestinalis. NCBI lineage: Eukaryota > Metazoa > Platyhelminthes > Cestoda > Diphyllobothriidea > Diphyllobothriidae > Ligula > Ligula intestinalis. The sequence continues at coordinate 2,120,660 of JAYGXS010000001.1, read as the reverse complement.
TTTGAACAAGTTTCTTTATAGTTGTCTTTAATAACCTCAAATGCTAAGAAATAGCTTTATATATCTGGCTGTTAAGATGCGCAAAGATTCGAGGTCCAGATATAATATTGCCGGGGATGAAGGGAATATCTGGCCACATATATCTAGTCCTCATAAATGCAAGGATATTTAACAGAAGATAGAACTATCCTATCCTATCTGTTTACGAGAACTTACGTCTTTTTAAAATTTTAGCCCTGAACAAATGATAGCTTTCGAGTTCAAAGCCTCTAGAGATTCCTGAGTAATTGTGTATCACCGTTTTAAAGGTGCAATTTGCGTATTTTCTCTTTGAGAAAAACTTTGTATTTATAAATGAAAATAGGATCTGGCATTTATAATGGTAGTCAACTTTTGAGTAAACGTTGAACATACGGTATACTTTAAAGATGACATTCATAAATAGAAAGATATGATGCCTTATAAAATAACATTTTGTGCTCTTAAAAATCTCACAAATATAAAAATTTTTTAAAACCAGAAGCAACCCTTTCCTCAAACATAGGATTTAAAGATGACGCAGTTGCTATCAGACAACTGCTAAAAGGCATATTTAAAGGCAGTTTTGTAGTAAAATGTTTTCAAAATTTTCAAGGTACTGAAAATTTTGCGAAAATTCCCATTGAAAATTTCAGAAGATAAATTGGCGACCATACGTTTGTTTTTGATAAATTCTCGTCAGGCCTTTACATTTATATGGTATGAATAAACTATGGTAGTTGGCGGACAGATGAAGTGTTCTCGTTGTCACTGTGGGGAGGAGAAGGGAGAAAGGGGGGTGGGGGGGGGAAGTTTGGGTCGTTGAGATCAGAGTGTCAACGTCTAGACAGCCCAGCGTCCATGACCGCCGATAAGGTGTGCGTGGCTGGACTTGGGACTTGGAAAAATGCATATTTCTTAGGTAGTCATTTTGAATAAAACATAAGTTTTGCCGCTTACTTAAAAGCCAGTATCCTGATATGAGTGAAATATATTAGAAGTATACTGTGCAAAAATTCATGTTAAAAGCTCTGCGTAAGTAAATATTTCAGTGGAAGTTAAATGTAGGTCCCAAGAATTGTTTTCATAATCTAATGTTTGGCAAACCATAAATAAAAGAGAAATACAACTTATAGTTTACTTTTTTACTCTGTTCATCGTTAGTTCGATATTTATTTTTAGTTTATTTAGTTTAGTTACTGCTAGCTTACCTTGATTTAGTAGTTTAGGTAGGTGTTAAGTTATTTTTTACTTCACTCTAATTTCATCTCAGAAATGCATAGTTCTTCTCGCTGTATCACAAATTTGAGCAGTTCCCGGTAGTTGTGGAAGCACACATTTTACTTATGGTGCGGGCTTTTGTTGTCAAACATTAGATTGTTGAAATAATTCTTCCTATTTTTTCTACTACTTTCGTTGCTTACCTCTACAGTTCTCAAACTTTATAATCTTTAGAAGCCCTGGGTATCTATTACACAAGGATGGGGTTTTAGCGTGCTAATTGGGGACCTAAGTCAAACTTCCACCATTTTTTCTAACCGAAAACCAATGACACAATTTTAGCTAAAATTTCATGATATACTGCGTCTACTGGACTTGAGGAAATGAGATAACGTATATTTCACGATCAGCAGCAGCTGAAGACATAATGTGCTGTAGAGTAGTACTGGATGGCTACCTTAAACACGGATAACAGACCGTTTTGTTAGTCAGTTAATGCAGGCGTATTCGGCGAGTGTGGGGTTGGGGGGGGGGGATGGGAGAGGGGAGAGAAATGCCGCTTTTTTTCCCAACTAGACACAAGAAACTGAAGTAGCCGACGTCAGTCAGTCTCAAACTGCTGCAGCAAACTACAAAAACTCAAAGGCCTCACGAAAAGCCGACATTCTGTCCTAAAAGCAGCCCCAGCAGCGAACACAGCTCCTACGCGACTGTGTCTATCACAACATGAAAAGAGCGGACTGTACGGGAGGCCGGCAATCAACCAACCAACCACTTTTATCCTCGTTTGCATCCACGCCCTCCCTTCGGTAGCTCATAATAACAGAATGCATGCCTTTTTCCATTAAAGAGCGTCCAACATGGGGTCAAGTTTAGACGTTGACGGCGATATTCAGAAGGAGCAATTGCTGCCTCTAGCAACCATTAGGTGTTAGCACATCTATTTACGGCAACCACAACACATGAAATCAACCGAAATGGTATGGAGCCGTTGTGCTAAGTTTAGTAGTTATTGCCTTCGTGGTTTCGCCGATGGTGTCCATTAGGTTTATAATATGAATGCAGGATTTAAGTCGCATTTTTACAACTGTTTAAAAATGAGCGACAGTAAGATTTCGTTGGTTTTCCGGCCAGTCTAAACAATCACACTTAAAGCTGCAGTACACAGCCATACGTGTGAAAAGGTGGCAGCATTATGGGTTTTGGTCCGCTGAACATACCGTAGACTGTTTGTTAACAGATTTGAACACCGACCTACAGTACAGTCGGAATTTCATAAAAAACGCTCAAATTTACGAAAGTTTGATAATACCTCACTTATTCTCACGTCATTTCAGTCACCATATGATGCCGGCTTTATAACGAGTTTTTTTTCCACCCGCTTACAAAAAGCATGTTCTGTTAAAAATAGCTACTTTAGTAGTGTGCATTTAACTAATTGACTTCCACTTCCCTCATAAATTCGAATATATATTTTGGAGAAAACACGTCTATAATTATTCGTTCTTATACCTGTTTGCCAGGAAATAACTCTCGTAAAATGTACACCTGAAGAAAAGGCATCTTACCATTTTAAATGTGTCCCAATTGTCTAATATTCTGATACAAACCGACTATTACACTAGAATTCAAAGTTGTCTAGCTGTATGTCGTGTTCATCTTGTGTAAGGAAAAATACGTTTTCCCTATGATATGAGGAGGAAGTCACATAGTTCTCATAAAACTTTGCAAAAAACATGAATGATGCACCATACATTATAGGTAAAATAACTAAGTTGACGGATACGTAATATTATGAATGAAAATTTCAGAGTAGTAAAAATATCACGATAAAAGCATTTCCTGAAACCATAATATAATGCCCTTTTATGCATAAAATTTAAGGAAGGCGCAATTTACTACCAAACGAGCACAAAACATTTTTCTATAAAATATATTCAAACGTATAAGGGCAATAAAAATCAATTAGTTAAATGCACACTAGCTAAATCGACATTTTTACTGAATATAATTTTTGTAAGCGTTCAGTAAGAAACTCATTACAGAGCCGGCATCCTGACGTGACTGAAATGATGTGAGATTAGAATTTGCAATAATCAGTTTTAAAACCCCACCTAATGCTGGTTTCCGATTGGTTATCAGTCTTTCCGTCATTTTGCATGAAACGTCGACCATAATGTATTTTTTACCTACGTGTATTTAGTGCTGAACTCAATAACAAGAAGTCACAGTCTGGAAGCGTTTTAACTGCAACTAAAAACAAGGATGTACTTAGCAGAGTTAGAACCACAAGAGTCGATCCCCAGCACGAGTGCCCGAATACACAAATACGGTGAAACAGCTTCTAAGTTCAACTTTCTTAGCTCCTGAGAAATAAATTACTGTTCACGGTATAAATAGGTATATTTAAGCTCTATAGGCGTAGAGAGAAATTGAAAGTGTGTTTTTGGGCTGAAATCCGTTAACCCCTGCGGAATATACAATTGCTGCCAGCAGAAAGACTTTGGTAGTATATATTGGTGCTGTTACTTACGATATTAACAACCTAGGTAATAGCTAAAAGGGCCAGATACGCGTTTCGCTGGAATTCGGCCACTGCTTGATGTAAACCGCCAATAGGAATTCATTTATTAGGAGATAAAAAGCAAAGGTTTCAAAACCGGTATATAAACCAGAAAGGAGGCAGATAAGGCTGAGGGACCCACTGACGAGCCGGGCCCCTTGCAGCTGTGTCAAAAGCCGCAGAATTCTAGCAAAACACGTGTCTGGGTCTGTTAGCTAGTACCTAGGCTGTTTTTATGGTAAATTACAGCAGCCTCTTAGGCCTGCGAGACCTTCGTAGCACTAATGTTAACAGAGTTAACGGATCAAAATCCCTTCGATGAGAACGTGTTACCTGCATGAGTACACCTGCCATGGAGGTGTGATGGGCCAAGTTGATGACCCCATTGATAATAAGTTGCCCACGGTAAAATCCAATGATTTTCCAAACGAACGTTAGCTCAACTTGCCTGCGGACTACGAAACTTTGCGTCACTACTTGAAAGGGAGATCACCTTTCTGGAAAGCTGATAAATACGTCAGAATGTCCGCTTTGCCAAGTATACCCCACTAGCGATGAGAGCACTTCCAATGTGGACGACTTTTCCAACAACAGAGACCAAGAAGCTGGCTGCTCACAAAATTATTGCTACAGAGGAATTTACTCACACTTCCTACACTGCAGACCCTTTGAGTATGATTCATTAATTGAGTTAACATTAAAGGAGATGGACCCCTCGAACGGCACTGTAGTCTCACGCACTCCAGTCTGACCCCGCCCTGTGCTTGTGAAGGTAGGATCTCTGGCATAGTTAGAAATTAGCACGAAGTTTGAATTACCCTGAGAGTAGCCAAAGCGCACAACACACCACTTGCGCAATTTAATTTTTATTATCTTGCAAAACTGTCTCTAATTATGAAAACCCTTTTGGAAGGAAAAAAACTCGAGTTTCCATAAAAAGGCTGTAAAATGCAAGAAATGTCGGTGGCAGATGAGAGAGTGAGGAGTATGGTAAATTCTACGACCGAATTGAGACGGTTGAGGAGTTCTTTTTTTCTAAGATCCTAGGAGTAACGTATCCGCGAGTCGGATTTCCTAAGGTATACATCAGTTGAAAAAATGCTCGCCATTTCCCAAACAGACAACTTTCGGATTAATAATTCATGCATTCAGAAAGGAAAAACGACCGGGCAGTTAAGAAAGTGTGCTATGTGATACACCCCGCGGTTTCTCGTTATGCATGCACTATAACTAAACAACGAAAAAGGAAGTATCGGACCAAAATTAACTGTCCCCCATCAACTCTCTCCCCAAAGGGTGGACGCAAATTCATTCAGATCGGGCCTTTGGACGGGGGTGGGGTGTATTAAGCATAATTAAGTACCTAAATTTCTTTGTTTGGAGAATTTTAAATATTTTAATTATCGGAGGCGACCTCTTTTTAATCAATCATTGTACAGGCTTCTGAAAAATGAGAGGAAAACGCTGCTGCTTTCTCACGCAAATGAGGAGGGTATTTTGAAAATTTCTAGTTGAGGAAGGACGCTGCGTCCCATGTTTGCCAGTGACAATGGACCGCATCTCCCTGGTGTCCTTGAAAGGATACAAGAGGGATACTTTCATCTTAATAAGTTATTGATAATTCGATTTTATTTTACTTTTCGCAACAATCCTAGTAGCTGAATGAAAAAACTACACACGTTATATAACCAGCCAAAATAGACATCACTTCACAGATATCTGGCTGGTGCTATCTTTAAAACTCTTGAGACGCCACTTTGGTGAGCGCGTGAATAGAACGACTGAAGATCCCGATTTTTGAGGGGTTCAATTTCAACAAACACACTAAATTCAAATAATTTACCACGTAGTGTAGGTTCCCATGCGTCAAAGTCCAAAAAGGAAAAGGTTCCTGGGTCGTCACCCGAACCCTGAGCCCGACGCTAAAGTGAACTCTAATTGTTGCCTCAACATGAACTCTAGTCCCTGTGGACCTTACAACAGGTCTCTCGAAATAGAAGACTTCCCTATTACCGTAAAATACCTAAGTCCATTTGCGCTAACTGTTATCTTGTGCCGAACGGTGAAAGTAGGCAACTGACAAGCAAAGAAGTTAAGTTGAATGTGGAAGATGACTTAGATTCTGATCTACTTTTGACTGTACAAAGCAATTCGACACTCTTCAATTAATTTCAGACGTAAAAAGTGTCTGCCCTCAATGGCTTTTCGCTGCTCTTCTAAGAATTTTTTACTGAAAATGCTGTGCGTATACTAAGCGCTCAGCATGAATTTGGTTCAGGCTTTTCGGAACGATAACGCCAAATTGACGTTATCTGTTTAAAAAAGTCCAAAAAATAAACTTCACTGTCCCGGTGAAATTTCTCCTTATACCACAGTTAGAGGACTAGCAGACATAAAATTTGATACACAAAGTTAAAAAACTATGCGGAATGGGTTTCGAAGCAGACCTCAGCTGGGCTTTGAAACCTCCTTATAGGATTAAGTCTCATAAGCTACCATATTCATGTTCATAAAACAGAATAAAGAGGCTTCTGGGTACAAGAGGTTGAAGAAATTTGGAGACTCCCATAGACGCAGGGTGCCACAACAATAAGTCGATCGGTCGACCGACTAACCCCACTGGACGCATGCGAGATACTAACGTTAAATTGTCGTAATAAATCTCATAATTATCAACTTTTCTCAAAAGTGACATATGGTCCTTTTACACGAATAAAGTTTAAAGAAGGCCTTATTCCCTAACAAACATGTATAAGAAAATATATTACAGTAGTCGCAGGTTATTAAGCCCACCTCGGGCCCAGACCAAATTGGGTTCAATAAGCGGCTAGCACATTAAGCGGAGAGCAGGATTTGAACTACATATTATGTGTAGAGCTTGGTTATGTTCAAGAAAAGAATGCTGTTTGTCTGTATTTTACGTGATAACAAAAACAACCAAACATTATTTGTGACACGTAACCAGTTGCGCACGCAGAAAGGTGAGAATTTCACTCTGTCCTGTTGGCAAACTGGGGTTTGTAGCCGGCGACTGGCCTTATTGGCCGGCAGATTTTGCTTTGTAAAATTCCGTCTCAAGCTGACCTGGACTTAATACGTGGCTGGGCTTAAGAATCGGCGACTACTGTAATAAACATGTGTTCTAGCACGTACACTATAATTTTAACCAGAAAAAATATATATGCTACTTAAGTAGATATTTTTAGAGAGTATAGTTTTTGCATGCGGTCAGCGTGATGCTAGTACAAAAGCCGAAACATGAACGTGACTGAACTAATTCAAATTAATTAGTATTACTACTTTACTTTCAGTTGACGTTAATGAAATAAGGTATCTGCTGTGAGGCCCCGAGTCTATGTCCAGTCGTAACAAACCGGAGCATAGTGGTGCTTGGATACAAGAGGTTGAAGAAATTCGGGGGCTCCTATAGGCACATGGTGCCACAACAGGACCAGTCGGCCGACCAGCAGTTAATTTTCAGTCGGTGTCCGGTCTAGTCGGTTTACTGCGACAGCGCCGTTATCAGGGCGTGCCCTTCTGGCGGCAATATCTGCTTCAGTCAAAGGAAATGGCCGCAGGTGCCATGAGTGGTCTACCGAAAAAAGAGGCTATGCTGCTGCTGCTGCTTTTGCCGTCGACGCTCACCCTCTCTCCCCACTCGTGACCCTTTGGCGGCATGACCTGCCCTGGGCAACGGAAGTGACCATATGTCGAGATTGGTCCACAATCAACCACACTGCTGCCGTCAACTGTAGGTGCAAGAAATATCCCAAACTTGAGGATGATAGTTGTAAAATAATTGGTTGTTTCTGCGAGTAAGCGCAACAGAACCACGAAATAGGGCTTGCAAGAGTGAAGCAGAAGAGCAGGAACCAGGGAAAATGTTTTATTAACCCAGACTTGCTCAGGTTCACAGAGGAAATTGGTCTCCATATCAAGAAAAGAACACGGTACCAAAATGGATAAATAGCCCACAAAGAGGGCGGATACTGATCACTGTTTAGAGCCTCTGCAAAGTTCCCTCTATAGGCGAGTGTTTGCAGGGCATGGCATTTAAAGGCGACCATTGTCTGCTTTATATTCATTGGGGACTTTCCTCTCTGACTCAGCAAATTTCGTCTATCTTTTAGCACGCACTTTCCAAAAATACTTTCTTTGAAATATTTTTCACAAAAATTTCCGAATTATTGACACACATCTTTTCTTTTTTATTGCCTTATACACCAAAATAATATAAAAAATTATAATCGCTGGGTATCCAGGCTTAAACCTTTCATGTTTGAGCTAAAAGCTTTGGCCAATTATTCAGTACCCAGCTTTGCTTGACGTGTTGCCGTATGGATCCCTGGAGCACACCAAAGAACCCACACAGGCAACTGCATAAAGATCCGACGTATATTTTGATAAAGATCAACCAAAAAATGATAAGGGAGACCGGAATGGCCATTTCCGGCTTGCCAGTCGTCACCAGCCAGTCATATCCTATCTCAAGTGGCGATCACCCGAGATCCGTCCCCACGACCTTTGGTCATACCACTGCACTATGAGCTCGTCTTTTGTGTTGGTTGCGAGCGAGAATTTAGTGTTACCATGGGACGCACTGATCTGAGAACGAAGCAAATATGTTCAGTTTTTCCGCTCAACATATTCTGTCTCCCAAAACCCTCCAAGGGAAAATGAAAGCCTTTACAGCAACACATCAAGATGAACAGAAGAACATGAGTGTGACCATAGCGTTTTATGTACATTCTTATTCTCTTAAGCATTCGATCAAAAATATAGACAACGAACACGACAATTTCACAAACAGTGGAGAAGTAACCTTCCAAGTAAAATTTGATCGAAATTAGGAAACTTAAGTCAACTACTGCTCATTGTAGGAATTCGTTTATCCCCGTAATTCGAAGTGTTCGCGCATTATCGACCTACTTAACCACTAAGTTATGTGGTTTCAAATCGGGAGCTGCAAGGTCTGAAAAGTAAAAAGACAGCCTCGATCCTAGTGCAAGATGGTTCAACCTTATATATAGACATGAATCAACGAAACCGCAGAAAATTGACATTTTTGCAACAAAAGCTCCATTGATGACGTAAAATTCGGGGGTTAGTGATCGGCCTTTGTATAGTACAACAATACACGTCTGTTCTTTACCGCGAATCCACTTAAGCCTTCGAGAAGCCGACAACAACATCGGTCTAGAACTGGATAATTCACACGTGTTGAACCTCTTGGCGACTGTGCACCGTAATATTTTATCGGAATCTCTTCAAAAGTTGTAATTATTCTGCTTTTCTGTAGAAGATAGCCCGCTAGTTGCGGAGGCTGGAATTTGATCGTCTCAGTCATGCCCTTCTTTTCGGATAAGTCTTCGCTATTCGGTACCCTCCAACGTTCAAGCATGTTTGACTGTTTTCCAACAAATCCGACCATAGTGCATCTCTTAAATAACACTTCTTTGTCAGGGTCAGTACTGTTTGACCCTTAGGTCAGCACTTCAAAGCCCGAAAGGGCTCATTTGGGATCTCGTGCTGTGCAATAGTTTGATGTTCGGCAACAATAAAAAAACGTAACTAGCGTCCTTCCACCTTTAAGCAAATATTCGCAAACTAGCTCCAGGCAAGGCCTCGATGCATGGAAAGGGGAAGCAGCTCTGGCATTTTTAAAGGCTTTTGGTCGGCAACAGACAGTGTCGAAGAAGATGCGATCACTGGAACAAGGACTTTATTTTCCTGCCGCCTACTCACCCCACTTGGAGTTGGAGTTGCACACAGGCCGGAAGCAACCATCAGACGCCGGGTCATGAGGCCGAAAGACCCACTGGCACGGAAGGAAACGCTTGGAGTCGTTTACCGGATCTGGTGTAGATGTGGACAAAGCAACTACGCCGGAGAAACCGGGAGATTACTCCAGACGCGTATGGCCGAGCATGCAGCGGCGGTGAGGAAGAAAGACGTCAACTCCCAGGTTGCAGCTAACTCAACGGGACCCGGCCATATTTTCAAGTTTGACGAGGCCGAAATCCTCGCAAGAGCGAACAACCGCAAGAGCCGCGAGCTGCTCGAGTCATGGGTCTCAGGCCCCCAGTCCATCAACAAGCGCAACAATTTGGCGTTCCCATACTGAGAAATTTCCTGAGCAAGAGAATCAGTCACGTGGGCAGGACTGGGCACAACAACAACTCTGACAACAGTGGGCATAAGTATCGCGCAATTATCAAACCCGCATCCGACGCGGACAAAAACGCTGTGGCAATTGATGAGCAATCACCGCACCAATTAAGACCTCAAGCGGTGGCTACAGGGACTGACAATTATAGTACGCATGCAGGTGACCGCTGTGAACTATAAATACCGTGCAATCTGTGCATGTAGCACCCCTTATCTGCGCATGTCTCAGGCTTGTTTACGATTACCTATGACTAAGGATTCCCGACGGAATCCGAAACATCAGGACAATAAAAATTTTGTTCCAGTGATCGCTTCTTCTTCAGACCGTGGATGAATGCATGTTGCTAAGTGACTGTGGGCCACGCCAACTGTGGGGCTTGTAAGAAGTTCTTTTGTGCACGCAACGCCAGCTTCATCGACCTGATAGCGGTAGCTTCTGTTGTTACTAGCAGGCGCTGACCCAGGAACTTCGGATAATTTGGTGGGACCTTTTAGCTCACTCGGAAACCTTCGTTGGGGCCCACCCGATGTCCGGAATCGACCATGTGCGCCAGAATAGAGCTGTTTATGCTCCTGCCCCATCATCACCTCCATTGATGGCTACAGGAGCGGACAATTATTGTACGCACGCGGGTGATCGCTGTGAACTATAAATACCATGCAATCTGTGCGTGTATCACCCCTTATCTGCACATGCCTCAGCCTTGTTGATGACTACCTATGACTAAGGATTCCTGAAGGAATCTGAAACGTCAGGAAAATAAAGTCCTTGTTCCAGTGATCGCATCTTATTCTTCGGAACTGCTGCCTGGAACTCGTATATTCTCCTCTATTAACAGATAGTGTTTAAATTATTTGAAATGCGATGTTAACACAGAATTATGGTTACTAATTTGGGCATTTTGTCCAGGTCGGAGAAACAAACAGATGAAAGTAAAATGTGGAACAAGTCAAAAGAAAGTACTCCTCTCCTGTCACATTTAGCGCTTTTTATATTAGTTTACTAAGAACTAGGAACTTGTAAGCATGAGATGATACTTTAAAAAGGCTTCTGCTGTAACCCACAATCATGTTTTCTTGTAGACAATAAAGTCACATCTCTTACAATAAAAATATTGCTAATGAATACCAGGATGATCAAATGGTCATTTCCAACTTATTTTTCGTCATCGGCCAAACATACCCGACCGTAAGACCCGTGAGTTTAAGTGCACAGAGTCGGCAACACATTCTGTTTAAACATGCAACGACTAACTTGTTTAGAGTATGATTGTCTAATGGTAGCAAATGAAACAAGCATGTCCTTTTACGTTCGCGGATTATGCAAACAAAAGGCACACTGCAGATAGATGAGCAGCCTGGCGTCGTATATCAAGTCCCACGTTGTGGATGTCCTAAGCATTATGCAGGGCAGACTGGGCGTCGAATTAGCTCGGAAATGACGGAGCACAAACGGGCAGTGCGGAAAGGTGATCCACTGTCCCAGATCGCCAACCACACCCTCAAAAAAGGCCATGAATTTGATTTCATGGGCATGCGGATATTGGCACAAGACAGTACTAAGACGGGATAAGAATTACTGGAGGCATGACAGAGACCCCAACTCAGTCAACAGGAACATGGATATACCACCCTGCTATTTCGCCCTCCTTTCGCGCGACCAAGAAGCACGGCCCAGATCATGTCAAAGGATGCACGCCAGGGTTAGAAGGCCACATGTAATGTCGTCAAGGGTGAACACTCAGATGATACGAGGAGACGACCTGAGCATGGACTCAACCAATCACGAATGCTCCCCCCATTTGCTCGTAGATCGACCACAAAACATGCCAATTCTTGCTGTTCTCGCATTTTCCCTGATGACGGCTTCTCCTCCGGAACCGATAACTTAGACTTATGCACTTGCTGTCCGAGGGATCCCGCCTTAAACTTTGTTGCAACATGAACCTGGGGCTTGCATATTCATTTCCATTCGCGTGTTTCCCTTCACATTGTTAGCAGTTTTTTGTATTGCCGACTATATGATGGTATGCGACCAGCCACGAGCAAAGGGGCCTGCTTCAGGTGTTTTGTGTCAACCAATCATTGTTGCGATCGCACAGTCTCCTTCTTAGTTCACATCAGAGCAGGGCTATATGACATCTTGTTGCACCATTTCCCTGTTTTCTTAAGCATTAGAAAAGTTTTGAAAGCCCACTGCATAGGGCTCCGCGAAATTGATAAAACAGAATTCGCAAAAATGGTCGCTTTTCTGCCGCTATTGCCACTACGCCAGCGTCCTCCATTAACTCGAGTGCGCATGGATAATGCTGAGTTGCATGTATTCTCGGTTCCATTGTGCCTAAATGGCCTCCGTTCTCACTAAACATGGGAAATGCTAATGGAAGCGGCCGGGGCGTGAAGTGCAGACATTCCAAAAAAGGTCACAAATCATGCAATGAAGCGGGGAGCAGAGGACGTGGAGAGTGTTAGGAGTGAAGCCTAACAAAATGCCAGCAACCTCGCAGGCTCTCCTGAGGCGTCGTGCCGGTGAACGGCTGTTAGAATGATGCCCTTGTGAACAGCGGACTGCCTGGAGGTTATATGCCTTCGCAATGACTGTCCGACGAGATGACCCTTAATCACTGGACCGGACCGCACACGCACGTGAGCCCGCGCGCGTGCCCAACTAGTCACAGTTCCTCAAGAACCACTTGGATACCTCACGCAGTAGGTGACCAAACGCACCCAAACATGCCACAAACGAACGCGCTTGACAATTACTTATCAGTTACTGTCACTTCTCAGACAGTGAGTTGCAATGTGGACTGTGGACGACACTGCTAGTTCGTCCCATTGCCAGGCTTCACCCCGGAGTGGAACATACAGCCAAGGCTGACTTTACGCCAGCAGCGAAAGCCAACCGAGAAAGCAACTCCGGGATTTGTATCCAATAAACACACCTCCTAGTGGCTTCCAATTTTACGCCTTCCTTGCTGTGTAACACCTTGGGCATTCCAAAAGGCCTAATAAAACCATACCATAACTGAAATTACCGAGGAGAAGACGACTCGATCGCTGGGACAATACTTTTATTCGCTTGACGTTTCGACATCCGTCGCGGATTCATCATCAGAGGCATAATCACAGCGCAGTAGCAGATACAGGTAGTGTGTGCACGGGAGTTTTGCCGTTCAAGACAGTCATAAGTTATGCATGTGCAAAAAATCGAAAACTGTTTGATGTGGCCTGTCCGTACCCCAAACGGCGACTTGCTTTGGCCAAACGGAGTCAAACTACCGAATATGGATTGGGCAAATTGTTGCACTAGTTGATGGAATGGGGGCCTACGAACCATGACTCAAGCAATTCTCGGCTCACCCGATTGTCACCTCTGGCGAGAATTATGGTCTCATCGCATTCGAATGTGCGGCCAAGTCTCGTCGAATGAGCCACAACTTGAGAATTGGCATCATTCCACCGCAGTGCTGCCGCGTGTTCGGCAATTCGCGTCTTGAGAAATCTGTCAGTTTCTCTGGCATAATTGCTTTGCCCGCAACTGCACCAGATCATGTGGATGATTCCAGATGTTTCTTTCCGTGGCAGTGGATCTTTCATTTTCATGATCTGACGCCTGATGGCTTAAATTTTAACTGTCTTATACGGCAAAGCTCCTGTGCACATACTACCTGTATCTGCCACTGCGCTGTGATTATGTCTCTGATGATGAATCCGCGACGGATATCGAAAAGTTAGGCACGTAACAGTATTGTCCCAGCGATTGAGTCGTCTTCTTCTAAATTACTTCCTGGGACTCGCATATTCGCTTGTATTGGCAACGGAAAAAACAGTTTCAACAGGGAGGGAACATACCTCAATCGAGGTGAAAGCTCCATTAACTTGGCCGGCATCACTGTGCTCAGGAGTTTTAGGCAGCGGAAGTTCGAAGCCCACAGCTGGACGGCCGTCAGCTGATCTTCGCTGGCTGACTGGCGTGATACGTGTTGGCAGGGTAGCTTGCGACTGTTGAAGATTTTGTATAGAAGGCATGTTGAAGGGTTCAAGAAAGATAGGCAGGTGGATGTTGGAGAGGATCAGATGACTGGCGTCAGCCACGTTTTGGATGAAGTGAAGCACTTTGTCGGGACTGTGACCAAGGCTTGCCTGACTGGAGGGATTGCAGTCTTGCATACGGTCCTCAAAAAACATCTAGAAGGGAGGTATGAAACGAAATCTCAAGTCAATAGCTGGTTGTATTGAGGATACTGATAACAAAATGCTTGTCATTAAATTTTCCGAGAAGAATGCGGAAAAATGAGTTACTGTTTACTCAAGCGCACAACCAAATAATTAGTCACAAATGCTGTTTTAAGGATAAAAGTATAAAAAAACGAATGAGCAAAAGAGACAATAGCATTGCTTGATTTTACAATTGACATTTCTAAAAAGATATAATATTTCCTGTGCCTGTCATTTTGGGGCTGAATATCGGCGAACGACGCGGACAATAATATTCGACATCTGCGAGACTCAGCCAATGATGAAAATACACCAGATATTTCTTTTTGGATGGACGGATAGTGCTGGCTTTGCCTCAAAGTAGGATTTTGAAACTGGAGTCCTGCACGCAACTGGTGAAGGGAGGAAACCATTTCAACTGATGTGGAGCGGAAGTTTGTACGGTACACTGACGGCCCAATAATGTGGTAACGTCTTGCGTGACCACTAAGTCAAAAATGGTCATTTCAGCATCCATTGTGTCTGTCATCAGGCTATTATCTGCATTTATTATTAGTTTCCTGTGATGGCTCTAGATTAAGCTCCAAGACGCAATGGGATAAACGCATACTGCAACCTGATTGAGGCATGCTTCTTCAAGGATAATTTAATTTCTTGCAGTTTCTCATTGAGGATTCTCAACTGCCTTCTACTGCAGTTGCTAAAAAAGTATTTAATTAATAGTGGAACGATAGGAAGTTGAATATGTTCAGATTTTAGGATTGAATGAGAATGAGGCTGTAATTTTATCGAGTAGCATGACACGAAATTTGAGGCGGGCAAGAAAAATGAGACCCCTGTTACAATGATATGGAAAACTGTTTTCTTTTCAATCGAGATGAGCAATGAATTCCGATGACAGTGGTTGGATTTCTAAAAAATGTTCGGAGTAGGCGTACATTCTCGTTCAATATTAAATCAAAATTTCAAAATTTACCTTAGATTATGGAAGACTACTAGGGTTCGTGTATCGCACTAGTTATGATATGGTATAGCCTCCTAGTAGTGCTGTTCTGAACTTATCACTGTCTAACATGAAATCAGAAGGCCTATTTACCAAACGTATTTGCATTCCGCCAGTGAACAGGCATCTCCACGTAATCAAATCAGTAAATGCTTAAGCATAGGTCGCCTTATGGCTCGCCTAAAACAAGGAATTTATTAAACGACCCCGAGACAGCACACAAGAATAGAAACGTCCGCCACACAATAGCGGTGTTTGCTCGTGCATGTGTTGGTGACCTTACCCCACTATTAACAAACAGTTACCTAAATCCAAAGCTTAAACCTTAGTTTGTCATTAATAATAATCCTTAAGTTAACCTTTACATTAAACTTAGCGGTAAAACCACCCATAACACTAACTGCAACCGGAAAATTAACAGTAACCCTAATTCTCCCGCAATTTATCGTAAAATATTAGGGGCGGTTGCTACTCCCAAGTCGTGTCAGGAGACCCAAGTGCAACAGGCTATGATAGATAACAGTAAGCCATATAATTCAGTAATACGAGACCAGTGGTAATGGGGTTATACCGGGGCCATATGAGAGAAAATAGAGTAAATATAAGAACCAAGGACAGAACATAGTGCATAAGATTATTATAAAAGTCTAACAGGCAACAACTAAAAACACGCGATAATTTAACCACGAACAAACATGAGGAAAAATATTGAATAAAGTGTTCCTCATATACCCTAAGTCTTAGCATTTGTCATACAGAAATTGTGGCTTAAGGGTTTTGGGGTGTGGAGAAATAGGATAGGTAGGAAAGGAAATTTTAGAGGTAAGTATAAAGTGGAAAAATGTAATAAGATTTGTTTCCTATGACCACTGGGAGTAAGTTGTTACGCATAAAAATTGAAGGTGTGCGCGGGAATTCGCGCCGCAGCCTATACTAATCTAACTCCAGAATGGTAATTTGGACGTAAGGTAAGTTGAAGTAGATGACCTTCTAACCCCAATTCTATTTTTCAGGAATTTCAAGAAACTTACAATTTGAAAATCGATGTTTTCCGCAATACGTTGAACGATAATATAGATAAGGAAAATCTACAGATATAAATCAATAACATTTTCCAATACAATAAGCTAAAAATGCATACAATACTTATTAAAGTAAATTCCACTGACTATCCTAATTACCCACCTATAAAACCACAGAACCACCGTTTTCGTAGGAAATATACTGGGACTGGGGATAAACGAGGTGCATTGCATAGGCTTCTATTGCCAAAAATAATAAATGATAAATGAAATCAATCAAATTGATTAGTTAATAAAGTAATAAAGTCAAAAAAAGAAAAAAACTAACATTAACACAGGCCCCATATTAAAATTTTCTGTATTTTTGGTTTCCATAATCTTATCTACAACAGACAATTACCGACTGAAACAATCCCTAGGAAACCAACCGATAAATTTATCTCTGCGGAGGATAATTATATAACTGTGAGGTTGTACATCGGTAGAGTTGCTTCACACTCTGCTTGTAACAGCCCGCATATTTAAAATTTCAAATAGAGACGTTTGTTTGAATTTCTAATGTGTTTATAAGAAAACAGGTAGAAGGCTATGCGCTCACCAACACTATGTCTTTATTATCTGGATTTTCGGACCACTACTGCAGTCAAATTTTATAAATAAAAGCACAAGATAACAAGCAACAAGTAAAGGTGTAGGAATCATGGAGATAGTCGTTTGCGCCATAAGCAAGACAAACCAGGAATACATTAAAGCCTGAGCTGATCTGGCAGCAACAAACGGCTTTCTAGGCCTGAACCTCCCGACTAGCATCCTTGGTGTTCGATTTGCATCCACCATTGCTTGTTTAATTGCCATTTTTATTGTTATGTATTTTATTTTAATTTTGTTTATCTTATTTTATTTTTATTTAAACTTATTTTTCTTTTTTTCTGTGAACTCCAGTAAGAGCTCAAACTCTCAGATGGAAAATAAGATGTTCCCATCAAGTAAGCAGCTTTCATTTGCTTTTTAACTTACAGTGGTTATCTGTCAATCTTGGTTTTCCTAGTCAATCTGGACCAGTGGACACAGAATTCGAACACGAGTAGACGCGGGCCTTTGAATTTGAACCGCAATTTTCTTCTCGCAAAATGTTTTATGCACACGTCGGTTGGCCTTCTTCATCAAGTACAAACCAATTTTCATCCTTTTTGCTTATTTGAACTAGAGTAAGGTCACGAGAACACAAGGTCACAACGCTAGTGCTGTTTTGAATGCAGTCCAATTTGGCCTATACTCGATGACCCTTCCTAGGACATTTATCCGTGATGTCGAAAATTGCAGTCATTTGTGATTAGGGATAACTTTTGATCTCTCGGTGTCCTTAGTTTTCGCGCTTATTTTATCCTCGTGGAGCTGAGGTGGTTTTTGCTTAAAAGTTTAGAATTATATTTTCACAATAAAGCGTATCAATCTCTCTCGCTCTCAAACACCTCTCGCTGGGGCCACCTCATAAGAGAGAGCATATGGATATCATTGTTTTTTACCACATTTTTCTGAAAGTTATTGAACCTGCCTACATGCACTCAGGTCCACGTGTTGTGCAAGCATGCCACGGAGAGCCGCATCAGCTTGCTGAGTACTGCCTCCTCTGTGGTTTCTACCAGCAATAATGACAAGTACATTAAGCCCCCCACCCCCATCCCACAGTGTCATCTTTTCGGTTGCATTAGGCGAAAGTAATCAGAGCACGGAGGCAAGAGAATAAATCCCGGAGGTTGGAGGGGATGGAGTTGGGTGGGCGGGCGGGCTAGCGAGCGAGCGAGCGAACGAGTAAGCGAGACCAGTTCGTCGAATGTTAAGAGCAATATAAACAGCCTTGCGTTCTGTGCAGACGGCCTAAGTGCTTAAATCTTGTACGTGGGTGCCGCAGCAGTCAGCAGTGAGCTATACCATTTGATTGTCGAAGCTCCCTGCCTCAAACACATGGGAGCTCTGCATTGTTAGGATGTGGTCCATATGCTGGCGCCTCTGTTTTAATGCAAAAGTACCCTATGCAGCACGGCAGAACCAGGAATGCTTGAGTTCAGTCTTTTAAGATACATAC
Source organism: Ligula intestinalis (assembly GCA_036362985.1). Classification (NCBI taxonomy): domain Eukaryota; kingdom Metazoa; phylum Platyhelminthes; class Cestoda; order Diphyllobothriidea; family Diphyllobothriidae; genus Ligula; species Ligula intestinalis. Next base: position 2,102,361 of record JAYGXS010000001.1, on the reverse strand, counting down.
GAAACCATTAGGGGCGCCCGCGCGCGCAATTTTCTGCATCTGTATAGACATGGCTTTGTACGTGTGGATTGGCCTTCTTTTAGTTTGTGGATGAGACAGTTTGTAAAACATCTCTAGACCAAGTTAACCTACTGCTACTGCGCTACTGTGAAAAGATTGGCTGCCGTTTTTGGCTTCGTGCCGAGTTTTGTGAGGGTTTTTAATGGGCTTACGATCAGACTGAGAGGTTTCGACTGTACGTATTGAAAAACCTTGAAAAAATCTTGCCCGCGCGCGATTTGAAATTTTCAAGCAGTGGCGTTTCAAGAGAAAAATACTCGTTTCCAACGAGCAAAAGATAGTATGTCAAGATCAACACACTTAATTAACGTACAAAGCCGGATACTCAAAAAATTGTTCACTGAACAAACCGTACTGCAGTATTCCTCTCCTCAATCGCCCCCTGGGTCTAAATCCATCTGCTTGCACAGGTACGCTGCAACTAGCAAAGCAGAAAGTCGTCGAAACTCTTTCTAAACGAGATCGGACCAACCAAACTCCTACAACGCTGGTGCTGGTGAAATTCGCAGACACACGAAGGAGCCGGCTAGACAACGACAAAGGCTGAGTCGTTCCATTCTATTATATCACATTTGCTTTGATACCAGTATTGGAGTAAATTACTGCACAGTTAGAAATTAAACTAGCTTAGTTATTATGCCTACCATTACCAACCCTGAACAAAGTTTGCACGTTAAGACATTTCTCTAGTAGTTCGTCAAAGGTCTGCTTCTTAAATTCTACAACCAATCGTCTCAAGTAAAGAGAATCACCTTTAACGTATTTTTATATTAGCAAAGCGACGACTTAGGCTATCTGTCTCGTATAGAAGGTCAACCTTCACATCTGAACCTTTTTGCTGCAACCTCAGTTGTCGTACAAAAATAATGCAGACAAGAAGTCAAATTCAAAATCTGCCGCGAGAGGCGTTCGAACCCAAAACAACTTCAACAGAAGACCTCGACGCTAACCACTGCGCTATCACCGCACGCTCTAAAGGGCGATCGAAAAGTTTGAAAACTTGGGTGCAATCGACGCACACAGAGAACCGATGCGATGGATAGCATATTCTAGCCTCTAAGTATAGTAAACTTGAAGGTAAAATGACAAATATGAAGAAACTCCTCCATCAGACCGTCGCTGCGATGGAAAAACTGACGACTTCACTGCATACGCATGAACCGCCTAAGGAAGAATAGAGGATGCCTATACCTAAAGTACAGGTCGCCATGGTTGACAACTTAGACACCAGTGAGACAACTTCAGACAGATCCGACGACCAAGCAGTCACACCACACAGTTCGAGCTCCAGGCCCACTGCAGCGAAGGTGGCCAAAACCGTACCTAAAGAATCCCGACAGGATGATGATCATTGTGTATTTGTTCAGGGGTTGCAAGAAGCAACTTCAGACAGTTCTGACGACCAAGCAGTCACACCACACAGTTCGAGCTCCAGGCCCACTGCAGCGAAGGTGGCAAAAACCTCAGCTAGGGGCACACGACACCGAGAGGATCATGAATACTGTCTAGTTGTACAGGGGTAAAAATAAGCCATTTCAGACCGCTTAAACGACCAGAACAATCCGGACTTGGTTTCCTTTAACGATGTACTGAGCGATCTGTTCCCGCCAGGTAAAGAATTTGAAGTGCTCAAGTCATTTCGTATCGGGAAAAAGCCGGCAGATACTGCAAAAATGCCCCAACCCAGACCGCTAAAAATAGTATTTAAAAACAAGGAACATGTTCAGGTAATCCTGTCTAAAAAACTAACCTACGTCACGCGCATCAAGAGGTTTTTTTTTCAACCGGACTACTCCTCTGAGGAACGGCTGAAACGCCGAGAACTTGTAACGGAACTACAGTCGAGGAAGAAGAATGGAAAGGCAGGCCTAAAAATCTTCAACGGGAAGATAATTCAGAAGGAAACAGCGAATCAACTCGTAATACTCCGAACGACGGTCAGGAAGTGACTGTCACAACCGGATTACACCGTACCATGAAACTAAAGTGCATGCACACCAATGCACAAAGCCTGCTCTCCAAATTATATGAGCTTAAGATTATTATGTGCCAACTGGAACCAGACGTCATCTGCATAACATAAACATGGTTGTTCACGAACGTAGGCAACCAGGAAATTGCTCTCCCCAGGTTTCAAGTGTTCCGAAAAGATAGAGGCGGGCGTCAAGGTGGGGGTGTGCTAACCCATGTCAGACACGGCCTGCTCGTGTCCGACAAATCCAAAAACCTTTCGGGCAATATTGAGGCAATATGGCTCACCGTTAGAACACCGGGGTCACAGACCCTTGACATGATGGTGGTCTACCATCCACCGTCGAGAACCCAACAGTAAGACACTAGTCTGAGAGAAGAAGTCAAAGAATTTGCTAGGAGATCCGATGTCATGATCATGGGAGACTTTAACGCTCCCCATATCGACTGAAATGTGAGTTCTAGGCCGGGCTCAGAAGTAAATTTCGATCGATGAATCCTGCACACAGTACAGGCATCTTTTCTAACGCAACACGTCTTCTATCCGACCAGACTACGCGAAGGGCAACAAGCCAATTGCTTAGACCTAGTACTTCCAAAGCGCCTGATAGCGTGGACGTCGTAAATTGTTTACCACCTCTCGGAAAAAGTGATCACATAGTGCTACATCGGGAATATTTACTCTTCTCTGTGCTTGATCGTAGTGCGGTAACCAGACGCAACATCTGGAGAGGGGACTTTACACAAATGAAAACCACAGTGAGCAGGATAGAGTGGAACGAAATATTCACCGGGTGCGTACTCGATGATTGGTCGGCATTCAAAGCCGTATTAAGCCGACATATTACCGATTTCTGTCCTATCACGGTACAGAAAGTAACAAATGGACCTTAATGGCTAACGCCGAGGTTAAAGAGAGAAGTTAACCGCAAATGAAGGATGTGGAAAACCTATTGCAGAGAGAGGACCCCCGAATCGTACAATAGGTATAAGGCGCAGAGGAATAGGGTTATGGGCATGATATGAAATTTCGAGAGTAATCTAATAAGCCGTGCAGTAGGAAACCCAAGGCTTTTTTACAGCTACGTTAAACAACGCACTCGAAATAACACTGTTAAAAACAGACGACGGTGGAGAAGTTTGCAAGATTAGCAAAAAGGTGGAACATCTATCCTGCTACTTTCAGTCGGTCTTTACGAGCGAGGCCGATTCTACCGCCATAAACTTCAGTGTGGGTGAGATCCAGACTTTAGACTCAGTTGCACTCACGGTAGCTACTGTTCTGCGAGAACTTCTACAGCTCAAAGGAACGAAGTCGTCAGGCCCGGATGAGATACCTGCAAAACTATTAAAAGAGCTAGCCATAGAAATGGCTACCTACTCTTCCAAGCTTCTCTTAATGCTGGACAAGTGCCACCCGATTGGAAGGCAACGTGGATCTCACCCATCCACAAAAGTGGGAGTCGAGCGACCGCAAATAACTACAGACCGGTCAGCCTCACCTCAATATCCTGCAAGCTCATGGAACACATAGTCAAACGCGAGCTGATGCACTTTTTGGAGCAACATCAACTTCTTTCTGATAAGCAGCACGGATTCCACAGGGGAAGGTCCTGCTTGACCAATCTGCTCTAATGTCTAGAACAGTGGACCTGAGCGATCGATGAAGGGAATACGGTGCATACAGTCTTCGTAGACTTCAAAAAGGCGTTTGACACGGTGCCTCATCAACTTCCATTATACAAACTCAGCCATATAGGCGTAAGGGAAACCTTTTACAGTGGATCGCAAACTTCTTGACTGCTCGTACCGAGACCGTATGTATTGGCGAACAGTGGTCGGTAAAGGTAGCAGTTGAGAGCGGGGTTCCACAGGGTTCTGCACTTGGCCCTATCCTCTTCCTTATATATATATATTGATGACTGCATAAGCGGACTAGACTGCGAAATCGCAATGTTTGCTGATGACATAAAACTCTGGAAGGTTATACGCAACCAAGACGATGAAGTAAACCTCCAGGCAACTTTGCATCGACTGGAGCAATGGTCGACCCTTTGGCTCATGCCATTCAATGTGGCCAAATCCAACTAAATGCAATTCGGTAGAATCAGCACTGCGCCTCGAAGGGTGTATTACCTGAATCACACGCCACTGCCAGAGGTAGAGGTTCAGAAAGACCTGGGGATGTGGTTCACGCCTTTACTGAAGCCATCACTCCACTGCCTGAAAGTGGCTAAATCCGCAATGTCGAGCTTCTATCTAATCAAGCGCGCCTTTGCTAAGTTTGATAAAGTGGTATTTGGCAAGGTTTTCGGCACGTTCTTACGACCCCAACTGGAATTTGCCATCCAAGCCTGGAGACCTTGGAGAGCCAAAGACAAAAAAATGAAAGGGTACAAAAACGCGCAACAAAATTATTACGAGGCCAACGGAACTTCCCTTATGAGACCCGACTGGTAAATCTTGACTTGTTTCCTCTGGATTACAGACAGCTACACGGGGACCTAATCCAGGTATTTCGCATGCTGTGTGGTCAGGATTGCTGCCTCCAAACAAATGACTTCTTTGAGCAGGCCACTACCAATAGGCTGCGAGGACTGGGGTAAGACTTAACCCTAGAAAATTATTTTTCTCTAATCGGTTAATCCAGGCGTGGAATGCCCTTCCTGCGGACATTGTCATGTCCTTATCCATAGACGTATATAAAACAAAACTTGACGGTTTCCACCCCATAGAACGCTTTAACGCGAACCACAGAAATTGAGTTTCTGAATCCAAGGACTGAAATGCTATAAACATATGCTAATAGTAATTTGTAACTCTTATTATTATTATTATTATTATTATTAGTATTTAACCAAATCAGTTAAAGCCATTATCTAGCTATGACGTCTCTGCTCAATATGTGAACTGCGCTGATCGCGTCTGAGGTCACATCTACCGCACCTATGGTCCTAGGCTACGCAGCCCTGTCACGCCCTTTCTCGTATCGACCGACTGCTGACGACGTGGCGGGATCCTCTGCTCTTACAGCAAAGGCGTATCATGGACGCATCTCCGGGACTTCGGGACGTTCTCGTGACTCCGAGGTCATTTCCTCACATGGTTCTTCGGATTTCGATATTACTCGCCATGGACGCCATGGCTGCCGCCAACATTCACAGAAGCATCATGCTCCTATCATTAACATTTTCATACTTTTCCCCCATGAGCGGCAGTTTTTTTCCTAAAAACCACAAATTACATTCCATTTTGAATTATGAGCCAGCCTTAGGAGTTTTTTTCACTGTCTGGTCTTCTTGCTCAATTACACTGCTGGCTCATGTCAACTGAGTGTGAGTGTATTACTTGAAACAAGCGAGTAGTCATCTGCAATTGTGTCAACGACTTCTTTGGAATGTTTGGCTGTGCGGTGCATTTCTTAAATCCTATCTACCAAGAGGTAGGCTCAAACAACTGAGCTATGAAGGCCCTACTGGGAAACCAACACCTCCTAAAAACTTAGTGGGGCTGGTAGTTATTTATCGTTTTCTAGACTGCTTGCTTAGGAAATCCTACTCAGAACGCCAGCTTACTGTATGCGAATTGGCGGACTACATACGCAGCAATGGGTTGGATGTATAACCTGATCCAAGGGTGATTAAGCTCGCTGTTTCCGCGAAATCCCGAGAGTTCAGTTGGCTGGAGCGTTGACGGCCCTATTTTCTCCCTCTGCTTGCATGTGTTCAAATCCCGTCCAGGTCACCAAGTCTTTTGCAACTTGGTCAAATGAATCAATAATATACCTCACAATGCATCAAAATCCGTTTCTTGTTAGGATGTAGTAGTGTTGTACTACCAACTACCGTGCGGCATAATATAAAGTTATTGAAGTCATGTCAAAATACTTGACTTGAAATGAGTTTCGTTGTGGCTATATACAGAAACCCCAGTCGGTAAAACAGCACTGTTTAAGAATTACTGTATTCCCTCCGTACTTTTCGTTGCGTGTATCAATTAAAATAGATATAACCTAAAAGTGCACGAAATATCATTTATTTAACTTATTTTTTGGCAAATAATAAGTTCGTCAAAAGTTATACCTAATTATTCTGTTCTGTTGATAGTTCCATAAAATAGCTTCAATATCTATGATGATTGTACCTCCCTTGGATTTTTAAATACAATTAGCATGCATTATAAAATGGTAGGAGCCCTCCACGCTACCATTTTAATGTCACGATGCAATGCATGGTTTATTTAAAGTGCAAGAGTTGCAAACCTTAGATTTGTGGCGTCATAGCAGATTCTAATAATTCGACAATAAATAGCCCCGTGGCCGAAGGCTAACTCAACATCCGTCCACACGCATCTTACCAGGCCGCGAAACAGTGACGAGGCCCCGACAGCAGACATCCCCCGGCCACTCACGCCGTCAAGAGACGTTAACACCTTGTGTCCTCACAGGTCCGAAACAAAATGAGAGCCAAAGACGATGGGACGAAACGAACTAATTATTGTACCCCTTCTCCTCACCTCCTCCCCCCACCCTTTTCCCCTATCTGGTTCCCCATTAAGACTACAATCCCACCCCTTTGATCCCTTTACACCTATCCACCCTTTCCCCTCACCTCCCCCTAATTACTACTGATTGGTTGCTTATACTTCCGTTAGCTCTACCTTCCCTTCTTTTATTGTATTGCCTGATGAATCAATCCAAAACGTTCAGTCGCCTAACTTGACTTCTGAATCAATACAAAGTCGAAGGAGGCACATTATTGGAGGCGAAAACTTGAAGAAGACTTGATTTGGTATCAAACAGGTGCAGAAGACCTTAGTTTTCGGCGGGCTTCCTATTAAGTTTAATTGCATTTTAAAGTGCGCCAAAAAGCAATGAAAACGTGCATAACATTTCAATTTTGTAGAGCATACGGAAACAAAGCTCATTCAACAACCGGCGTCCTGGTGTGAATGAAATATCCTGCGATTATACAGCGTGATGATGAACATTATAACAGCACCTAACTAATACTTCAGCACTTAACATGCCGTTCAGATATTCAGCCAACTGAATAATCGAAACCCTACCGGGAGCCTAACACCTCCTAAAAACTAATTGGGGCTGGTAGTTATTGATCGAATTCTAGACCGATTGCTTAGGAAATCCTGCTTGGAAAGCCAGCATAGTGTATCCGAATGGATGGATTGCAAGTGTTTCAGAATGGGCTGGACGGGTGACCTGATCCAAGTGTGACTAAAGTCATGGCTCTCGCGGGGCCTCGATAGCACAGGTGCTTAGAGCGTTGGCTGCATTTATGTCTTACCTTGCTTGCGTGGTTTCGAATCCCGCACAGGCTACAGAATTCTTCAAAGGAATAAGTGATATATATCCTGATACAACGAAATTCAGTTTTTGCGCTGAAGTATTTCTACCAACTACCATGAGGCATAGTATCAAGTTATCAAATTTATGCAAATATGGTTGATTTGAAATGAATATTGCTATGGCTATCTTTAGACACCCCAAACGGTTAATATATAACTTTTTACGCATTATTATATTTTTCCATTTCTTTTTGATCCGTATATACATATAAATACATGCAATCTAAAAGAGTGCATAGGATATAATTTCTTTTACTCAATTGTCGGCGAATCATATTTTCATTATACTTACGTGTTCTGTGGGAAATACTTTTGAATGACATTTATCATTTCTAAGACTGTCCATTAGAATCGTTTCCTATATTTCTGTTGATTCTAGCTTCCCTTAAATATGCAATATAGCCAACACCCATTATAAAGTGGTAGAGGCCCTCCATGCTATCGTTATTTTGTCTCGGTGCAATATATGTTTTAAGTAAAAGTAAAGATTAACAAATCTTAAATTAAAGCGTAACATCACGGCAGGCTTTAAATAATTCGAGAATTACTGCAAAGTCGAAGGAGGCGTATTATTCGAAGATAAAATTTGAAGAACGCTTGCTTTTGTTATCAAAGAGCTTTTTGTAAAGTCTCTTGCATTTTAAGTGCGTTAAAAAGCAATGATAACATGCAAACCGATGTAGTTTTGTAGAGCGTACGTATAAAGGCTCATTCAATTACCCGTATGAACGAAAAGTGATACGAATATGCAGCATGATGGTGAATAATACAACAGCACCTCACTTATCCTTCATAACTTAAAATGTATTTTAGACGCTCTAGTAATACTTATATTAATTTTTACTGTTGGGGCATAGTCCCAAGGGTGTGCGTTTTGCAGAAACACTATTTCTCTTCCAAATTTTTTAGGTTCAATTTTACCTTTCTCCAATATTTAACGAATGACTTACACGACAAGCCGTCGAATGGACTGGTGTATTAATATTTTTGTAGACAAAGTTCAGAGCGAAGATTAAAAATAAATAACGATTAGCAGGACTTAAAGGTCTAGAAGTTGAGAGTCTTTTAGCATTCCCGACAAGTTCAGAAATTCTTCAATTATTTCGAAATGTTCCACCTTGAGGCAGGCTTAAGGATATGAGTGACTAGTCTTTTAAACCAACAAAGAAAATGATACTGATCAGCCGATATTGCAGCCGAGGACTAACCCTCATTAAAACATTTTAACTTTCGAGGACTTCTAAGTTGGCGACCCACTGAAGCGTGCAGAGATAGCGAATTAGCATAAACCTTTTCCGACCAACGCCGCTGTTTCTGGGTCTATTTTTACTCACCATTGTCTTAAAACTTCCGTTAAAACAAAACAAAATTATGGTTAGTTTAGCGAGTTTCCAAGCGTTGGTCTGTTCAAACAACAAATATCATGCGTAGCAAGGGCCACCGTGCTCTTCATGCGATCCGGACCATAATTTTGACGCGGATGCAGCAGAAACCTGCATAACAGTGAGTTCCGTCAGCAAAATGTGAACGTTTATTAACGAGTGTCAAGACCTTTCTATCTAAATCGGCTGGACGACGAGCTCGTAGGTAAATGGTTAGGACGCAAGACTCTGATTAGAGATGTCGTGAGTTTGAGCCTCGGGTCATGTGCAACTTGGGGCTGGGAATGACTGGCTGACGACGGGTAATAAGCTAGAAATGGTCGTTACAGTCTCCCTTATCTCGACCAACAATACTTTCTACCTATGCTACAAACTGCTATCGCCACCGTCATGGCCCAAAAAATGAGGCTCAGAATGGAACAGGCGATTTCTGCTAGTGGTCGATGAACTTTCATCAACAAGTGACAATAAAATGATCAGTATTTCTGCAGCTGAGCAGGTATCGTAACAAAACTTCAACCTGGTCTTGTCCTAAGGGTTCCTCGGGGTTGTCCAATTCCGTCTGGCTTACAAACGGATAAGAACAGTGGAACGGACAAATAGTGTAGTGGGGCCAGTCTCTCAGTGATGCCACTAACGTACTTATATCTCACACCTCTTCCGGTGAACGTGCTGGTGAAATCGAACAAAAAGAACTCTGTTCATCTTAAGATCCGGCGTACAAACCGGTTAGGGGGAGTAGGAACTGCGATTACGACTGTTCAAGTCTAAACTCATTTAACAGATGTAAGAACATAACAACAGTATCAACCTTTCATTGACGCCGATGCAAATATACAATGCATTTCTCAAACTCCCGCCGGCGAACGTGTGAACGAAATCAGACAAACATATCGTTCGTAATTTTGTCAGTTCCTATTGTCAAGGTTTACACTTTATACATAACGTAAGGAGCCAATGACCCTCTTTTTTATATGTTGGCTGATTTTCTCAGAAAAGAAAATAGCCTCTAAGACTGCGGAAAGCAGAAAAACCGGAAATGCGCTCTATAAGGCCTCCGGAAATAAAAGAAAGCCCTCAAATGACTAAGGCATTGAGTCGCAAGCCCGCAAAAGAATGAATGCATGTCCTATTGTCTAGGCAGAAATGGGTGGATAAAGAAAGGGGGGGGGGTTAGGATTGAGCTTCTATTGTCAGCCGAATCCATTTGCAAGTCTTGACGAGAAATGGATGGTTGATATTCCTTGGGGATGCTTTGTGGTTTATCTTAACATTGTTTATGGACATTCGTATAAGCTCCAATGATCAACAGCGCAGTTGAGAGGGAAGTGGTATTAAATGCATAAAAAGAATGTTTTCCCGATCTAGAAAGTTCCTGGGAATGCATAATTAACACTGAGTGAAAGCAACACATTTCCAGAGAGAATAGGTTTAGCAAATAAAAAACAAGTTGGTCTTAAACGATATTTTTACGATGAAAGTTATACTGCTCTTACCGAAGACCTCCGTCTTGTGCCAAGCAACATAGTGGTCGCAGGAACGGTAGCCCTCACGTGAATTTGTTGAATGCTACACTTGAATTGCACCCAATCTTTCAGACTCTATCCTTTCTGACTCACCTGGGCTCGATTCAGGAAGACCGGAGGTGGGCTTGCGTGCAACGGCTGTCAAAGCCAATCAACCCGTCTGTGCCTGTCATAAACAGCTTTTCCCCATATAGCTGGCCTGGTTCTTTTTACCAGGCCAGCTATATGGGGAAAAGCTGTACACAGTACCTGCAGTACGCCCCATTCCACCTGCAGTACGCCCCAATCCACGACGTGTACCCCTCCGTTAATCAAATAACGCTTTACACTATAGAACAAAAACGCTTTTAGCTTTCGGAGGGCGGGTGCCCGTCACTTTTCTGAGATAAATAAATGTCACTCAGTACCATAATGGATGTATATGGAGTGTCCATTCAGCAGAAAAAATGATCATGCCGGTGATTGTGGGACTTCGATAAAAATGCCCAATTTTAGATACTTCGTAATTGGGATATCGCTCTTATGATGTGCGTGCAGAAGTATCGTTCTGTCACACAGAACGTCATAATACGTTGGTCTTGTGTTAATGGTTCTTCCTCTTTCCTTATGTGGCCGCGGAAACAGAACACGAGAACTGAGACCACGGGAATTAGGGTGAAGTTTATGGTAAGGATTGGGTCTACTTTAAGAGTTAAGCTTTTTTGGCTAGATTTGGAGCAAAAGTGAGACCCAATGATAACTCTAAGGCAAGAGTTTGTCAGAGTTTAGTTTAAGATTAGGGCTACTGCTCAGCTATATGCCAGGACTAGTGCTGGGGTTAGGGCAAGTGAATAGATACCCTTCCTCGTTGACGAACTTTAACCGACTGCTAAAAACGCACTTGGTCGACTCCACCTTGTCTTGGGTCTCAATTCTCGGGCCTTAACAGTAAAGACAGACGATATTCCCAGCAACGACAAGAGAGACTGGAATGGCCATTTCTGGCTTATTAGCCGTCCTCAACCAGTCATACCCAATCGGAGTTGGTGCACGACTCGAGGATCGAACTCACAGTTTTTTGATTAGAGTCTAACACCCTAACGTTTGAGCTATGAGCTCGTCGTATTGCCGGTTTAAGTTGAGCAATGAAGCTCAAGGTTT
>JAYGXS010000001.1:2080297-2090518 GCA_036362985.1 Ligula intestinalis | reverse complement strand
TTCAGAAGCAGTCTCACTTAGCGATGACGACTACAGTGACGGCCCTATAAATTCAAATATATTTTACAGAATATACTAAGTACGATTTTTTGAGTGGCTGGGAAGACGTGATTATAAGGCAAGCAATATTATTTGTCTGAAATATCGAAGGATAGGACTTTCTTGTGAGTTCATCTAATGGAAAAATGTCTCCACACAAGTTTCGTGCGCAAATCACGATTAAAGGTTTAATGCTTGATAAAGGTGTAGATAATGTGGATTTAAGGCGTGATATATGCACAGTAAGAAATAAAGTACAACTGTTTGCAATTGTTTTACAGAAATAAAAATACGCATGCAAACCATGCGAAAAGAGTAAAATTGACCAACGTTAACTCCGATTGGTTATCAAAGGATGTCTTTAGACCAACAACAATATTAGAATAACTCCTATCGATACTTATAATGAAGAAGGTTTTTGAGTAGGCAGAAATTCGATCTATTGAAAATGAGAAACAATTTTTTGTTATTAACCACAGACAAAAGTGGTTCAAAAAGAAAGTCCTACCAAAAATGTGAACCTTATCGAAACAATCCGTCCTAGTTAAAAACAAATTTTAGAATTTCGATAAAAATTTTATGAGTTGAATCACTTATTTTATATTTCATGCATCGGTCTTTGCATTCAAATGAACCATAGTCTTTCAAGCAGGTAGATTTTCCGCTTCCGTGTCAACTCGCAAGACATTTCTGGCATAGATGCTAGGTAATAGGACCAGGGTTAGATCAAGCTTTCTGCTTAAGCATTCTTGGTAAACGACAACAGCCTATTCGGTTTTGACAACAAAGGAGAAATCACATAAAATACAGCAAACCTATGGCTGAATTGGAGGCAAGAATCACCTTTGAATGCCCAATTAATTTTTCGACGGCGAACCATCTTGTTTAGTTAGAAGAAATAGTTAGTAGCTGCCAAAGTAACAACCACGTTTCGGGTGGAAGATTGATAGACAGGAAATGCGTCAGACATATTTCCCACCTATCATGACGGATAAAAGATTGGCGGATAATTTTTGCACCCGGGTTCTAGTACGTAAGGTAGATCTCAATTAAGGTCCATCTGCGCGGCGTTGCTTTTCGCAGATGATAATTGATGGGGTGACCGGATGAAGGGGACGGGTAAAACCAAGATGACCAATAAAAGCGAACATGCGAGTCCCAGAAAGTAATTGAGAAGTAGAAGACGACTCGATCACTGGGACAATACTTTTATTCGCCTGACGTTTCGACATCCATCGCGGATTCATCATCAGGGACATTAGCACCGAGCTCACCGCCCGTGATGAAAGTTCAACAGGTCAGAGCCCGCGTGCCGTCCAACAAACTATTCACGCGCAAGGAGGCAATCAACGCTAATTTTCGCTGTATGCTTGCAAACTTTTAAGCATTCATTACCCGTTTCCGCTACTGCTTCGTGCTCATGTCTCTGCTGACGAATCCGTGAGGGATATCGAAACTTTAGGCGAATAAACGTATTGTCTCAGCGATCGAGTCGTCTTCTCCTCATACTGCAGGGTGTTGAACTGATGTAGATTCTGCCGGCACACCAGTCTGGCTATAGCAATAAACTGTGGACGTCATCAGGACTTTTACTAGTTATATTTGCAAACAGAGAAGGGCAATTTCATTGAACATTAGGGAGGATATGGCTAGACTTTCGATTGCATATCGGAAGAGCAGTACAACACGGTGGCCATGAAGCCCAAAATAAGTCACCTTATTGGACCCCTGATACCCTACTTGACACCTTTAAGAACTGCAGATGACAGTTATGTTCCTCACTGACCGTATACTTAAATGCGGATGACGATAGCATTTCAACATGCTGCCTCACCGTAGAATATTATTATTTTCAAAACTGTTCTCATATCACTCATTTGCTTGATGATGAGCTGGGGAACCAGACTATAAACGTTACACAATAAACATTACTCTTTTCCAAAGGATTATATCGTTAACAATTTTTGTAACTGTTAAGCCAATAAACCTCTTCAGCAATCGCTTCTTCTTCTTCTTCTTCTTCTTCTTCTTCTTCTTCTTCTTGTTCTTCTTCTTCTTCTCAAAATAGATTAGCCTTAGTGTCTTCGCTGCAGCAGATTGTGACTTACAGTTTCGCGAGATCAGTACAACAAAGCGTCAGGCAACTGGGAAAAGAAGCAGCAACCTCAACAGTTGAAAAGCCCGTTTGCGCTGCCAACAGTAACGAGACAACCAGGCGTCTGAAAGGTGACGGAGCTGGCGCTCGCGTTTCTTGCCACTGCGTAAAAGCTGCTGCTCCCTGCCACAGCGGGTCTGCTAGTAACCACAAGACCAAAAAACAAAGGCTTTCTGCTTACCGTGTCAAACGCTGTGCTCCGTCAGGCAACTCCTTCACAAATCGCAGATTTGGCCGCCAATTGACTCACGACTTTACTTGCTCTGCCCACGAGAGGTTTTGCGTTTTTCAAGCGCATGTTTTTTTAAGTGCTTGTCATTGAAAATTTCAGGTGATAAACTGGAGAACATACGTTTGCTTGCGATAACTTCTCGCAAGGCCTTTACATTTATATGATAATTTATTCAAAAAACTATGCGGGTTGGTATAAAAAATAGTGCGGTTGCCAGAGGAGGTGGAAGAGGACGGGAATCGGGGTCAAAAATTAGACCAGCGTAAGGGGACTGATGGCTGAAACAGGTGATAAGCTGCGGGCTGTTGGATTGGCCCTGATCAGATTTTTGACGATGATTCACCCACTTCCCTCAAGTGCTCTGACAACCGCACTATTTGTCTTACCAATTCGCATAGTTTATTTAGTTGATTGTCATAGAAACGTAAAAAGCTGAAGAGAATTTATCGAAAACAAACACATGTTCGAGTTGACCCAATTGTAAAAAAACTCGGGGCGTTCGGCGGGCTTTAGACCCGCGTTTTAGAGAAGGTAATTACCGGAAGCCAACGCTTTAACCGCTAAGCTACAAACGCCCCACTTTGCACTATGAATTTAATCACACTTGGGTCGATATAACTCGCCCAACTCTACTGCTTGTATGGAATCCACCGACACGGAACAGAAAGCTGACTGCCCAAGCAGGATTTTCTAAGCAATCCTCTAGAATCCACCAGGATGACTACTAGGCTGACTTAAGTATTAGGGGTTTAGCAGATTTGCTTAATTTGAGTTGACCCAATTGTGAAAAAACTGGAGGCGTATGTTCGTCAATTAATCTTCTGAAATATTTTATTCGTCTTGACTTGAGGCAGTCACTTAGAACATTCGAGAGGACCACAAGGCGACGATGTGCGCATAACGATGAATTGAGGGCGTGTTTTAAGTTTTGAGAAAAGTGGTTTATTCGGGTCATTCCTCTTTCGTTTCTTTCATTCAAATGGTCCCCCTTTGGCATATCCTGCATCACAGGTGACCATCTGATTGGGGATCAGAGTTTAAATGCTCGAAGTCAAACTGAAATCACAAAGTGTACCATCCCAAACTAACCCACAATTTACTCGCTTTTCCTTTACTCTCCTCAGAAAAACGAATCGTAATGTATACACTTTTCACATTATTTACTGTGTACGTTATCTCTGTTTGTATACGTGGTCCCACTCAATCTCGAAAATATGTTTTTATTCAGATAGCATTGCCGTCAAAGACGCAGGAGATTTAAAGACTCTTTTTTGGCTCATTATCCGTCATCAGGCAGCCATGCCTAACCACATGTTGTACCCACTCATGGCTGGAAACCGCGACCTTTCACCAGAATCTAATGCCCTTACCATCAACCTTCGAGTTGGACAACAATTGTGGTTGGGTGTGAGTGGCTGATGACGGCTTATGTGCCAGAAATGGTCCTTTCAGTTTCCCTAGTCTTTGACGGCAATGCTATCTGCCTAGACTAATGGCCACTGTGCGGCTGCTAAAGGAACTAGACAAAAAATCCGAGGGCACAGCAGGACGAACGAGTCCCGTTAGCATTCGGTGAGCGCTTCTCAGCAAGTTTCAATACGTATTTGTATCAGCTCGGTTGGATTAATTTAATTTCCTACCCCTACCTATTCGCTTATTCACCTTCGAGCCTCTTTTAGGCCTTATTGCTTGGTTCACAGTTCGGCATTAAACGTAAGGGTTAAGTATTGGTTAGCATTAGAGTTGAGGCGTATGCTT
Source organism: Ligula intestinalis (assembly GCA_036362985.1). Taxonomy (NCBI): domain Eukaryota; kingdom Metazoa; phylum Platyhelminthes; class Cestoda; order Diphyllobothriidea; family Diphyllobothriidae; genus Ligula; species Ligula intestinalis. The sequence goes on along the minus strand of JAYGXS010000001.1, from coordinate 2,086,334 downwards.
AGGCTATCTGGTGGTGGTACTGTTAGGTTCAAAACATCGGTTTTGGGTCATGGGTCAAGCTATCGATGTTGTCAACTTCAATTATATTTCAAGTGACGGTCGTACTGAGTGTCTAATTTGAAGAAAAATGCATCTCACTTCACCGTTTAGCTTGATTAATTGTCATGTGTAGGGATTATTTCCCGGAACTTCTAGCAAATAATCTCTGTTTTCGTTTTCCGTCCACTAACAGCTCACAGTTTCCGGTTTGTCATTTGCTGTCATTTGTCGCTCTGTGCACGCGTTTAGCATGTGGTTGATCCGTTGCACTCAAAGTTTACAGTTCAGTAGTTGGCAGCCTTCTAATGTCTTTGATTATGTGCATTTAACTTATTGCTTATAAAATAACACATGTACAGGTAGCTATCTTTTCAAGGCACGAACTAGCAAAGGCTTGCTATTCAACTCTTGTTTTATTAACGGTCGGTCCGAGTTGTCGATTACGCAGCCTTAAGCTATGTACCAAAATTTAGACTCTAGTCTAGTCTTTTTTGTCAGCTTTCCAGAAAACGCTGCAACAGGAATATGCTGAGTTGAACTGAAACACACGCAGGCATAAATGAAGCTATCCCAGTTCATTCTCCCATACAGCAGCAGTTATTTGCAAGTATACCTCGATCGTAATCAGTGCGGTAAGGATTTTAAAACATTTTTGCGCATTCCACAATAACTTTACTGAAACCAGGGATCAATCGAGTTGAGGCGAAATGATGGCAACTTGCGCTCAGTAAAAGTTGCGCAACAAATTTCGAAATGCATTACAAAGGCTGTTAACATATAAAAATGCACAGCCCCTACGAAACCTGAAGCAGTTGTATTAAAAGGCAGCAAATAACCATATCCAGTGACTTGACTTGACTACTTAGAGCAAAAGGATATTAACCATACTCAGACACTGAGTAGTTCCACGGTGACGAAATTGTTGAATAGTATCCAATGCTTAATATCTGGAGTCCGCAATAGCATCCAGAAGTGTGAAATCCCGAAACAACTAAAGCCCTTGGAGTCCAAAAAAGACAAACCGATTTTGAAGTGCGCGCCTGTCACGGTATCACATGTCTTCGTACAACTTCATGTTGACTGTAAGAATGATATTGTTTGCTTTACATAAATAGGCAGTCCTTGCCTGTAACCCTTCAATGTACATACACACTTTTTTAGAACCATCCAGCCAGCTAAAATTGCCACATCTTTTCCATAGGTGAGATAACTGTTAATTCACAGTATGTTCATCCGTTCAAGAAAACCGAACAATACTAATTTTCTGCGGAATAATGCTTGACATGCGTGGTTTCCTTGTTTCTACCAATGGTAAAACACTATTTTTGACGTTTGAACGTCAACGACCGAACGGAGGTCCGCTTTACTTTCAATTTCACCGCTTCTGTCGAGGAAACTGTTCATATGGTATTGACGAGAAGCAGATAAATTTTTCTTAAGTTAGAAAGTAATTGAACATGTCGACTATGGAGCTATTGAAATCACGCAGCCATAACCTTCGTCCCAGGGTCTTTTCGCACATTTGATGAGCAAGGCATAAAAGCCGAGAATCGAGTCACTACGAAAGCATTCGGCTTTACTATGTCCTGTTGGTCATTTTAAGAAATAATTCGGAATTTATGTGATTATCAAACTGACTATCTTTTTTTCCAGTCACAAGACGTCTTTGAACATCAAACACCTGTTAAAAAGTGCAGAAGTCAATTCCTGTGTATGTGCAAAAATTACATTCAACAAAACCAGACCTGTATCCTATGATTTCGCAGAAGTGTAGAGATAAGCCATCTGTACTTTTATCCCACTCAATTACTCAGCACGCGAGCCAGCGATAAATTGGACACGAGACCGCTGACGAGGGACACCTGGGCCAACGACGTAGGCGTTTTAACAATTTTGACGCTATTCTTAGCTCATAGCGCCTACTGCTCCCATAATGGCCAAAAATATTTCCTGAGTAAGTCAGACAGGCATTTTGCAGACAGAGTTATTTAAAACCGTCTAGACTGCAGGGTTATTCCCATCCATACGTCTAGATACGATGATTACAGATGGGTAACTTCAAAGGGGAAGTTGTTATTGAAAAAAAAACTAAACAACCAGTTTTATCCGGGGGAAGGGGGGGGGTGAGAGGGACTTCTAAACAGGAAATCAGAACAGGAGCTATCTGCAGTACATGTGTTTTTGAGTCAAAGGCCAGTAAAATATAGAGGTTGGTTCGAATTAACATTGGCTTAATGGATGAGGAAGAAGGCAGGTCGAGCACCAGATCAATTGATTTATTGTTCTGAGCTTTCGAACACTTACACGAGTCCATCTTCAGAAGATGGACACCTGTAAGTGTTCGAAAGCTCAGAACAATAAATCAATTGATCTGGTTCTCGACCTGCCTTCTTCCTCCTCCATGCAAGTACCTGGATCGCAAACTTCCGCATTCATTGGCTTAATGGTTAATTCAGGTTGAGGCTACAGTTTCGGACAGTTTTAAACTAAAACAACATCGTCTCTTTGAAGTTATTTTACAGCTTTTGCTAGAGTTTGTCGCATTTCTTGAAATTTAGCACAAGACCTTCTCTGCTTTTAAAAGTTAAAGGCTTTTTAAATTGTGCCGCCATTATTTCCTTCCTCCATTTGCATATTTATTTTCTTGATACATACGTCGGTTGGCTTACTTCGCCCATTATAAGCCGATTCTTATCCATCTCCATTTATTTAAACTACAATGAGGTCAATAAGCTTGCGTAATTTTGAGAGCAGTCAAATTCGGCCTATATTTGACAACTTATCGAAGGAAATTTATCTAAGATGCCAAAAATTGCAGTCATTGGCGATTATTGAGGAACTTTAATTTCCCCGGTGTTGTGAGGTTGTGCGTCTAATTTTATTCATTTTGAATGGATGATACTTTTTGCAGAAAATTTTGAATGATCTTTTCAAAATAAAGCGTATTTGTCTCCCTCTCTTTTGCATGGGGTATGCATTCTGCTGCTGTAGCCTGTCAGGGAGTACCATATAAGCGATTCGATTCCGATAATCTTCAGACCTTTCTAGACGCGAAATCAAGATATGGATGAAGAAGGCTAGTGACAGCATGTAGGTTTTGGATTGGGGTTTGAAAAAGGATTAAGAGGGAGGATTACGACTGAATTTTATCGATGGACTTCTGTTAGGGTCGAGACACAGCAATATCGAACGTTAATTTCCAAGGAAATTAAAAAACTAACTGATACTTAAAAAAATACTATTCACCAGAAAGCAAACAGGGAACGCTAGGAGGCTTTCTGATGACGTAGAACTGTCGCGACTGTGTGAATCAGCGGCAGAATATCACCGAAACCTGCGTCTGGGCCTTTGGATTGCATCTGTGCTGCCGGGTTGGTAAATATTTACCCAAGTGACACGAGTATAGTTAGCCTCCTGTGAAAAAATACGCAGGATCGACTTTCCTATTTAAGCGGGGTGATTCTACTGCCATGGCCTGTTTAGGGGGTCAAGTGGATAATCCTTAACGCAAAAGGAGGCACAGTTCTCCTCAGAGAAGGTATTTTTCTTGCAGTTGCTGCCAGTCTATCACTATACTCGTCAGTATACTTAGCTAACACTTCCCTCCTTCCTTTCATCAACGGCACCAGCAACTGACTTTCTGCCTTACTGGCACAAAACGTGTCTTTAGCATCACAAATACTACTGCCACCAACAACATTGTTATCAATGGCAAACACCATAAACCACACTGCAACGCTATCATACTTTATATAATCATCGTTTCTATTATTGCAATTGCTAGCATTGTATTCCCGCACATTAGAATGTTATAACACGAGGCTTACCTTGAAGTTTGTCGCGATAACAAAGGCCACGGGCGCCGTCGGTTGGCTGAGGATCAGGCTGTGAACTTGGTAGAACAACGCAGCCAACTTCACTGGGCAGGCGTACTCAAAGGCATCTATACAGAGCACAATACGGGTCTGTTCATGCTGAAGGTAGAAATTGAAGGCATGTAGCAGTTCACAGATCTTATGAAACTCCGTCTTTGCCAGTATGTCAACCTCGCAGGTCGCAGTAATTGGTGGCAAGAGGTCAGCTGGGTTATCTAGACCCGGTAGCTTGCCATTTGACTGCCTGCCGGTATTACAGCCAGCCGAGTAGGCACCACCACCGCCACCGGACTCCATACTCCGTTCCAGCTGTACCAGCGGCGATGCCGCGGTCGAGAGTCTGGCTGTCATGCGACCGAAGTTGCGTATTAGACGAGAGCTCAACACGCCTGGTGGCTCGTAGGGGGAGGTGGCCGCGCCGCCACCAGCAGTGGCAGCTCTGCGCTCTGCCTCAATTTCCTTATCCAGTTTAGATCTGGGCTGACAACAGACGGCCACAGCGGCAAAGAAGAGGCTGGGTACCGAAGCGCAGACACTGAGGAAGATGATGGAGCTCATAATTACAAAAATAGGAAGCGCTCGCATGTCGGTGAGCATGCTCATGATTTTGAATTCATAGATGCGTATCAGCAGTAGGTTGATGAGAATGGCCACGCTGAGGCCTATCACAACCACGTAGGCCGGAAGACAGCAGATTCGTTTTAAGCGGAGCTTCTGAGGAACTGCAAAGGAAAGAAAAAGGTAGAGTAGGTCATTAGGGATTACTGTGTGTTCAAAACACATCTCCTGTGACGCAATAAGTGCCATCAATCTGCAGTGGCATTGACATAAAGACAATATTTCAGTAAAGGAATGCTTGAAGGTCCGTTTCTTGTATAATCATTCTTCATGATTTTACCTCATCATTCTACTCTTCATTGAAGTACAGTCTAGATGAGTAATCTTGTAGGACGAAATCAGCTGGTTTATTTCCAACCTCCTTCAGTCTCGATGCTGTCTTCTCATTTCGAAATCTCACTCGCCTGATCTTTTTACTGTACCAACATGTTAAAAGCTAGCCCAGGGGTCATATCATGAATCCAATGAGTAATTATATAGAACAGTCAGATACGCATTATCGACAAAGACAATGAAGCCTTGAATAGCCATCGCTGTTGCCATGGACATTGAGCGGCTACTGGCTAGTTTTGAGAGCAAGCCCCCAGGAAGACATAAGTTATGTACCGATCGGTGACCGCCCATCTCCCATTGTGTGTATTTATGAGCAAAACCGGCAAAACAACGAACCCGAGGCGCAGCGGTTATTGCGTTGAAGTTCTTATACATAATGTCACTGGTTCGGACCTCGTAGTCGTCTATTGCTGCCTAAAATGTCTAGAAATGGCCATTCCAGTCTCCCTTATCTCTGGTGGTAATAGAATTCTGCTTCACATATATATATATATTTAAGAGTAATCGATAAGGACACGAGCAACCCGAATGCCATTTCTGACTTTTTAGCCGTAATCAGCCAGTCCTACCTAATATCAGGTGTGGTTCCCTGGGTTCAAACCCAAACCATTGCACGACGGGCTCTTTGCCTTTTCAGTTGCAATCGGGAACATGATAAGGCGTTTTCATATTCATTTTATGATACAACTATATATTATTGAAGTCGAACTTGTAATAGATTGAAGCTGCATGCCTTCTGTACACGATAATGCTCTCTCCAGCCATCCCTGTTAATTGCACATGTGATTACTTTATGGTTATTTTATGAATAAATTCCACTGGTTCTCTGTGCCTGTATAAATTATATAAAAAGAAGGCAACGAAGAATTCAAGTTCAGTACTTAGGTTTTTAACCCGAACGGGGAGATTAAACGAATTTCGGAAGGCTTTTAGGCATATCCGAAGAGCGATTGGCGAGCATACGTATACTTTTAATAAATTCTCATCAGGCTATTAGATTTATATGGGAGAGGGATAAAACGTAAACGGTAAAATTGCAGATAAATTATATTGAACGTCACAAGCAAATTAGTCTTAGTGATAGGGGATGTGGTTGGGGTAGTAGTAAGCGGCTAATTAAGCGGCAATTAGTGAAAAGGGTGAAGGGAGAGAGGAGGAGGTTCGGAACCGAT